>CP092866.1:65061238-65407980 GCA_030710605.1 Cordylochernes scorpioides
TTAAGACAAAGAAGAGAATTGTAGAGGTATTTAGTATTATGTCTTGACACTTATGAATGTGAAAGCTGTACTCTTATAAAAGGAAGTAAGAAAAGAATTGTAAAAATTGAAGATTTTGAAATGTGCCACACGCATAACACACATGGAAAGATATAAATAGACAGATATTTCATTCTCAAATGAAATTAATTCTGGAAGACCCTCGAATTCCGAATATGTGTACAAGAATGAACTAATTCGACAACATAATGAGAGAAAATGGATTTGAGAAGATGTTTATGTTGGGAAAATTTAAAGTAAGAGAGAAAGACCTGCAATGAGCTGACAAGAAAGGTGGTCATGAAAGCTATCGGTAGATTACTATATGAGCTGTGAGTGACTGTCACTAACAGTCCAAATTGAAGAATATTGTCCATATAGTCACCAGAAGTCGAATTCGACTTAATATACTGTAACATCAAGATTCAAAAATATTGGTACATACATGTGCTTTTCACGCGTTCTTTCTGATACGTATTTACGCACGTGGTGCCATCTACTTACCGAAAGATGAACTACCTTTGAGCAAGCAACCTCCATTCTGGTCTCTACTTAAATCATATAAATTCCTGACCACACCTAGCCTCTTGGTGTCTATACGGTTTGAGAACTGGGTTGCGACTAGAGCTACGATCAAATATTTGTAAGAAATACTACTGTCTTCAAATAAAATGTCTATAGTATACTGAAATATCCTAACCGAAAAATTATAAAAATATGCCGAATATCGAATCAGATTAACTCAATCCAGTATTAGTAACTGGCTAGTAGATTAAACAAGCAAAACCACTGGGAGGGTTTACCTCACTGATGAACAAGGCCCTTCAAATATTTTAATCTCGTAGTAAAGAAAAAGGACATTTTTAATTTGGAAATAGAAAATTGCGTTGAATAGTTTTCATTCTTTATAAACACCAACAGGGTGTTTAAAAGAGGCACATTGATAAATAAACGAGAAGATATGCTAGCCAATGTATGTAGATAAGGTTTAATTTGCATAAGCGAGAGGCGGCAGCATGATGACAAATAGCTGGATGACACAAATGTCCCGGGCGACAATAAAGATTGTCCGGGCGCAGGACAAGATTTACGGCTCCCAGTTGGGGACAAATAATATTCGGCGGAGATTTAGGGGACAGATCTCGGTCCTTCCTTGCGGCAAAACACCGGACAGCATATCTTGTAAATTGTCATGCGCCATCAACTGATGGTGCATCGGGGATGATGCCACTTGAATCTCCTCCTCCATTCACCACTTTACATATATCTGTTGTACGTATTTATTACATATATTTATATTTGATCATATAGGTGTGTGAAATAAAGAAAAAAGAAAATAAAAGGTCAGGTTTGATATTTAAAAAAAAGTCCTATCCTGACCACTTACTTGAGCATTATAGAAGGCTGAGCGCCATTTCTTTTCAAAATTTTCAATATATATTCATTAATAATCTATATTAAAGAGAAAATTTTTCTATTTTAAATCTTAGGTTCAACTTGTAACTATACATATTCCGGCTAATTTCGAGGTATCAATATAGTCAAAGGGCTTCAAGCCAAAGGAACAAAAGGTAACCTATTGTCATTGAATATTGACCGAACTGTAGAAAATAAGGATAACATAAGATGCCTCAAAAAATTCTTTGCACATTTTCTAGTTAAAACTCTGAAGTATGTTCATTGTACTTTTGCTTAGCAGAAGTTGTAATTAGCACAGCAATTTACTCAGTGCATGGTGGGAATATTTTAAGAAATTTATTCAGCTCAATTTTAATCCCTAAAATAAATAAGTTCCATTTGTTCTTAATGAGAGCCGAAATATTGGGACTACCTTCCTCATTGGTGATTTCCGTCGCATTAAGGACAGTAAGAAAACATGTTTTATTTGAAATGTAAAATAACGCTGAACACTTTCTTCTATATTGAAGGAACGTTAGTATTTTTAAATAGGTAAGAATCGCTCACCCATGCCCTTGCAGCTCAGTGGAGTTCGAAGATGTCCTCCAATAAGGTTGGACATTAAGCACAATGATACAATCACCGAACTAGAGGATTAGAACGCCATTTCTAATCTATAAGAGATTCTATGTTTTATACTTATATGTTTTATTTAACCAAAAGAGAGGCACCACTCCCGTAAATTGTACATAAGAACAACTCACCGTGCATCAACATGGACCCAGAGCAGCAGCTTTACACACCCAATATAGTGGACATTGCGACTGCTGTGATAGAGATGCACGGGGACATCTGAGGCTCTTCATTGGACACGACAGCAACAAATAATACTTATACCAGAACAGCAGCTTTACACACCCAATATAGTGGACATTGCGACTGCTGTGATAGAGATGCATGGAGACATCTGAGGCTCTTCATTGGACACGACTACAACAACTGTGCATAACCCAAGTAGAAACGTTCACAAGTGATGATAAGCAATTAGCCACAAGATAAAGGTTTTGGAAAATTCAGACAAAAACAAAACCTGTATCAACTGTAGACAAATGTCTAGTACAGGGGTCTGCAAACTGAGGCTCTTTGGATGTGAAGCTCTTCATATAGTTCCATACGTAAATATTATTTATGTGAGTGCTATTTATTGTTGGCAAGAAACTTTTTGTGGCTTTTTAAAAACTTTGAAATTTTATAAATTGTAATTTTTGACTCTTTCGACTCAATATTTTGCCGACCCTAGTCTAGTACAATCTGGAATTACTGATCTTACCTTGAATTTGTGATATGAAAAACGAATATGTTTAATAGCTATGGCAAAATTTTATTATTTTCTCAAATTTAACGATTCTATTCATGATATATTAAAAATGAAATTATTCATTATAGGTATATTTTATATCAATATTTCTCTCTTTTCTCCTCATAGTAATTTCTTTATGTATATGCAAATAGAAATCAACATAACAGATAACAATATTTTTTATCCAAATTTCATTTTTAGTTATAATTTAAGAATACATTTATTAGAATAGCTTTTTAATATAGTGTGATTCCCTTGTTATGTTAAATGTGGAATCAGGGAGCCCATTTTAAAATTTTATTTGAATAATAGAAACAATATAAATAAAATAAATGTAAATCAATTAATAATATACCAAAAGATAGGAAGTTTGAGAATATTTCCAATATGAGGGGGAAAAAAGAATTTTATTTTCGCCGCATGTCTTTTTCCCAGCCCTAATATTGCGTAGCAGACGATGGAGTGGGATTGACGTGGCGGCCATTTTGGTTTACAAAGAACGATGTCGTTTGTATGGAATTTATCTTTTTATGATAGATATGGCGTGGAATATAAATAACTGAATCTTACATTTACTTTATGGCCCCCGAAATCAATTTTATTGAGGCGACTTTTTAGTGAATTTTATTTTCCAAAAGTTTAGATTTTGAGAAGGATTCGCTACATTTATAACAATTTATTTTATTTTACTTTGTCTCTATATAAATACGGTTTGTTTATCAAAATAAATAAAGTTATGACGTAGCATAAAAACACTCAGATGTAAATTTATAGATCGAGAAAGCCATTTATTTATATCAAACGATAAAATATATCGCCTATTTATATATATATATATTCTTCAAGTAAATCACCTAAGTATATTTTATAATAACTAAATATATTTTAAAATACCGTTTTTGTTATTTAAACTGATATATTATTCGAATTAAAAATGATGCTGGGATTAAATAGGGTATGTAAAGATAAAGTTTCGGTGTTTTTATTGCTTCTAACTCATTCTTCAATGATCTGAAATATGAAAATATGTAGTTTAACATACTCGAGTTACATTTTCAATAAAGAGGTTCTAAACCTTTTGACAAATTCTCAGCTTTTGACGTTACCTGTATGAGTATTGCAGCATTTCAGAACACAGATATATTTTTGTAAATATTACACAGCTTTTATCACTTTGGAGTTTCCAATTGACAACTAAGAATTCCTGTCTTCTGACATACATCTGTTTTGGCTACTAGAATCCTATCTGAGAAGGAATTTTTAAAAAATGATGCGTAAAATATTACAATTCATTTATTCTTAGATTTTCTTGAATCCTTTTTCCCATTATATATTTGTATCATATTACTTATCATCCCAACTTTATATCACAGAGGTCATATAAATCAAAACTCTTTCGCGGCAGAACTTATTCTTTTAGAAATGATACTATTAAGCCCCATTTTTTTCCAAGAAAATAAACTTTCTACTCTCCTTACTGAGATAAAGACTATCTATATTAATAAAATGCAAATTTCATAAGTGTTATTCACTAAAAACTTTCGTTACAATGCATCAATTTCGACCAAATTTTCAACATTTATGTACAACGAGATGAAGCAGGTTTTGCTTAACATAAAAATATTTTCCCCTAACATTAACATGCGTAACTTCGCTGTTATCGATTAAATACAAAAAAAAATCAACAGGGTTAATTTTATTTATATATAAATACAAAAAAAAAAATTCAGCAATTCATTCAACTCAATCTAAAAAAATATTCAAAACAAGCAATTTTAAGATAACACCATATGTAAAACAGTCGGCCAAGAAAACAACAACGATATTACATCTTTCTCACATATTCACACACAATCTTGATTAATAATTAAAACTAATCTTTAACATTGTTTATTATACTTCATAATATATAATATTCGTTAGGCAAACTTTCACTCGGATAAAACCCGGGCGAAGCCGGGTACACATCCGCTAGTATATTATATACTACAATAATTTAAAATATATAATGGGAAGGCATTATTCACCCTCAATAAACCATGCCTTTCCTCTTTTTATATTTTTAATCATTGCAGGGGAGAGCATGGATAAGAAGTTTATTCTACTATGAACTAGCGAAAGCCCTTGAAATATTTGCCGTTATTGAGTCATGATCTTCCAAATTCATTGCAGTATATGTATGCAGAACTTATTCCACATTTAAACTAATTCAACAAGCAATCAAGGTCCAGGTTTCATTAACTATTGTCTATTTCCCAAGCTTTCAGGCCAATATGCCTTTTAACAGAAGAACTAGAAGTATAACTTCCAGCCAACTACTATACACGCGCCGCTAGAGAAATAAAATAGTTAAAAGAGACCTAGCCCTGGATTGCTTTTTGATTTTGTTAAATTGTGAAGGCAGGGATGAATATGTATCTACGATTTTATAGTTTAATTACATTGATTAATATTAATTTCAGATATTGTTTTCCTTGAAAATAAAATTAATATTAAGAATATTTTTTTTTTAAATAAAAAATGATTTTGGAGAGAAAACATATTGAAGTCCTGAGCAATACACAATATTGTTTACGATCTTAACGTTCGAATAATCATTTAGGAGATATAATTCATGATGTGCATAAGTTTGTACTTTTGAATATTTGAACACTAATTATCAAAATAAAAGTTACCGTTCTCAGCATGGTTGGTAGTTAGTTGTTCTTTGGAGTTGCCAGATCATCAACTTCCAGATCTTCTGTGATGCACTTGATGAAATAGTATTAATGTTATATTGTAGTAATAATAAAGGCGAGGTTTTCATTTTCATAAAAGGTAATTTTGGTTAAAACCTTTCAAAATCAATCTTGTCTGTTGATCAAGGATCGATTAAAGAAAAGTTCATCTAGATAACATCTTCAGGAATTTAAATTCAATTTGCCAAGAACTTGGAGTTCGGGGCCTCTTATATATAGAGCTAGAATTTTAATGGATATATAGAGCTTAGAAAATTGCCTCATTGTTGATAGAATTTTTAAGAGGTGATCATGAATTTTTAAATGTCGTTGAGGACTGAAAATTGTTTCTTCTTTCAGATAGCGTTACCATTTTTCGTGATATTCAATATTATATGTGTTAGGATGAAGTAACTTATATTTTAATTTCAAGATTGATAAATATTAATTTTAATTGAACAAAAATACATTTATTAGGATTATCCTACCCGTATAGAATTTTTCGAATAAAACGTTAAATACAGTAGCTTCCCAGAGATCCACAACTTATCTTCCGAGTCCTTTCTTTCCTCAAAATTATATATAGAAGTTCTATTCCTTTCCAACAGTAGAACTAATTTCAAATAAAAACTGGTCAAATTAAGTATTAAAAAACAAACCAAAAGACTAAGATAAATTCAAACGCGAAAAAGCGTTTCTTTATCATTCTTTTCTATCTATAAATTTACTTTTAGCTTCTTGAATCTATCTTTATAGTTTTGCTATTAAGACATTTACATGAACAGAACTAATTTCAATTCAAACCGATCAAATAAAGTACTAAAGCTAATCAAAAGACTAAGATGATTTCAAATGCGACGCAATTTATTATTATTTTTTATATTTTAAAATGGAATCTTAGCTCATGAAATTTATCCTAAAAGTTTAATTAATAAGGAATTTTCAAGAGCAGAACTAAATTGAAATTTGCTCAAATGAGGTATTAAAAATATACAAAAGACTAAGATTTTTATTTGAAATGCCATACGTTTCTTTATTATTATTGTTTTATACATATTTTTCAATAAACTCTCTCCTAGACCATGATATCTATTCTAATAGTTGAATTATTGAGACGATATGGTATTGGCCATATTCGTTAATAGAAAAAATGGTAAGGCGATAAGAGTGTCATTAATTTGTAAACGGCTGTACAAGATCTCGGGCAAGACGCCCTTCAATACATCGATGTATTGTACTCGTAGAAGGGCGACTTGCAAAAAATCTTATACAACGTTTATAAATTAATGACACTCTTCTCCTAGCCTTCCAAATTTTTATCAGTTGAATCATTATCTATCAAACTCGACATTAAAAATTCCAGCGAAAAGGGTATCCTAGAGGGAAAAAGTTTCCCAATTCTCTATGAGAGGTTTTATTTAGTTTATATTGAAATATTTAAAAATTTATTTTCGACGAAATCATTTCAAATATTCAGGATATTTTAAATATACTTAGGTGCAAGTATCCTCCGAGCTGGGATATCGCATTTGATACATTAAAAAAAAAAAATAAATGAGGCTTTCTCAAAATTTACTTATAGAAGGTATTTAGAAAAATTACATACGTCTATGTTGGTCTGTCCATTATAAATGAATATTGATGAATAAGTTGGAATGATTTTTAGATATTTATTCTATAATTATAATAATTAAAATAGGATTTTGGAAGGGCCTGACTCATCAGTGATTAACCTTTAAACAGTTTGATTCAGTTTAATCTTCAGAACACCGTTCATATATCTAGCACATATTTATAGAGGGAATTTCTTGTTGAAATGCCTGGTATTGAGGTAATTGTTAGAAACAATAATAATTTTTAAGAATGATAAACAAATAAAGAAAGATCAGTTTGGTTTTAGGTTCAGTTTAATCTTTAGGACACAGTGTAGTTATCTAGCACATATTTAGACAATTTTTGACAATTAAAATAGTTTTTTGACATCTTGTCAATACATGCAAAATGCACAGTCTGTACTATTTAAGAAAAAGATAATATGCATTATATACACTTTGTACAATGAATATGGCGCCTCTGCCAGCGCTGCAGAGTTTGGTGGAGAATCATCAGTGGGTCTCCAGCGACACCACGCATTTCGCGATCTACAAAGAATACGTAGATCGCCTACTTCGCCGCTGAGGAGATGGTGATGGCGTGGTCCTCGAGGCCAACTGGAAAGATCCAGGACCGCAGGTCCGGCACATATTTCGAGAGGGAATTTTTTGTTGAAATTGCCTGGTATGGAGGTAAGGGTTAGAAAAAATAAGATTTTATAAGAGTGATGAAACAAATAAAGATCATTTCTACTACTAACAAAATAGTCAAAAACTAGCGCATAGGAATTACAAATTTTCTAAATCTGATTGTTTAGTAACCAACAAGAATGTGCTAGTTTGAAGAAACTGCCGATAGATGGCGTATAGGTTTTGCATTTATTTAAACGAGATAACTGACTTTATATTTTATAAATAAATATACTCGAGGCAAAATCTCTATCTAGATTAAACAAGAATAATTAAGAAACAAATCTGTAAAAGGATTATATAAAAACACAGTCTGATATTACTACCATATATGGCGGGAAACATCAACTAAAGGAGGATATATCAAGGGTTTTTGGATATTTTGGCTTAAATCCTTTCCAATTCGAAAAAATAATCTCTTGAATCAATTTATCTGTAACCCCCAGGTGAAGATATCGCCTCTGAATTGCAAACTCGAAAACGCGCGCAACAGAAGCCCTTGTTGATTCTGCATTGAAACAAATGTAAACAACAAAAGCACTTTATTTTAATTTTAAATCTTATTTTATTGGCGTTTTAACGATGTAAGATATTTTATCACGTAGAAGGGCTTTCTTTCCTGAAAGCTTGAGCGATTTTTAAATAAAAAAAAATTCAAAATATTTTTTTCCCTGGATGCTTAATGTTTTATTTTAATAAATCCTTTCTAATAAATCAAGAAGAAATAAACAGAGAGAGAGAGATAAGGTTTTTAGTCTTCCTCAGTATAATGTAGACTATATCTCAAAATAACCACTATAGAAGTTGAAGAAACTACCTCTTTAACTGAATATTCTGCAGGAAAAAAAACCTTGCATGGTAAACTTGCCTCATCAAACATCCTTGAAGATCCCCTCAATAAATTTTAAAAACACATTTTAAGAAAAATTTCGTTAGAACGCTAAAACACATTAAAACGGTTAATATCGACAAATATATGATGAAAAAACATTAGGTTTTGACAAATAAAAGAATAAAAATAGTTGCGCAACTATTTTTATCTACTTGATTAAAGGAAGCTTTTTCAGGCAAGCCTTTCTTAAGCTAACTAAAACGTATAAGCAAGGTAATGGAGAATTATTATATAGTATTTTAAAGATATATCTATGTAAAAATATTAGTAATAATACTACAAAAAATTACATAATTGAAAAATTACCTAATGTTTTAACCGAAAGCTTCTTTAATCAAGTGAATAAAAATAGTTGAGGCGTCTTATGCCTTCTTTTAGTAATTTGTTGAAATCCGAATTCCTGTAATAATAAATTTAGTTTTTAGTTATTCCTATAGATGACGCTGTCCTTTATTCAATGTCATGATTACAGAAAATGTTACCACGTTAACTTTTGACGAGACCCGTCCAATATTCTCTTTACCTAAGGCAAATATAGAAAGTGTATATCCATAACTTCTCAAAATAAATATTTCTTCACGCTATAATAAATATTTATTCTTTTAAAACTTAAATTAAAGCAGAAAGGTTTCGTCCTTATTTTTAAATATTTTTTAAACAATTAAACTCTGAGAAATTATTCAATTTCGCTCTTACATTTTTAATAAAACATTAAACGGTATTTTAATAATTCATAAATTAATTAAGATAATAATAGAATTTATATTTTAAGTAGAAATTTATTCTCTATTTAACATTTTTTTGAATTAAAAAGTAAAGGAATAGAAATTTGTAATAATAACAACAGTTTTTTTTATCTTCAAAATTCAAACACACAAATCTTATTTTAAAAGAAATAAAAACCATTGAGAAATTATAAATATCTCAATGAAATTTAATTAAAAATCAAATCGCTATGATTATTGTTTTTTATTTGAAATAAATTGCAATTTAATATAATTAGAATCAAAAGTAATTGAATTATGCGTTTAAAATCTAATCAGAATTAAATTTCTGCGAACACGTTTAAAAAGAGGAAGTCTTCACATTAAAATTTTATTAAAATGTGTGTCACGTGACAGGAAGTGAGAAATCAGACGATCTTTTGTAGAGAAGAACAGACGAACTATGTAATTAACTCAGACGATGATCTATGTTATCGTCTGCGAGGAAATTGGAGAAACTTACTATAGATCCACGTTAACTATCTAACTAACTATCATTATCTAATATTTGTAATAGTCAATAAATTAGATTACTAATCAAATGCCAATATATCGTTTGTTACTAATTAAGAAAATTCCACACTTAAAGATTCTAATATATATAGTTACTCTCTAATTTTTGATATTTGGTTATATATCTTTTATACTATTTAGTTCTATATGCAACTTTTTGTTGATATAATATATTCTACTAACTTCATATTTACATATTAACGTTTTAATATATACAGTAGAACTTGGATAATTCGAACTTCTTTAATTCGAAAACCTCTTTAATTCGAATATTTATCTTGGTCCCTAGAATTTCCGTTTTTAATTCGAATTTTTGGATAATTCGAATTTTTTATGGTCCCTTGGGGTTCGAATTATCCAAGTTCGACTGTATTTTGAATTTGAAAAAGGCAAAATGTGCTCGTCTATGTATAAATAATATTTAAGTTTAAAAATGCCACTATAAGCCTCTCACGTATTGTATATATTAATGAAGGTATGTGTGTTCACACAGGGTTTCCTCATATGGGATAATATAATCTAAGAGAGAGACAGATTATTGATAGCTTGCGCCAACTATATAGATGCAACTTTCAGTTGCACGATAAGGAGATTCCCTTTTCTTCCTTCTTAATTTATCCACCTTTTACAGTACAATATAATATTTGTACTATATTTAACTCAATCTAAGAATTTATAAATCTTTATATGAAGTTTTATAATGCCATTACTATATAGAAAACACCTTTATTTTGGTAAATGTGAAATCACCAAACATCGTGAATTTATTATACTAAATTATTGAATATTTTAGGTAATATAATCATTTGATTAAGCATGTTCCATGATTAGTAGAATAATGAATTGGAAAATTATGTTTGATGACAGAATTGAATCAGATTGAATTTCCATTGTGTGAGTTTATTCCAGAATAATTTCCTTTGTGTGTACAACAATGAAAGCCGTATCAGTTAATGGTCTATTCGTAATAAGTACTAATAAAATGTCTGTTGGAAAACTGCTTAAAATAGCGATACATAAATGCTCATTCCTTGCTGTGGGAGAGGGATTATGAGAGAAGGGTAGCCTGGGTTTTATATTCAACAAAATATATGCAAATAAAGTCAGTCAAGATAGGTCAGTCTATATTTCCTTACAAGCCTTTCTTCCTTGATCAGTTAGAATATTTGATAGTCCATAATATGTTTGAAACAGCTCGGTCTTGTAGACACTGTGGACAACTTTGTTGCGAGCAAGTTTTCCTCCTGGGATCATCAGGTTGGGAAGATAATTTTGCCGTTGAATTGATGGAGGATACCCCATCTGTGAATGTTGTGAAAGATGGTTCAAACTTTTAGATCTTTTTGAGGATTTCCCTTTAAATTTATCATAGGATCTGTTAACTTTACTTTGACGCGAGATGAGGATCAGTATAATGAATTTGGACTTTGGCTGAATAGTTTAACAATTTGATTCTGCTTCCTCAAATGAGACATATTTGGTGAAAGGGGATGTGAGATGTCCAATAGATTGTGATCGACATAAGCTCATTCTTTTGAAATCATCTTCCAGAAGGAACTCTGCTTTATTTGCGATATCGAGTAGTGAAGCCTTGGTGGTCAGGTGTTCTTCTTAGATTTGGTAAGGTAGGAATCCAATAGAATAGAGTCTCACATACGACACAATTTGTTATAAAGGTTGGGCATTCTGCCTTTCCTGTGCTTTCCCACGGGAGGGATTCGCCTTCTTCAGTGAAAGGACGTTGTTTGGCAGTTGGCTACAGCCGCCATGTTGTTCTGTCTCCCCCCACCCCATATGCTGTAGAAATTGAAAATAGAAACTAAATACTACAATTTAAAAGATTTGGTAAACATATTTTGCTTTTGAAAATTCGAAGCAATTATAGACTCGTATTTCTTTTACCAATTAGACAATTTCTACTGCCCTTACTTCAACGGAAATTCCATTGCAGTAAGGGCAGTAGATATTGTTTAATTGGTAAAAAGAATCATACGCGTCTATAATAGTTTCGAAATTTCATAACAGATGGAGCGCTAATGTATCATAATATTTTGTTTTTCCTAATTCACAGTGATATTCTAAGATATATATATTTGAGTGAATATATTTGTCAATTTCTTTATCTATCCATGATACATCAGTCTCTCGGTCTATAGTGGTTAATACACATCGTTGCATAATGACAGTTGACAATTGAAACAAATTTTATTGACTTTTATCAATAATTCACATTTAAAAATGGATATAATGAGTAAACTAATATACAGATGATTATGCGGGGGATGTGCCCGGCGGGTGAGCCTTCTTTCCTAGGCGATGAGCGGGTCCTCCGGTCAGCCCAACCTGTACGAAGTACCGGTAGATGATGGATTTGGCCGACGCCAGGATGCCAGGTCGTCATCTTCTAGGCCAGACCTGAAGATCCAGGCCTGCAGGTCAGGGGGTCGCCCGAGGACACTGAAGGCTTCGACGATGAAGGGTCCTGATACGCCTGCAGCTCCAGTGGCAATAATGGTGGATTATTCACAGACACGTGACGTCATCGCCTTCTACTGTAAGTATATGTTGATCTTTATTCGTCTCTTTATATTGTAACGGATAAAGTTGTAAATAGTTATCTCGCAGGTTATAAATTTCAAATATTTTATTACTATCCCGCTCTAGTCTTTTTATAGCTTAGCCATAAATCCATCAACAGTCGAGAAAAAGCGACTTTACAGGACGATGCAAAATGTACATAAATTAGTTTTTTATAAATAATTTAAAACTTATTTACATAGAATAATAGTGAGAATAAGAAAAACAATAGGAGATGTGATAGTTAAAATATCAAATTCAATAATGAGATAATTATGATAAATATTATTTACAAGTTACTTACTTATGGAAGCTGTGACTCGTGGCTTGTCTCACCTGTCACATGTCTGACATATTATTGCCATGCCTCGGAGTTTTGACATTTCTTGCCGGGAAGAGCTTTGTGTTGTAGTGTCTATAGGAACATTCTTCTCTTGGAGGGAAGTCTTGGCTTTAACATTGCGATGGAATCCTAGGGTTGATCAGAGAAAATAGGTAATCAACACCCATGATCAAGGTCTGCTTTTCTATCTTCAGTTTGCCTTCTCTAATATACCCTGCATCTCTACGAAAATTCCACGAATAAAATTTATGAAAATTCTAAACTATTATAGACACGAATGATTATTTAAAAAATGAACAATATCTATTGCCTTTGCTGCAATGGAAAAATTAATGGGGGGTCTGGCTCATCAGTGGTGAACCTTCCCAGCGGTTTCCAGTTTAATCTACCATATGGCGCGCTAGTACATCATAATAAAATTTATATAAGACAAACCTGAAGAGGTTGAGGTAATATATAAGCGCGCGAAATTTTAAAATCTTATTAGAATCAAATTATAGAGAGGCCCCATGTGGTATGAGAAGACCATATAAATTGCTGTATTTTCGCTTTTGGGTAGCTGGTGACAACTTATCCCTTGCTTAAGATGGGGATTCTTACAATTAGTACACTATAAGTATTCAATGTAGAACCGAAATGTGACAATCAGGGTAGGTACACTGTAAATAAACAACATGTCAATCCATGTGTCAACCCAGACCATAATAAGGCGTAAATAAGTAAACATAATAAATTAATTGAGTGCATTTTCTATTATATCTGATTAGTTAATTTTGTTATATTATGATGCCATAGCGCGCCTCCCATTAATTTTTCCATTGCAGTAAGGGCAGTAGAAATTGTTTAATTTGCAAAAGAATCTTACGCGTCTATAATAGTTTCGAATGTTCTTAATTATAAAAATACAAAAATTACCCGTTTATATAATAATAAAAATGAGTTTAAAATTTATATTCTATTCTAAAAAAAAAGAGATAAATTTGAAAAGTGACAATAATTTGTCTAGGGGCTGCAGAGATATTTAAAACTTGTTTTCAATGTATTTTCGAAAGGATTCGAGATTGTGTTTGTTATATTATTGGACTATTCTATAAAGTTGTAACGAGATTAGAGGCTCTTGTTACATCAGAACTATCAACTCTTGGGCTGCTATACATTACCAATATGCCCTACACCAGAGGTCGGCAAACTGCGGCCCGTGAGCCACATGCGGCTCTTTATATAGTTCCATACGTAAATATTATCAATGAAAGTTGTTAAAACTAAATAATTTACATAGTGTAATTTGCATGGGATCATTTGTATAATATCATCCGCGGATCACGTGACGGAGAGAGCCTATCGGGTGAGACTTTGCACAAGCAAGGAATGTATAAAAGGCACGGCGGGGATGGCCGTTGCGGGGGAATAGGTAGAATGGGGGAGGATTAGTAGTGTAAGAAGATAGCAGCGCCAGAGCCTAGGAGATAGAAAACTCGAGCTCAGATGAAAAGAATAAAAGGATAAAGTAGTTCATGAGAAGCCTGCTATAGAAACTGAAGAAGGAAAAGAAGTGATAAAGGGCCCGTGGAAAAAGTCCGTTGAAGATTCTAAAGAAGCTGGTAAAGTCAATTATTCTCGAACTGAACAAGCTGAAGTTGAGAGGAGTCTGATGAAGAAAGTGAAAAGTAACTAGGGTTGGCAATTGGTATGAAAATGGTTCATGAATGAATGGTTCTGAATTTGGTTCATTTTTTGGAAACTTTGTGATCATTTTGTTAAATTCATCAAATCCTGTCGATCATTAACTCTGGAATATCACCTGCCTATCGCTACAGTAATTTTAAATAAATCATTTACTTATTTATTATATTCTGAATTCCTTTCCCTTTTTTATTTCTATTTTCACTGCTTTCACAACACAAGTAATATTTATTTTTGGCAATACAAATTTTGTGGCTCTTTAAAAGCTTTGAAATTTTGTAAATTGTAATTTTTGACTCTTCTGACTCAAAAGCTTGCCGAACCCTGCCCTACACGGATCTAACATACTCTGAGATATATCATTCTTTTCCTCTGGACAGCTAATAAGATCAGGGTTTGGATATATTATGCGACTGTTTACTAATTCACAGACAGAGCTTCCTGAGCATCCAAGTAAGAAGAAGAAGGGAATGATATCATAAGACTTCTCTCTCAAACACAATAGCCTTTCTTAATACCATATTCTTATACAGCTTCTCTATTTGTGTGATAGAAAATAATATATAAGAGGAGAGACAATGGAGAAGATATATATATACAATTCTGCTTTGGACTGCCTTCTATGCTTCATTAGTTCTATATAAAAAATTCGACCTTTTATAAGTCAACTATTTAAATAGCAAGGAATGAGAAGCAGATTATATTGTAAATAAAGCATAAATATATATACCATCACATCTATCATTATATACATCACATAATTTTATATTTATCTTTTATTCGCCCTCTGATTTGGCTGTTCATTGTCACGTGACCGTAGTAAGTTAATCAACGTAGAGTTCATTAGCCACTTAACGGACAATGCTTCATTAGCTCATTGGCATTGTAAAACGAAATTTTATTGTTAGTAGTTTATTGTTAATTTGATTATATTAAAAACATAAACACGTTATAGCTCGAATATATGAAGTTCTCTTTTTAATTTTTGTTTACAGAATTAAAAAGGCATATATTAGATCGAAATATCATTTATTTTACCAATATTTCAGTTGGCTGAACGCCAACCTTTATCAAGGTGTTGACACACTTTAAAATTTTATAACACCTTGATAAAGGTTGGCATTCAGCCAACTGAAATATTGGTAAAATAAATGATAGTTTAATCCAATATATGCCATTTTAATTGAAGATTTATCTATGGATTTCTCTATTTTCAAAAAGAATTAAAACGAATTTGAAATTTATTCCATACATTTTAAAGATGCTTGTATCAGGAATGTATTTAACAATCAACATAACACTAAGCTTTGTATATAATCATAAAATAGGGTTCAGACTATTGATATATTTTATCTGCGATGGTTATTTTTAAGTGACTTAAGAATGATTCGATTATATTACATCGAGGAATTTCCAGGCACAATTATTCTTGATATGAAAATTCGTAACTATTATAGAGGGACTCGTAAATTCTTTTAAAAAATTAAAATATATATACTGCTCATAATGCAATGGAAAAATTAATGGAAGGTTCTGACTCATCAGTGTGGTGAACCCTCCCTGCGGTTTTGCCAGTTTATTTTACCATTAATATAATAAGTTCACCACTGACGAGCCAAGCCCTCCCATTATTTTTTTTATTTCTGTAAGGACAGTAGATATTGTTTAATTTTTAAAATAATCATACGCGTCTATATTAGTTTCGAATTTTCATAACAGATGGCGCGCTAATGCATCAAAATATAAATATCTTGATATGTTCCAACGCAGATGGAACTGTAGATTAATTCTCGAGCATGCGCACATATATACTTAAGGAAGTGGAATTCTTTGATGTCACCTGTTATCTGCTGTATGTCTAGATAGAGAGAAACAATATTTTTCACACTTGTTTATCTCGTGTGTCTTCAATAAAGATCACCATGTATAAAATATCTTTCAGAGTTATTGGTCTGAATCCCGATATACAGGGTGATCCAAAAGTCCCGCACAACTTTAAAAATTAATAACTCCGCGAATATTTGCGCTAGAGCAATGCTGTAAACACCATTGTGTTCAGGATGCAATGGGAATTTTTATGGCAAATAATGAAAAATTCTAAATTGATTTTAGTTACAACTTTATTCGCTAGATGGCGCTCTACCAGAATCAGCGATTCAGCGGCCAAATTGTTTGATAAATTGAAAAATATAACTGAACGACACGTATTTTTCCTTTTTGAATACCAGGAAAGAACCCTAATAATATCAAATGATAAATTAATAAAACATCATTTCGCTAAAGGTTAGAAGAAATGGTTAACGATTTTTAAATACAATCTGAGATATGTAAAATATAGGTATATGCAAATTAAAACATGTAGCAAAAAAAAAAAAAAGATATTTTAGATGCGGTTTGCTGGAATCTTCTCAGCTATTTAAATTTCGAAAATAATAATTTTCTATTTTTTTTAATTCAACTCTCTCTCAGTATCGATTATATTTATTTTAATTCATTTGAAAAATATTTATATATCTCTGATGATTTATTTTACTCTGGAATGCCGTTGTTGTTTTGTCGTGTCCAATAAAGAGCCTCAGATGTCTCCATGCATCTCTATCACAATAGCAGCAGCATTGTCCACTATCTTGGGTGTGTAAAGCAGCTGCTCTGGGTCTATGTCAATTTTCTGCAAGGCTGCGGGCATGAGAATATGTGGGTAGGTGTTAGTTCCACACCAGGACAGTTGTTGCAAGTTCTATAGGTTCTTGTGCCATCTGGATGTATTGTCATCCTTTATAATGTTTTGTTCTAAATCTTGTTATAGTTTTGTCATTTTTCTCTCGGAGTTTATTTCACATTTTGATCTTTTCTTATTTTTTGTTTATTATCTTGTATTTTGCAAAAGCATTAGCGTCAAATAATGACATTTGTTCTTTCCTTTGGCTCAACTTTCTGGCTTCCTTTGCAAATTCAACTGCTATTTCATTACCCCCGATCCAAACACCGGCAGGAATCCATTGTAGAATGCAGTTATTCTCCAATGATATCAGTTGAGTAAGTAACGAATGTATTTTCTGTGTGATTATAGTATTGCCCTTCTGAATTGCTTCTAGATCGGATATGAAGTCGTTGTACGGTATATTATAATTCCTTCTGCTTGATGCAGGGATGGTTGGTTAAGGCATACATCAAGAGCTTTCCAGATAGCTGTCAGTTCACAAGTGAAGTTTGACGAAATCTTTCTTGCTCCTTCTTTGATTTTGATGTATGTTCCATCTTGCAGTATTAAGTTAATTCCAGCCCCTCCGTTACTTATGGTAAGGTCTGATGATCCATCTGTATATGCTGTTAAATAATTTATCTGATCGCATAAACCAATTGTGTCAAGTCCTTTCTTTTTAAGTATGTTGTTGTTCTCTTTTTTATTGCAGGGTTCATTCAGGTTAAGATTGATGATTACATTTGATGGCAATGGGGTAGGAAATATTGGTTATTCTCGAATTTGAAATTCATTATGTTTCATATTTATGCTCTTTCTAATATTGTTGTCGTACTGAAGTGTTGAAGATCTTTTGACCTTTCTTTTGTTTCCAGTTTAAATAGGTTCTATGTGATGTGTTCGGTTTCTTTAGTTTTTAAGCTATTGGTGAATTTTATTGTTTTTAATTGTCTTCTGGTTTCAAGTAGGTCTAGACCACAGTCTCTCTGAATTTTCAAATTGTTGGTATTTGAAACAGAACCAGTGATTAATTTGGCCGCTTTTGCTTGAACACTTTCTAGTCTTCTTTTTAGTGATGAACTTGAGGGAGCCCAAACAGGTGTTGCATATTCCATTATTGGCCTAATTAAGGTGATATATGTTGTTCTGAGAATTTTGGGTTTTGCTCCCCAATTTGTTCCACATAGCCTTCTCAGAATGTTTAGGTTTCTGGTAGCTCTATTTGAGGTGCTAATTATGTGTTCTGTAAATTGCAATTCTCATCATGTATCACACTAGGTAATTTGGAGATCTAATATTATCAATTATATGGTTGTTTATGCTTATTTTGGAGTTAAATTCGTGCCTTTTTCCTGTCATTGAAGGAGACCTATAGGTTTGTGTTTATTGGGTTTATGGTAATTTTGAGTTTCATTGCCCACTTCTCCAGTCCTCTTATTGATATGTTCAGTATTTTTCTGATATTTCTATACTGATACTTGTGTGCCATATGGCTATATAATCTGCATAACAGGCAACTTTTGTGTCTTCGGTGAGGATGGATGTTGTTAAGGTTGTGTCGTAATTAGATGTACAACAACTCAAACTTGACCATGACTCTTTTTTAGCTCTTATTCTTCTCGTTTGGCCAACAACAAATGTCCAATTTACATACACATATATTCTTACACAATGAGACTTTAAAGAATGCAAATAATATTCATCTATTTACATACACAACACATCTCCCCCCTTAATAATACTCCAGTCGGTCTGGGGGTTTCCTGGCTCTCTGAGGTCTAGGACTGCGGACGGGCACTTGCACAGCGGCAGGCTCCGGTTTAGGAGTGCAAGAGGCACGTGCACAGCAGCAGGCCCTGATCTAGGAGTGCAAGAGGGTACGTGCACAGAAGCAGTCTCCTCCTTGTTTCCTGATGTAACCTCTGGAACCTCCTTTTCACTTTCTTTCTGACTTCCACCTACAGGCTTCTCTCCTGATGTTCGAGGAAGTATCAAATTTCTTGTCTCCACTTGTTTCTTCTCACAGGTCGCAATTGATTGATATACCTCCTATACACGACGCCCTCGTAACTTATAAGGTAGTGACGGTAGCTCAATAATTTCAAAATGGTACCTTTTTACCGTTTAGGTCCAGTTGCATAGTTGCGGAAATAAACCTCGCAACCTGTAGTAAACTGCTCCTGCCTTCTTACGGCCTCATGAAATACCTCTCGCGGATTTCCCATCTTTGTATTAAATTCGAGAATATTTATCTTAAACTTCTCTTCATTAGCAGTTCCGCGGGGGAATTCCTTTATTACAGTTTGGGGGAATGCTCTATGAGCAAATAGGAATCTTTGTAGATTAGTCCTCTGAATCATCCTTCCCATTATTCTTTCTCAAAAGGTTTTTAAACTCTCTTACATATCTCTCAGCTAAACCATTTGTGCTAGGATTATACGGACTGGTCTTACTGTGCCGTATACCATTCATTCTGGTAAATTGCTCGAATTCACCGGAGACAAACTGTCTTCCGTTATCTGTAACAAAATATTAGGGCAATCCAATTCTGGCGAGAATTTCTCTAAGATGACTTATAATCGTTTTTTCTGGTAATATCTTTGATGATAAAAATTTCTATCCACTTTGAGTATGCGTCCACGAGAACCAAAAACATTCTTCCCATGAACGGACCCGCTAGATCAAGATGAAGTCGATGCCACGGTTTTCGGGCCAAGTCCATTCCGAGATGGTAGCCGGGGCATGCTTGCCGATTCTTGGCATACTCTACGTTCTCTAGTTAACTCATCGATGTTACTGTCTATGCCTGGCCACCAGAAAATACCGTCTGGCAATCATCTTCATTTAACAATCGCCATGTGTATTTCATACAAGTCATTTAAAATTAAAGATCTTATTTTTTGGGAAATTACCACTCTTTCACGCCATTGAAGACAACCAAACTCCAAACTTAATTCCTCATTGATCTTATAATGAGGAGCTAGTGAGTTTTCCTTCGGTGCCCTTGTGATTTGTGAATTTCCCACACACACACACAGTTGCCTTCTCTAACATTCCTTAATAATATAGACAGTATTTTATCTTGGGGCGTCTCATATGCCACCTCCATAAAAGAGAACGGTACCTCATTCAAATTCCTGAGAAGAAGTACCTGGTCTTCATCAAGAGACTCCCTGACACTCGATTCTAAAGGAAGACGTGACAATGCGTCAACATTGGAAATATCACTAGTTTTTTCGAAATTCCACAGCATAATTAAATGCAGCTAATTTTAAGGACCATCTTTTAATTCTAGATGATGCACATATATTCTCTCATATATTCAAGCCGTTGTTCACCCTTAACTTCTCTCCTTAAGAACTCGAGGAGTCGCTGTAATCTTTGGTCTATTAATATTGGGAGTTCTCGTTCGTCTTCACTATACCCCGCTAGCGCACTTCTTCGTCATATCCTCAACAAGTCTTCCGGCAGACTTGACTCCACTAGGGGGTACAAAAATGAGGCATTCTGTTGTGTAGTGACGCCCAATGACTCCAAGGCTCTTAAATGGGATTCGACCTGGTCTTACTAATTTTCCAACGTTAAGGTATTTTTCCGTGCATTATTTATTACCAGTTTTCAAAAGTTGGCGTACATAGACCTCGGTCAATATTACCTTATCCTCAAACTGGTCTTGCAAGGCCTTAACTACCTCAAGATAATTTTCTGTGGTAAGCGGGTAACTCCTGACCAATCGATCCGCTCGGGTACCAGCCCTCATTGATTGTACAAGGTACTGGAACTTCTCTACTTCCGACAACCCTGGACTTTCATGGATCGTCTTAAAGTGCGACCACCATCCCAACCACTGGAGACATGTGCCGTCATAAACTGTGAGTGCCATCTTAGGCAGCTTGTATGAAGACTTACCCTCCTGGGCGCTCCTAGTAGGGTCCAGATTACCCCGGCCTTGGTGCTCATTCTCCTTTAACTGGAGATATTCAGCCACTCGAAGTTCAGTTCTGATGAAATTCTTTCATATTGGACCACCATATCTTGCTCCTTTTCCAGATCCTGCGGAGTTATTGTTTCATCCTCCACCATCAGATTCATAATTTGTGAATTTACATCGCTGAGTTGGTTCTCAATAGTCTCCTACACTCTCAAATTTATCCTGATGGTCTCCCGAGATGGAGATTCCCTATCCAGTTCCGCATCAATTTCCTTTATGCTCTTTGCCGCAGATTATCGCAACAACGTTAAGATTTTCTGACTATTTTTCATCTTGAATTCTTAACAATACTTCACTTAGTTAATTTAATTTAAATAATTTTCTTTACCAATCAGCCTATATATATTTTTAAGTTCTTCAGAAGCATGCAGATTTTCTTTACTTGTTTAGAATTCTTTTTTCTTCAGTTTTCTTAGAATCTTCTTTAGAATCCGGCTCGAGGGACCAATTTGTTTAACCTTGGCTGGAGGCGGTGTTCTACTTCCAAGCACCAACCCTTATGCCTCCGTCACCTTCTGAGGAATGTAGTTGATTTGCGTTGAGGGAATGTCCGATTGCTGGCGATCACTCGTTGACTCCCAAAGGGGGATCTACTCTATAAAGGATGGAATCTCACACTTTATTAAACAAAACTATCTATTTATGCATATTTTGGCACGTGGTCAAATGCATTAAAAATAAAAATAAAATAACATTGATTTTACAAATAAAATTATTTAAAAGAAAATTGAATTAACAATCAATCTGAACAGTTGGAATTTTTTATTATTTTTTAACATCCTAAAACGCGATATCCAAAACTCAGGGATATTTACGTCAATACATTTCTTTACATCACAACAAATAAATAATATACAGGAAGAGAGGTAAAAGGTCAAGAAGAAAAAGCAGACAAACCAAAGCAAATCCTCGAATATATAAGTCGAATCATTGGCGAATCCGCTTGGAGAGTTTATCACTGAAGAATAAAGCCCTCCCAGTATATTATTGACACGTAGAAGTTTAAGAAAGACGAATCTCAGATTGTGTGACACGTAATTTATTTAAGGTACACACCATGGAGGCAATGAAGGAAGTTTACAGAGTAATATGGAACGCTTCACGATTTTTCGTATCATCCTTGTGCAGGGGCCATGCTAATCTTCTCTGTAACGTTCCTATTGTAGTAGTTGTACCGCCGAACTGGTATCACAGGGGCCATGCT
This sequence comes from Cordylochernes scorpioides, assembly GCA_030710605.1. Lineage (NCBI taxonomy): Eukaryota > Metazoa > Arthropoda > Arachnida > Pseudoscorpiones > Chernetidae > Cordylochernes > Cordylochernes scorpioides. Next base: position 65,083,703 of record CP092866.1, read on the forward strand.
AATCTTCTCTGTAACGTTCCTATTGTAGTAGTTGTACCGCCGAACTGGTATCACAGGGGCCATGCTAATCTTCTCTGAATCGTTTCCTATTGTAGTAGTTGTACTGCCAATTGGTATCACAGGGGCCATGCTAATCTTCTCTGTATCGTTCCTATTGTAGCAGTTGTACCGCCGAACTGGTATCACAGGGGCTATGCTAATCTTCTCTGTATCGTTATTATTGTAGCAGTTGTACCGCCGAACTGGTATCACAGGGGCCATGCTAATTTTCTCTGTAACGTTCCTATTGTAGTAGTTGTACCGCGGAACTGGTATCACAGGGGCCATGCTAATTTTCTCTGTAACGTTCCTATTGTAGTAGTTGTACCGCCGAACAAGTATCACAGGTGCCATGCTAATTTTCTCTGTAACGTTCCTATTATAGTAGTTGTACCGCCGAACTGGTATCACAGGGGCCATGCTAATTTTCTCTGTAACGTTCCTATTGTAGTAGTTGTACCGCCGAACTGGTATCACAGGGACCATGCTAATCTTCTCTATACCGTTCCTATTGTAGTAGTTGTACCGCCGAACTGGTATCACAGGGACCATGCTAATCTTCTCTATACCGTTCCTATTGTAGTAGTTGTACCGCCGAACTGGTATCACAGGGACCATGCTAATCTTCTCTATACCGTTCCTATTGTAGTAGCTGTACCGCCGAACAAGCGAGTACACAGAGTAACATAATATATCAAAATTAATAATCTGGTTTAATAAAATAATAAATATTTTGCTACAATGAATTTCATCGCAGTAAAACAGAAGAAAAGTTTGCTTTGTTTGTAATAGAAACATTCGTTATTGACAGTTCTATGTCTTATGCATGGATGTCGCGCTTTGCTGCTATATACGAGGTGTGTTCAAAAAGTATCGCGGCTTTTGAATTTTCGCGGGTTACGTATATTCAAATTTCGATCTTTTTGTGGCTTTATGTTGGTACTCATGTCTCTCACTTATGCCGACAAGCTCGGCCATTTTGAATGTTCACTTATTGTTGACAGCTGCTTTGCTTGCAGGTGTTTTGGATCGTCTTCGATTTTTACCTATTAAAAAAATGGATCAAAGAACCTGTATCAAATTTTGTGTGAAAAACGAAATTAAGTGCGCGGATGCATTCCTAATGTTGACTGTGGCATACGGAGAAGCTACCTTGGACCGAAGCAACGTTTATCGGTGGTACAAAATGTTCTCAGAAGGCCGAGAAGATGTGAACGACGAAGAGCGTGCCGGACGCCCGAGCACTTCAACAACAGACGAAAAAAATTAATGAAGTGGAGAAAATGATATTGGCCAATCGTCGAATCACCGTTAGAGAAGTTGCTGAGGACCTAAACATATCGATTGGCTCGTGCCATTCGATTTTTATCAATGATTTGGGCATGAGACGGGTCGCCGCGAAATTCGTACCAAAATTGCTCAATTGCGACCAAAAACAGCATCGCATGAACATTGCTAATGAGATGTTGGACTCTGTCCGCGACGACCCAAATTTGCTCCAGAGGGTCATAACTGGTGACGAAGCGTGGGTTTATGGTTATGACGTGGAAACCAAAGCTCAACCATCTCAATGGAAGCTGCCGCACGAACCAAGACCGAAAAAAGCGCGCCAAGTTCGGTCGAATGTGAAAGTTTTGCTGACAGTTTTATTCGATTGCAGGGGCGTGGTGCATCATGAGTTCTTGCCACAGGGTAGAACGGTCAATAAGGAATATAACCTGCAAGTTATGCGCAATTGCGCGAAGCAATCCGCCAGAAACGCCCGGATTTGTGGAAGAACAAAAATTGGCTTTTGCACCACGATAACGCCCCTGCTCACACATCGTTGCTTGTGCGCGACTTTTTGGCCAAAAACAACACACTAATGATGCCGCAGCCACCGCATTCCCCAGATCTGGCCCCCTGTGATTTTTTCTTGTTCCCTAAACTGAAGAGGCCCATGAAAGGACTACGTTACGCTACGCTTGACGAGATAAAGACGGCATCGAAGGAGGAGCTGAAAAAGATTTTTAAAAATGATTTTTTGAAGTGCTTCGAAGATTGGAAAAACCGTTGGCACAAGTGTATAATATCTCATGGGGATTACTTTGAAGGGGACAAAATAGGTATTCATGAATAAATAAATAATATTTGAAAAAAAAAACACAAAAGTCGCGATACTTTTTGAACACACCTCGTATACGTAGTTAATTTGTATTTATTACTTTAACACCTTTCCGATACGAATTATTATCGCGATTTCTTCTTTTCCCAAAAAACAATATTACTATTTTATAATAGAATATAGTGCGGCTTATGATTGTAGAACGACATTTGAAGATTATCCCGCATGTGTTTCTTTTGAACGAAAAATCGAAATTTATTTTAAGGAGAAATAATGATTATTTCTAACCTTAGGGATTAAGTATGAAAGGATGAATTGTGAAGAGAAATGATGAATGGAAAATAAAGTGTCATTATCTATACCATTGAACTCTTCAAATCTATATTCCACTATACAGTTTATGCCTTTACTAGATCGTTAGTCTAGAGTTTAGACATGGTTCTTCCATTGTTGATATATCGAAGTATGGACAGAGAAAATAGAGGTCACGGGGAAACAACAACGAATATGTTTATTTAACCCATTTGAGGTTTCACACAGTTTTATATTACGCATAATATCGAAAAATAGATTTCTAAAAACTATATAATTAAAAGTATTTAATATATATTTTAACGTTTTTGTGTTTAATGTTAAAATATATGTTTTTCCATTGTTAATTTAAATTTGTTGTTTTATAATAAGGAAGATGCAAATCACGTTGTTGTTTATTATTATTATTATCTTTCAATACATTGCATGTCATGATGATAACAAAAATGAATTTTTAATTTATTTTACAAAATTCATTGAAAAAAAAAATTAATTATAAAATTGTCAAACGTGACAATATATAGAAAAAGCGTGTAGTTAATACGGAAAAAGAACGCAGAAAAAAGCTGGACAAACGAGAAGAAATACTAGAATCCATCTGTGAAAAGAAAAGCTGCCGTGGTCAATGGTCCAAAACAAATAGGGAAGCAGAAGATCACTAATGATTCTCGAGCGCAGCCGAGAGTTGGATTTTCCAGTCACGGCTCTGGTTCAACCAATTAAAATGGAAATACCGCTCCAGTCGACGCTATGAATTCTGAGCGGGTTTTTGCTAATGATTTTTGTCGGCCAATTGAAAGCCAACATTTCCGCGGTGCGAATTCCATTTGGAAGTTGTAATTAGGTTATCAATCAGACCGGCCATTTTTGCGGAATGGAAGATTTAGCTCGAGGATGACTTTTGTAAGAAGTGGAGGTGCGCGGGTGGAATGGAAAATGCGAACTTCTGAAAATTGGATTTAAATGTCAGGAGATAGAAGAAAATAATAGTTTATTATATCCGATGTATCTTCACTTTAGATGAAGTTTTTGAGGTAAGAACTTTTTTACATTCTCGATTCTATGTGCGCGAGAAATAATGTTTCTCGAAATATTTTAAGAAAGTCTTGTAACATATATTTATCTAACATAACACATTTTTTTCAAAAATTATTTAAAAAATTATATACTCTCTATATTTTCTGTCGAGAATTTATACAAAATTCTGGAATTTGTGATTTTCAAATTTTATCGAAGACTTGGCTTGAAGATTTATTTTATCAACATTGGGCTAAAAGACTAGTTGCATGTGTACTAGTATTGATGAAAAACGGAGCTAGTTGCATGTTTATTGATGGACAACGAAGCTATTTGTATGGGCGTTGATAGAAACGGAGCTAATTGCATGTGTATGGAGGGACAATGGAGCTAGTAGTATGTGTACAGCGTTGGCCAACGGAGATAGTTACATTTTTTTAAATCTTTGGACAACAGAGAAAGTTGCCTGTGCATTGAAATAAAACGGAGCTAGTTGCATGTGTATTGATGAACAACGGAGATAGCTGCATGTGCATTTATGTACAACGAAAAAAGTTGCATGTGCATTGATATAAAACGGAGCTAGTTGCATGTGTATTGATGAACATCGGAGATAGTTGCTTGTGCATTGATGAACAACAGAGATAGTTGCATGTGCATTGATGGACAACGGAGAAAGTTGCCTGTGCATTGATATAAAACGGAGCTAGTTGCATGTGTATTGATGAACAACGGAGATAGTTGCTTGTGCATTGATGGACAACGTAAAAAGTTGCATGTGCATTGATATAAAACGGAGCTAGTCGCATGTGTATTGATGGACAACGGAGATAGTTGCATGTGCATTGATGAACAACGGAGATAGTTGCATGTGCATTGATGGACAACGGAGAAAGTTGCCTGTGCATTGATATAAAACGGAGCTAGTTGCATGTGTATTGATGAACAACGGAGATAGTTGCTTGTGCATTGATGGACAACGGAGATAGTTGCATGTGCATTGATGAACAACGGAGATAGTTGCATGTGCATTGATGGACAGCGGAGAAAGTTGCCTGTGCATTGATATAAAACGGAGCTAGTTGCATGTGTATTGATGAACAACGGAGATAGTTGCTTGTGCATTGATGGACAATGTAAAAAGTTGCATGTGCATTGATATAAAACGGAGCAAGTTGCATGTGAATTGATAAACAACGGAGATAGTTGCATGTGCATTGATGGACAACGGAGAGAGTTGCATGTGTATTGATGGACAACGGAAAAAGTTGCATGTGTATTGATGAAACAGAGATAGTTGCATGTGTATTTATGAACAACGGAGGTAGTTGCATGTGTATTGATCGACAACGGAGATAGTTGCATATGTATTGATGAACAACGGAGATAGTTGCATGTGTATTGATGAACAACGTAAAAGGTTGCATGTGCATTGATATAAAACGGGGCTAGTTGGAAGTGCATTGATGAACAACGGAGATAGTTGCCTGTGCATTGATGGACAACGGAGATAGTTGCATGTGTATTGATGGACAACGGAAAAGGTTGCATGTGCATTGATATAAAACGGAGATAGTTGCATGTGTATTAATATACAACAGAGAAAGTTACTTGTGAATTGATATAAAACGGAGCTAGTTGCATGTGTATTGATTAACAACGGAGATAGTTGCATGTGCATTTATGGACAACGGAAAAAGTTGCATGTGCATTGATGGACAACGGAGAAAGTTGCCTGTGCATTGATATAAAACGGAGCTAGTTGCATGTGTATTGATGAACAACGGAGATAGTTGCATGTGCATTGATGGACAACGGAAAGAGTTGCATGTGCATTGATATAAAACGGAGCTAGCTGCATGTGTATTGATGAACAACGGAGATAGTTGCATGTGTATTGATGGACAACGGAAAAGGTTACATGTGCATTGATATAAAACGGAGCTAGTTGCATGTGTATTGATGGACAACGGAGATAGGTACATGTGTATTTTTGGACAACGGAAAAAGTTGCATGTGCATTGATATAAAACGGAGCTAGTTGCATGTGTATTGATGGACAACGGAGATAGTTACATGTGTATTGTTGGACAACGGAAAAAGTTGCATGTGCCTTGATATAAAACGGAGCTAGTTGCATGTGTATTGATGGACAACGGAGATAGTTGCATGTTGCCATTGTTGAACAAAGGAATAATTTACATGTGCATCAATAGAAAACAGAGCTAGTTGCATGTGTACAGTGTTGACACAAACGGGGCTATTTATATGTGTACATTGTTAGTTATCTAAGCTAGTTGTAGATGACCAGTTCCTTCAATGCTTGTAAGAGTTGTAGATGAACAGCGCTTGTAATACTTGTAAGAGTTATACCGGAACGTACAGTAACAGCCAACTGACTGGAATAGGCGAACAACGACACTGTGCGAGAACAGCATAGCCCTCATAGTTGGAGAATGAAGTGTAATAATTAAACCTTGGGAATTTTTAGTAAAATGAACAATTTAGATCCAGCCATAATTAAAATGATGATGAATATTCTTGGACAACTCTCTCACCAAAAATACCCAACAGAGTAATTAGACTAATGAGAATAATTATCTCAAAAATACAAAACTAAAATTCCACAGACCCTAATTAGATGTAATCGACCACCTGGATATAAACATCACAGAGGGTTCATGCAAATAGGGGACCTGCCTTGGACTACAAGAAACTAGTAAAAATAAATCACATATGTTGTTGTAGAAGCATTTAAAAACGACGTGCAACGTCATTAGAGAGAATAACATACAGTTGACACATACGTAATAATTGCTTCAATTAAATATGATCATGTCATTGCTATGACATCTTCATGTTCTCATCCTGTTGAGAGTTGAGCGCCAATTATAGTTGATACAAGATGTCAACTTTGGACTTGATTGAAAAATAAGTGAAAATTGAGAAAACCTCTGTGTGAGAATTTTGAAACAAACTTATTGAGAAATATCTTAATATAGGTTTGACAATCGGGTAACTTAGGAAATTAGCTGCTATAGAATAAACACTCGGTTAACCTGTGGAATTCAATGATATAGTATCGACATTTGGTTAACTTAGGAACTTTCCTACTATAGTATTAACTCTTGGTAAACTTAAGAATTTTCCTATGATAGCATTCACATTTGCTTAGGAAATTTATTTCTATAGTTTTGACATTCGGTTATATTTGGAAAATTCCTGCAAAAGGTTTGCACTCTATTTAACCTATGAAATTTCCTGCTATATTATTAAAACTCGCTTACCTTTATGAATTTCCTGCTACGGGTTTGACACTTGGTTAACTTTGGAAATTTCCTGCTATATTATTTACAATTAGTTATTTGGATTTTCCTGCTATAGATTTGTCACTTGGTTAACTGAAAATAAATCTGAGATAGGTTTGATGCACAATATACTAATTCGAATAATTATTATTTTATATATCTTTGCACCAAATCTATTATATATTCGAATTGTGCGAAGTTATTATTGCTCATGCATATAGTGGATGTTGTACACACATACACAAACACATACGCTATGTTTCTAACTCTCTCAATCAACTAAGTCTCCAAAGATGGTGTATATTCCGGCCGGGGTTGTTGCCACGACTGGATAAATGTAATTTATTGGTTGGCGTGTCTGACCACCTCTATGTGATATACCTCTAACTTTCAAGTTTATCTTAATCCAATGTTCATTTCAAAAACGCCCAATAATAAACCATTAATAAGTATTATATAAAGGTCGGTTCATGTCCCCACTTCTGGAAACCTCTCCTTAATATAGACTACACTCAAGGACAAAACTTAAGAAATTTGTACATGTAGATCGGGATTCAGACAATAACACTGAAAGCTATTTGATACACAGTGACCTTTATTGAATACACACGAGATAACAAAGTGTGAACATAATTGCCTCTGTATTCTTTTTATTCTTCTTCTTCTTAAAAAAAAAAGACAAATGTCGACATCAAAGACTTTCTACTTCCATAAGTTTTATCCACGAGTCTATTTTCCATCAATCGGCAAGTCGAACCGCCTGTCTTATCCTTTCGTATGTTGGAGTGGTCAAGGATTTCAAAGAGTTGTTCACCAAGCTGCGAAAATGGCGAGTGGTAATTTTGATTCAGTACTTTTATATTCAGTTAACTTGGAGAGAGAGAAAAGAGGGTTGTCCCCCGTCTTCCTTTAACATCATATCACGTTCGATTGGATTTTGCCACTTGTGGCGGACTAGAGATATTTCACCTGCTGACTGAACGTTTGGTGTAATCCGGCTAATTGGAGATTAGCCGGAGGATTCCAATTAATGAATTAACTACTCTGCCGTTAATTGGCGAGGTAATGAGCTCCTTACAGCGTATAATTGGCCGTGAGGTGAACTATATTGTGAATTATGCACATCTATATAAATGTAAGGTTGTATTAATATAATATATTTAAAGGAGGTCAGTTAAAAATCCAGATTTAAACAACATTATAGAAACATGAAATATTCCAAAACCGGACAACTTTGGATATTTACATAGGTAATACATTACATTCAACAAACCACAATCTGTAAGATGGTTAGTCTATATAATTAACGTGGTAGTGCTTATCTCCATGGTTAAACCAATTCCTGAAGTCCACTCCTCTCCAATTTTGCGATGGTAGTTATAGGCCTGGAAAATAGGTCCTCTATCGTCAGTTCTGAGCATGACAAGATATGTTCCGGAGAAGCTTCCGCACTATTGCATTTCAAGCATATTGGAGGTTTTTGTCCATTTTGAAATTTCAAGGTTTTTATATGGCCACTTCTTAGTCTTGCTAAAGCTGTTTGTTGATTTCTATTGAGTTTTTGATGTTCTTCTAATTGTTTCAATGGTTTGTACCAGTGATGATTTGGATAAGCTGTCAGTTTTTATTTATTTATTTTTTATACGTATTGATATTAATGTTTTATAATTAATATCCTGTGTGTGTGATTATGTGAATTATAAAATATCTGTCTTTAAAACGATTATTTTTCAACAGTGTTGACTCATGTTTTCTTTCAATTCATAAATAAAGATTAATAAATGACCAGAGAACCTATTTTTTTCAAATTTAATGCCTTGCGAAGGGAAAATTGAAACGCCTGGCACATCATCCGAACAACCGCTAAATACCCTCGTTAAAATTCAGATAATACATTGTCTTTATAACATTCCTGAATGAGTCGAGTTTCAAATATCTATCTCATTCCATTCTCCCTTTTTAAAAATACACTCTATAACAAAAAAGACACACCAAAAAGGAGTTTTTCGATTAGGAAACATTGAGAAATGTTGAAGAACATTAATGAGGGAAACCCGATTAGAATTTAGTCAATATGTTGTTGGACCCCCACTGGCCTGGATGCAGGCTGCTACCCGGCGTGTCATGGACTGATAGAGACTCCGGGATATTTTGATAAAATGTCTGGCGGGCTTAATAGTCAACATTCCGGGATGGTTGCAATCGACTTCCCATCACGTCCCAGATAGGCTCTATGGGGAGATATCAGGAAACCTTACTTGCCACGGAAGAGTTCGGCAATATTGAATACAATCCATAGTAACACAGATCGTATGTGACCGGGCTTTATCTTGTTGAAAAGTGAGCCCGGAATAATGTGGGAGGAAACGGCAGCAAATGGGCCGTAGAAAATCTACGTACCGTTGTTCTATCAGGGTGCTTGGAATGACTACCAATGGGACGTTCTATCAAATTAAATGATCCCTCAGCCATAAAGCTCTGTTATGGAGCTGTGTGGTGTTCGCAGGTAAGGCCAGGATCCACATACTGCCCAGGACGTCTCCAGTCACGTTTGCGACGGTTTTCAGGATACAGTAAGAAACAGGACTCCTCGCTAAAGATTACGTCCCCAGTCAGCACAGTTCCAGGTTGATCGCTCCCGACACCACTGTAGTCGGACATGTCGGTGTACGTGTGTAAGGGAAGGAATCGTAACGGTCGACGAGTTCTTATATTCCGCTCTCACATTCTAGGAGTAGTGGCCACCCAGACCTCGGAGGTCCACAAGCCTGCATGCGAAGCATGCACCTATGCTGCTAATATGGCCACCGTACCAAAAGGAATGATGCATTCTCCATGCACCGAGCGGCCATTGTTTGGCCCCTCGCGCCCGTCATTATGGTCTGGCTCCATGGGGGTGACCAGTCAACCCACAGGCGTCTCCGACAGTTCATGGCAAGGTTGCTGACCGAGCCCTCCCGTTCGGACTTAGCTTAACCCGTCCTACGCTCCAATAGAACTCCCCCCCCCCTTTGGCCCTCGAACCCTTTGTTCATAGTACTCCTTGAATCTGCCGATGAATCAAGGACCTCTGTGGTTCTGAGGTTTACACAGGGAACCAACGCGAAGGCGGGAGGGTGGTACTACTGTGTGCACCCCTTGGTTTTCATGGCGCGCACGGCAAGGACGCCCCTAATGGCGCACACACAGAGCGAAGACCCAAGAGTTTCAAGACACGTGCGCCTCGCACCAGCCAACCAAGGGCAGATGGCCTGCTTACAGCTTTTTACAGCATCCCCCTCTCACAGTCATCTTTTGAGGTTCATTTTGGACACCTTGTGTGCTGGTCACACGTTGGATGGTAGATAACGTAGAATCCGTTGCTGCGACAGCCGTTCAGACAATCGCTCTATTTTTCCGTTCTTTTGTGTCCCTTGGTCGACCGCTGCCGTCCTAACGTTGCAGTGTTGACCCACTCTTGTCAACATCGTCTAAAATCCGCATCACTTTTGATTTGACCAAACAATCCTTTTCAATTCAATGGCGCGACCTCTTTCAAACTCTGAAATATGTTTTTAATGTTTAACCGATATCAATATATTATTTTAATTACCTCTCTCTTACTCTCTAAATATGTAAATTAATTTATCGATAAATTTATTAGGGCTTCGATTTGCCTAAATTATAATCTTAATTTCCAAATGTTTACATAGGTGTATAATTTGTATTGTTTAAACCAATAGTTGAGATGGAATAACAATGACCCAATGATCCTTTATTCATAAACCACTTGCAAATAAATTTATATCAAGCCGGGGTAAAAATATTTTTTGTGAATTGGTTTCAGAAATGCAATGCTCGACGCATAGATTTGAAGATCAATGAGCGCATTTAAAATGTAATTGAAAGCGTTCATTTAGAGACGGAAAAAAATATTTTATTTAGCCAGAGATATAAATATATGTGAAAGAATAATAAAATACTAGAATGATGAAAAATATCATCTGTATCACTCTGATGAGTGCCAACAGCCCGAAACGCGTTCGTAGTTGGCTTTTCTTGATTTATCAATAAAATGGGATAGCCAACTATCAGGGAGCAGGCTAAATCAACGTTTAGTTGAATTCCTTTCCACTAGATGGCGCTCTACCATCTAAAGAGCTCATGTGCTTGTGGTCAGAATATGCCTTTTTTGATATCAATATAAATATATTTCTAGTAATTTTTAAATAAAGATTATCAACCGTATGAAATTAATCGTATTGGAAATTATAGAAAATATTTTAAAATCCTTAATAAAGTACTACGAAAAAGAAAGGTTTCTTCACCAAGTTATTAGTTTCACAGGCTTTTTCTAGTTGAAAAGCTCTTTCACAGGCGTGTTTCTCATAAGAATAAACATTTCAAAATATTGTTTTGAAAATAGAGCAATCAATAAATAAATCTTTATTTATAAAGGCATATATTAATAAAATAAATGATATTTTGATCCAATATATGCCTTTTCATTTGAATATTTCAAAATATATGTTTGTAAAAAGCCATTACGCACAACCGAGAGCCTATTATATTTATGGGATGTCTATAGATAGAAGAAACGCCTGTGGAAGGGTTTTTCAACTTTCCCAAAAAGCTTACGAATATTGATAAATTGGTGAAGAAAACAATCTCAATTTTGCCTGTATAATACACTAAAATACACTAACAGATTTTTTAGCTAACGAATGAAGACATTAAGACCCGAATGTTTCTTTTCACAAATAAATAAATCTTCTATGAAAAAATAATTAAAAAATAAAAATATAAGAAAGGTCAAGGGTTGATATTAAAAACCAAAAATACATATATTTTTACTTTTTGTTATTTTTTTTTATGAAAAGCGTATTTACGCAAACTTGACCTTTTCATCGCATTAAGGACAGTAGAAGTTTGATTTATTTGTGAAAAGAAACATTCACGTCTTAATGTCTTTACTCGTTATACATAGATGGCGCGTTATTGCTTTGTATTAGGATTTTCAGCCGTAAAGCTTTAAGCTATTTACTCTACATATAGTACAAACTATACCCCCCTTTCAGGTATCTATATTATAAAAATAGCATTTTTATTTTTGTTCCTCTATTCTCTGTGTAAGTATTTTTTATTTTTAAAATATCAAGCAAACATATATAAATATATATAAATCTGTTCTTGCAAAGTATTATTTTTCCGGTGTTTTTTATCATTATGAAATTGCTTTGTTTTTAAAATGACTAAGCCTTACTATTTCTTTATATTTCAAAAAATAAAATATATCGTAACTCTGTAAGTACTATAAATTATTTCACTGAGTTTCTCTATATATCGATTTTTGAAGTGTTTTTTCCAATATATTGTTTCCATTTTATAGTCTTTCTCTATACACCTTTTTTATTCACAAGTTGCGTTTCATTTGAAATCATATTTTCGATAGGTTTTCAAGATTGTACAATATATTTAATTTAGCATTATATTCATAGTGTAAAATTGAGGTCTAAACAGAGAAACATCTATATATTTCATATAGTTAATCTTATTATATAATTTAAAAATTCTTTTGAAATACTAAAGTAGTTTTAAGTGTGTAGTTTTTTTTTTGTAATTTTTATTGAATACTTTTTAGAAAAAAATATAATTTCATTGAAGTGTAATAATTATTACTCGTAATGTTTTATACATTAACACATTAGCTAGGATTTTTTAAATGTTCTTTTGGGCTTAGTGTTTGTGTACGCAGAAATAAATGTATTATATACACCGTTTCTTAAAATTTACACTGCATTTCTCTATTTTCATAAATACCTTTTTAAGTTTACTTTTTTGAAAAGGTAATTACATTACAATGCGATCATGATTTATTTTAATGCGACACCTTTTTCAAATCATTTTTACCTATTAAGATGTGTGTGTGTGTGTGTGTGTGGTGGGTAGTTAGTAACTGCCTTTCATATTGTGAATGTACCATATGTCTAGATATGTAGAAAGCAATTCGACCTTTGTACTTATATGGATCTTTGCACTCATTGCTTGGGTGAAATTCATGGAAAACTCTAGGGTCATTGAGGCAGTGTATAATATAATTTTTGACACTATGTCATGATTTTTTAAAGCGGCGGTGTCTATCTCTACTTCACCAACTTCCTAGTGAGTGGGGATATTCAATCGGGTAGGAAGGATTCTGAGATCTAGGAACCTAGATTACTTACATACACTTATAGACAAAACTTAAGAAAGAGTAGAAAAATCTTTGTAATCGCCTGTCCTCTAATTTTTAAGAAGACAGAGGCAATTGGGTTCACACTTGGTTATCTTGTGTATCACCAATAAAGGTCACTGTGTATCGAATATCTTACAGAGTTATTGTTTAATCCTGATATACATGATCAAAAGGTACAACTTCTTCAAAATTTGTCCATAAGTATATATGTGTCTACCCGTGAAAGAGTTCTACCTGTCTGCTATAGTGAAGAAAAATAAAAATTATGATATCAAGATCTATCTTACTAAACATCTTAGAAAGATAAAAATGAACGGTAGAGCCCTAATAGGTAGGAAATATTCCAGAAAATTCTTCACTTTTACAATTTTAACCTAATATAATTAGCAAAACTTTTAAATCAATTTATCACGTTCTATTGGACTTTTATTTTGAATAAATTATTTCAACTATTTTTTAAAGAGAGATTAACAATTGGTAAACTATTTTCTCTTTTAAAAGATCTAAATTACATTTTAACCGCTCTCTATATATTTAATATATCTTTATATAAGAAAATTAAAAATATTCCTAAATCTAATTTCAAAGAAATATAATGTCATGGTTCCCACATTTAATGAAAAAGAGAAACAAAAAGAAGAATAAAAGGAAAACGCAGATTCATTTGATTTATATTGAAGAAGATTGAAAATAATTCAGCCAAATTCAAAATTATCTAAATGTTTATATAATGTAAATATCATATGTTGATAAGAATGAAGATTCTACCAAGATGAATAATATTCGATGCTAAGAGGCCACGCTAATTTTCTCAAACTTCAGAAGAACCAAAATGCTATCGGAGAACAAACAGGTAACTTTAATGTAGACATCGAATAGGTTGAAGGTTTCTATGATGACTCTGGGTCGGACATAACGCACAGCAGTTAATGAATTGAGTTGAATATTCATCTAGACCAGTAATATTATCGAAAGAACAAAATCGTGAGGCGAAAATATCTTGTATTTTTTTGTCTTTCGAGCATTTCTGCCATTCTACAATAATTATTTTTCCAATGGAAGTGCATAAATTCTCGAAATTTTGGATTAATGAAAACCCCTACAAGAACTTCTTTGCCTCAGGATTTTGTTCTTAAAAAGAAAAGAAATTCTTTCTCTCTCTCTTATTACAATATAATATAAAAACTCTTAGAAGTTTTTAATCGCCTTTCTCTCTTGAAGCTTCTCTACTGACGAGGCTCAATATTTAATTCTACCATCCATTGGATGATTCTCGCAATGGTTCTTTTTTTGTCCCTTCTAACGCCTAATTCAATAGAAGTCAGACACCCAGAGGCTTTGCATGATACCATATAATTTGGACTGAATAAATTGATTGGTTAAATTGATACAAAAAAAAAAAAAACATGGCGCCATATGATGACCTATTTTAACCAAATATATATATATATACGAACCTATACATCCATTTAAGAAATATGCTTATAATGAAACCTCATACAAGTACCTAATACTGAAAAATGTTCGCATAATGTTCTGGGTTCAACATATTCTTCTTGCATTTAAGATGTTCCATATGTGGAGTTACCCTCACTTCGCAGCGTGACTTCCTTTCTTTCCAGCTCAACTGATGGGTTATTGATGATTGTGACTAGATGGTACTGGGAAATGACGATATTGGGTCAGGGATAGTGAGGTAAAAGTACTGGGTCAAGACGATATTGGAATGGAGGTATTGTCTAAATAGTATTGAGACGTAGGGTACTCTGGGTCGAGAATAATAATTAGGTATAGCTGGACCATGAGGACAGTGGAATGGAGATAATGACTAGAAAGTACTGGAACTTATTTAAAATAGATCAGAGATAATGCCTGATAGTACTGTAACATGATTAGTGAACCAGGAATAGTGATTAGATAGATCTGGGACGTGACGACATTGGGTCAATGATAGTGGCTAGATAGTACTGGGATATGACGACAGTGCGTCGGTCATAGTGGTGAGATAGCACTAGATTATAATGATAATGGGTCAGGTATATTGGCTAAATCGTATTGGAATTGAATACAGTGAGCTGTAGAAAGTGACTAGATAGGAACGGAACGTTACGACAGTGTGTACTGGAACATAGAAACTGTGACATACTGGCTATACATATCGAGGACATGATGACATTGGTTCAAGAATACGTGGGCTCAACCACAACCACATAGCTTTCTCGCTCCGCGGCTAAGCACTGATCGCGGAGGATTGTTTGATTCTAATCTAAACTCCCTAGAGGTATCGAAGTCCGAAGCGCTGTTAGAATCGGATATTTATATGTAATAATAATTATAAAAATTCAAATTAATATGGCCTGTTTGTAAATGTGAGGAGAGGAAATAGCCTGGTCAAAACATCCCCTTGGGTAGCCTGATGTCCAACTTTCTAACGCGTTTTACTTCCCTTCCCCCCGGGGGACAATTTATCCTACTCAAGCCGTTTGAAATCTAGCTAAAGGATCCAGATGGTGTGCTGCGGGATTTCTTGCCAAATTGTCTCCAACTGTCGAGCTAAATAGTCAATATTCCACAATGGTTGCAATCGCCTCACCATCACGTCCCAGATGGGCTCTATGGGTGAGAGATCAGGCGATCTTGCTGGACACATAAGAGTTGGCAAGATTAGAGACAATTCTTAGTAACACGTAACGTGTGTGCCGGGCATTAATTTGTTGACCCAGGTGATGTTAGAGAAACGGCAACAAAACAGACCGTAGAATGTCATTTATGTACTGTTGCGCTGTCAGGGTGCAAGGAATGACTACCAAGGAGGACGTTCTATCAAATGAAATGATCCCTCAGCCATAAAGCTCTGTTATGGAGCTGTGTGGTGTTCGCAGATAAGGCCAGGATCCACATACTGCCCAGGACGTCTCCAGTCACGTTTGCGACGGTTTTCAGGATACAGTAAGAAACGGGACTCCTCGCTAAAGATTACGTCCCCAGTCAGCACAGTTCCAGGTTGATCGCTCCCGACACAACTGTAGTCGGATATGTCGGTGTAAGGGTGTGAGGGAAGGAATCGTAACGGTCGACGAGTTCTTATATTCCGCTCTCACATTCTAGGAGTAGTGGCCACCTAGACCTCGAAGGTCCACAAGCCTGCATGCGAAGCATGCACCTATGCTGCTAATATGGCCACCGTACCAAAAGGAATGATGAATTCTCCATGCACCGAGCGGCCATTGTTTGGCCCCTCGCGCCCGCCATTATGGCCTGGCCCCCTGGGGGTGACCAGTCAACCCACAGGCGTCTCCGACAGTTCATGGCAAGGTTGCTGACCGAGCCCTCCCGTTCGGACTTAGCTTAACCCGTCCTACGCTCCAATAGGACTCACCCCCCCTTTGGTCCTCGAACCCTTTGTTCACAGTACTCCCTGAATCTGCCGATGAATCAAGGACCTCTGAGGTTCTGAGGTTTACACAGGGAACCAACGCGAAGCGGGAGGGTGGTACTACTGTGTGTACCCCTTGGTTTTTCATGGCGCACACGGCAAGGACGCTCCCAATGGCGCACACACAGAGCAAAGACCCAAGAGTTTCAAAACACGTGCGCCTCGCGCCAGCCAACCAAGGGCAGATGGCCAGCTTACAGCTTTTTACAGCATTCCGCTCTCACATCCCTGGAGCAGTAATGGCTACCCAGACCTCGAAGGTCCATAAGCCTGCATGCGTAGCATGCACCCATTGCTGCCATATAGCCACCGTGCCGTAGGAAAGGTGCATTCTCCATGCACCGAGCAGCCATTGTTTGGCCCCTCGCGCCCGCCATTATGGTCTGGCTACGTGGGCGCGACCAGTCAACCCACAGGCGTCTCCGAGAGTTCATGGCAAGGTTGCTGTCCTAGCCCTCCCGTTCAGACTTGGTCTAATCCGTCCTACGCTCCAATAGGACTCCCCCCCTTTGGCCCTCGTACCCTTTGGTCACAGTACTCCTGAATCTGCCGTCGAATCAGGACCTCTGAGGTTCCGAGGTTGACGCGGGGATACCACGCGGAGGCGGGAGGGTGGTACTACTGTGTGTACCCCTTGGTTTTCCATGGCGCGCGCGGCAAGGACGCTCCCAATGGCGCACCATACAGAGCGAAGACCCAATTTCGGTTTCCGCTCTCACAGTCATCTTTTGAGGGTCATTTTGGACACCTTGTGTGCTGGTCACACGTTGGATGGTAGATAACGTAGAATCCGTTGCTGCGACAGCCGTTCAGACAATCGCTCTATTTTTCCGTTCTTTTGTGTCCCTTGGTCGACCGCTGCCGTCCTAACGTTGCAGTGTTGACCCACTCTTGTCAACATCGTCTAAAATCCGCATCACTTTTGATTTGGCCAAACAGTCCCTTTCAATTCAATGGCGCGACCTCTTTCAAACTCTGAAATATGTTTTTAATGTTTAACCGATATCAATATATTATTTTAATTACCTCTCTCTTACTCTCTAAATATGTAAATTAATTTATCGGTAAATTTATTAGGGCTTCGATTTGCCTAAATTATAATCTTAATTTCCAAATGTTTACATAGGTGCATACTTTTTATTGTTTAAACCAATAGTTGAGATGGAATAACAATGATCCAATGATCCTTTATTTATAAACCACTCGCAAATAAATTTATATCAAGCCGGGGTAACTATCCTTTTGTGAATTGGTTTTAGAAATGCAATGCTCGACGCATAGATTTGAAGATCAATGAGCGCATTTAAAATGTAATTGAAAGCGTTCATTTAGAGACGGAAAAAATATTTTATTTAGCCAGAGATATAAATATATGTGAAAGAATAATAAAATACTAGAATGATGAAAAAGATCATCTGTATCAAGCTGATGAGTGCCTACAGCCCGAAACGCGTTCGTAGTTGGCTTTTCTTGATTTATCAATAAAATGGGATAGCCAACTATCAGGGAGCAGGCTAAATCAACGTTTAGTTGAATTCCTTTCCACTAGATGGCGCTCTACCATCTAAAGAGCTCATGTGCTTGTGGTCAGAATATGCCTTTTTTGATATCAATATAAATATATTTCTAGTAATTTTTAAATAAAGATTATCAACCGTATGAAATTAATCGTATTGGAAATTATAGAAAAAATATTTTAAATTCCTTAATAAAGTACTCCGAAAAAGAAAGGTTTCTTCACCAATTTATTAATTTTCGCAGGTTCTTTCTAGTTGAAAAGCTCTTTCACAGGCGTGTTTCTTATAAGAATAAACATTTCAAAATATTGTTTTGAAAATAGAGCAATCAATAAATAAATCTTTAATTATAAAGGCATATATTGGTAAAATAAATGATATTTTGATCCCATATATGCCTTTTTATATGAATATTTTAAAATATATGTTTGTAAGCACCCATTACGCACAACAGAGAGCCTATTTATTATATATATGGAATGTTTATAGATAGAAGAAACGCTTGAGAAAGAGTTTTTCAGCTTTCACAAAATGCTTACGAATATTGATAAATTGTTAAAGAAAACATTCTCAATTTTTGCCTGTATAATACACTATCAGAATTTCAGCTAACGAATAAAGACATTAAGACCCGAATGTTTCTTTTCACAAATAAATCAAACTTCTAAGAAAAATATAAAAACGGTCAGGGGTTGACATTAAAAACTAAAAATACAAATATTTTTTTACTTTTTGTTATTTTTTTCTTATGAAAAGCGTATTTACGCAAACTTGGCCTTTTCATCGCAGTAAGGACAGTAGAAGTTTGATTTATTTGTGAAAGAAACATTCACGTCTTAATGTCTTCATTCGTAATAAATAGATGGCGGGTTATTGCTTTGTATTAGAATTTTTAGCCGTAAAGGTTTAAGCTATTTACTCTACATATAGTACAAACTATAACCCCCTTTCAGGTATCTATATTAAAAAAATAGCATTTTTATTTTTATTCCTCTATTCTCTGTGTAAGTATTTTTTATTTTTAAAATATCAAGCAAACATATATAAGTATATTAGTAAATTAAATTTTATTGCCATCTATCGTTAAATTTTTACACAAATAAATTTACTGGCAATGCGTTTCTTTTAAATATCATCAAATATTATCTCTACAGACCTTACTGCAATGATATGAGTTATTGAATGAGAGGGCTTGGCTCATCAGTAGTGAACCCTCTCAGCGGTTTCGCCAAATTAATCTCTAGACCGCTCTACTATTGTATTGGACACCTCTACAGACCTATAAACTTATGTCCATAATTAACTAAACACCCCTAAGCTGCCTTCCATAGAAAATGCAGGGTATATAACAAAACCAGTCCAATACAATAGTAGAGCGGTCTAGAGATTAATTTGGCGAAACCGCTGAGAGGGTTCACTACTGATGAGCCAAGCCCTCTCATTCAATAACTCATATCATTGCAGTAAGGTCTGTGGAGATAATATTTGATGATATTTAAAAGAAACGCATTGCCAGTAAATTTATTTGTGTAAAAATATATAAGTATATACATATCTATTTTTCCTGTATTATTTTTCCAGTGTTTTTTATCATTATGAAATTGCTTTGTTTTTAAAATGACCATGCCTCACTATTTCTTCATATTTCAAAAAATAAAATATATCGTAACTCTGTAAGTACTTTAAATTATTTCACTGAGTTTCTCTATATATCGATTTTTGAAGTGTTTTTTCCAATATATTGTTTCCATTTTATAGTCTTCCTCTATACACCTTTTTTATTCACAAGTTGCGTTTCATTTGAAATCATATTTTCGATAGGTTTTCAAGGTTGTACAATATATTTAATTTAACATCATATTAATAAAAACCTTTGAATTGAGGCCTAAACACAGACACACATATATATATATATATTTTTGCTTATCCCTAGTACACGTGATACAGGCCATTATAATCATGGTGGGTAGAAGGCGACTGCTTTTACTGTAAGTGCACCACATGTCTACACATGTGAAAAGCAGTTCGACTTTGCACTTACAAATGTGCCAGAGCCCCGTTTGGTTACTTGCACTCGCTGGTAGGGTTGGACTTTAGCAAGAATCGGGGGACATTGGAGCATTATTATTATTTTTTTTAATCAGAAAAAAGTTCCCAATGCGGGAATCGAACCCGGGACGTAGCGTCGTAGTTGTCGTAAACCAACGGTTTAGACCATCCTTCCACCGACCCCCATATTTCATAGTTAATCTTTTATATCTTTGGAAATTTTCTTTGACCTTCTAAAGTAGCATTAAGTATGTAATTTTTGTAATTTGTAATGTATACTTTTCATAAAAATAATTGCACTGAAGTGTTCAATCATAATTACTCATAATGCAATGTTTTATGTATTAATTCAATAGCTAGGATTATGTTCTTGTGGCTTTGTGTTTGTTTACGCAGAAATAAAGTATTTTTATACACTGTTACTTGAAATTTGAAGTGCATTTCTCTATTTTTATGAATATCCTTAGAGTATTACCTTTTGAAAATGGTATTACATTACAGTGTGATCATGATTGATTTGAATGCGATACCTTTTTAAAATATTTTTTACCTATCAAAGAATAGAGAGAGATTGAATACATCGGCATATTAGTTTATATAAGGTTAAATACAATATTGAATAAATATCAATAAATAAGATTAAATATATATAAATAAATGTATAATATAAAATTGAAAACTATACATATGTATAAAATATATACAATGTTGTCATTGAGAGCGCCCACCGCGGGAAAACTCTGCCATGGTGGGTAGTAAATGATTGCCTTATATTGTGAGTGCACCACATGTCTAGATATGTATAAATCAATTCGACATTTGTACTTATATGGATCTTTGCACTCACTGTCTGGGTGAAACTCATGGAAAATATAGGGCCATTAAGGCATTGTATAATATAGGATTTGACACTATGTCATTATTTTTATAAAACGGTGTTGTGTATCTGTAATCCACCAACTTCCTTGTGAGTGGGAATATTCAACAAGGTAAGAAGCAATCTGAGGTCCAGAAACCTAGATTACTCACATGCACTTATAGACAAAACTTAAGAAAGTTGGAAAATCTTGAAAATCGTCTGTCATCTCTTTTTTTTTCATACTTGGTTATCAGACATGATAAGCCACGTTTGGAATATAAAAAGAGAGATTAAGAGGAACGTGGTAAGTTTCTTTATTAAGCGGTATACGAGCTTTCGGACGTCAGCCGTCCTTCATCAGGTATTGACATGAATGAGAAGGAGATGCTATATTTATAAGCGACAGTTTAGCATAAAAAATATTAAACAAAAGATTAAAAAGATTTGAGATTTGCATGCCAGTAATAAAAATATTTAAAAGTGTACAATATATAGATTTAAGAAAATCTGCATACCTAGGATGAAGGGAAAAAGGCGGAAAACTAGAGGCGAAGACAAAAGCAAGAATAAAAATAGAAATAAGAATATAAACGAGAATATAAAAAACAGCGGAATAAAGATAAAGTTAAAAGTTACGAAGGAGGTGTATCTGTTGGTATAGAATAAAAAGCAGAATATTGGGGCGGGAGGTCAATCTTTCTGTTGAGGCTGGGTGTAGTATTGGAGACAAGGGCTTCGAGAACTAAGCGTTGGTATTTATTTGTTATATCGCTATAAACGGGGGTTGTATTGTCGAGATTAAAGGAATGTCCGGATTCGGCGATATGTTGGTATATGAGCGATTTTTTGTCTTTCGAGCGGATGTTGCGGGCGTGTTCACTGGCTCTGATGGCGATTGTTCGGCCTGTTTCTCCAATATAGCATAAATCGCAATCGTTACAAGGAATTTTACGTAGACGACATCTTCTGCCTACACCGAGATACCGATCATTTACCCATTCTCACCGCTTTAAACTCTTACCATCCGGATCTACTTTTTACACACAACCTGTCCCGCTCTAACTGTATTCCATTTTTAGACATTTTAATTATTAACACCGACGATAAATTCCACACAACGGTCTTTCACAAACCCGGCTTTACCCCCTCGTACCTACATTTTTCATCCCACGCCCCCGTCTCCCATAAGATCACCACCGTCCGAACTCTTTCAAAACGTATCTACACCCACTGTTCCCTCCCTTTCTTTAAAAATATCGAGAGGCGCACGGTCTACTCGCATCTCTTGTCCGCGGGCTATCCACGCAGTTTTATCGACCGACATTTTTTCACACCCAATCAAAAAAGAACCACACCTCCTTTATTTAAAAGCACCTGCGTCCTCCCATACTCCACCACGAATTCCGGTATTGGTTCCTTTTTACGTAAATTCGGCATTCGCACTCTTTACAAGTGCACACCTTCCCTTTACACCTTCCTACGACATCCAATCACAAAAAGCTCCGCCAAACGTAACCCCCAATCCCTTTCTAACGCCGTTTACAAAATTCCTTGTAACGATTGCGATTTATGCTATATTGGAGAAACAGGCCGAACAATCGCCATCAGAGCCAGTGAACACGCCCGCAACATCCGCTCGAAAGACAAAAAATCGCTCATATACCAACATATCGCCGAATCCGGACATTCCTTTAATCTCGACAATACAACCCCCGTTTATAGCGATATAACAAATAAATACCAACGCTTAGTTCTCGAAGCCCTTGTCTCCAATACTACACCCAGCCTCAACAGAAAGATTGACCTCCCGCCCCAATATTCTGCTTTTTATTCTATACCAACAGATACACCTCCTTCGTAACTTTTAACTTTATCTTTATTCCGCTGTTTTTTATATTCTCGTTTATATTCTTATTTTTATTTTTATTCTTGCTTTTGTCTTCGCCTCTAGTTTTCCGCCTTTTTCCCTTCATCCTAGGTATGCAGATTTTCTTAAATCTATATATTGTACACTTTTAAATATTTTTATTACTGGCATGCAAATCTCAAATCTTTTTAATCTTTTGTTTAATATTTTTTATGCTAAACTGTCGCTTATAAATATAGCATCTCCTTCTCATTCATGTCAATACCTGATGAAGGACGGCTGACGTCCGAAAGCTCGTATACCGCTTAATAAAGAAACTTACCACGTTCCTCTTAATCTCTCTTTTTATACTTGGTTATCTCGTGTGCCTTGATTAAAGGTCACTTTGTATCAAATAACCAAATATCTTTCAGAATGATTATCTGAATCCTGATATACATGCTAAAAGGTACAACTTCTTAAATTTTTGTCCATAAGTATATATGTGTCTACCCGTGAAAGAGTTCTACCAGTCCGCTATAGTGAAGAAAATAAGAGCTATGATATCAAGATCTAACTTACTAAACATCCTAGAAAGATAAAAATGAACGGTAGAGCCAGTCCCTAATAGGCAGGACATATTCCAGAAAATTCTTCACTTTTACAATTTTAACCTAATAAAATTAGCAAAACTTTTAATTTAATTTATCACGTTCTATTGGACTTTTATATTGAATAAATTATTTCAACTATTTTTTAAAGAGAGATTAACAATGGGTAAACTAGTTTCTCTTTTAAAAGATCTAAATTACATTTTAACCGCTCTCTCTATATTTAATATATCTTTATATATGAGAATATTAAAAATCTTATTGATTCTAATTTCAAAGAAATATAATGTCATGGTTCTCACATTTAATGAAAAGAAGAAGCAAAAAGAATAATAAAATGAAAACGCATTTTCATTTGATTTATATTGAAGAAGATTGAAAATAATTCAGCCAAATTCAAAATGATCTATATATTTATATAATGTAAATATCTTATGTTGAGAAGAATGATGATTCTACCAAGATCATCAATATTTGATGCTATCGAAGCCATGCTAATTTTCTCAAACTTCAGAAATACCAAAATGCTATCGGAGAACAAACAGGTAACTTTAACGTAGACAACAAATAGATTGAAGGTTTCTATGCTCACTCTGGGTCGGCCATAACACACAACAACAACAAATAATTTAGGTAAATATACATCTGGAGCAGTATATTATCAAAAGAACGAAATCGTGAGGCGAAGAATTCCTAATATATTTTCTTTGGCTTTCGAGCATTTCAGCCATTTTACCATAATTTATTTTTCCTTTGGAAGGACAGAAATTCCCGAAATCTCGGATGAATAAAAAAAAAAACCCTACAATAAACTCAGGATTTTGTTCTTTCGAAAAAAAAAGATAATTTTCTCTCTCACCAACTCTTATTACAATATGATGTATAAGCTCTTGGAGGATTACTGGCCAAATGGCCAAATATCAGGGAACAAGCTAAATCAACGTTTAGATGAATTATTTTCCACTAGATGGCGCTCTACCATCTAAAGAGATCATGTGCTTGTGGTGAGAATATGCCTTTTTTGATATTGTAATATACCTTATAATAATATTATAATATACTCTGTTTGATTAATTTATTTTTGATTGTTTGGATTTGGCAGCACTGTAATTTTTGTTGTTGTTATGAATCTATTTAAAAAGTGTACGTTTGACATTAAAAATATATATAATAAAAATTAGTTTATTAATTTAATAAAGCATATTTATTTATTTAATCGAAGAGGAACATTACAAAAATGGCGCAGCCGACAGGATCGATCATCCTGCATTTTAAGAATAAAAAGGTAATTGGCTATAGCTTTAACCCTGATGCTAACGTTCTATCTATCCCTGAAGAATTTCAAATGCCCATTTATCACGAGCTCGTGTTTAAATGTGGAAAGAATCTAACTTCTTACTATTTAGAAAAGGATTCTAATAGAATTGTTAAAGTTCCATCAAAAATAATTGAAATATACAAAAATCGATCAATCGAAGATTTACAAATTTGCGTAATGGATGAGGAGGAATTAGATGCAAAATCTCTATTAACAGAAGACACTTTTAGCAAATTGATAACTACTGTAGCAGAACAACAAAAACTAGTTAATTCTTTAGTTCAAAATTAAAGTTTAAACCAGCATGAATATGCACCAAGACATGTCGAAATGAAAGCACCTGATTTCTCCGGTAATAACTTAGATCCAGCCACTTGGATAACCCTATATGAAAATGTCTGTGCAAATAATGGTTGGGTAAAAGATCAATCCAAAATATATGGTATGAGAAACTACCTAGGGGGAACTGCACAATTGTGGTTCGATAGCAGACTTGCTGATGAATGCAACTTTAGCTGGGAAACATGGAAAGAAGATTTTGTATCCTCATTTGGGGATAACCCCATAGACAAATATGATAGGGCGTTCAAGTGGAGATATCGAGGCGGCTCTCTGATCGATTACTTCCACCAAAAACAAAGGAAAATGCGATTAGGGATGCCCGGCTTAAGTGAAAAGCTATTGATAATTGGAGTGATTCATGGGCTACCCCCAGATATGCAGAATCAGTTGTCCACTGTGAAAATCGAAAACAAAGAGACTCTTCTTCAGCTGCTGAAAAATATCCGTCCCAGTTTGGAGAAAAAACCTTTTGAACCCAAGCCCTACCAGACAACTGGCAACACAGTGGTCAAGAAGCCAGCCTATTTTGCCAAACTTGATCAAATTGAGGAGGCATCACAGACAATGAACAATCAAAATAATTCTGTGTCTTCTCTTCAAAAAAACTAAATTTAGAGGGTTGTTCGATCCCGATGACAAAATCGATCCTATTTTTGTCTTGCAAAAGTCCCGATTCTATGTTGCCCGTTATTATAAATGGTGTAAAACTTGTTGCTTTCTTGGATCCAGGTTCTTCTATCAATCTAATGAGAAGAGACCTTTTGGCCAAATATAAATGGAAAAGTTATCCATCAGAGACCACGATAACAACGATTGACGAAAGCCATGTCCGAGCTACTGAGAATATTGAGGTGGAACTTCAGGTTGACGATCAACAGAGAATGATGACGGCGACAATATTGAGGGATAGGCCATTCGAACTGTTAATAGGAAAGCCCACCATGAGGGATCTCCGAATTCAATGGAACTTTGGGACTGATGAGATTAAGTGCTTGTCTTTGCGGTCAAAATAAGTTACTTTACCAGTGATGACCTGATCACTATATTCGCCAAGCTTTGCAATGTCTCCAAAAAGGAATTACCATTGCACGAGATCGACTTTCTATTGAAGCCCAATAATAACATCGTGGCGTGTAAACCTTACCCTATGTCAGATCACAAGAGAGCATGGACTGCTGGAAAATCAAGGAGATACTAGATGGGGATATTATTACTCCTTCTACTTCTGAGTACGCATCACCTTGTATTCTAGTTCCTAAAACGGACTCGTCCTACCGACTCTGTATTGACTATCGACAGTTGAATAAAGAGACTTTTTTGGACCCTTTTCCTTTTCCTAGAATCGACTCAATCATTAATAAAATTGGGGGTTGTCGATACTTTACAAAAATTGATTTGAAGGATGGGTTTTGGCAAGTCGGTCTAACTAAAGCCACGAGAAAGTTCTCTGCTTTTGTAACACCTGATGGACTTTATGAGTTTAAGAGACTACCGTTCGGGTGGAAAAATTCACCTCCTAGATTTCAAAGGGTTATGAGCGAGATGTTGGCTGATTTATTGGAACTCAGAGTGGTTGTTTACATTGACGACATTTGTTGTGGCGCCCCAACCCTTGAAGAATGTGCTTCCCTCACCTACAAAGTTCTCAATAGACTGAATCAATATAATATGACAGTGAACTTGGGAAAGTGCCAAATTTGTGTATCTGAGGTGGAACTTTTAGGTAGAATTATCAACGGTAACTCGAAGCAAATGAAGGAGGAAGTAATCGAAAAGGCTAAACTCATGAAACGCCCATATAATCTTAAGTCACTACAATGTTTTACTGGATTTACAGGTCATTTTCGGGCCTATATACCAAACTATGCCACGATAGTTCGACCGTTGGACAACCTGAAGAAAAAAGATTCTAGTTTTATGTGGTCTGATAAATGTGAAGAGGCCTATTTAAAACTTATTGATATCATCACGTCAAAACCAATACTGGCAATCCCAGATGAGTCATTGCCTTATGAAATGTCAACAGATGCTTCATATTATGGAACAGGGGCTATTCTATACCAGAGAGACGTGAATAAAAGGAAATCACTTCAACTCAGAGTGATTAGTTATTATTCATATACATTTTACAAGGCTGAACAAAATTATTCCATCACCGAAAAAGAATGCCTTGCTGTGTTGAAGGCTGTCAAACACTTCAGATGGTATTTGGAAGGCAAGTCTTTTGCTGTCCACACGGATCATCGCGCATTGACACAGCTACTTTCCTGTGGCCATCTCCGGGATCGACTTGCGAGGTGGCAGCTGTTTCTGAGCTCATTCGAAATGAGAGTGAACCACCGTTCTGGCAGGGAGCTCAGCGATGCAGACGCGCTGTCTAGATTGGCTGTAGAAACACCAAATTCCAGCGATCAAATCGTACTGTTTGTTAAACATCAGAGTATTCCTTTAAAATTAGAAGATCACGGGAAATATTTTGTCCCTCACGAACATCGAACTTCAATTTTATCTATGTACCATGATGATCCCTTATCAGGAGGACATTCGGGGTTTTGGAGGACATATTATAAAATGAAGCAACGCTTTGTTTGGCCTGGTATGAAGAATGACATAAGGAAATATGTATCTTCTTGTCCTATCTGTCAAAGGGTCAAGTTCAAGTATAAGAGCCGTCCTTCAAAGATGAGTTTGCCCCATCAATCAAGGGTACCTTTCCATACTGTACATGTAGATTTCGCCGAGGCTCCTTCTAACATCAAGGATAAGAATTCAACATTTTTACTAATTATTGACGAGGCTACTAGGGTAGTTCAAGCAAAGGCAATGAAACAACATGGCCGTGCTCTAATAAAATATTTCAACGAACATGAGGATCTGAAATCAGTGAGAACTATAGTCTCCGATCAAGGGAGATCATTTGTGTATGGAGAATTCCCTAGGTGGGCAACCTCCAAAGACATCCGATTAATAACTACTTCTCCTTATCACCCTGCAGGAAATGGTTTAGCGGAACGAGCTATACGAGATATAAAGACCTTTCTCTCGTGCTATCCTCACTTCAAGGGTGGATGGAAAAATGCCTTAGAAGCGGCAGTACGCTACCATAATAGATCCTACAACTCCTACCTGGGTTGCTCCCCTTTATTCAAACTTACAAAAACTTCCCCTGTTTTACCTGCCGATAAAGAGCTTAATCTTCACTGTCCCCTTTATGAAACAGAAAAAAGTCAAATTGAGCAAAACCTCTACCGACAAAGAACAAAGTTTTATTTTAACAGTCGTAAGAAGGCCCTGCCACCAGAGATGAATATCGACGATTATATTTTGGTAAGACATCAGAAGGTTGGAAAGGAATGGAAGCTATCTGGTCCGCATCGAGTGACAAGGGTAACCAAAATGGATGGCCACCCCAAATATGTTGAATATGAGTCTGATGATAAAACTCCAAGAACGGCTCACATCTCCAATATCCAACCTTATCTGCATCGACATCCCAGGAGGGATGAAGTCGCTTGAAGTCGGGGGAGTTGTAATATACCTTATAATAATATTATAATATACTCTGTTTAATTAATTTATTTTTGATTGTTTGGATTTGGCAGCACTGTAATTTTTGTTGTTGTTATGAATCTATTTAAAAAGTGTACGTTTGACATTAAAAATATATATAATAAAAATTAGTTTATTAATTTAATAAAGCATATTTATTTATTTAATCGAAGAAGAACATTACAGATATCAATATAAATATATTCATAGTAATTTTTAAATAAAGATTATTAACCGTATGAAATTAATCGTATTGGAAATTATAGAAAATATTTTAAAATCCTTAATAAAGTACTACGAGAAAGAAAGGTTTCTTCACCAATTTATTAGTTTTCACAGCCTTTTTCTAGTTGAAAAGCTCTTTCACAGGCGTGTTTCTCATAAGAATAAACATTTCAAAATATTGTTTTGAAAATAGAGCAATCAATAAATAAACCTTTAATTATAAAGGCATGTATTGGTAAAATAAATGATATTTTGATCCCATATATGCCTTTTTATTTAAAGAATCCAAAATATATGTTTGTAAAAAGCCATTACGCACAACCGAGAGCCTATTATATTTATGGAATGTCTATAGATAGAAGAAACGCCTGTGGAATGGTTTTTCAACTTTCACAAAAAGCTTATTGTGGTATTTTGCATAACAATAGTTATGTTTAGATAAATTGTCGTGATATGCAAATAAGGTTTTGCATAGTGTTTGTTTGTTTTACTATGTTAATTATTTCTATATATATATATAAATATATCATTAATTTGTAAATAGTTTGTTCAGTCATATTAGTGTTTGTGAGGCAATAAAGGTTTTATCTCTCACTTAATGGATCTCGGTGACCTGGAGTAGTTGTAGGAACATAGAGACACAACAGTGGCGACGAGGTAAAGTGAGCGAACAATGATGAACATTGAGCAATTCAATCCAAACAACGGAAATGAACTCTCGGGTTATTTAGAGCGCTTTGATTCCTATTGCATAGCGAACGCTATAGTGAAGGTTGATAAAAAGAGGGCAACATTTTTCTCGTTATGTGGAAGAGAAACTTATAATATAATACGGACTTTGACCTCTCCCAAGAATCCATTGGAGACAGAATGGGAGGAGGTGGTAACAAGGATTAAAAAATACTTTGATCCAACGCCAAATATAATAGTGCAGCGTTTTAAATTTAGGAAAAGGCTTCAAATGCCAAATGAAACAATATCTGAATTTATAACAGATCTAAAGAAAATTGCCGAGAAGTGTGAATTCCCTGATTTGGAAGATAGGTTGCCTGATGCCCTAGTATGCGGAATTCTAAACGAAGAACTACAATCAATGCTGTTAATGAACAGTATGCTAACATTTAAAGTGGCTCAAGAAATGGCATTGGCACATGAGGCTGCCGTAAAGAACGTTGCAGAAATTAAAAATGGAAAACCTCAGGAAGAAATGAATGTAATGGGAAGAGCTGTTAAAGTGAGACTGAGGGATGAGAAGAAGATTTTTAAATGTTTCCGCTGTGGAAACACAAATCACAGAGGAGAGCAATGTTTCTTTAAAGATAAAAGATGTTTTAAATGCCAGAAGTTAGGGCATATATCTAGGGTTTGTAAGAACGGGAACTGGAGGAGCGATCGTAATAATTGCTCGATAGATGAGGAGGCGGAGGCAACTAATGGCCTTTTTAATGTAAATCAAGTGAAGGACACAAGTAACATGCGGAATTATATGGTAAGGGTACAGACTAGCGGTCGAGATATTAATATGCTCATTGACTCAGGAACAGGAAAAAATATTATTTCTGAGAAGACGTATATAGAAACTTGGGTGAAGTCAGAAAGGCCTAGAATAGAAAAGGATGCTACCAAGTTGGTGCAATGCAACAGACAGAGGTTATCCATACTGGGTAAAATAAGGGCAGACGTAAAAGTGAACAAAAGAAATATCACAATGGAATTGCTTGTGGTCGAAGGTCCGGGTCCAAATCTGATTGGAAGGGAGACGTTTGACCAGATTGGAATTGGTCTTGAATGGATAAATTATGGCGACAGTGTATGTCAAATCACTGAGGAATTTATGGATGTGTTTAAAGAGAAATTAGGACAATACAGAGGTCCATCAATCCATATAAAGATCAAAACTCTAGGGAAACCCACATTTCTAAGGGCTAGAACATTGCCATACGCAATTAAACCTAAGGTTGAAGAGGCTTTGAGGAAGATGGAGGAACAAGGAATATTGACTCCTGTTGAATTTACAAGGTTTGCTACCCCAATTGTCCCAGTACTGAAAAGGGATGGTTCAATAAGAATATGTGGAGATTATCGGAGTACTGTTAACACCATCGTGGAGTCAGATACTTTCCCAGTTCCGGCGGCAGCCGACTTGTAAGTCAATTTGGCAGGAGGAAAGGTTTTCTCAAAGTTGGACCTTAAAGATGCATATCAGCAGCTGATGGTGGATGAGGAGACAGCAGAGCTATTGACTATTAACACGCACAAGGTATTGTTTAAGGTAAACCGTTTGCCTTTTGGTGTTTCCTGTGTGCCAGGAATATTCCAGCGACGAATGGAAAGTTTAATAGCCAAAATTCCAGGAGTAGTCCTTTACCTGGATGACATTCTGGTAACAGGGAAAGATGAAATGGAACATGACCTCCGATTGAGATAAGTATTGAAGAGTATTCAAAGAATGGGATTGACTCTTAAGAAGGAGAAGTGCGAATTTAAAAAATCTTCGTTAATTTTTCTTGGGTGCCGAATAGATGCGGAAGGCATACACCCTACTGAAGAGAAATGTGAGGCAATAAAGAATTTTCCGAAACCCGAAAACAAAAAAGAGTTACAGAGTTTCCTTGGACTATTGAATTTTTATAACAAATTTTTAAAAGACCGAACCACTGTACTTGTTTCGTTTTATTCTAACATAGGTAGCAGAAGGCAGCCAGCGGCGGTGAAGGAGCTACGTCATCGCTGACCAATGGGAGGCCAGCTGGCGGACTGCCAGAGGGAGCTCGCCACCTTCTAGAAGATTCTTCTTACCAACGCGCGCCACTAAAGACAATGCATTTCATAGCTGCGGCTTTAAATCATATTCTTTAAATATTCAATGTAAAGAAAAATAAAATAAATTCATTTGTAAAGCTTGGGATGATTGCCTGACCAAGATAAGTAAACTTATTTCTTTAAACTAGTATAAACATTATATTCAATTAAGCCTAACGAGAACAAATTGTTTTGTAAACAATCATTCTGATTTTCCTACTTGCGTATTTGCCAAGTGGGAAACAAAACATTGGTGCCGAAACCCGGGATTAAATCTATTAAATAATTATTTGAATATAAATAATTATAATTCATTTTTGAAATATATTATTAAAATTTATAATAGCAAAAATTAAAGATGGCTGCCAAATTTAAAACTACTTTAAATATTCTTGAATTTCATTTCAAACAAGTGGATTATTTTGAACAAATTTCGCTTAAGATAATTGAATCGAAGGATGATGCAAATTTACAGACATTTAAAAAAGATATTTTAGATATAAAATCTAACATTGAAAAAACGTATTGTAGTCTTTTAACATTTTCTGAATTTGATGATGAAGTTTACTTTTCTAGAGTGATGCAATACAAGGATAATCTTAGAAATTTAGTGGCGAATATCAATAAAGTATCTTGTACAGCCAGTTCAAGCAAAATTGATGATCTAAATCAACCAACCACAAGTAAAATAGAACTTCCTAAATTTAATTTACCTTCCTTTTCTGGTGATGTTAACGAATGGCTTAGTTTCAAGCAATTATTTTCTCTGTCTATTGATTCCAATACCGCTCTAACTGATTCACAAAAGCTGCAATATTTACAATCAGCTGTTACTGGAGACACTGAACGACTTATTAGGGGATTTCCTGTTATTGATGAAAACTATGCCCATGCTTGGGCCACATTGGTCTCCAGATATGATAACAAAAAAGAACTTGCCTTTTCACAATGTACAAAATTATTCACTTTAAAACCTTTAAAACTAATAAATTCCAAGGTCATTTTCGAACTACTAGATATATGTAATGAAGCCATGAGAAATTTGAAATCACTGGGTTTGGAGAGAAATACACTTGTTGATATCTTTCTAATACATTTCCTACAAAGAAGAATAGGTGATGATTTGAAAAGGCAATGGGAATTGACGTTGATAGATGATGGCTTTCCATCCTACGAAAATTTTATTATGTTTCTTGAAAACAAGCAAAAAGTTTGCAATCGATAAAAGGTTATGTTAAAGAGGATAAATCTGTAATGAAACAAACACATGTTTATAATTCTATTTCAAAAGGTGATGATAAATGCCTATTATGCAAAAATTCACATCATATATTCAAATGTGACAAGTTCCATAAAAGTTCTCTCCTTCAAAGATGGAACATAGTAAAAACCAATAACCTTTGTTTCAATTGTTTGCGATCCAACCACAGAGTAACATCATGTAAAATCACTATGCATTGTAAATCATGCAACAAAAAAACATCACACTCTTTTGCATTCCTTCCAACCCGAACCTTTGAATACCACTTCAATTGAAGCCCCAATTGCCCAATCTAGCGTTTCATGTTTTCTCAGTGATACAACAAAGCCCAATGAGACAATCTTATTATCTACTGCTCTCGTGAGAGTGAGAGCGGAAAATGGATCGTTTCATCCATGCAGAGCTTTGATTGATACTGGTTCTCAAAGAAGTCTAATAACAGAAAATTGTCGTGAAAAGTTGAATCTTCCTGTTAAAAAGAGCCAACTCACAGTTTTTGGAATTGGTAACCAACCAATACAGCAGTCTGCTAGTGAGAC
The DNA here is from genome assembly GCA_030710605.1 of Cordylochernes scorpioides. Classification (NCBI taxonomy): domain Eukaryota; kingdom Metazoa; phylum Arthropoda; class Arachnida; order Pseudoscorpiones; family Chernetidae; genus Cordylochernes; species Cordylochernes scorpioides. Next base: position 65,117,051 of record CP092866.1, read on the forward strand.
TTTTCTTCAATTTAAGCCTCATTTTTCTGATAGAATATTCAAAATTTCATCCATAATACTCGATCAAATCACTGTTGATTTACCTAATTTTCTGATAAATAGAGATAATTGGCCTCATCTTAAGAATACTTTATTAGCAGATCCCAATTTTGATAAAACAAGTCCCATTGATTTAGTAATTGGTGCAGACCTAGCCCCATTTTTATATACAGGAAAACTACGATTCCAAAATCATCCAGGACCCACTGCCTGTAGTTCCAAGTTAGGATGGATACTTTCAGGAAATGTTTCCAGTTCTGAGACTGGAAACAACTATATCTCATTATGCTCAACATCCCAAGGAGATGATAATCTGCGAAAGTGTTTTGAATTGGAATCGGTTCCTGCCGCTCTTCCATTGACTAAAGAGGAGAAGAGTTGCGGGGACATTTATGACAAGAACTTTTGCATATCAACAGATGGAAGATATTCTGTTGGTCTACCGTTTAAATCTGTGCCTAATCTCGGAGACTCGCGTCAGAATGCCATGAAACGATTTCTTGCTCTTGAGAGAAAATTGCACAAATCTTCGAATCTTCTTCAGCAATATAAGGATTTCATGATGGAATATCTTTCTCTCAACCACATGGAGCTCATTCCGAAAAACGAACGTGACAAACCATCAGACAAGTGCTATTATATACCTCACCATTGCGTTCTGCGTGAGCAGAGCAGCACTACTAAATTAAGAGTAGTGTTTGATGCATCGTGCAAAACGAGCAACAATTACTCCTTAAATGATTTTCTTCATACTGGACCAAAATTGCAGCATGATATTTTCAATATTCTTGTGAAGTTTCGTACTAATCCTATAGCTTTTACGGGAGATATTGAAAAAATGTACAGACAGATAAAAGTGAACTCTTCTGATCTCGACTTTCAGAGAATCCTCTGGAGAAATAGTCCATTGGAATCTTTATTGGAGTATAGATTGCTCACAGTAACTTATGGAATGTCGTGTGCACCATATCTTGCAATCCGTACCTTGATGCAACTTGCCACCGACAAAGAACTCCTGTTCCCAGAGGCATCTAAAATCATAAAAACTGATTTTTATGTAGACGACCTACTTTCAGGCGCAACAACAATCGAAGAAGCAAAAGTTCTCATTGCTGATATCCGGAAAATCCTTTTATCTGGTGGCTTTTGCATAAGAAAATGGATGTCAAATGTCCCTGAGGTTCTTTCAGAGGTACCAGAAGCGCTGAAAGCACATGATTCATATGAAATCGGAGATAATTCATCTGTTAAGATTCTTGGGATAAACTGGAATCCATCCACGGATAATTTCACAATTACAGTCAATTCTCTAAAAGACGTATATTCTAAAAGACAATTGTTATCGGACATTTCTCGAATTTATGACCCTTTGGGATGGTTATCACCGGTGATCATTAGCTTCAAGATTCTGTTCCAAACTTTGTGGAAACAGGATTTGGATTGGGATGATCCCTTGTCTGAATCGTTATGTTCTCATTGGAGGAGAGTGAAAATGGATTTGGCCATGCTAAATCATATTAAAATTCCTAGATACATTTCCTGCAAGGGACTTATACATTCTTTAGAACTCCATGGATTTTATGATGCTTCCGAATCTGCATATTCATCAGTTGTTTATATGAAATCTCGTTTTAAATCTGGTCATGTTCAAGTCACATTGATTGCTGCCAAGACAAAAGTCGCTCCCTTGAAGGCAACGTCAATACCTCGTCTGGAGCTTTGTGCTGCTCTTCTCCTTTCAAATTTATATGATTCCATTTACAGCTCATTGCTGTTGCAGATTGACCGAGTAATTTTGTGGACAGATTCCCAGATTGTTTTATGTTGGATAAAATCTGAATCAAAACATTGGAAACCTTTTGTTGGTAACCGGATTGCAGAAATTCAGCGACTAACTCTGCAATCTTCTTGGTACTATGTGTCTACCAAGGATAATCCTGCAGATTGCGCCTCCAGAGGTATAACTTCTTCAGAACTAGTAAACCATTCACTTTGGTGGAATGGTCCTGATTGGCTATCAAACTCAAGTTTACAAGATCCGCAACCAATCACATATGAACTTCCAAAAGAAGTTTGTCATGAAAAAAGAAAGACTGTTCCGATTGTTCATTTCACTACTTGTCCTATTCCAGACTTTATTTTTAAATTCTCAACATTCAGGAAGCTGAGCAGAGTTACGGCATGGCTCCTAAGATTTATCCACAATGCTAGATACAGCAGCGACAAAATAAAACACAAAGAATTGTCCTCTAATTTGCTCGATAATTCAATTCAAACTCTTATTCAAATCATTCAAAGTTCAGAATTTAAAACTGAAATTCAATGTTGTATTCAAAGCAAAGTAGTACCATCAAACTCAAAACTTTTATCCTTAAACCCATTTATTGACTCATCAGGAATTCTACGTGTAGGAGGTCGACTGCGCAAATCTAACCTGCAATTCAATGAGAAGCATCCAATAATTCTTCCTCACAACCATTTTGTTACAGAATTGATTGTTCAACAATTCCATGTAGAGCATCTTCATTCTGGTCTCCAATTAACTCTGTGTGCCATCCGACAAAAGTACTGGATTCCATCCGGTAGAATTCTAGTAAAAAAGCTCATTAATCGTTGCATGACATGTTTCAAGACGAAACGCCAAGTGTCAAAACAAATCATGGGAGATCTGCCTATCCATAGAATCATACCCTCAAGCCCTTTCAGCAAAACAGGAATAGACTTCGCAGGACCATTTATAGCTAAACCCAATGTCATAAGAACAAAAGTAACATTAAAATCATATATAGCATTATTCATTTGTTTCTCAACGAAGGCTATTCACCTTGAGATAGTTTCAGATCTGTCAACCCCTGCCTTCCTCGCTGCTTTTAGAAGATTCATCTCTCGTCGAGGAAAACCCTCTGATATTTTCACCGACAACGCTACTAACTTTAAAGGAGCTAAGAATATTTTGAATAATATACATCAACTTGTAAAGGATTCTTCAATTCAAAGTTATGTCGCAAATGAACACATCACTTGGCATTTTATACCTCCATCTGCTCCAAACTTCGGCGGCATTTGGGAAGCAGGAATTAAATCATTGAAGTATCATCTCCTAAGGTGTTTAAAATCTGCAGTTTTAAATTTTGAAGAACTCAATACTCTGACAAGTCAAATTGAAGCGTGCTTGAATTCTCGCCCGTTGTATCCGATGAGTTCGGATCCAAATGATTTCCACCCTCTCACTCCAGGACATTTTTTGATTGGAAGACCATTAACAGCACTCCCAGAGCCCAGTTATCACCCTAATGACAACTACTTAACTAGATGGAAATTAATTCAAAAGGCCAGAGATGTTTTCTGGCAAAGATGGTCCAGGGAATATCTAAACAATCTGCAACAACGGTTCAAGTGGAAAAAAACCCTCTTCCAACCTGAAGGTTGGAGATTTGGTGTTGGTAAAAGACTTTCCTATGCCTTCAATGCAGTGGAGCCTTGGCCGCATCACCAAGGTGTCACCTGGAGCGGATGGCAATGTCCGAGTTGTGGAACTTCAAACAGAGAAACAACATCATCTAATAAGACCCATCTCGAAGATTGCACTTCTGCCATTCTAATAATTCTTCTTCTTCAAAAAAAAAAAAACTTTCTACACTATGTGATCCTTTTCTTTTGCCTTGTGTGTGGACTACGTCCACAGGAGGGGAGTATGTTTCGTTTTATTCTAACATAGGTAGCAGAAGGCAGCCATCGGCGGTGAAGGAGCTACGTCATCGCTGACCAATGGGAGGCCAGCTGGCGGACTGCCAGAGGGAGCTCGCCACCTTCTAGAAGATTCTTCTTACCAACGCGCGCCACTAAAGACAATGCATTTCATAGCTGCGGCTTTAAATCATATTCTTTAAATATTCAATGTAAAGAAAAATAAAATAAATTCATTTGTAAAGCTTGGGATGATTGCCTGACCAAGATAAGTAAACTTATTTCTTTAAACTAGTATAAACATTATATTGAATTAAGCCTAACGAGAACAAATTGTTTTGTAAACAATCATTCTGCTTTTCCTACTTTCGTATTTGCCAAGTGGGAAACAAAACAGTACTTGAACCACTGCATAGACTACTAAACAAAAGAAATTGTTGGAAATGGAAAGAAGTGGAGGATAGAGCATTCAGGGAGGCAAAGAATTTGATTCAATCTGATTTAGTGCTAACAACCTTTGATGCCAGAAAACCCCTGGTCTTGGCTTGTGATGCATCACCCTTTGGAGTAGGAGCAGTGCTTTCGCACGTGGAGGAAGGAATGGAGAGACCCATTGCGTTTGCTTCGAGAACTATGTCTCAGACGGAAAGAAGGTATGCACAAATAGATAAGGAAGCCCTGGCCATAATATTTGGCATCTCAAAATTCTACAAATATTTGTATGGCCGTGACTTTAAGATAATCACTGACCATAAGCCTCTACTGGGAATCTTTAATCCGAATAAACCTATCCCTCAAATGCTTTCCCCGAGGATGATGAGGTGGAGTCTTACATTGGCATCGTACTCCTATCAGATTGAACATAGACCTGGGAGAATGAACGCAAATGCGGATGCGTTGAGTAGAGCACCCCACGAAAAAACAAGTAAAAAAACACCGGAACCAGTTGACGTTTTTCTTATGGAAACTAATGAAGAGTCACCATTAGAGGCGAAGGAAGTGGCAAAATTAACGCAGGAAGACTCAGTTCTGGGGATAATTGTGGAATGGACTCGAATAGGATGGCCAGCTCACTGTCCAGCAGAAAAATTTAGGCCATACTTCAATAGGAGAAATGAATTATCCCTACATAGAGAGTGTCTCCTGTGGGGAAATAGGGTAGTAATACCGCCCGTTCTACAGAGGAGAACAATAGAACAGCTTCATGAAACTCACCCTGGAATTGTACAAATGAAGGCAATTGCAAGGAGCCATGTGTGGTGGCCAGGAATGGATAAGGCTATAGAGAATAGGGTCGAAAGATGCGAAAATTGTCAACTGGTGCGAAATAATCCTAAACCGAGCCCAGTTCACCCTTGGACGGCACCAGTTAAACCATGGTCACGCATTCATATAGACTATGCAGGTCCATTCCATGGGAGAACGTTTCTAATAGTCGTTGATTCAATGTCTAAGTGGCCGGAGGCCATCATCATGGATCACTGCACGGCAACAGCTACAGTGCGAGTATTATGAAATCTGTTCGCTGTTCATGGTTTGCCCGACCAGGTTGTTTCGGATAATGGTCGCATGTTTGTGGGTCATGAGTTCCAGAAATTTTTGATGATGAACGGAATAAGGCATATAACATCGGCTCCCTACCACCCACAGACAAACGGACAGGCAGAAAGAGTGGTACAAACACTCAAACAGCTAATAAGAAAGAATGGATGGGAGAACATATCGGTTACGCTGCCACGCGCTCTGTTTGCAATGCGGACTACACCTCATGGAACAACTGGACTAACACCAGCTGAGCTACTAATGGGTCGCAGACTGACCACAAGAATGAACCGGTTGCACCCTAAAGAAAGTGAAGATAGCGAAAAAGGAAAAGAACACATCCAAAATAGGTTCAAGTCCCAAGAGAATGTTTATGCACGTAAATATAATGGAAAGGGAAAGTGGGAACCGGGGAAGATAAAGACAGTACTTGGACCCAGGAACTATGAGGTAATTATGGAAAACGGAGTGATAGCAAAAAGACACCAGGACCAATTGATGAGAAGAGTCAAGGAAGAAGTATCGGAGGATGTGGAGAAGAAGGAGGAGTGTAACACCGAAAGAAGGGGGGAACAAATGAATGACCCAAACGAATCACAGGAAAGGCTGGAGGAAACACCTGGGCCAAGTAGACCAATAAGAAACCGGAGACTCCCCGAATACTTAAAAGATTGTGTAACAAATTGGGGGTGAGAAGATGTGGTATTTTGCATAACAATAGTTATGTTTAGATAAATTGTCGTGATATGCAAATAAGGTTTTGCATAGTGTTTGTTTGTTTTACTATGTTAATTATATATATATATATTATATTTAAATAAAAAAAAGATAAGATTTCTGTTGTTTTGGATCATATTGATGATTATGCTATGGTGGTGCAGTCGTGGCTAAAATCTTGAAAAGATAATAATAAAAATGGTTTTGATCAGTAATTGCTTTAATTGAGTTAAGAAATATAAAAACATAATTGGATAAAAGTACTGCCTGGCTTAAGGCGTAAGAATTAAAAAAATGAATAACTTATTTACATAATGTACAAAAGGTTTGAACCGACCAACCGGGATAAAACAACAATGAGTTTATATAGTGGAAGCGTGACCTCTGGCGGTCGATTTAGCAGAATATTTGTATCCATGAAATATATTTTTAAAATAAAATAATACTTTAATATAACATAATTTTAAATAAAATATTTTAATATAACATATATATATATATATATCATTAATTTGTAAATAGTACGTTCAGTCATATTAGTGTTTGTGAGGCAATAAAGGTTTTATCTCTCACTTAATGGATCTCGGTGACCTGGAGTAGTTGTAAGAACATAGAGACACAACACTTATGAAGATTGATAAATTGGTGAAGAAAAAAATCTCAATTTTTGCCTGTATAATACACTAAAATACACTAACAGATTTTTTTAGCTAACGAATAAAGACATTGAGACCCGAATGTTTCTTTTCACAAATAAATCAAACTTCTAAGAAAAAAATAATTAACAGTGAAAAATATAAAAACGGTCAGGGGTTGACATTAAAAAACAAAAATACATATATTTTTCACTTTTTATTATTTTTTTCTTATGAAAAGCGTATTTACGCAAACTTGGCCTTTTCATCGCAGTAAGGACAGTAGAAGTTAGATTTATTTGTGAAAAGAAACATTCACGTCTTAATGTTTTCATTCGTTTTATATAGATGGCGCGTTATTACTTTGTATTAGAATTTTCAGCCGTAAAGGTTTAAGCTATTTACTCTACATATAGTACAAACTATACCCCCCTTTCTGGTATCTATATTAAAAAAATAGCATTTTTATTTTTGTTCCTCTATTCTCTGTGTAGCTATTTTTTATTTTTAAAATATCAAGCAAACATATATAAATATATATAAATCTGTTCTTGCAAAGTATTATTTTTCCGGTGTTTTTTATCATTATGAAATTGCTCTGTTTTTAAAATGACTAAGCCTTTATATTTCAAAAAATATATATCGTAACTCTGTAAGTACTTTAAATTATTTTACTGAGTTTCTCTATATATCGATTTTTGAAGTGTTTTTTCCAATATATTGTTTCCATTTTATAGTCTTTCTCTATACACCTTTTTTATTCACAAGTTGCGTTTCATTTGAAATCATATTTTCGATAGGTTTTCAAGGTTGTACAATATAATCAATTTAACATCATATTAATAAAAACCTTTGAATTGAGGCCTAAACACAGACACACACATATATATTTCTTTTTTTTTCTTATCCATAGTACACGTGATACAGGCCATGATAATCATGGTGGGTAGAAGGCGACTGCTTTTACTGTAAGTGCACCACATGTCTACACATGTGAAAAGCAGTTCGACTTTGCACTTACAAATGTGCCAGAGCCCCGTTTGGTTATTGCACTCGCTGGTAGGGTTGGACCTTTGCAAGAATCGGCGGCCATTGGAGCATTTCTTTTTTTTTATCAGAAAAAAGTTCCCAATGCGGGAATCGAACCCGGGACGTAGCGTCGTAGTTGTCGTAAACCAACGGTTTAGACCATCCTTCCACCGACCCCCATATTTCATAGTTAATCTTATATATCTTTGGAAATTTTCTTTGACCTTCTAAAGTAGCATTAAGTATGTAATTTCTGTAATTTTTAATGTATACTTTTCATAAAAATAATTGCATTGAAGTGTTCAATCATAATTACTCATAATGCAATGTTTTATGTATTAATTCAATAGCTAGGATTATGTTCTTGTGTCTTTGTGTTTGTTTACGCAGAAATAAAGTTATTATTTTTATACACTGTTACTTGAAATTTGAAGTGCATTTCTCTATTTTTTATGAATATCTTTCGAGTATTACCTTTTGAAAATGGTATTACATTACATAAATGTATAATATAAAATTGAAAACTATACATATGTATAAAATATATACAATGTTGTCATTGAGAGCGCCCACCGCGGGAAAAACTCCGCCATTGTGGGTAGTTAGTGATTTCCTTATATTGTGAGTGCACCACATGTCTAGATATGTATAAAGCAATTCAACGTTTGTACTTATATGGATCTTTGCACTCACTGGTTAGGTGAAACTTATGGAAAATATAGGGCCATTAAGGCAGTGTATAATATAGGATTTGACACTAGGTCATGATTTTTGTAAAACGGCGGTGTGTATCTCTACTCCACCAACTTCCTTGTAGGTGGGAATATACAACAAGGTAAGAAGCAATCTGAGGTCCAGAAACCTAGATTACTTACATACACTTATAGACAAAACTAAAGTTTGTTCATACTTGGTTATCTCGTGTGTCTTGATTAAAGGTCACTGTGTATCAAATATCAAATAACCAAATATCTTTCAGAATGATTATCTGAATCCTGATATACATGCTAAAAGGTACATCTTCTTCAAATTTTGTCCATAAGTATATATGTGTCTACCCGTGAAAGAGTTCTACCAGTCTGCTATAGTGAAGAAATAAGAGCTATGATAACAAGATCTATCTTACTAAACATCTTAGAAAGATAAAAATGAACGGTAGAGCCAGTCCCTAATAGGCAGGACATATTCCAGAAAATTCTTCACTTTCACAATTTTAACCTAATATAATTAGCAAAACTTTTAATTTAATTTATCACGTTCTATTGGACTTTTATTTTGAATAAATTATTTCAACTATTTTTTAAGAGAGATTAACAATGGGTAAACTATTTTCTCTTTTAAAAGATCTAAATTACATTTAAACCGCTCTCTCTATATTTAATATATATCTTTATATAAGAAAATTTAAAATCTTATTAAATCTAATTTCAAAGAAATATAATGTCATGGTTCCCACATTTAATGAAAAAGAAAACAAAAAGAATAATAAAAGGAAAACGCAGATTCATTTGATTTATATTAAAGAAGATTGAAAATAATTCTGCCAAATTCAAAATTAACTATATGTTTATATAATGTAAATATCTTATGTTGAGAAGAATGAAGATTCTACCAAGATGATCAATATTCGATGCTATAGAGGCCACGCTAATTTTCTCAAACTTCAGAAGAACCAAAATGCTATCGGAGAACAAACAGGTAACTTTAACGTAGACATCAAATAGGTTAAAGGTTTCTATGCTCACTCTGGGTCGGCCATAACAGACAACAACAACAAATGAATTAATTTGAACAATCATCTGGAGCAGTATATTATCAAAAGAAAAAACCCGTGAAGGAAAGAATTTCTTATATATATTTTTTTGGCTTTTGAGCATTTCTGCAATTCTACAATAAATTTTTCCTTATGGAAGTGCAGAAATGACCAAAATCTCCGGAAAATAAAAAAAAAATCCTAGAAGAAACTCTTCTCCTCAGTATTTTGTTCTTCAGATAAAAAAAAAAGGGAATTCTCTCTCTCTCCAACCCTTATTATAATATAACTAGACGAATGACCCGGGCAACGCCCGGGTTTACCCGATTAAATGTTTTATTCAAACACTATTCGTTACAATTATAAATTGGCGCCGTGGATGTCACTCTTGTGAAACGTCCCGCTCCAAACTTTACAGTCAGATTAGTTACGATATAAATCTTCAAATCGAGCGAGCGTCTATAAATATTTCGATTTAGATCAAGTATTCTAATTATTAAGTGAACTATTATTAATAAAATTTTGAGAAGATTTCGATTTTAAACGTATTTATAACCTTGATAGAGGGCGCTGTTCGTGAGCTAAGTAGAATAATTTGAATATAGAGTTTTAATATTTAATTTATGTATAATTTAAAATAGCCTATCGTTTTCCTCGTATTTTTTTACCTATGTATGGAAATTTTGGTTTGAATTAGTGAACTACTGCGAATTTGTATACCGGACATACAAACCAACAAACAAAAATACAAACATTCATTTTTATATATATAGAAGATATAATATAAATGAGTTTTAAAAATTGTTTAAAAAAATGCATCGGCCGGGAATCGAACCCGGGCCGCCCGCGTGGCAGGCGAGCATTCTACCACTGAGCCACCGATGCGTATACAAAATGGCCATATTTGGGTATTCATTCCATTCCGGATTACTCCGCGTAAAAAAAAAGTTCTTCAAATGAAAAAAGAAATAGCCAAAAATACTAAGCAAATTGTATCCAAAAATTTTCCTCAGGTTTATAAAAAGCGACATGCAAAATTTGGTACCAATTGGTTCAGTAGTTTTTGAGTTTATCGCGAAACAGACAGACAGACATTGACTTTTATATATATAGAGATTAGTGTTTAGGTATTTGATTTAATTCATATAGTTGATATAATAGTATATATTTATATTATATTTTTTATAAATAAAAAACTGCATCGGCCGGGAATCGAACCCGGGCCGCACGCGTGGCAGGCGAGCATTCTACCACTAAGCCACCGATGCTTTAAAAAAAATGGCCATATTTAGGTATTCATTCCATTCCGGATTAGTCCGCGTAAAAAAATAGTTCTTCAAATTAAAAAAAGAAATAGCCAAAAATAATAAGCAAAATGTAGCTTAAATTTTCCTCAGGTTTATAAAAAGCGACATGCAAAATTTGGAACCAATTGGTTCAGTAGTTTTTGAGTTTATCGCGAAACAGACAGACAGACAGGAATTGACTTTTATATATATAGAGATATATATAAACTCTCTTATAGAGGATTGGGGTTAGAAGACCATGTTCTAAATGGCCAATTAACCCGGAATAAAAAGAAGAACTCTCTTGGAGGATTCTGGTCGCCTTTCTCTTGAGGCTTCTCTACAAAAGAGAGTCAACTTTTAATTCTACCTTATAATTGGACGATTCTCATAATGCTTCTTTTTGTCTCTGCTAACACCTAATTCAATAGAAGCCATACAACTAAATGTTTTGCATGATTACACCAAATAATTATTTGTACTGAACCAACTGATTGGTCAAATTGACGCTAAACAACATGAGGCATCAGAACAGCACTTAAACATAATTAAAATAGATCAGAGATAATGACTAATAGTACTTTAACATGATTAGTGAACCAGGAATAGTGATTAGATAGTTCTGGGACGTGACGACAGTGGGTCAATGATAGTGGCTAGATAGTACTGGGATATGACATGAGATGTTAGATTGGTTAGATAGTACTAGACTATAAAGACAATGGGTAAGGTATATTGGTAGATAGTATTGGAATTTGATTACAGTGAGTTGGAGATAGTGGCTAGGTAGCACCGGGACGTTACAACAGCCTGTCGGAAATAGTGGATATTTAGTACTGGAACATAGCAACTGTGAGTCAGACATTGTTGCCGGGAGGTGATGACAGTGTTTCAAGAATACGAGGACGGAACCATCATCTCCGATAGCTTGCTCGCTCCACGGCTGAGCACTGATCACTAGACATTGTTTGGCTTTATCCTGAACCTACTGCAGGTAACAACGTCCTATCCATAGAGCGTTGTTAGAATCGGATATTTATATGTCATAAAAATTATAAAAATTCAAATAAAGATGGCCTGTTTGGAAATTTGAGGAGAGAAAATAGCCTGGTCAAAACATCCCCTTGGGTAGCCAGATGTCGTTCATTTAGAGATGGAAAAAAATATTTTATTCAGTCAGAGATATAAATATATGTGAAAAAAATAATAAAATGATGAAAAATGACACCTGCATCACACCGATGAGGGCCAACAGCCCGTGACGCGTTCGTAGATGTTTTTTCTTGATTTATCAATAAAATGGGTTGGCCAACTATCAGGGAACAGGCTAAATCAACGTTTAGATGAATTATTTTCCACTAGATGGCGCTCTACCATCTAAAGAGCTCATGTGCTTGTGGTCAGAATATGCCTTTTTTGATATCAATATAAATATATTTCTAGTAAATTTTAAATAAATATTATCAACGGTATGAAATTAATCGTATTGGAAATTATAGAAAATATTTTAAAATCCTTAATAAAGTACTCCGAAAAAGAAAGGTTTCTTCACCAATTTATTAGTTTTCACAGCCTTTTTCTAGTTGAAAAGCTCTTTCACAGGCGTGTTTCACATAAGAATTAACATTTCAAAATATTGTTTTGAAAATAGAGTAATCAATAAATAAATCTTTAATTATAAAGGCATATATTGGTAAAATAAATGATATTTTGATCCCATATATGCCTTTTTATTTAAAGATTTCAAAATATATGTTTGTAAGCAGCCATTACGCACAACCGAGAGCCTAGTATATTTATGGAATGTCTATAGATAGAAGAAACGCCTGTGGAAGGGTTTTTCAACTTTCACAAAAAGCTTACGAATATTGATAAATTGGTGAAGAAAACAATCTCAATTTTTGCCTGTATAATACACTAAAATACACTAACAGATTTTTTAGCTAACGAATAAAGACATTAAGACCCGAATGTTTCTTTTAACAAATACATCAAACTTCTATGAAAAAATAATTAAAAAATATAAAATATAAGAAGGTCAAGGGTTGACATTAAAAACCAAAAATACATATATTTTTCACTTATTATTATTTTTTCTTATGAAAATCGTATTTACGCGAACTTGACCTTTTCATCGCAGTATAAACGGTAGAAGTTTGATTTATTTGTGAAAAGAAACATTCACGTCTTAATGTTTTCATTCGTTATATATAGATGGCGCGTTATTGCTTTGTATTAGATTTTCAGCCGTAAAGGTTTAAGCTATTTACTCTACATATAGTACAAACTATACCCCCCTTTCAGGTATCTATATTAAAAAATAGCATTTTTATTTTTGTTCCTCTATTCTCTGAGTAGTTATTTTTTATTTTTAAAATATCAAGCAAACATATATAAATATATACATATCTCTTTTAGCTGTATTATTTTTTCCAGTGTTTTTATTCATTATGAAATTGCTTTGTTTTTAAAATGACCAAGCCTTACTATTTCTTTATATTTCAAAAAATAAAATATATCGTAACTCTGTAAGTACTTTAAATTATTTCACTGAGTTTCTCGATATATCGATTTTTGAAGTGTTTTTTCCAATATATTGTTTCCATTTCATAGTCTTTCTCTATACACCTTTTTTATTCACAAGTTGCGTTTCATTTGAAATCATATTTGCATTTTTTTTAGGTTTTTAAAGATTGTAAATTTATTTAATTTAGCATTATATATTCATAGTGTAAAATTGAGGTCTAAACACAGAAACATCTAAATATTTCATATAGTTAATCTTATTATATAATTTAAAAATTCTTTTGAAATTCTAAAGTAGTTTTAAGTGTAGTTTTTTTTTTTTGTATTTTTTATTGAATACTTTTTAGAAAAAAATATAATTTCATTAAAGTGTAATAATTATTACTCGTAATGTTTTATACATTACCACATTAGCTAGGATTTATTTTATGTTCTTTTGGGCTTTGTGTTTGTGTACGTAGAAATAAACGTATTATATACACCGTTTCTTAAATTTTACACTGCATTTCTTTATTTTCATGAATACCTTTCTAAGTTTACTTTTTAGAAAAGGTAATTACATTACAATGCGATGGCTTTTTCAAATCTTTTTTACCTATCAAGATGCGTGTGTGTGGTGGGTAGTTAGGAACTGCCTTTCATATTGTGAGTGTACCACATGTCTAGATATGTAGAAAGCAATTCGACCTTTGTACTTATATGGATCATTGCACTCACTGTTTAAGTGAAATTCATGGAAAACTCTAGGGTCATTGAGGCAGTGTATAATATAAGATTTGACACTATGTCATGATTTTTTAAAGCGGCGGTGTCTGTCTCTACTCCACCAACTTCCTCGTGAGTGGGGATATTCAATCGGGTAGGAAAGATTCTGAGATCTAGGAACCTAGATTACTTACATACACTTATAGACAAAACTAAGGAAAAAGTAGAAAAATCTTTGTAAACGCCTGTCCTCTAATTTTTAAGGAGACAGAGGCAATTGGGTTCACACTTGGTTATCTTGTGTATCACCAATAAAGGTCACTGTGTATCAAATATCTTACAGAGTTATTGTTTAATCCTGATATACATGCTCAAAAGGTACAACTTCTTCAAATTTTGTCCATAAGTATATATGTGTCCACCCGTGAAAGAGCTCTACCAGTCTGCTATAGTGAGAAAATAAGAGCTATGATATCAAGATCTATCTTACTAAACATCTTAGAAAGATAAAAATGAACGGTAGAGCCCTAATAGGTAGGACATATATTCCAGAAAATTATTCAATTTCACAATTTTAACCTAATATAATTAGCAAAACTTTTAATTTAATTTATCACGTTCTATTGGACTTTTATTTTGAATAAATTATTTCAACTATTTTTTTGAAGAGAGATTAACAATGGGTAAACTATTTTCTCTCTTTTTAAAGATCTGAATTACATTTAAACCTCTCTCTATAATTAATATATCTTTATATAAGAAAATATAAAATCTTCTAAAATATAATTTCAAAGAAATATAATGTCAGGATTCCCACATTTAATGAAAAGGAGAAGCAAAAAGAATATTGAGAGAAATTGAGCATATTCATTTGATTTATATTGAAGAAGATTGAAAATAATTCAGCCAAATTCAAAATTATCTAAATGTTTATATAATGTAAATATCTTATGTTGATAAGAATTAAGATTCTACCAACATGATCATGCTATAGAGGCCACGCTAATTTTCTCAAACTTCAGAAGAACCAAAATGCTATCGGAGAACAAACAGGTAACTTTAACGTAGACATCAAATAAGTTGAAGGTTTCTATGCTCACTCTGGTCGGCCATAACAGACAACAACAACAAATGAATTAATTTGAACACTCATCTGGAGCAGTATATTATCAAAAGAAAAAAATCCTATATATTTTTTGGCTTTTGAGCATTTCTGCAATTCTACAATAAAATTTTCCTTATGGAAGTGAAGAAATGACCAAAATCTCCGGAAAATAAAAAAAAAAAATCCTAGAAGAAACTCTTCTCCTCAGGATTTTGTTCTTCAGAAAAAAAAAAAGAGAATTCTCTCTCTCCCACCCTCATTATAATATAATATATAAACTCTCTTAGAGGCTTGGGGTTAGAAGACCATGTTCTAAATGGCCAATTAACCCGGAATAAAAAGAAGAACTCTCTTGGAGGATTCTGGTCGCCTTTCTCTTGAGGCTTCTCTACTAAAGAGAGTCAACTTTTAATTCTACCTTATAATTGGACGATTCTCACAATGATTCTTTTTGTCTCTGCTAACACCTAATTCAATAGAAGCCATACAACCAAATGTTTTGCATGATTACACCAAATAATTATTTGTACTGAACCAACTGATTGGTCAAATTGACGCTAAACAACATGAGGCATTAGAACAGCAGTTTTAAACTAAATACGAACCATGACATCTATTCATAAATATGCTCATAATCAAACTGCATATCAGTAACTGATGCTGAAAATGTATACATAATGCTCTAGTTTCAATATATCCGTCTTTCGTGTAAAATATATTCCAGATGTGGAGTTACCATTACTTCGTAGAGTGAAATCCCTTCGTTCCAGCTCTACTGATGGGTTATTGAGGATAGTGACTAGTTAGTACTACGGAGACATGGCGACAGTGGATCGAGGTTAGTTAAAAATAGGTACTGGGACATGAAGATATTGCGATGGGGATAGTGAAAAGAAAATACTGAGTCATGACGATATTGGAATGTGGCGATAGTGCCTAAATAGTACTGAGACGTGGGGGGACTGTGGGTCGCGAATTATAAATAGATATAGCTGGACCATGAGAACAGTAGAATGGTGATAATGACTAGAAAGTACTTAAACATAATTAAAATAGATCAGAGATAATGACTAATAGTACTTTAACATGATTAGTGAACCAGGAATAGTGATTAGATAGTTCTAGGACGTGACGACAGTGGGTCAATGATAGTGGCTAGATAGTACTGGGATATGACATGAGATGTTAGATTGGTTAGATAGTACTAGACTATAAAGACAATGTGTAAGGTTTATTGGCAGATAGTATTGGAATTTGATTACAGTGAGTTGGAGATAGTGGCTAGGTAGCACCGGGACGTTACAACAGCGTGTCGGAAATAGTGGATATTTAGTACTGGAACATAGCAACTGTGGGTCAGACATTGTTGCCGGGAGGTGATGACAGTGTTTCAAGACAACGAGGACGCAACCATCATCTCCGATAGCTTGCTCGCTCCACGGCTGAGCACTGATCACTAGACATTGTTAGGCTTTATCCTGATCCTACTGCAGGTAACAACGTCCTATCCGTAGATCGTTGTTAGAATCGGATATTTATATGTCATAAAAATTATAAAAATTCAAATAAAGATGGCCTGTTTGGAAATGTGAGGAGAGAAAATAGCCTGGTCAAAATATCCCCTTGGGTAGCTAGATGTCGTTCATTTAGAGATGGAAAAAATATTTTATTCAGTCACAGATATAAATATATGTGAAAAAAATAATAAAATGATGAAAAATGTCACCTGCATCACACCGATGAGGGCCAACAGCCCGTGACGCGTTCGTAGATGTTTTTTCTTGATTTATCAATAAAATGGGATAGCCAACTATCAGGGAGCAGGCTAAATCAACGTTTAGTTGAATTCCTTCCCACTAGATGGCGCTCTACCATCTAAAGAGCTCATGTGCTTGTGGTCAGAATATGCCTTTTTTGATATCAATATAAATATATTTCTAGTAATTTTTAAATTAAGATTATCAACCGTATGAAATTAATCGTATTGGAAATTATAGAAAATATTTTAAAATCCTTAATAAAGTACTCCGAAAAAGAAAGGTTTCTTCACCAAATTATTAGTTTTCACAACCTTTTTCTAGTTGAAAAGCTCTTTCACAGGCGTGTTTCACATAAGAATAAACATTTCAAAATATTGTTTAGAAAATAAAGAAATCAATAAATAAACCTTAAATAAAAAAGGCATATATTGGTAAAATAAATGATATTTTGATCCCATATATGCCTTTTTATATGAATATTTTAAAATATATGTTTGTAAGCACCCATTACGCACAACAGAGAGCCTATTTATTATATATATGGAATGTTTATAGATAGAAGAAACGCTTGAGAAAGAGTTTTTCAGCTTTCACAAAAAGCTTACGAATATTGATATATTGTTGAAGAAAACATTCTCAATTTTTGCCTGTATAATACACTAACAGATTTTTTAGCTAACGAATAAAGACATTAAGACCCGAATGTTTCTTTTCACAAATAAATCAAACTTCTAAGAAAAAAATAATTAACAATGAAAAATATAAAAACGGTCAGGGGTTGACATTAAAAACTAAAAATACAAATATTTTTTACTTTTTGTTATTTTTTCTTATGAAAAGCGTATTTACGCAAACTTGGCCTTTTCATCGCAGTAAGGACAGTAGAAGTTTGATTTATTTGTGAAAAGAAACATTCACGTCTTAATGTCTTTACTCGTTATACATAGATGGCGCGTTATTGCTTTGTATTAGATTTTCAGCCGTAAAGGTTTAAGCTATTTACTCTACATATAGTACAAACTATACCCCCCTTTCAGGTATCTATATTAAAAAAATAGGATTTTTATTTTTGTTCCTCTATTCTCTGTGTAGCTATTTTTTATTTTTAAAATATCAAGCAAACATATATAAATATATATAAATCTGTTCTTGCAAAGTATTATTTTTCCGGTGTTTTTTATCATTATGAAATTGCTTTGTTTTTAAAATGACCAAGCCTTACTATTTCTTTATATTTCAAAAAAATATATATATATATCGTAACTCTGTAAGTACTTTAAATTATTTTACTGAGTTTCTCTATATATCGATTTTTGAAGTGTTTTTTCCAATATATTGTTTCCATTTTATAGTCTTTCTCTATACACCTTTTTTATTCACAAGTTGCGTTTCATTTGAAATCATATTTTCGATAGGTTTTCAAGATTGTACAATATATTTAATTTAGCATTATATTCATAGTGTAAAATTGAGGTCTAAACAGAGAAACATCTATATATTTCATATAGTTAATCTTATTATATAATTTAAAAATTATTTTGAAATTCTAAAGTAGTTTTAAGTGTAGTTTTTTTTTTTTTTAATATGAGATGTTCGCGCTTACAGAAACTTGGTGCCACTTCAATATCGACTTGAACCTGGCGAACTTCGGAATGTATCAATCACCTGCTGTAAAGTCATCAGATAAAGGGAGAGGCTCCGGAGGTATAATTCTCGGCATAAATAAAAACTACAGCCCCAAATTGACAATGTTGAAATCGAAACCTCTTGGATTGCAGTCACACTCAATCCAAGTTTAGACAATGACTCTCCAGCGATCTGTGTAATATTCGTATATCTACCCCCAAACGATACGCATGCTACAAAACTTGGACGACTATTTCATTTGATGGAAAATATATAACGGGTTTGAAATAATACTGGTCGGCGACCTGAATGTCCGTATTGGCAATCTGGGGGGTTACCATAATTTGATAGATACTTCAAACCTTATTTCAACCACCCGAAATTCCTGTGATCTAACAAAATCTGCCAAAGCGGAAATATTTATTGACTTTCTTGATAAAAATCACTTAACTATAATAAATGGTAGATCCATTAATGATAAAAGTGGTAAATTTACATTCATCTCCGGAAGAGGCTCTTCTGTGTTAGATCTGGCGATTGTCTCACCTGCGGTGCTTGAACACATAGCAGATTTTGAAATTGGTTGTATGCCATATTCGGATCACTTACCAATAATTTTTAAAGTTTATCGGCCCTAATAATACAACTGAAAATTGTTACATGGAGCCTAGGGCCAAAATTAAATTTTCCTGGTCAGTAGATAAAATCCCAACATATATAGAAACTTTAAAAGAATTAACTCCCGAACATCCAGCTGACTCCACAATTGATACTCAGGCGGGGGATTTTACTGGTTTAATTCAAACAGCAATGTTACGCTCGGGGACGCGGATGGAGGCAAAAACAAAAAATATAAAATCTAAGCCATGGTTCGACAAAGACTGTTATTTGGCTAAAAAGGAAATGAAACAAAATCTTAAATTATACGCAAAACATAATATCTCGGCCGATAAAATTGCATACTTGTCGAGTAAGAAGAAATATTCAGCGATCCTAAAGCTCAAAAATAGGGAATATACTGACAAAATTCAAGTTATCCTCAGTAATGTAAAAGATCCTTCCCAATTTTGGAAGACTATTAATTCACTTAAATATAGGAATGACCTACAAGGTGAAATTTCTACTGCAGACTGGCAGGTCTTCTATCGGGAGTTACTTGGTTCAAATTTAACAAAAGTTGTACAGTTACCACTTGAGATATTGAACATTGATCCCGAATTAGATTGTGAAATATCTCTAACTGAGGTCACCACGGAAATTTCCAAATTGGGTAAAAATAAGGCTACAGGACTTGAGGAAATTCCTAACGAAGCGATTAAATATTTATTAGAAGAACATACAATTTATCTCGGGAACTTAATAAAATATTAGGGACATCCCAAGTTCCTCAACAATGGACAAAAACGATAATCCACCCAATATTTAAAAATGGAGATCCGGACAACCCGTCAAATTACAGAGGAATATCCCTGATTTATAACCTATCGAAATTATTTACATCTATCTTGAAGACAAGATTGAATGATTGTATGGAGAGAAAGTCAATTTTGGCAGAAAATCAGGCTGGTTTTAGAAAAGGCTACTCTTGTCAGGACCACATTTTCACGCTCGTAATTCAAATGACCCTTAGCCGTAGAAGGGGAAAGTTATATGCCTTCTTCATTGTGATACTGTGCCGCACCATCTACTTTGGAAAAAACTAGCATTAAATGGTCTGAGCTGTCGATTTATTAAACTAATCAAGAACTATTATACCCAAATGACGGCAACAGTCAGATGGCGGGGTTCCTTCACGGAGGCTATCAAAATACAAGCGGGAGTATTGCAGGGGGAGCCGTTGTCACCTTATTTATTCATTCTCTTCCTAAACGATCTGGTACCCCTGTTCGATGAATCAGAATTGCCAGGGATAAATCTTGAGAATTATGGAACTATACACCTTTTACTGTATGCAAACGACATAGTGATCTTAGGAGAATCGAAAATTAATTTGCAATTGAAGATTAACTTACTTAAAAAGTATTTAGAAGAGAACTGCCTAACGTTAAACCAAAATAAATCTAAAATAATGGTGTTTAGAACGGTGGAAGAACAGCTCGTTCCGAGACATGGTTTTGGGGTCAGCAACCCCTGACAATAGTAGCTAAGTATACATATCTGGGTTACCCTCTGACTACAAAAATCTCGACCCAATATGCTTCCCAATACTTTAGAAACAAAGCACTGAATGCAATTAATGCACTTTGGAGAATCCTTACAAAGGCGCGAATAAAGTCCTTTACCTCACTGATGAAACTTTTTGACACTATTGTTCTTCCTACTTTACTATATGCGGCACCAATGTGGGCAATTAACCAGCTGAAGACAGTCAATAATACCCAAGATGCATTTCTTCGTCGTCTCTTAGACTTACCAAACTTCACACCAGGATATGTCTTCAGAAGAGAATGTGGAAGAATACCAACTGAACTTAATGCTGTAAAACTCACATTGAAGTTTTGGGTCAGGATTTTAAAAATGGAGACGAGCAGATTACCACATGCTTGCTTAAACTATCTCTGGAAAGTCACCGCGAAAAAGGAAATAGAAAACAGTTTTACTCAAAATTTAATTAAATTCTAGACTCTAAGGGATATTCCTTTCTTAAGGGCTGCGAAGACTACTTAGCCATACAGAAAGAATTGCCAGGCATAATTAGAACTACCACAGACCAACTAATTCAAAACGATCAGATGAAAATCACTGATTCAACCCACTTTGCTCACTACACATTTTTGAGTGAATCATTCATGACAGAGGAGTACCTACGATTAAATATCTCGTTTCCCAACAAAAGACTAGTTGCACAACATAGAGTTTTATGGCAATTTTTCAGGGAAGAAAGAAAAGACTTCTGGAAAGAAAATGGCCGGAACTGTTTACTTTGTATGGATCTCATGGATGATAATTTGGTTCACTATTTCTTCCAATGCCCTCTCTTAACAGAAAAACGTACTGAAATTTTCCCAAGCCCTACCTCTGGTCAATTCAGATACCATCGCATATGTCAACTTCTCTCTTCAGCTCTGAATGATGAATTACTGATTGTTAGATACTTTAAGTTCTGCACAGAAGCTGGGCGCATGAGAAAGAATGCAGGGCAAAGGATACTGGAGGATGAACTATCTGTAAATAGGTAACTGAATGTGAGACAAACCTGATTTTGTTGTAAATGTTTCCTCTCCCCTCTCCTCTTGTTGACGTGTAAATACGGCGAATCCTGTATGGGGCGGAATGCCCTAAATAAAAGCTTTTGTTGTTGTTAAAAAAAGTAGGTTTTTTTTGTAATTTTTATTGAATACTTTTTAGAAAAAATATAATTTCATTAAAGTGTAATAATTATTACTCGTAATGTTTTATACATTACCACATTAGCTAGGATTTATTTTATGTTCTTTTAGGCTTTGTGTTTGTGTACGCAGAAATAAAGGTATTATATACACCGTTCCTTAAAATTTACACTGCATTTCTCTATTTTCATAAATACCATTTTAAGTTTACTTTTTTGAAAAGGTAATTACATTACAATGCGATCATGATTTATTTTAATGCGATGACTTTTTCAAATCATTTTTACCTATCAAGATGCGTGTGTGGGGTGGGTAGTTAGTAACTGCCTTTCATATTGTGAGTGTACCACATGTCTAGATATGTAGAAAGCAATTCGACCTTTGTACTTATATGGATCTTTGCACTCACTGTTTGGGTGAAATTCATGGAAAACTCTAGGGTCATTGAGGCAGTGTATAATATAAGATTTGACACTATGTCATGATTTTTTAAAGCGGCGGTGTCTATCTCTACTCCACCAACTTTCCCGTGAGTGGGAATATTCAATCGGGTAGGAAGGATTCTGAGATCTAGGAACCTAGATTACTTACATACACTTATAGACAAAACTTAGGAAGAGTAGAAAATCTTTGTAATCGCCTGTCCTCTAATTTTTAAGGAGACAGAGGCAATTGGGTTCACACTTGGTTATCTTGTGTATCACCAAATAAAGGTCACTGTGTATCAAATATCTTACAGAGTTATTGTTTAATCCTGATATACATGCTCAAAAGGTACAACCTCTTCAAATTTTGTCCCTAAGTATATATGTGTCTACCCGTGAAAGAGTTCTGCCAGTCTGCTATAGTGAAGAAAATAAAAATTATGATATCAAGATCTAACTTACTAAACATCTTAGAAAGATAAAAATGAACGGTAGAGCCAGTCCCTAATAGGTAGTACATATTCCAGAAAATTCTTCACTTTCACAATTTTAACTTAATATAATTAACAAAAACTTTTAATTCAATTTTTCACGTTCTATTGGACTTTTATTTTGAACAAATTATTTCAACTATTTTTTAAAGAGAGATTAACAATGGGTAAACTATTTTCTATTTTAAAAGATCTAAATCACATTTTAACCGCTCTCTATATATTTAATATATCTTTATATAAGAAAATTAAAAATATTCCTAAATCTATTTTCAATGGAATAGAATGTCATGGTTCCCACATTTAATGAAAAGGAGAAGCAAAAAGAATATTAAAAGAAATTGCGCATTTTCATTTGATTTATATTGAAGAAGATTGAAAATAATTTTGACAAATTCAAAATTATCTATATATTTATATAATGTAAATATCTTATGTTGATAAGAATGAATATTCTACAGAGATGATCAATATTTGATGCTATCGAGGCCACGCTAGCTTTCTCAAACTTCAGAAGAACCAAAATGCTATCGGAGAACAAACAGGTAACTTCAATGTAGACATCGAATAGGTTGAAGGTTTCTATGATAACTCTGGGTCGGACATAACAAACAACAAAATAATTGACTTGAATAATCATCTGAACGAAATCGTGAGGCGAAGAATTCCTAATATATTTTCTTTGGCTTTCAAGCATTTCTGCCATTCTACAATAATTTCTTTTTCCTATGGAAGTGCAGAAATGCCCGAAATCTCGGCTAAATAAAAAGGAATATATAAAAGAAACTTTTCGCCTCAAGATTTTGTTCCTTAGAAAAAAAGCGAGAATTCTCTTTCTATCCAACCCTTATTACAATATCATATAAAAACTCTTAGAAGTTTTTAATCGCCTTTCTCTCTTGAAGCTTCTCTACTGACGAGGGTCAATCTTTAATTCTACCATCCATTGGATGATTCTCGCAATGATTCTTTTTTGTCCTTTCTAATGCCTAATTCAATAGAAGTCAGACACCCAAATGTTTTGCATGATACCACATTTTTTGGACTGAACCAACTGATTGGTCAAATTGACACAAAGCAACATGACGCGTCAGAACAACAGTTTTTAACTAAATACGAACCTAGAATCTATTTATAAACATGCTTATAATTAAACTGCATATCAGTAACTGAGGCTGAAAATGTTTACATAATGTTCTAGGTTCAATATATTCGCCTTGCGTTTAAAATATATTCCAGATGTGGAGTTAACATCACTTCGCAGGGTGACTTCCTTTCCTTCCAGCTCTACTGATGGGTTATTGAGGATAGTAACTAGTTAGTACTACGGAGACATGGCGACAGTGGGTCAGGGATAGTGAAAAGAAAGTACTGGGTCATGACGATATTGGAATGTGGCGATAGTGTCTAAATAGTATTGAGACGTGGGGGGACTCTGGTTCGGGAATAATAAATAGATATAGCTGGACCATGAGGACAGTGGAATGGCTAGAAATTACTCAAACACAATTCAGGTAGATCAGAGATAATGACTAATAGTACTGTAACATGATTAGTGAACCAGGAATAGTGATTGGATAGTTCTGGGACGTGACGACAGTGGGTCAATGATAGTGGCTAGATAGTACTGGGCTATGACGACAGTGGGTCGGTCATAGTGGTGAGAAAGCACTAGATTATAACGACAATGGGTCAAGTATATTGGCTAAATCGTATTGGAATTTGAATACAGTGAGCTGTAGAAAGTGACTAGATAGCACCGGAACGTTTCGACAGTGTGTACTGGAACATAGCAACTGTGACATACTGGCTATATATATCGAGGACATGATGACATTGGTTCAAGGATACATGGGCTCAACCACCATCTCCGATAGCTTTCTCGCTCCGTGGCTAAGCACTGATCGCTGGGGATTGTTTGATTCTAAACTCCCTGGAGGTATCGACGTCCAAAGCGTTGTTAGAATCGGATATTTATATGTAATAATAATTATAAAAATTCAAATAAATATGGCCTGTTTGTAAATGTGGGGAGAGGAAATAGCCTGGTCAAAACATCCCCTTGGGTAGCCAGATGTCCAACTTTCTAACGCGTTTTACTCCCCTTCCCCCGGGGGACAATTTATCCTACTCAAGCAGTTTGAAATCTAGCTAAAGGATCCAGATGGTGTGCTGCGGGATTTCTTGCCAAATTGTCTCCAACTGTCGGGCTAAATAGTCAATATTCCACAATGATTGCAATCGCCTTACCATCCCGTCCCAGATGTGCTCTATGAGTGAGATTTCAGGCGATCTTGCTGGGAACATAAAAGTTGGCAAGATTAGAGACAATTCATAGTAACGTGTGTGCCGGGGATTATTTTGTTGACCCAGGTGATGTTAGAGAAACGGCAACAAAACAGACCGTAGAGTGTCATTTATGTACTGCTGAGCTGTGTCAGGGTGCAAGGAATGACTACCAATTGAGTCCTGTTTTCAAATTAAATGAAACCCCAGACCATGACGTCCTATGGTGAATTGTGTGGTGTTCGAAAGTAAGACCATGATCCACACGCTGTCTGGGACGTCTTCAGACGCCTTTACGACGGTCGTCAAGAGAGAGAGAAGAGAATAGAGCACTTCAGAGGTTAGAAGTGGCAAGGTAGGCTAAAGCCTTAGAAAATGAGATATTGGCACGGCCCAAGAAATGAGATTGTCTAGAGCGACGGCATATCTTAGATACATAAACCCAAATGTCTTTAACAAGTCTCAGGCTCTGTTTATAGCCAGGGTGTTCTCTATCGGGGTCGAAGGTCGAACCTTTGAAGTTTCTCTATTTAAAGTGATATAGGGCAAGGCTTTTATGCTTATTTCTGGGTTCCTCAACCCCTGCGTGCAACGCGTCACACAACTATTTATATTTATTCTGTATTTAATCTTATATAATCTTATATGGACGTTGTAATAAATCAGTTTCAATCTCTCTCTCTCCCTCTCCGTTTATACAATCACATTTATATTCCTAGAGGTTTTCCATAGAACTGGCTATTTAATTTTATTACTTATGTCCTCAAAGCTTTGCTTAATAAATGCCTTCGCCAAGAATCCATTTAAAGTGTCGGATGTATAACCTGAACAGTCCAATACATTGTTGTTGTTGTCGTGTCCAATGAAGAGCCTCAGATATCTCCATGCATCTCTATCACAGCAGTCGCACTATCCTCTATCTTGGGTATGTAAAGCTGCTGTTTTGGGTCCATGTCAATTTTCTGCAAAGCTGCGGCCATTGTTGGGTATGAAAATAGTAAAATACAATAATAGAACGGTATGGTAGATTATATTGGCGAAACTTCTAGAATGCGTTCATACTACTGATCAACCCCCCCCCCCCCCCCCACCAAAAAAAAAAAAAGAAACAGTAGGAAGTTGTTTCATTAAAATATTCGCACTGAATATTCTGATATTATGCATACATATATAGAGAGAGGTGTCCTCTTATACAGGATAATTGATAAATAGTAAAAATGGTAATTTTGTCGATGGAAAAAACTGTCTTTGTAGAGAGGTGTCCTCTAGCGCGAGTTTTTCATCTCAAAGAGGTTCTATACCGTGTATATATGTTATATAAAATTATTCTCTATTTTAGAATTATAATTTCTAGATAACATTACTCTGTAAAGTTGACCGCCAGATGTCGCGGCTTCAGACTATATAAAACTATTGTTGTTATTATACTTTGGCCGTTTAAAACATTTCGTAAATATGTAAATACGTAATCTTTTATTTTATTTATTCTACTCGCCTTGATTCAGGTATTTCTTCCTTAATTATTTTCACTAGCTAAATTAAAGCAGATTGTGAATCAAATATGATTTCATTGTATTTTCTACGACTGCACCCCAATATCATTTAGTACTTATTTACTCAAAAGAACCAGCAAAACTCTTTTCTCAACAATATTTAATTAGGCAGTAAGCCGGCAAAATAAAATATGATAACATATATATACATTTATTATCAAGTAAATGATGAGTATCATTATATTGAGAATTTCTATGAATTAGTGCTTTGTGAAATACCATTTCTAATTAAGTACCAGCAGTTTAGTTCAAACGAAGTCTTTAATGAAACATTTTATTTCAAAGGATATAGTGATTCCACCATCTATAATAATTAATTGACTCAGTAGAAGAGGTAAATCGAAAGAAAATATTAAATGATTTATTTTGTTTATTTTATTCTGAAATACGACGAATTTCTAATTCCGTTTTAATAAGACCCAAATCCCTAAATCTCTCTGTGATATTACATGGAACAATTCAATCAATAAACGTTTCCAACTCGGCAGCCGGAGAATTACACTATCCTCGATCAATCAAGTCACCTTAAAAATGCCAGACGACCTTAATAACCCTCTCCCGTATTTGTCAAAGAAAATTAAAATAAATTTCCAAGAGTTATCGAATTTAATCAAGTGGTGCTGCCGGCGATATTTGCCCTGTCCTCGCTAATTACCTGATATTTGTCATCATCATACTGCAATTTTATCATCATTTCGTCAGTAGTCGTTACACATATTGCTATCATCGCACATGTGATGTCATCCCTTGGATGCTGTTTCATTGTGATGTACCTCGACTTTATCTTATTGTGCAATATTATTCTGTACCGCACGGCTGGTCATATTGTTCCATTCCTGTGGTCATCATATTATTCTACTTCTGTTGGCATATACGGCTTGATATCATGGTTTAGTTTTTCCTTTCCTATATTCCTCATCATTATGTGCTTCTCTTAATGTCACACGTCTAGCCATCGTCTTAATGCGCCGTTCTCAAAGACAAATGCCTGGTCATCATCATTACGTGGTGTCCTCAATGTCAATTACTGTGTCATCATTACAATGTATTGTTCTCAATGGGAAGTGTCTGGTCATCATCATAATGTGTTATCCTCATTGGAAATTGATTAGTCATTATCGTTAAGTGGGTGGTGTCCTCGTGTCAATTACCTGATCATTATTATATTAATATACTGTTCTTAATGGGAAGACCTTGGTCATAACCATAATTTTCTGTTCTCAATATAAATTACCTGGTCATAGTCATAAGGTTCTGTTCTCAATGACAAGTGCCTGGTCATCATTATAATATGCTGTTTCAATGGCAAGTACCTGGTCATCATCATAAAGTAATGTTTTCATTGGGAAGTGCCTAGTCATCACCATAATGTTCTGTTCTCAATATAAATTACCTGGTCATAGTCATAAGGTTCTGTTCTCAATAGCAAGTACCTGGTCATCATTATAATGTGCTGTTCTCAATAGTAAGTGCCTGGTCATCATCATAATGTGCTTTCCTCAATTCCAGGTGCCTAGTCATCACCATATTATGTGCTGTTCTCAATATGAATTACCTGGTCATAGTCATAAAGTTCTGTTCTCAATGGCAAGTACCTGGTCATCATTATAATATGCTGATCTCAATCGAAGTGCCTGGTCATCATCATAATGTGCTTTCCTCAATTCCAGGTGCCTAGTCATCACCATATTATGCGCTGTTCTCAATAGTAAGTGCCTGGTCATCATCATAATGCGCTTTCCTCAATTCCAGGTGCCTAGTCTTCACCATATAATGTGCTGTTCTCAATAGTAAGTGCGTGGTCATTATCATAATGTGCTTTCCTCAATTCCAGGTGCCTAGTCATCACCATATAATGTGCTGTTCTCAATAGTAAGTGCCTGGTCATCATCGTAATGTGCTTTCCTCAATTCCAGGTGCCTAGTCATCACCATATAATGTGCTGTTCTAAATGTCAGGTGCATGGTCATTATCATAATGTGCTTTTCTCAATTCCAGGTGCCTAGTCATCACCATATAATGTGCTGTTCTCAATAGTAAGTTCCTGGTCATTATCGTAATGTGCTTTCCTCAATTCCAGGTGCCTAGTCATCACCATATAATGTGTTGTTCTCAATGGCAAGTTCCTGGTTATCATCATAATGTGCTTTCCTCAATTCCAGGTGCCTAGTCATCACCATATAATGTGCTGTTCTCAATAGTAAGTGCCTGGTCATCATCATAATGTGCTTTCCTCAATTCCAGGTGCCTAGTCATCACCATATAATGTGCTGTTATCAATGGCAAGTTCCTGGTCATCATCATAATGTGCTTTCCTCAATTCCAGGTGCCTAGTCATCACCATATAATGTGCTGTTCTCAATAGTAAGTGCCTGGTCATCATCATAATGTGCTTTCCTCAATTCCAGGTGCCTAGTCATCACCATATAATGTGCTGTTCTCAATAGTAAGTGCCTGGTCATCATCATAATGTGCTTTTTTCAATTCCAGGTGCCTAGTCATCACCATATAATGTGCTGTTCTCAATAGTAAGTGCCTGGTCATCATCATAATGTGCTTTCCTCAATTCCAGGTGCCTAGTCATCACCATATAATGTGCTGTTCTCAAAAGTAAGTGCCTGGTCATCATCATAATGTGCTTTCCTCAATTCCAGGTGCCTGTTCATCATCAAATAATGTTCTGTTCTCAATATTAAGTGCCTCAATATCAATTGCCTGGTTATCGTCATAATGTTCTGTTCGCAATGGCAAGTGCCTGGTAATCGTCATAATGTACTGTTCTCAATATCAATTATCAGGTCATCGTCATAATGTTCTGTTCTCATTGGCAAGTGCCTATTGATCATTATAAAGTACTCTTCTCATTGGAAGTGTCCTGCTCATCATTAGAGTACACTGTTCCGATCTCGCAATGCTGGGCATTATCGCTAGGAGCAGTCAATATAATTAGACTGATATGTTTCAGCATCATTTTACGAGAGAGAGATTATCCAAATATTTTATTATGTTCTATCACATATTGTATTTCATTTTCATAACCTTATGCTGTCTACGTTTTCACATATCATCATGCCCCAGTGCTCGCATATTTGAGCACCAATATCTCTTCTTCATCCTCCAAAGGTAAGGACAGTATCCCAACCTGTAATTCAACCTAATGAGCGCCCTTGAAGTATCAATTTGATGACATAAAATTATCTGAAAAAATAGTACAAATGTGATATTGTACTGGGATAAAGTCCATAAATTATGAAAAAGGCATCTCTTTATCGTTAAACTGAAAGTTGCTGATGGCTTGCGCCATCTATCGGAATAAATATCAACTATTTTCGTTGATTTCTAATTATTCCAGAATTAGCCAATTACAATTCTTGATTAATCAATAAAAGCTAACCAAGGTACGCGTTTCGGGCTGTTGGCCCTCATCAGCGTGGTGCAAGCTGTACCTCAACGACCAAAAAACTGGTCGTTCAGGCATCTTGAAAAATCATGAAACGGATAGTTAAGGCCAGAATTGCGTGAGACCGCGACACAATGTGATAAAATTACACAAGCCATCAGCAACTTTCAGTTGCACGATAAGGATATGCCTTTTTCATTATTTATGAACCTTATCCCAGTACAATATCATATTTGTACTATTTTATCACATTGTGTCGCGGTCTCACGCAATTCCGGCCTTAACTACCCGTTTCATGATTTTTCAAGATGCCTGAAGGACCAGTTTTTTGGTCGTTGAGGTACAGCTTGCACCACGCTGATGAGAGCAAACAGCCCGAAACGCGTCCGTGGTTAGCTTTTCTTGATTAATCAAGAATAGGTAATTGGCGAATTCTGGAATAATTAGAAATCAACGAGAATAGTTTATATTTATTCCGATAGATGGCGCAAGCCATCATCAACTTTCAGTTGCACGATAAGGAGATGCCTTTTTCATAATATTATTATCTGTTCTAATAAATAGCTATACAAACAGAATATTTCGGCATATATAGACGAGAATATAATTCTGGTTTCTCTCTTTTAAAATATTGAAACCATCAATAAATCGAAATGTTTTACCTAGACAAATGCTGTGAAATAATAGGTACAATGTAAAATAATAACTTTGTGATTATAATGCAGCCTTTCTTTTACAAGGGATAGTATTGGGTTAGTAGAAATGTTCAGGTTATAATATCATCTTAATATAATTTCTAATAGTATAAAAACTATATAGATAGTGCGATACACATGTCTATTTTGTTATTTTAAAACTCTCTTTATTTATCATTTTTCTTATATAGAGGAAGCCTCAAATATGTTTATAAATACATTCTGAACAAAACTTAAGGAAGTTTTACCTTTTTGCATATATTTCGGGATTCATACAAATAACTCTAGACGATATTGGATACACAGTAACCTTTATTGACAATTAAAATAATTTTATTGACATCTTGTCAATGCTTGCAATAATGCACAATTTGCACTATTTTAAAAAGATAATTATATATATTAAAAATGAAAAAGGCATATCCTGACCAGGAGCACATGCTCTTTTCAGAAGGCAGAGCGCCATCTGGTGGAACAGAAATCAACTTTTTATTGATTTAGCCTGTTCCCTGATATTTGGCCAACCCAATTTCTTGATAAATCAAGAAAAGCCATCCACGAACGCGTTGGCGCTCGTCGGCGTGGAGTAGGCTGTACCACTGCGACCAAAAATATCAACACCTGAACTTTTTATTTTTTATTTTTTTCTATCATTTTTCATGTGTTAAGCGTATTTACGCAAGTTTGGCCTTAAATGCCCATTTCTTGGTTTTTCAGGAAGTCACTGGGAGCAAAAGATATTTTTGGTCGCAGTGGTACAGCCTACTCCACGCTGACGAGCGCCAACAGCGCGAAACGCGTTCGTGGATGGCTTTTCTTGATTTATCAAGAAATTGGGTTGGCCAAATATCAGGGAACAGGCTAAATCAATAAAAAGTTGATTTCTGTTCCACCAGATGGCGCTCTGCCTTCTGAAAAGAGCATGTGCTCCTGGTCAGGATATGCCATTTTTTATTTTAATATATATATATGTCATAATATTTACTCTTCCAGGAATAATAGAGCCAACCTAGAGCCAGCCCAGAGATAATGGATGTAAAGTCCGGTCACTTGAGACAACAGCGACATTCCAAGGAGCGGCAACTGGGGCCCGTCTAGTTATTTTATTGTTCCAATATTTCGAGGGGCAACTCGCCTCTCTCTATCGAGGATGTTTGTGTTTCTCACTAGAACATGCGAGCACGCGTACACCACTCTTGTTCTTCATTGTATACACGCAATTATTTACAATTACACTGTTGTATATAAATCTCTCTCTTTTTCATTAATAAAATAATAATCTATAATATTAAATATAATTATTAAGTGTATATATACTGAATGTAATATTCAAGTCAAAGATACAATTCTTTCATTGGCCTTGTAGAACGAGAGTGGTGTACGCCTGCTCGCATGTTCTAGTGAAAAACACAAACTACCTCGAAAAGCGAGGCGAGTTGCCCCTCTAAATATTGGAACAATAAAATAACTAGAAATCCAATAAATGCATCTTTTTAAAATATAATTTTAATTATGGATTGCCAAATCTTCAATATATATATATATATATAAGATAATAAAAAGGCATATATTGGATTAAATAAAAGATTTATTTGCCAATATTTCGGTTGGCTGAACGCCAACCATTATCAAAGCATTATATTTATACATATTATTATATTTTTTATCTCAATATTATTATATATTATATATTAAACAAAATTGTAATGCCTTAATAAAGGTTGGCATTCAGCCAACCGAAATATTGGCAAATAAATCTTTTATGATATCCAATATATGCCTTTTTATTATCAAATGATTTTTATGTATGGATTGCTCTATTTTCAATATGTATATATGCATGTTGCTATGTACAATGAATATATGGCGCACCTGCCACCCTTATTGAAGACACACGAGATAACCAAAATTGCCTATGTTTTCTTAAAACAAAAACAGGCGAACAGCGATAGCAAAGAATTTCCACTTATGTTTTGTCCATGAGTGTAGACATAAATCGGAAAATGTTTATTTCGTTACTCTAGCAATGATATAAATTAATCGTATATTTCACTTCACAACGTTGTATCAAGTTATGACTGTTACACTTCATCCACAATCAATAAATATATTCTCCATTAATTAAGGAAGATTAATAAAGTAATTAGTAAATTATCAAATTTCCCTCTAGACTATGTGTGGTGTCAGTGACCCGATATTTATAGATTTAATAAATATCCGGCAACCCTGAACGTCGCCTTATCTGTGAATATTGATTCCTTCTGTGAATTCTCTCCACGATCATCATCTCACCTTCACTACCTGTACTTTACATATTTCCGTTATTAGTTCTGTAGGGGGTTAAATATATTGATATTTTTTAAACAGTATATTAATATGATGCCTGCCATCTGTAATAAAATATTGAAACTATTTGAGGCGTAGGTTTATTTTTAAAATACAATTATTCTCTACTTCCCTTATTACAAAGATAAACATGATGAGCTAGACCCTCCCATTATTTCAAAAATCCCAATCATCCTGTCCTCCTCACAGTTTCCGTAGGAATGGTTGCCGGTGGTTCACTTGCCTCCTTCCGTTATCTTTCCCATTTGTTCGTTTTGTCGAGGAATTTCGCCACCTGGAGGAAATCAGCCACTTCTGGGTTCCGTGTGATACTCCATGCGGCTGTCAGCAGTAGGCAATCTTTGGGTGCCAATGCCTACAGTGCCTCTCTGCTCGATTCAAAAGGCGAAAACTCACCTGCCGTCGCGTGGGCCGTAAATGAGATCATATCTCCAGGTGGATTCCGTTGATTGAGGCTGTCTCCTTTTCCTCAGTTCATTGCCCCTCTTACGTGCCCGGCAGTCGTTCTTTGGATAACATAGTTTCAACGTTTCCAATACGTCTTCAAGCAGAGTAGAAAATAAATTTATTTGAAAAAAAAAAAACATATTCGTCAAAAAAAAGTTTCATTTTTTTGCATAATTAGTTTCTAATTATTAATTACTTAATTAATTAATCTTTATAAAATTGGATTTCTACACATCTTCAATGATAAAATATTAATATAAAGATTAAAAATAAAATTAATTAAAAGATTAAAATAAAAATTGTAACAATTTACATTAATACAATGGGCAAATATCTACTAGTTAAGATCCTTAGCTAAGCTAAGTAGTTTTTCTAATTTACAATAATGAAAAGCCATGTCCTGATCATTTTGTTAACATTTATTTCGATAGAGATGGTGCTGTACCCCTTTTTTAAATGCTATTCTCAAGATATTTCTTCATCATAATTTTTGAAAATGCCCGAATATTTTTCTTCCGTTGTTATTGTTGTTGTCGTGTCCAAAGAAGAGTCTCAGATGTCTCCCTGCATCTCCATCACAGCAGCAGCAATATCCACTATCTTGGGATTTCTTCCATACATATATTATATTACAAATATTACTATAGTATTGGAACAATTTTAGGACAATACCACGCCATCTATATAGGAGAAAAGTAAACATTTAAACTCGAACGTCTCTTGTTTTACACATAAATCAAATTTCTACTGTTATTACTGCAATTTACTACTTTTCATTGCAGTAAGGCTAGTAGAAATTTTATTTATGTGTAAAAAGAAACGTTCGTGCTTAAATGTTTACTTTTCTCATATTAGAACAATTAGAATTAACCTTGTTCCAGAATCACTTCATTAGGTACCGCTCAAATAGATCAACCTAGTTTATGATAATTGGAACAATGAATAATATTGTTTTGAAAATAGAGCAATATATAAATATATTTTTAATTAAAGAGGCATATATTGGATTAAAATATCATTTATTTTACCAATATTTCAGTTGGCTGAACGCCAACCTTTATCAAGGTGTTATAACATAATAATATGTTATAGACAAATTAATATGTTAAAATACCTTGATAAAGGTTGGCGTTCAGCTAACTGAAATTATGATAAAATAAATTATTTATAAATGATGCACTAGCGTGCCATCTGTTTTCAAAATTCGAAACTATTTTAAACGCCTAAGATTCTTTTTCAAATTAAACAATTTCTACTGCCCTTACTGCAATGGAAAAATTAAAGGGAGGGCCTGGCTCATCAGTGGTGAACCCTCCCGATTAAATTGGCGAAACCGCTGGGAGGGTTCACCACTGATGAGCCAGGCCCTCCCTTTAATTTTTCAATTGCAGTAAGGGCAGTAGAAATTGTTTAATTTCAAAAAGAATCTTACGCGTTTAAAATAGTTTCGAATTTTAAAAATAAAAGATTATTTTAATCCAATATATGTCTATTTAATTAAATTAATAATATATGAAGGTTATTCACATATATATTAAACAAAATGTTAACGCGGGATTCGATTCTGGTTCATGGCTGTCGGGAATCGAGTGTGTTACCCACTCGTCCACCGACTCTTTAAAAAATTACCCATTATATTATCATGTCTATATCAACTTTCACTTAATAAAAAGGGCGAATTTATAAATTTATTTGCTATATATATCGATACAGTTTATCTTGAATAGAGAGGCTGCCTGGCCGGCATTTATATTTTTTAAAAAAATAGACACTTCGGTCAGTTAAAGTTTGATTTTCTTAACGTTTCAACAAAAATATTCTGTTTTCGTCAGGAGAAATAAATAAAAATATTTTTTAACGCCTTGCTAAATACTTTATTTTCATTTCTCCTGACGAAGAAAAACGATTTTGGTTAAAACATTGATAAAATCAAACTTTAACTGTTCGAAATGTTTAATTTTTAAGAAATAAAATTTATAACAATAATTGAAGTAAACGAAAAAATTGCGCTACAAATTATAAAAATAAAAATACAACCTTTCGCAATGAGTTTCTTTTATAATAAAAGAAACTCATTGCGAAAGGTTGTATTTTTATAACAATAATGTCAATATGTTTCTTTTTACATATCGCATCAGGCATAAATTTAATTGAATAAAAATTAATCGAAGTAATTCAAACATAAATAGAAAGTGGCAGATAATATTCTCATAGAGGTTAGAAACAATTATGGAACAGAAGATAAATTGGATGAATAATTCTTCAATTCATTGTTTGTCGCCATATTGATACAGTTATTCTTTTTCAGCCAAAGATTTCCGAAAATTTAATTTGAGAGAATTTTATTCGACGTGATAAAATCCGTTGCTGATTTTAAGGTTTGAAAAGTTCCCAGGTGGAGACTTTCTTTCCTTCAATTGTGCTCAAGTCTTTTATTGGAGTGGGGTTTCTTTCACTTCCATCTGCGCTGGTACTGTACTTACACTTGTACAGCCTGGTTCGATTTAATCTAGGTAGTGTACCTTCTTCAGTGTGTTCATATATATTTAATATATACTTATTATATATGTATTTAGAAAATATGCATATATTGGATTCATAGATATTTTTATTATTCCGATATTTCGAGGGGCAACTCGCCTCTCTTTATCGAGGATGTTTCTCACTAAAACACGTGAGAACGCGTGTATCATTCTCGTTCTACAATAACAATGAAATTTTAAAAAAATAAATGAGTTGCCCTCGAAATATCGGAATAATAAAAATATTTATAAATCCAGTATTTGCATATTTTCTAAATATAATTCTAATTATGGATTGCTCAATCTTCAAAATATATATGTATCTAAAAAAACTTATTTAAAAAATATAAAAAAGGTGTTGGTATTAAAATAAATTTTAAAAAGATATATCCTGACCACGCTCATATGAGCTTTTTAGATGGCAGAGCGCCATCTAGTGGAACAAAAATCAACTAAACGTTGATTTAGTTTGTGTTCCAAAAATATTTGGCCAACCCAATTTCTTGATAAATCAAGAAAAGTCAACCACGAATGCGTTTCGCGCTGTTGGCCCTTGTCAGCGTGGTGCAGACTGTACCTCTACGACCAAACATTTATTGGTCCCAGAGGCTTACTGAGAAAAAAAGAAAGAGGTATTTAAGGCCAAACTTGTGTGAATACGCTGTAAACATGTAAAGAAATTATATAAAAATAGAATAATAAAAAAGGTCAGGTGTTGATATTGTTACATCAATTCTAATGTGCCTTACATTTATTCAAAATATTCTATGATATTTAATATTTATTTAAAACAGAATATTTAGATTAGCATCATTCATTTTTATAGTTTCACCCCTTTTGTAATATTTATTGTACATATATCTTTATTGCATATTGGAGGGGGAGAGGACCTAGACGAAGCCTGCGGATCGCAACCTACGAGGAAGACAAGAATAAATAAACACAATAACTTTAAAAGGTAATTTATTTTTATTTAATTTTATTTATTTACTTTTAATATGGAAACCCGCTCGGGAAACGTGTATAACACCAAGAAGGAAGAAACCAAGGTCGACGACCCTGCAAAGCTTCAACTTGGTGCAACAATTGGTAGAGATGCTAGTTTCGAACCAGTTGCTTTGAACCCCAATATAGAAATTCCGAAATATGGTGGGACAGTAGACCCTCGCCCATGGATAGAATCCCTCGAAGAGATTGGTTTCCTCTATCATTGGGCAGACTACATAATTGCCCGTTATGCCGCCATGAACATGACGGGAAGTGCTAAAACCTGGTTGAATTTACATAAAGCTAGTTTCACAAGCTGGGAAAATATTAAAATCCGCCTCATTCAGGATTTTTCTTTGGACGCGAATAAAGAAGAACTTAGAATGAAACTCAACAGAATGCAACACTGGAATGAACCAGCAATCAGGTTCGCGGAAGACACTATAGTGTTGTGCAACAAGGTTGACCCCGCAATGGAAGAATAAACAAAAATTGAACATGTTATTGGAGGACTGAAAAAAGAGTACTCATTCGCGCTCTACCTGACCCCTCCTAAAACGACCGATGACCTTCTTGTCGTGTGCAAGAAAATGGATTCTTTTGAAAAGAAGTATCGGGAACGTGTGGTGAAATCCAGAAACCTATATAACGGTCCACGCTATTCTAGACCCCAACAACAATCGAGGTACGTGCCGCCCACTGCCGCACGAAACTACCAGACCACTTCCAGGCCCCTAGCCCCTGTTTCCAATAATTACAACAACGACTCCCCTCCTACTCCCAGACAGTATCGAAACAACCTTCCCCAGCCCTCTACCCCTAGACGTCCTTATAATCCTAACTTTGTGCCGAAACCAAACCTTCAGAGAAACACCTACAATAAAAGCCAAGAAGTGAGCAAAAATAGGACGGAAGATGGAAGACCAATCTGCTTTAAGTGTAACAAGCCAGGGCACGTGGCCCGTTATTGTAGGGTCAAGTTTATAAGAATCCCAGAAGAGGATCCAACAGATACCCAAGAGAAGGTCGAAGAGAAATGCAAAATGAATGAAATATCAGAGAAATCAGGACCTCGGCTTTATGCTGATGTATGTCATAGCACACAGACAAATATTCCTACCCGGAATAGATATTCCGTGTTGGAAGATTTAAACTAAGCGTCGCGCCTGAATCTGTCAATCAAAGCAAGTCGACCATAAACCGAATCAAGAAGTTGGACCCTAAATACAAATTAAAAATTAATGTGGACAAGATAGGGACTTTTGAAGCTTTGGTTGATACAGGGGCTGACCTCTCAGTGGTCGACCTCAGAACGGCCCTCGATACAGGCCATGGTATAAGTAAACTCGCAAAAATTTGTGCAGGACCCGATGGAAAAAATTGGACATGTTAGAAGTATATTTTTAAATATAAAAATTGATGACGAAACATTATCACACAACTTTGTGATATTGAAAACGCATTTACGGACATTAATTCTTGGGAGAGATTTCCTTAAGAAAATGAACGCGAAAATAGATTGTAAGCAAGAAACTATAAAATACGATTTGACGAATAATCATGACGAAATCAATTTTGAAATGTTGAAAATAAAGAGTGCCATGGATTCCATTGTACCGGAATGTTCCATTAAATTGATCAAGGCATTGGTAGAAACAGAGGATGGGGAATATATTATCGAGGAGAGCAGCAAAATGTTTCAAACAAATGGACTTCGTCTAGCAAGAAGCTTGATCAATGTTATAAATAGGGAAACACATATCTGGATAACTAATACGTATCCTCGACCGTTAAAAATAATGAAAAACCAAACATTGGCTTTTGGAAGCAGTCCAGCGAAAATAAATGTGAATCGAGAAAGAGAGGTAGAAGAGAACGAAGAACCTAGATTCCAAATAAACGAAAATCTTTCACCAAAGGAACAGAAGGAGTTAAAACAAGTTTTAGAAAGGTATGGAGATCTGTTTTCGTCGAAATTAGGGAGAACCAATTTGGCAAAACATCGGATAGACACAGAAGACGCGAAGCCAATTAAACACAAGCCTTACCGGGTAAGTGCTAAAGAACGAGATATTAAAAAGAGCAAATTGACGAGATGCTTACAGAAGGCATAATTAGGCCATCTTCTAGCCCCTGGTCTTTTCCAGTAATATTGGTCAAGAAGCGAGATGGTAAATACAGATTTTGTGTGGACTACAGAAAACTGAATAATGTGACAGTAAAAGATGTCTATCCGATCCCTAGAATAGACGAAGTTATGGATACTCTCCAAGGATCTACACACTTCTCAGCAATAGACCTCAGATCTGGATATTGGCAAGTTGAAGTCGAAGGAAGAGACAAAGAGAAAACAGCTTTCACTACAGCGCATGGATTATATGAATTCAACGTGATGCCTTTTGGACTTTGTAATGCGCCTGCTACCTTTGAGAGAAATATGGAGAATATGCTTGGAAATCTGAGATGGCAAATTTGTTTGTGTTATCTGGATGATGTTATCATATATAGCCCGGATTTTCCAACGCACCTCAAAAGACTTGAAGCTGTTTTTAGATGTTTTCGTGAATCTAATTTAAGGTTAAACGACAAAAAATGCCGATTTGCTTTTGAAGAATTGGAGATTCTCGGCTATATAACGAGCAAGCATGGTATAAAACCCGCGGAACATAACATCAAAGCTGTCAGAAATTTTCCTCGGCCCAAAAAGGTCAAAGAAGTACAATCCTTTTTGGGAATGTGTTCATATTTTTTATTGAAAATTTATCAAAGACTTCTCAAAAATTGCTGATCCTTTGACCAACCTTATAAAAAAGTGTATCATTTACCTGGACAGAAAGACAAGAGGAAGCGTTTCAAACCCTAAAAACAGCACTATTAAGTCCACCAATTTTAGGTCACTTCAATCCAAATGCGCCTACTTATGTTCATACTGATGCGTCCAACATCGGCATAGGTGCAACACTTGTCCAAGACATCGGTGGTGAAGAGAAGGTGATCTCATA
Source organism: Cordylochernes scorpioides (assembly GCA_030710605.1). Lineage (NCBI taxonomy): Eukaryota > Metazoa > Arthropoda > Arachnida > Pseudoscorpiones > Chernetidae > Cordylochernes > Cordylochernes scorpioides. Next base: position 65,156,944 of record CP092866.1, read on the forward strand.
TTTGAGTCGTACCCTAAGTAAAGCGGAGCAAAATTATTCAACAACTGAAAAAGAATGTCTGGCCGTTGTCTGGTCAATGTCAAAATTACGGCCCTACCTTTATGGAAGACACTTTAAAATAGTAACAGACCATCACGCCTTATGCTGGCTCAAAAACTTGAAGGATCCAACAGGTCGATTGGCAAGATGGGCATTGAAAATTCAAGAATATGACTTCGATATAATACATAAATCAGGAAAGAAGCATCTGGACGCCGATGGCTTATCTAGGGGACCCTTACCAGAAACTGATTGGGATGAGAATTTTGAAAGGCTATTTTTAAATCAAATAACAGACGAAGAGGATAAGTTTATCGAAAGTGTTAATAAAAACCTTAATGGAAGCAGGCGATCAATTGCGCAAAACTTTAAAGTAGAAGATGGATGCCTCTTTAAGAAAAACCCGAACCCTGAAGGCAGGGCGTGGTTGCTTGTGGTTCCAGAGAAGAAAAAGAGAGAAATTATGAAAGAATATCACAATCATATGTCGAATGGCCATCTGGGTGTCGCCAGAACCATGTACCGAATAAAGAGTAAATACTTTTGGCCATCCATGCTAAAGGATGTCTCAGAATTCGTTAAGACGTGTCACCTTTGCCAAAGTAGAAAAGGCTCAAACCAATTACCTTCTGGACTACTACAGCCCATTCCCCCAGCCAACTTTCCTTTCGAAAGAATTGGAATTGACTTTGTTGGTCCATTGCCATCTACGAAAAACAGGAAAAAACGGATAATCGTGCTGACGGACTACTACACTAGATATGCAGAAACAAAAGCAGTCTCGGAAGCAACAGTGAAATAAGTTTCAAAATTTCTAGTAGAGGATATTTTTCTCCGGCACGGAGCCCCACATTATCTTATTAGTGACAGGGGCTCTCAATTTACCAGTAATTTAATGGAAGAGGTGATGAAAATGTGCAAGATTAAACATTGCTTCACAACGAGCTATCATCCCCAGACTAATGGATTGACAGAACGGTTAAATAGAACATTGATCAATATGCTCAGTATGTATGTGAACACTGATCAGAAGAATTGGGACGAAATACTCCCGTTCATCACTCACGCTTACAACACTACAATTCAGGAAACCACAGGATATTCTCCCTTTTTCCTGATGTTTGGAATAGAACCCACGTCTCTTTTGGACGACAGGAATATCTCGGTGGACATTGACAAAGATGATTATGATGAATACGTAAATGTTACTTCGCTGAAATTCTAATAATTTGCATATCTCACCTCTGCTAATGAATGTTGTAAATTTCATGTTATTTGCATGCCTCTTTCAGGATTTTGCATTTACGGTGGCCAGCAGTTTATATGTCTACATTAATTATTACAATTTATACACCAAGAAGGCGACACGTTATACAAACGTGAAATTTTAAGATAGAAGGAAAATGCTGTTATTTGCGAAATATATTTTCAACTCATTTATCAAAAATACGCGACAGTATAGCGACATCTAAATTACGTTGCAAATGAGAGAAATTCTCTCTCTCTCTCTCTCTAAAGGAAGTTGTATTTGAAACTTTGATTCGTTGTGAAAAACTGTGAGAAGGAAGACATGTTTACTAAACGCGTTTTTGAGTTTGATAGAGGTAGATCGTAGTCAACCGGGATTGTGGTTTATCGTACCGCAGTATTGCTGCTCGCGTCGATCGAGATCCAATGACTGTTAGCAGAATATGGAATCGATGATTCAAGACGGTCATACGGAATAGCGTAATTGATCTCAGCGGCCGCTATCACTAACAGCTGAGAAGAACATGTTATTAGCATGGCCTTAATGGCCCCAATAGCCATGTCAAGATCTCGGAGTCAGAAAATGAGATCGTTTGTAAGTATGAGCAGTTCGACGACATTTACAACAGTATGATTGACAACTCGGCAAACCTGGCTTCGCTACTCTTGCGCTACATCACAGACAGAAGAACCTCCATCCAATGGTGTGATCAACGACAAACCTAGACGCAGGAAAGGCGTGACGGCGTGTTTTCAAACGAATCCAAGTTCTGTATCTAGCACCACGATGGCCGCATACGTGTTAGGCGCTATCGCGAAGAAGGAAAAATGCCGGACTGGCCCATCACCTAGAGTGGTTTCATGAAATATAATTGGATTCACGTCTCGGTCACCTCTTGTTCGCATTGCCGAATCTTTGAACAGTCCTAGTTACATTTCTGATGTGTTAAGGCCCGTAGCATTACCCTTTATTCGAGGCCTGGGAAAAGCAACGTTTCAGCAAGATAATTCATGACCGCATGTTGCCGTTATTATATGGACCTCTTTAAATTCAGAGAATGCTCGGCCTGGCCAGCACGTTCTCCTGATCTGTCACCAAAAGAAAACCAAAAATATATGTGCCCAAAAGAGGTGCCTTTTGGGTATATATATATATATTGTTTTGAAATAGAGCAATCCATAATTAATTCATTAGATAATAAAAGGCATATATTGGATTTAATAAAATATTTATTTTGCCAATATTTCAGCTGGCTGAACGCCGACCTTTATCGAGGCATTACATTTTTGTATCTAAAAATGTAATGCCTCGATAAAGGTCGGCGTTCAGCCAGCCGAAATATTGGCAAAATAAATATTTTATTAAATCCAATATATGCCTTTTATTATCTAATATATATATATATATATATATATATATATATATATATGTGGATGGAAATTTTGCCGGAATAAAATTGATCTATAAAAGCTTAGGGTACCTCTCTAGTCAAAATAAGATGGCTCTAGCTTTGACGTTCATTTTGACGAGATAGGCGCCCTATGCATATATATATATATATTAATAAAAAGGCATTTCCTTATCGTGAAGTTGCTGATGGCTTACGCCATCTGTCGGAATAAATATCAACTATATTATATATTTGAGTCAAAAGGCGATCCATCAATTAAGTTTATTTAAAAGGGCGTACTTGAATCAGTAAAGAAAAATTGTCTTTTTTTTTCTTCAGAGATCCAGGAACGCCCTGGTATATAAACTTATATACATATTTAAACATTACGGCGTATATTATCATTAAATTCTGGAATAAAACAAAGCTCTAAATGTACGCTAGCAACAAAAATATAAATAAAATCAAACAAAGATATGTCGCAATAGCCATTAAAGAATTTCATCTTCCGGAGAAATAAATATCAAAAACATGTCCATTATTGGCAGAAAAAGTTTCACAAAACAAACTTATCAGTTACTTGAAATTAGGCAAATAGCAGGTGACATCGTTCGTCTGATATGGAAATTGAGTTGCCTCGGGGCGAAATACTTTCTTCTGCATTCTCTTGATGGAAGTTCTTAAATATTTGGTGGACAGACGATGGAATAAACAAACACAAGAGGTAATTATAGCGCAGAAATTGGATTTTTCTCCCTAGATCTTTTATTATCTCTATTTATACAATGAGGGTTTCTTTTAATCGATTCTCCGGAGATTGAATTAAATTGAGATTTTTTAATAATCTAAATAGTTTATTAAAAAAAAAAAAAGGAAAAAAGGGATTTCTCTCTCCCCTCTTATAAGGCAACTGAAAGTTGCTGATGGCTTGCGCCATCTATCGGAATAAATATCAACTATTCGTTGATTTTTAATTATTCCAGAATTGGCTAAAAATCTATTCTTGATTAATCAAGAAAAACTAACCACGTACACGTTTCGGGCTCTTGGCTCTCGTATTTGGACATTTCTTGAATAATCAAAAATCAACGAGAATAGTTGATATTTATTCCGATAGATGGCGCAAGCCATCAGCAACTTTCAATTGACCGATAAGGAGATGCCTTTTTTTATTTATGAACCTTATCCCAGTACAATATCACTTTTGTACTATTTTAACGTACATTTTTTGAGCTTTCGTTATTTTTATGAATTATTTTATATATTAAATTGATAATTTAACAAAATCATATCTAATATATGTTTTTAATAAAGTTTATATAAAATGTTTATTTTTCGATATATCAAATGTCCGTTTTTGTCCATGTGTGTTTCGGCGATATGGCTCTATCTATATCATAAATTTATATATACAGTTGAACCTGTCAATAGCGCCCACTCTAAACAGCTCCTCCCTTTCTATAGCGCCCGATTTTAAATACGTAGTACGATGCGATTTACATTAAAAGTGACCTGTCTATAGCACCCCCTCTCTATAGCACCCTATTTTGGTGAGTCCCAAGAGGGGGCGCTATAGACAGGTTTAACTGTAGTACTTTATAGTTCAATATATATGATTAAACCTAGGTTCTTGTAAAGTTAGCTCAGAAATTTGGAAGCACTATGTTAACATGTTGAACCCACCAAAAATCGTTATAAATTCAATATAGACCAATCTGCAGCACATCAAAATCAACGTATCAATGCAGCTCTAATAAAAACATATTGTCAAATTAAAATGTTTGGCTTTTTTTTGCGAAGTTCTTTGAAAAACTTACTTTTACATGATGATCCTCATATGGGACCAAAGGATATCCTCTGAAGTACAAAGAAATTATCTCTTGTTTTAATATCAAAGTGTAAAATCCATTATTGACTGTATCACCCCCAGCAGACACCATTAAAAGTCTCAAGCTTTACAAGCTTGACACCCTAATATGATTGAGTGGCGATAAGAAAGAAGAAGAAATATCCTCCATGTTAAAGCCATACAAGTAAAACCTATCCATTTTAAATTTCATCGAAAGCATTTAAAGATAGCAGACATCTATTATAAATAGAATTACACAAGGTATCTTTCAACCGTTTAAGCGGGTAAGAAACTAAGCAAATATGTTACTGATGGGTTGATAGGACAAAACAAAGTTGCAATGTTTAGAAACCTGTGCCTTTCTAACGACAAAATTATTGTCTCTATGTTGGCTTTCTGTGAAAATTAACTACTTTAAAACTATCATCTTAAACATAGCTCTATTCAGTTGAACAACCGAAGTATTTGTCACTATTTTAAACCAATGGAGGTTTAAGGTAAAGATTTGGAGAAATCGAATGAAGTTAATCAACTCAACTTAATAAGAGTGTGTGAAACTAACACTGCCTGGTATTTCAGGTTTTAACCCTTAAGCGGTCGCAATGGGTAAAAATTACCCAGAAGGAACTTTTCGAAAATATTTCTATATTAAAAATATATATATATTTAAAATATATTCTCAGTACCTTTCTAAATCTATCTAAAGATCATTATAATAAACCTATAATTTTAATTTTATGACATATATTCATTTTATTAGCATGTTTGGGTCAATTTTACCCAGTGCGACCTTTTGAGTTCTCGTCATTGGGTAATTTTTACCCAGCGCGACCTTTTAACGCTTTTGGTTTTGGTTTGCGTAATTAAGTTTCGAGTTACTTTCTGGCTTCTTGTTGTTTGGTTTTGCTGCCCCAAGTGCAATAATACAATCTATTCTTCCAACAATAAGGTAGGATTTATATTTTATTTCCTCTTTTTACATTATTTTACATAAAATGCTTTCAAATGCTGATTTTCTCCGTGATGATAATAATATTCCAAATCCCGATGATGAGGAATCAGAAACTGATGATCATATAGAAGAGAGGAATTGGAGTACAGACACTGAACAGTATACATTATCAGAAGAAGAAAACAATGAGGATCCAAGCTTCAATTACTATATAGGAAAGGACCAAAAGACTAAATGGAAGAAAGCTCTTCCCCCAAAAAATGTTCGAACTCGCAGTGAAAATATTATCACCCATCTACCAGGGGTAAAGGGTGAAGCAAAAAATGCTAAATCGATATTAGATTGTTGGAATCTCTTTATAGATGACAATATACTTGAAGGCATAGTTACAAATACTAACATTTACATTAGGAATATTCAGCAGAACTATAGCAGAGAAAGAGATGCTAATTTGACAAACATACATGAAATTAAAGCTTTATTGGGAATTATTTACTTTCTTGGGGTCATGAAAGCGAATAAATTGAATACAGATGATGCATGGGCAAGAGATAGTACTGGATTTGAATTGTGTAGAATAGCTATGTCTGAAAACAGATTCCGATTTCTTCTCAAAGTAATTCGTTTTGATGACAAAGCTACAAGAAATGAACGACTTCGTCAAGATAAATTAGCAGCTGTGAGATTGATTCTTGATACTTTTGTAAAAAATTGCCAAAAGCATTATTCTCCTTCGGAATATATATATAACGGTGGATGAAAAGCTTGACGCTTTCAGAGGGAAATGCAATTTCAGGCAGTATATTCCGAGTAAACACAATAAATATGAAATAAAATCATTTGCTCTCGTGGATTCAAAAATGTTTTATATTTGTAACTTGGAGATTTATTCAGGAAAAAACCCTGAAGGTCCTTACAATGTCAGCAACAGTCCAAGTGACGTTGTGGAACGATTGTGTGAGTCAATCAAGGGAACTGGCCGCAATGTAACAATGGATAACTGGTTCACCAGTTATTCTTTAGCTCTAAAACTTTTACAACAATAGGGACTAACAATTGTTGGTACCTTAAAAATAAATAAAAAGGAAATCCCCCCAGAGTTTGTCATCAGCAGAGGTAGAAATGTACTCACTAGTGTTTTTGGCTTTCAAAGTGAAATGACACTTCTTTCATACAAGCCTAAAGAGAATAAAGTTGTACTTATGCTTTCAACTCTGCACCACGATGCAAATATAGATGATTCAACGGGAGAATTGAAAAAGCCAGAGATGATAATGTTTTATAATATGACAACGGGTGGTGTAGATATGATGGACGAAATGACAGCTACATATAACTGTGCTAGAAATTCAAGAAGATGGCCCATGGTTATTTTTTATTCACTTTTAAATATTGGGGCAATAAATTCCCAGATAATTCATTTTGCAAATGGCAACGCATCAAAGGTTAAATCAAGACGTCATTTTTTGAAAACCTTATCCTTAGATCTTATTGAAGAGATGGTCAAAGTTCGCACAGTAAGCGGAAGAATGCCATGTGAAATAAAGGAAAAGGCATCCGATATTTTTAATTTGTTAGAGCCTGGTCCATCTAAAAAGCCAAAAATAGGAGAAAGACATCGATGCAAGAAATGCCAGAAAGAAAAAAGGACAGAAAAACTATTCAACATTGCCAGTACTGTTTTGCCTTTTTGTGTAAGGAACACTCTGTAATAATTTGTCAAGAATGTCATAAAGGACGAAACAAGTCCTAATTTCTATGAGAGGAAGTGATAACTTTCATACAAATTTATATTTTATAACCTATCTTCAATATATATTTTTATTTTCATAAAATAGTCAAATATATCATAAATATTTGATATTTTGATTTGTTATTAATAAAATAAATAAAACATGATTTTTATATCTTAGGATTTTATGTAAAGTTATTTAATAGACAAATCATTATTCTAACATAGAAAACAATAAAAATATTGAAAAGAATATTTGATTTATTTAGGTTTTTAAAAGTGGGTAAATTTTACCCACCGCGACCTTTCAAGGTATAAAAGAGGGCGCGACCGCTGCCGGGAACAAATGGACACGTTGCACCAAACATTGGTCTATTGACAGGGTTTAAAGTTTCTTCGTGATAATAAATGTGATTCTACAGAAGGTGAAGATGTTGAATATTGAAGTATTTATATATCCTCCATACTCACCAGATATATCCTCTACAGACTCAAACATCTCTGCAAATATTTTGATAATTTTTTGGCCACAATATAAGAGAGCTATGTAAACTAGATAGCTGTTAAAATAGTCTTTTAAAAATCTATCGCCACTAAAACCTTCATCAAACAGGCATGAAATTCTTAACCGGAATCATGTGTTAATGTGAATGGTGATTGTTCTGAATGAATATTTACATGTAAAATTAGTGTTTGTGGCTCAATATTGGCTATGCCTCACAAATGGATATTTCACATTTAGAATAACCTTACTGTTATCAAATATAGCATTATTTATGCCGAGTATATGAATGAATCTTTATCATATACTAAATTTTCGTTTATGATATAGAACCATCCATACAACCTCGCATATCTATATATATAAAAATGAATGTTTGTATGTTTGTCTGTTGATTGGTTGGTTTGTATGTCCGGTATACAAATTCGCAGTAGTTCACTAATTCAAACCAAAATTTCAATACATAGGTAAAAAATAACGAGGATGACGATAGGCTATTTTAAAAAATATATAAATCAATTATTAAAACTATATATTCAAATTATTCTAAATAGCTCATCTAGAACGCGGTGGAACTGATGGCGGGGCACGCCCATTGGCCGCCTGCGACACGTGGCTTCCCTGTGCGCGCGCATGCGCCGGGAAGCCACTCGCACACCGGCAGCCGACGGGAGCAGTCGCTTGCTCGCCGGGAGTAAACGGGCGCGCGCATGCGCCGAGAAGCCACTCGCACGCCGGCAGCCGACGGGAGCAGTCGCTTGCTCGCCGGGAGTAAACGGGCGCCGACATTTACTCTAGATGAAGATTAAAACGTTTTTAAAATATATTCGCACTCGGGTAAAACCCGGGCGTTGCCCGGGCCATTCATCTAGTATTTTATAAAAATAATATAAAGTGTATATTACATTCAATAGAAAAATCGATTTATAATGTCTTGGATATACAATCCTACGCACTGAATATAATAGAAGTATATTTCTTTTTAAAAGTGCATTAAAACAATAGTACCTGGAGATTAACCACCTGAAATGTATGATAATTTAGAATATCCTAAATATCATAGAATCAAACGGCTTAGAATTATGAAAACCTCTTCACAAAGTTTAAATAACATTATATATATATATACTAGCCGAATGACCCGGGCAACGCCCGAGTTTTACCCGATTAAATGTTTTTATTCAAATACTATTCGTTACAATTATAAATTGGCGCCGTGGATGTCACTCTTGTGAAACGTCCCGCTCCAAACTTTGTGTCTGAGAAGCGATATTTTTATAGAAAGATGATCTAGCTTTTGTTTTCTGCTCGAATGAATGTTTTTCTGTTAGAATTTTGTTCCTGCGTACAAAATAATGAACTGGTTTCACCCGTGGTCTCTGCTTTTTGGAATTTTTCCCGATATAATTTTGTATCTGATAATCAAACATGATACAGCAATATCGTCATCATCATTTTCTGAATAAAAATATATAGTTTTAATAATTGATTTATATATTTTTTTAAAATAGCCTATCGTCTTTCCCGTATTTTTTTTACCTATGTATGGAAATTTTGGTTTGAATTAGTGAACTACTGCGAATTTGTATACCGGACATACAGACAGACATACAAACATTCATTTATATATATATATAAGTCGTATATATATAAAATATATATAAAAGTCAATTATCTTTTGTCTGTTTCGCGATAAACTCAAAAACTACTGAACCAATTGGTACCAAATTTTGTCTGTCGCTTTTTATAAACCTGAGGAAAATGTTTGGCTACATTTTGATTAGTATTTCTGGTTATTTATTTTTTTCATTTGAAGAACTTCTTTTACGCGGAGTAAGTACGAGGCGAAGTAACAACACCAGGCCAATTAAGCGACCAATGAGCGTTCTGCATTTTTTTCAAGTTGTTTGGGTACTTTTTTTTTTAATATATTTTTATTTCTTATCTTATCATCTTATCTCTTTATAAAATCGTTTAAAATGCAGTCGCAGTCATTAGCAAACACTTGCCTAATTTCCATGTGCTCTTTTATTTTTTACAGAAAAACATTTACATGCCAGTATTTGGGATTAATTTTTATAAGCCTATTTTTTCTTATTCTTACCGAGAAGATGGGCATCGCAGTCACTCACTCAACTCAGACAATTTCAAGGGTCAATGCGCTGGGGCGGGTACCTCGGGGTTTGGGTGGAAAAGCTGCCATCTATATAAACTATATTGATTTTGAAACAACTAAATGGATTGCAAAAAAATAATTAAATCAAATACCTAAACACAAATATAATACAATTTTTGGCATCACACACACTTTTTGTCTGTGGTAAAGTGTTGCTTTTGTATTACTAGTATATGGCACTTCTACTATTTATTATTGATGTACTTTCAGTATGAAGGAAATTGCACTCGGGAGAATTCTCGGGCGTAGCAAGGTCATTCTTCTAGTACAAAATAAAATTCGGATATTTTTTTCAAAACAATTTTTCTTATTAAGAGATGGTCTTAACAGTTAGTATTTTTCGCCAAAGAAGATTCGAACTCAAATTCCGAAGTGGATTTATTTTGTTATGAATTATTTTTAATAGTAGAGAGTAGAGGAGAGATCTCTATTCTGTATTCAATAGAATGGAAGTTTGTTATCTATCTTTCTTTTAAATTCCGAAAGCGTTTTTTTTTTTTTTAATTTGAAGAGTTTCTTTGATTTGATTCTAGTTGGATACTTGGATTTCGAACCAAATAATGCTTCAACAGGCCATATTGATTGTTTTAAGAGACCTGTTGAAGTACGTCTTAATCCGAAGAGAGGCTATCTAAGTAGAATCTAATAAAATAAACCCTGACAGTTCCTAGACATAATCCTGACAAAGGAAATTCTGACATGGTCAAAATACAAAAAATGAAAAATATAAACAAGTTTCAGAATTTGGGTAAATTATTTTATATTAATTATTTTTTGAGGAAGAATATGTTTATGTAAAATATTGGGTTTTACATCAATGTATTAAAAGTTTTTTTAATCCCTAATTTGATTCCTCTAGGGATTTCGGTATTCAAGAATTTGCTCTTGTTCTTCTTTTTGTTCCAAAATCACTTTATTAGATACCGCTCAAAAAGAGAAAAATAGTTTATGACATTTGCAACAATGAATAATATGCGAGGGTTATTCACATATTAAAACAAAGGGTCCAACGCGGGATTAGATCCCGGTTCATGGTTGTCAGGAGGGTTTCAACCACTCGTCCACCGAACTTGGATTTTGGTCTGTCGAGATTTTGGTGATTGTAATTTTAATCAATCCGAATTTTGGTGCGTCGCGAGATTCTGGTTCGTTGCGGGATTCTGATGTGTCAGGAATTTTAGTTTTCGTTATTTCGGCTGTCGGTAATTTAGAGCCCGAAAATATATGAGGAAATATACGATTTATGCCATGTCTAACCGCTACTTCAATCATAATATTCCACAAAATAAAATCCCCCTGGCAGCTTATAATCAACCCTGTGGCCATATTGACAACCAGGCAGTAAAACTGCCCGATACTTGAAGCCAGTATCGAATCTGACCATATATGGTAGAGAATATAAATAGACCTACCTGGCCAGGAAATTGATGAGAACTGGGGCAACACCATTCTAACGTCAACGTCCATCTACAGGGTTTTCCAGAGCCTTGAATTGAGGGGAGCTAATGTAGATCCTTTAAATAAAATGGAGGAGGAGTCTTTGGCGAGGAGAAAGTTTTCTTGAATTTACACTCATCGACAAAACTCAAGAAAGTTGTATCAATATCTTTTAGCATGTATATAGTTTTTCAGATAATAACTCTGAAAGATATTTGATATACAGTGGCATTTTTAAAGCCACACGAGATATCCAAGTGTGAACAATATTGCCTCTGTCTCTTTAATGCAACATCAAATACTTTCCTCTTCCTTAAGTTTTGTTCATGAGTGTATATTATTGTATGTGGTCTTGCAAATAGTTTTACCTTTAGCATTATCTCTCAAGTTTATTGTATGATTTACTATTGACGGATGCTACAAAAAAATTGTTGTGAAAACTGAAACAATCTACCGGATCAGACACAGGGAGAGAACGAGAAAGAATCTTCCGGGCAAAGAATTTCAGATCAGAACACTTGAGCCATTTTATTGACCCAAAATCCGATTCATTTTGAAGGAAAAGGTTATGTTCGAAGTTCGAAAAAATTATTATTTATATATGATACTTTTTTCTCTTCAAACCTCAACGTTGCCCAAAGCTGGTTATCACCAGGGTGCAAATAAGATAATTTATTTTCTAAAAATAACGAGATTCTTCCCAAATAAATAGATACCACAATAATCCTTTATTTACGTTTGGAGAAGGAACTTTTGTGGACCCGCACGCAGAAATCTCCACAGTCGTAGTGGCAGCACTTCCAAACGAAGCCAAAATTAGATGGAAGTTTGGCGCAGTGGTCCTCTGGGAAGTCTATATCGGTATTGCAGTGAAGTCTTTTTAGAAGACGTCCTCTGAGCCTGCAAGGATCTGGCCAAGGGTTAACAGGGCAAAAGATTGGAAACCTTGACGAGTAATTGAGAGATGGAAGAAGAAGCAGAAGTGTTGAGAGTATTAATTTCATATTGATGAGGTTGATGATGATCAGGCATTAAAGAGTTTGTAATTAATCAACTGTCACTGAATAGACAGATGGAAAATCCCAATATAAGGATTAATAACAGCTTGGAACCCAACCTAGAATCATCTCGAGTTTCTTGTATGGAAGCAGATTAACTTCTCTTCAATTTAAAAATTTTGAATTTATTTTGGAAAATATCAAGCAGACTGCTACCATAGATACCAGGAATAGAATGAATCTACAGCAGCAGAAAAAAATATAAAAACTCAAGTATTTTATTGGTTTCACAAGTCAATGGTAGAAAAAAATATATTAGAAATCGATGTACTAAGTTAAAAAGCAAGCCTAGCCCTTTAGGATGAATTAAAACTAAACTAAAATAACTAAAATGAATACATAGTTTTTGAAATGTAGATTGATATACATTTTAAGTAGCCCTCCCAACGAATCCTCTTCCGTGTAATCAGGGAATCCTAACGAATTCCCCAATATCTAGAGCCAGAAAGAACTTGTTAATGCTGAACTGAGCCGCGCATGTAGCGACCATGTCAAAATTTTCTTTATCAGACTCTAAGGTCCGATTCTGCAGGTTCTGAAGCCGCTGTAAGTTTTAAAGACCTTCCGGATGAGATATATAAAGTCAGGATAAAACCAATACCCATGGTTTAACGACATGTAGCCGGATTCTCAGTCAATGCAGAAATTTCGGACAGAAGGTGAATGACGGAACACATGCAGGGCCAGGCGTACATCCATATTGGAGCCGTGCCCCGAGAAGCTCCGCCCAGATGACAGACGGAGACAAGTCGACGTTGGGCCTCCACTTCTCCATGAGTCTATGCTGAGCAGTGAGTCTTCCAGGCTAGTGACTCGATACTTGGGCGTTCTGTGCGATTAGGTCGTGAGCAGAGACTCCAAGCGTAGAACGTCCATGAGGGCGCAGCACATAGGTATTGAGATGTTTGAGGTAACCTGGTCAATTCACCAATGCGTCATCCTAGCCACCACGTGGGAGCCAAAAGCTCAGGAGCCGCAGGATGCGGTAGTCGCCTATAGCACAAAGAGCCGTAGGATCCGGTGATCCAACCCGAGAAGCTACGCAGCAGTCTTGAAGAGATAAAGACTCTGATGACTCAGGAGTGATTGAGAATGGCTATACCGTGCCTGAGAGAGTAATGCTAATGATCAATTTACAATGAGAGGATGATTATATAGAATATAACTAGAAGAATGTTATTACAATAAATATATACATAGCAGTTCTTCTGTCATTGTAGTGTCCGTTTCAAGATCGCCATAAGTCTCCAGCAGCACCACACATTTCGCTGTTCAAAAAGTAGAGTAAACCGTGTTCTTCACAGAAAAAGTAATGGTGTGGTCTTCGAGGCCCAACACAAAAGGTCAGGACTGAAATTTCGGCGGTCGCCCGATGATGGAGAGCACCTCTCGGATGAGAGGACGGACAAAGCTGCAGGACCAGTAGCGGTGGACCGGCGACAGGTCGCTGGAGCCGCAGGCAAGTAGGCGCGACGTCGGGTTCCCCGGATAAGGCAAGGCATAGATAGCTGGCTGCAGTGAAATATCTTACTCAATGCCTCAGAAGGAACAGCGACGGATAATTGAAATGGCACATCGATCACTGGAGCCCAACGCCTGAGATACCGTGAGATGAGAACGGCGGCCAGGTGGGGACTCTCTAGCATTCGACACGCTGTGAGTTTTTATATGCATAAGAGCAGCATAGCCGTTTCGAGCCAATAAGGGGCAAGTTTATCACCATACAGTGGTTTAGATCCAAGATGGAGGAGGCTTTCTCTCATAGATCCAGCAGTTGATGGCGACGGGGCAGGATCCTGGAACCCGAGAACAAGGAAGCCATCCAGACTCCGGACTCCACCAGCCACGAGAAGGCGTTATTGCCTCCACTATTGCGCACTGCCTTAACGCCTTTAAAGAAGGAGAGCTGAAGTTGAGTCCTGATGTTCAAAAGACCCACGCCTCTAATCGACGCAGGGCGAGCCAATGATTCACGAAGGAACCAGTCGAAGCGATGGCAAGACTCTTAGACAAACCGCGCTAGCTTGGCCTGTATTCTGTCGATGTTGGCGTCGTCGAGAAAGTAGCCTTGCAGATGGCAGAGTACCGAGGCCAGCACCAGAATGTTGTTCGCTCTCATTCGCCCGGCCAAGGAGAATACAGGAACATAATAGACCACCTGAATAACGCTCTCTCCAAGATACCAAAAAAGGTATTCTTTTGGTCCGAAGTTTCATGGCCTGATGGGATTTCGCAGATCACAACTAATGGAAGATTATAATCATCTGATTCTCAGCGAAGAGCCGGCGAGCTCCTTCCAGGTGCCGTACTACAGTTCCATACTCATAGGATAGTTTACGCGTCTTCCTGACTTATGCCGGAAATCGTTAAATATAGTCGCGACTTTCGCGGACTGCAGATCGATATAGATAACTGCCAGCGGCGACTTGTTCTTGAAGGTCAGGGCCACCTCGTGAGACACGCACGCGATCATTCAGGAATGACATCTCCCCGGAACAGGATAGGTCTGACAGTCCGGCACAATGGCCGGCAGGTGGCGACCCAGATGAACGCTGCCGAAAATTCTGTAGTCCGCGGTACTTAGAGATATGGGTCAGTAATTTCTTTGGCCCGAACCACTGTGCATTTTGGAGACAATACGGGTGATATTTATCCTCGAGGATTCCGTCAGAACCCAGCAAAGCTTGAATTCGACGAGAACTGGCTATATGGCATCTGCGAACTCCTCGAAGTCCTTAATAGTACGCTATCCCAACCAGCCGCTTCCTCTTGTTCCCGGCGGCTGATGTAGCGGCTTCCATCTCACTAAAAGTGATATCTGCTCGACGATGCGTCCTCCAGAGGGATACTCTCCGTAGCTGACATCTTAAAGAAGTCCTCCGAGCTGCAGGTAGAGCTGTCGAGCGGTCTTTGAAGGTGTTGAAGACGTCTTAGGCTCTCTCTCGATGAGGTTACCTGATCGTCGAAGACGGTCATCGATCCCGAGCTATGTATCCGACACACAAGGCACGCCCAAGCTCAGGAATCGAAGTGTAGTCGGCGTCTACAGCCACGGCATCGATCCAGGAGTACAGTAACCGGCTTGTTCTGGCAACCTAGTTTTCGTCATCCACGCGGGGGAGTAGAGAGACACTTGATGTCGTCAACCAAGTTTCGCTTAGCTCTTCCCATTTTCCACATAGATCTCCAGAAGAGATGTCAGAAATAAGCGCCTCTCTACTCTACTCTATAGACGATTGGCACATGTAGCAAGGGGGATCCCCACTTGGAGAAAGCTGGGACAGTGGTCCGAGCAACGGTACTTGAGGAGTCAGTAACGGGTGACGCGTTCGGAGATCCTTGATAGTATTAGGGCTTGATCCAGACGTGTCGACGAGGGCTGTCCGGTACAGGAGCTCTGCGAAGGCTTCCACGTCTTCAGACCCGAAGTAGCTCGAGATCTCCTTAGAGTTGTCAAAGTCACCGAGACCCACACATCTTTCCTGGTGACTTCTGTGATGATCTTCAGTTGAAAATGTCGTTGTTCAGAGGTGTGGAATAGGCAAAAGGTGAAGACGAGGATATCGAGATCACGGATGCCAACGCTGGAGATCTTGCTTGACCACAGGATGATGTGCACGAAGACGGTGATAGGGGGGGGGGGGAGACGGCGCTGTAACCCAGGCAAAGGCACGGGACGTTGTTCAGAGCCACGTTCGTCTCCTGAACGAACGCGATATCAAATTATTGCTGCTTCAGTAAGCTTAAAATCTCTAAAATTCTTTCGCGAACGGCAATGCGACGTACATTGAGGCACTTCATGCGGAAACTCATAGAGACTATAGGATACCAAAATAGATTTATTGGAATCGTGTGAATGAAAATATAAATATACACAAAACACACTGGTTCATATAAGAATAAGACACACATTATGAAGTTTTCATAAATGTAAAATAAATATATAAATCAATGCTATGCAGAATAATTTTGTACAACAGTAGACTGCTGCAGAGTTCGCTAAACTATTGACGACGGGTCCCCATTTACACCGGACACTTCTCTGTCGACGATATAAAGGAAAGTCGAAAACAACCCTGACGAGGTAATAGTATGGTCCTCGAGGCCCACGGTAAAGATCCAGGACTGTAAGTTCTCCGGCCACCAGATTGTGGAGAACACTGGATGAGAGGGCGGACGGCGTGATAGGACCAGTAACTGCGAATAAGAGGAAAATATCACAATCCATATAAAGCGATGCAGAAAGGCTAAGAAGTACTTTGAGCTTTGGATGAAGCAGAAGGTGCAGATCCAACCGAACCGATCTCAGCAGAATGATACCCGAAGGATCAGGGAGATGCAAAGAGCACGTTGGAGGAAGGCACATCGAGTACAGGCGCCGCAGATACCGAGAGCTGGAACGGCGTAGAGTCGAGGACGCTCTAATATGTGATGATCAGGAAGTTTACGAGACAGTAAAGCTGTGAAGATGGACCCAGTTCAAGGATGGACTACCGAGTCAGCGAAAGAGTGAAGTTAGAACTCTCCAGCCGGGAAGATAGTGAGGATGACTTATTGGGTTAGTTAGAGAATGTGATTAACGCACGCAGGGGCACATCAGAACCTCTTTAAGGTAAAATTCGAATTTTGAAAAATTGTAGTTTTAGTTCAAATGAAAGTAAAGCCATTCATTATCTGTATTATCTGTCTTTTCTTTTCAAGTTAGAAAGGCGAAAATTATAATATAAAAAAAAACTATTTTACATAATTTTATAAATATGTGGAAAAAACAAATTTTCATATTTAACTATTTTTTATATAAAAATAGTGAAATATAAATGTGGCATAAACTATATCGACAACTAGAAGGAAGGACTTGAAGAAACCTATCCATGGAACCCTGGTGATTTCACCATCAAGGAATCTGAACATTTGATGATCCAGGAATATCTACAGTTTATACACAGTCGACGGAGTCTCTCAGCTGGAAATATGTAAGTACAACCTTTGCTCTATGTAAATCTGATATCATATTGAATGTTCAGTGGTTGTTGGGACAACAGCGAGAGTCCGTATGTGTTATCCCCCTTATACACCAGCACATATCGAATATATATGCGGCAGGTAACTTGAATATATATATTTAGAATATTTTATTAATTCCACATCTCCCAAATATATCCACTTTAATATCCCTCTACCACGTATACCAAATAAAATTAATCGACAAACATATCCATAAACCATTTTATAAATTTATATATGTATCCATATGAAGTATATGAAGATGAACTAATCAATCAACTTGAAATCTCGCAATTTATTCAGAAGGAAGTATAAACTATGTAATTATGGAGAGAAAACTGTTTTAAAAGTTGTTGCCAATATTTTACGTGTAATTTTTGCGTGGGTATTAAATATTCAAGTTGAGGTAGGACGTGCGGCCTGGGCTAATGTCAGCTAACGGCCGACGTGGAATACCACAGTCGACAATCTCTAAACACCTTCATTCATTCTCTAACACGGCGTGATTAACGCCCACTGTGAGATACTAAATATGAATTACTAACGCCTATCAGACAAATTGCGAATATTTTGTACCAATCTTACTTGTGAGATTCCTCAACATCCCCATCTCAAAACAAAGCTCCAGAAAACTCATATACACATATGTGAATTCAAAACTATTATAGACGCGAATGATTATTTTAAAAAGTGAAACAATTTTCTACTGCCCTCGAAGGTTCACCAACTGATGAGCCAGGCCCTCCCATTAATTTTTCAAAGAAGTAAGGACAGTAGATAATTGTTTTCATTTTAAAAATATCCGAGCTTTTAAAGCATCCTTCGCACGTTCTGCCATTTTTTAGTAACCGCAAATTTGACAGCGTTACCGTTGTAGGTGTCTTTCACACCGATGTTTCTGTTCTTATAAAAATGCAACACTCTAGTTTTTCATGGTAAACGGTTTGCGGATTTCGACAAATTAGAAAGAAGGAATCATATATCGCCGCAACTCTTTTTTTAAATTATTATAGCGGTTAAGGAAGCTTTCGGGCAAGCCCTTCTTCAGCTAATTATATTGTACAAACAAAGAGAGATTATATATAGTTTTTAATATAAAACAAAATAAACGAAAATAATTTTACCACGCCCTTATCGCCCTCGTTCAATAGCACCGCGTGGCCACGTCATGTCTGATGTCGTTTATTTTGTTTTATATTAAAAACTATATATAATCTCTCTTTGTTTGTACAATATAATTAGCTGAAGAAGGGCTTGCCCGAAAGCTTCCTTAACCGCTATAATAATAAAAAAAAAAGAGTTGCGGCGATATATGATTCCTTCTTTCTAACTCTAGTTTTTGCAAAGCTGAAGGGCATTTTTGAAATCAGGTTTTGCTTAGCGGCGCTTTTAATGTCACGAACCTTCCAATCTAAGCCAAGTTCCATTACTGTGCAATGACTGCTCCTGTACTCAGCCGCTCTACGATGGACTCCTTTTTCATGTACTCCTGTTCTACGCTACTCCGAATACTCTGTCTGGAGGCATGTATCTGTGTCCCCTAATAGGGAACACATAGACGACTTCCTGAAAAACTCTTCCTCTTTGCAGGAAGGCCGATATGGCTGCAAGGACAGACTGTTCTTATTTTGTCCGGTACACGAATCTGAGAACAGCCACAGCATTAATTAATTTTTTCCTGCTTCTGCAAGCCTCTTCTCTTGAGTTTATAAAAAGTTTAATAATACAGATTGCCATCTCGTTGGAACTGCGACCGGCTTGATATCCGGTCCAAGTGTATGCGAAAATCTTTTCCGGGTCTTGCTTTTCTTCGTGTAACATGTTAGTTAGGTTGTAGAACTGCCGTTTATAAAAACTTCGCCAATATGAATATTAGGCAAAGGTTGGTTTTGTTGAATATAAAATAATTATATAAACACTTTTTTCCATCATGCTAGAGAGCTCTGCCATTTTGAAATGATGTCGCGCGGTGAATTGAGCTCGTTTTGAGAAAAACGCGCTTTTAAAATAAGTTTTCGAATGGGTTTAGCAAGTTTTGACAAAGCTGATTCACGCTGTTGAATTTATCTTTAAAATCTCTTTTTATGATACTAATATTTAAAACGCAACTGAAAATGGATTTAGTCAGTTTCGGAAAACTGCTCTTCAATTAATTTTGAAGTATTATAGTGTTTGGCAGAAATCAATATAAGTATTCACACAACAAACCTCTGGCTGCAATAAAACCTTCAATCCTGCTGGGCATCAGGTCGGACACAATATGGATAACAGAGGGTTGGCGTGTCATCTTCTCGGCAACTCATGAGCCAGATGTTCTCTATAGGTTACATCTCTGGAGAACGTTATGACCAGGGCAGCAGCAGATCGCTCTGTATCGAGAGAGGTAAGAGCAGCAAGCATGGTCAACATAATGTCGGACATTGTCATGCTGAAATCTAGTTTGAAACGGATCATAAATATATGGTTAAACCATGGTAGAAACACATCAGAAATGTAACGACGACGTTCAAATTACCAGATAGGCGAATTGGAATTGACTGAGTTTGTACTCAATGATACCCTGTTCAGACTTGGAGATATTTTTTTTTGTATTGTATGAATATTGAAATTCTATTGAAATTATTTTAACTATATGAGCAATAGTTACCCAGAAATTATTTGAAAAAGTAAAAATAAAAATCAGGTAAAAAGTTTATTTTAATCTTGAATTTGCAAGCTTTCGATCAAATATACTGCTCTTCAACGGGCTGATTTTATTTAATTATTTTGTATAAATATTATTTAGAGATTGTACTTAGAGTATTAGCCCGTTGAAGAGTAGTATATTTGCTCGAAAGCTTGCAAATTCAAATTTGAAAGAAACTTTTTATCTGATATTTATTTTTACTTTTTCAAATTATTTTAACTAGCTAAAATGATAAACAAAGAACGTTGTAGAAGTTAGGCGTAGTTTGGATTTGTCAGTTGTTGTCGTACCTTCTAAAAGACATAACACACCCTGTACAATCACTTTTGGTAGTGGATTCTTACACCGATGACGAATGAAAGCAATCTGTTCCCTCGGTGTCTTCACACAGCCAACACGGTGCAGAATATAGACTTGACATTCGTCATAAAATGCGACGTGACAACACTACTGTCATGTTCATCGTTCAAAACACCACTGTAGACGATTTGGACTCTGCTGCAGTTATGTTTCGTGTTGTCACTAGAGAATCAGCCCGTTCAACGACTGGGTTTTAAACGACATCCAGTTGTAAAACCTTATTAAAATTTACTTTAAGCCAAATAATATAGACCATTAGACACCGTAGACCCAGTTATAGAAAATATCAACAATAATTAAACTTGAAAATGTAATGAGGTAATAAAATTAGGCTAGCTCGTACCGCTAAATTTGCCATTACAGAGAGAGATCCTTAAGATATAATGATTGAATAAGCCTAAGTAATTAAAATAATTCGAAATACATACCCTTCTGAAATTGATTTGATTTTAAAAATAAGTTTTAAAAAAAAAGTATTTTTAACATTACCGAAAATAAAGAAGATACAAATTTTAGAATCGAATCAAGGAAGCTTATATTAATTATAGATTATCGATAAAACTTTTTATCTAAAAAAAAAAAAAAAACGCTGCATACTGATTGGCTAATGAACTCAAAACTAATTGAGTGATAAGGGCACTTGAATATGAACGGCCAATCAGTTCAATATCACGGGATATAAATCAGCCAATTGGAGTGCGAATAAAACAGAGACCATATAACCACGAAGACATATATTATTGAAGATATTCACTCTTGAACGAGATTTAAGTAAGTGGAAATTCTTTGATATCGCCGGTCGTCTGTTTTTTTTTTTTTTTTTCAAGGAGACAGGTAATTTTGTTCACACTTGGTTATCTCGTGTGTCTT
This sequence comes from Cordylochernes scorpioides, assembly GCA_030710605.1. Lineage (NCBI taxonomy): Eukaryota > Metazoa > Arthropoda > Arachnida > Pseudoscorpiones > Chernetidae > Cordylochernes > Cordylochernes scorpioides. The sequence continues at coordinate 65,178,248 of CP092866.1, forward strand.
CACTAAGGATCATTGTGTATCAAATATATTTTAGAGTTATTGTCTGAATCCCGATATAGATGATATAAGGTACAGCTTTCTCATGTTTTGTACACGTGTTTAAAATATATTAAAGTACAGCTTTCTCTATCCGAGATTTCAGCCTATTTATTAATCTCTGTAATCACATACTGCACCTATACACACTTAGAGTTAACCCATTCGATGAATTGTCAACCTGTTCTAATATATATATTTAAACACTTTACATTAATATTTGTCTATAATTTAAAGGACACCTCTGCCATCAACATAGTCCTCATTCCGAGTCCGCTTGCTTGTGGAGAAGATCAATAGATAACGCTCAGTTTTAGTACTTATTTTACGGGGAGGAAAGACCTTAATTTTAATTGATCAAATTCCTCCCGGAAAAATACCCATCTATTATTATCGATTTGTTATCATAAAAAAATAATATATATTTTGTCATTTTTATAAAGGTTAACTCAAGGTATATAAAAGAGTCAATATTTTCTTTATTTTATTTTTCAAAAATCTAGAAAGTTTTGGAGTGAACGTGGCATGCATGTAGGCTTTCACCAGAGTACACAGTCAAGCCTCGAGGCATTTCGGCTTGCCACAAAATCTAAGGCGACTATTATTTCCCGCAGCGGATTTGAGAAGGAGAAGAAATAGAATTGAAATAAAAGCAACAGAAAATATTCCCCGAGTTAAGTGATGGTGAAACTATTTATGGAATCAGCGGGAGAAATGTTTGAATGGCCACATCTATTCTTGCGCGGAAATCCCGGCACTTTATCAAGATTTGGAGGAACTGGACTTTAAAATATGTTGGGCCTGGTAGGACGATACATCAAGTCTACTTCTTTCCAAGTAGATCTGTAGATATGTCTGGGGTGGTACAATACCTGGTAGTGGCGAATTACCATTTCTACTTGACTATATTCTGGGGAGATCTGTAGATACAAGTATGTGGATAATCTGTAGATACAAGTATGTAGATGATCTGTAGATACAAGTATGTAGATGATCTGTAGATACAAGTATGTAGATGATCTGTAGATAAAAGTATGTGGATGATCTGTAGATACAAGTATGTAGATGATCTGTAGATACAAGTATGTAGACGATCTGTAGATACAAGTATGTAGACGATCTGTAGATACAAGTATGTAGATGATCTGTAGATACAAGTATGTAGATTATCTGTAGATACAAGTATGTAGATGATCTGTAGATACAAGTATGTAGATGATCTGTAGATACAAGTATGTGGATGATCTGTAGATACAAGTATGTAGATGATCTGTAGATACAAGTATGTAGATGATCTGTAGATACAAGTATGTAGATGATCTGTAGATACAAGTATGTAGACGATCTGTAGATACAAGTATGTAGACGATCTGTAGATACAAGTATGTAGATGATCTGTAGATACAAGTATGTAGATGATCTGTAGATACAAGTATGTAGATGATCTGTAGATACAAGTATGTAGATGATCTGTAGATACAAGTTGGTAGATGATCTGTAGATACATGTATGTAGATGATCTGTAGACACAAGTATGTAGATGATCTGTAGATACAAGTATGTAGATGATCTGTAGATACAAGTATGTAGATGATCTGTAGATACAAGTATACTTGTATGTGTTATTGGGTGGTACATTACCTAGTAGTTTGGTAAATTCACTAATGGACAAAACTAAAGTAGAAGATCTTTATATTGTCAGTTGTCTGTTTTTCTTTTTTTAAGGAGACAGAAGCAAATTTGTTTATACTTGGTTATCTCGTATGTCTTCAATAAAGGTCACTGTGTATCAAATATCTTTCAGAGTTATTGTCTCAATCCCGATATACATGCAAAAAGAAACACTTCCTTAAGTTCTGTCCATGAGTGTATATTATTGAGGAGAGAATAACAAATATTTCAAACAAATGGACTTCGACTTGCACGAAACTTAAACAAATGTTATGAATATGGAAACACGTATAAGCGCCCATTAAAAATAATCAAAACACTAAAGATTATATATGTAAAGCCATCCAGTGAAAGTAAGTCTTATGGAGGTAAGTGAAAAATAAAATGAAAACGAAGAACCTCGAATCAAAATAAATGAAAATTTAACGCCTGAATAACAGAAAGAGTTGAAACAAATTTTGGAAAAGTACGCGTATTATTTTCATTGGGATTAATTAGAACCAATTCGGCAAAATATTTTATTGTTACAGAAGATGCGAAATTGTTAAAGTACAAACTATACAGAGTAAGCGCTAAAGAGCGATTCATCATAAAAGAAAATAAAGAAGACGCCTTAAAAAGTCATAATTATGCCATATTCAAGCTTTCCAGGTCCTTTATACGTTATATTTGTCAAGAAACGAGATGCCATAAACATGTTTGTGTATAAAATACAGAAATTTGAATCGTATAACCAATAAAGTTGTCTATCCAATCTTTAATATAGATGAAGTAATGGATCCACTCCAAGGATTCCAATACCTTCTAGAAAATAACTCATATTCGGATAAATTGGAAAATAGATGTTGAGAAGAAATACAAATTCAAAAATAACCTCCTTACAGCCATGGTTTATGTGAGTTCAATAATTTGGATCAAAGGATTCTAAACTTTGAATATATAACTGATAATTATACCAATTTTGGATAGCTTTGATTAAAATGCATCTAATTGCTTTTACACAAACGCGTCTAAAATCGGTCTAGGAGACAAATAGACCAAATTATTGATTGGAAATAGAAGTGTGTCTCGGCAACTCTTCCAAACATTTCATAATCTGACCTACACATATAATACATCTGCAGTTATCATCAACACTATCAAACATTCCACTACCTGATATATGCACTGAATATAGTTCAGATGAATTCAAATTGATGTCAGAAAGATATACAGTTAAACCTGTCTATAGCGCCCCCTCTTGGGACTCACCAAAATAGGGTGCTATAGAGAGGGGGTGCTATAGACAGGTCACTTTTAATGTAAATCGCATCGTACTACGTATTTAAAATCGGGCGCTATAGAGAGGAAGGCGCTATTTAGAGGGGACGCTATAGACAGGTTTAACTATTAATTTTTACAGTGTTAATATAGGATAATATCACACACACACGAAGCCTTAATTAGGGACGTTGCCCCATACAGATTCTCCCAATTGGGTAAGGTAACAATCATCTTGTGTTATTTACATAGGTAGTAAGATAGAAATTGAACTGACTTTACTCTTCGTCTCAAAGTCTTTCAATTGTTGACTGGTCCTTACATAATTATGATCTAAAAAAATATATTAAGCTATTGCCTTAGATTTGTTTTCTGATATTTTGGAAAGCAATACGTAGGGTGAGATATCGGTACATTTAATTTGCTGATATAGGGCCTTCCTTTCTTCATCAAGGGCTGTACAATTAAGCAGGTAATGGGGGAGTTCTTCAATAATTTCCTTGTCACACAGTGTGCATATTAGGTTTTTGGCCTTAAACGTCAGAACGTGTTTTTTTTTATATAGGATAATATATTTAAATTGAATGGCGACGACTACACCCATATAGAAGAAACTGATAACGGTTCGATTACGCTTTAGAAATGAACAAACATAGAGCTTGTTTGGCAAATTCTAGATGGAAGACTATGAGATGACACGCCAACTAAAAAGGAAGAAATTACTAAATTCAAACTCTCCAGAAACACCTCTCCGCTCTCTATCAATTAATATAAATTTTCTCTTTCTTCTCACCAACACGCCTACGGTCGGTTTGACGTCACTACTACTGTGACGTCATCAGGCGCATTTTTCCACGGAATTGTTTGTTTGGCATCTTGATGATATGTGTGGAAAAATTCCTTGAATACTTCACTCTCAATGTAACAGCTCAAAATGTGTTATCTATTGGATATATGTATGTGCTACAATAACAATGTGTGGTAAGTAAATCATCAATATTTTCACATCACTTCTGTTGTTGTATAAAAATTTTTTAATTCCAAAACATCCACATCAACTTTTAGTTTTCATCTGTCGTCACGACAGCATTATTTATTATGAAGAGTTCTTTTTCTCATCATCAAATCATTAGATTTAGTTATTATTTATAAATAACTAGCGGATGTACCCGGCTTCGCCCGGGTTTTACCCGAGTAAAGGTTTGTCTAACGAACATTTGTTGAAACAATTCTCTATAAACTTATAAAAAATAATAATAGATATATTTTGATAATTTGAAACTCGTAAATTTGAATCTCTCTATAAAGTGAACATTTTTTCCCGGTCCCTTGAAAAATACTCGATAAGTTGAATAAAATCAATATTAATTGGTTCCCGAGGTAATTGGAAGTTAAAGAAATAGTATCTTGTCTTGGAATTGTATCATTATTCTTGTCTCAAATAAATTGCCGTGTCATCCTGAATTTTTTTTCTTTCCTAATTTTCTACATTACAAAATCATCATTTTATCTATTCTCCCAAAATATATGTTGTAGATAAATGATAAAACTAACTTTGACTTGTGCGCAATTAATAGGTATAAAATCTTACTTTTTATAAATAATCTTTAAGATAATAAACTTAGTGATAATAAAACTTATAGATAAAAAAACTTATTATCATCGTCGCAATGGGGGCGCTGCTTGCGAGTTAAATCTACAAATCTGCAAATAACTCTAAGGATATTCAATATATTCAAGAAATTATTTTTCAAAACCCTTCCCGGGGATATACCTAAAAATATCCCAAAATATCACGGCGATTGGATGTATGGTTTTTGAATCCATAGAGTACAGACAGACAGACAGACATTAAATTTTATATATATATAGACTATCTATATATAAATATATATTTATATTCAGAACGAAAAAAAGGGCATCTCTATCATGCAACTGAAAGTTGCTCATGGCTTGCGGATGGCTCGATTAATCAAGAATGGCTATTTCTGGAACAATATTATCAATCAACGAATAGTAGATATTTATTCCGATAGAGCCATCAGCAACTTTCAGTTGCACGAAAAGGAGATGCCTTTTTTCTTTCTCAATTTATGCAACTCATCCCAGTACAATATCACATTTTTACTATTTTTCATATATATATATATATATATATATATATATATATATATATATATATATATATAATCAAAAATAAAAATGGCATATCCTGACCAGGAGCACATGTGCTTTACAGAATGCAGAGCGCCATCTGGTGGAACAGAAATCAACTAAAAATTGATTTAGCCTGTTTTCCGATATTTGGCCAACCCAATTTCTTGATTTATCAAGAAATTGGGTTGGCCAAATATCGGAAAACAGGCTAAATCAATTTTTAGTTGATTTCTGTTCCACCAGATGGCGCTCTGCCTTCTGTAAGGCACATGTGCTCCTGGTCAGGATATGCAATTTTTATTTTTAATATCAACACCTACCTTTTTATTTATTTTTTTCTAGAATTTTTTTCATATATATATAATTATATCATGTATCATATTATTATACTTGAATAGAAATATTAGATTAATTCTTATATTTGATTCATTCCTTTTGTTAGACATATTGAACAATGGATCGACCTTTCCCTAATAAGAATCTTATCTCTAATTGTTGAGCCTAAGTATCTATTGCTGTCATGTTTATATGCTTAATTGTATTTTATCTGTATGAAAGGACACGTGGAGTATTAAATAATACTTATTGCCAAGTTTGAATTAGGAAAGACAGACTTCTTAATGAGACAACAATTTATTTAAGGCAAGAACAAACTATGAATGATAAACAAAAGATAGGCAATGAAGAAGGTTTACAGAGTAGCAAAAAAAAACATATAAACTTTACTTTGTTAATAAAATAATAAATAATTTGCTACATATCTCCTTCCCTATGATGTGTGATCCACAGCTTGCAATTATTGTAGATACTAACATGGATCTGACGTTCTCCTGCCAAGGATTCCATCGAAGTCTCGGAACTTTGTCCCAAATAGAATACGAAAATATTAGACGCGTATGATCATTTTCAAAATTAAACATTTTTACTGCCTTTACTGCAATGGAAAAATTATGTGAGCGCCTGGCTCATCAGTAGTGATCTCTTCCATTAATTTCTCCATCGCAGAAAAGGGAGTAGAAATTGTTTAACTTTTAAAAGAATCAAACGCATCTATAATAGTTTTGAAATTTCATAACAGAGGGCGCGCTAATGCATCATAATATAGAATATGGTCTGTATGTAGTCCCTGCCATAGTTTCGACCTCAGAATAAGCTCATTTATCTTATAATGGTGTAAAATATATTATTCTGTCTGTACAGCATACGCTCCCACAAGAATTGGTATATTTGGGTGAAGTGTTTGACACGATATATCATTAGCTACAGTGGGAGATACTCTGTCATTGTTTAGGAGGAGTGAGATGTATTTAAATAAGTCTAATAGTATAATAACAATGAGAGATGTTGTAGAGAGTTGGTGGAGGTGTCCTCAAAAGTAGAATCAGAATATAAATAAGTGATTTAATATGTTGATTTGAATAGTCTATTAGAGTCATTTATACTACTCGAAATTGAGAACCTTTAAGGGTCTAATGAACACCTAAATTTATATTGAAGAATTAGATAGTTAAAAGGTTCAGTTTCTATATAAATATTTAAGCATTCTTAATTCAAATATCATAAAATAAAATTTCGATAATTTTTCACTAAACAAATTTTGTTTTTCTAACCTATTCACAGTATAAAAACTAGAGTGTGTCAACCAATCAGAAGGCAGCAAACATTCAGTACAAGATTGATGTGAAATATGCGCCAAACTTCAGCACTTGGTAAACACAGGTCGATTGGACAGAAGAAAATTTTAAGTGAATTTCGTCGTTCCCTTCTTCACGTCACATTCTATGTCTTCCAGTGGTGTCAGCTCGATTCGAAAGTAAACTCATTAGCGCGGCTTCTATGAATAAAGTTTACCAGTGGAGTCAGTGTTGAGTTGTAGCCCGAAATGGATGAATGTATATAGAGCATGGTAAGGCTGTAAGCCTAAACGTTTCAAAATATTTCTAGGGGTCTCCAACATCAAAATATCTGTAGATATATTGAGTGGTACAACACTTGGTACAGCCTATATATTCAGCGATTCTATTTGACAACAAAACACCACTAACCATTTAATGGGGACCTATGCACCACACAGTATTAGCCCAAGTACATACTTGATTATAAAAGATGAGTTATTTACATATCCATTTACATACGGCTCACTTTTATCAATGTTTCTTCTCTTGCGTAGCCCCATATAATTTTACAGGGCCAGAGCATTGAATTTATTCTTTATCGTCCTAGACAACAGAATCCCCAATTTTATGCGCGAAAGAAGGTTTCTTTCACATATTAACTTCAAACAGAAAAACAGGTGGTGTTCCAGTTTCGAGTCGTTTTTTTTTAAATTACATAATGGACATATTCGGTCAGTTGAGCTAAATATTTTAGTATAGTTTTCTTTAAACAGTGAAAAAAGTATTCTCACTTGTGCGATGCATCCTTTGGCTGGTAATGGGAGATTTATCATCGAATATTTTTCTGTTGTTATAGAAGGGAATAGATTTTTATAGTGCTAATAAAATATTCTCTATTTGTCTATATTCTGCCTAGATCTGTAGATATGCTGGGAGATTGTACAATACCTAGTAGACTCAAATCATCAATTCTTCTTGATTATACGTAGATATGTTTGGGGTTGGTACAATACCTGGCAACATATCTGGTAGGAATTATAGTTAAATTCTAGACGCGATTGTATATTCCCCCTAACATCGATATTCCTAAGTATGATGGGACAAGCCCTTTTCCACCTGATCTAATTTCTTGAAGATATTGGATCCCTTTACCACAGCCCTGACTAAATAATATGTATTATCACAGCCATAAATATAACTGGTAGCGCTGAAATCTGTCCTACACAAAACCAGCTTCATCAGCTAGGAAATTTGGAAAAGACGCCTCCTTTGAAACTTTTTTTAGATACCAACATAGAAGAATTGAGAAGGAGGCTGAACAGACTTCAAAATTGTAACGAACCAACAATCAGACTCGCGGAGGATAACTTTGTATTGTACAACAAGGTAGATGGAACTAGAAACGAGAATAAATTCGTTTTGGTGAGTTGTAAAAGGAATATTTTAGACGATTTACCAAAATTCTTCTAAAGTAACAAACAAACTTCTCAATATGTACACAAATATTAACTCATTAAAAATAATATAGAGAACAATTGGAGAACTCTAAGCTTCTTCTTAATCAACAAGAAAAACAGAATAAATTCCCAGCTTTCACAAACCACTTCGAGGACCATTCCCAGCAAGTAGAAATTGCAGGTGGCCAGGTCGGAAGAATGCGAGGTGTTCGACAGCAATTCATTAGAAATAAGTAAATGGTGACAAAACTAAACATTTCAATGCCTAAACATCCTTAGAGAAAATTCTCGGAACGCAAAAACACTAACTAACCTGAATATCCCTAATTTGTAGGAGAATAAATAAATTAAGAAATGTTTATAATCTCGGGAAATTCTCTGAAGTACTTTTGTTCCCTATATTTCCATTAAATGACAGAAAAATTGTTGAAAGGCTTAAATATATTCCTTGAAATCTGAATAGATAAAAATTCCATTAAATGTTATGAAACCTTCTATATTAATATAAAAGGCGCTTAGAGACCACATTATAAATAGAAGAGAGGCATCCATCTCCATAGAATCGATTCCAAAGGCATTCTGTGGAATTAAGTGAGTTATCAGAGAGGTAAGCTGGGAGCTCCTCCTCCATCAAGTGTTATGGATGGACTGGGAAATGGAAACCTCGAGCTCCTACATAATAGAATACACCTTCAGAATACCTTGAAGAATCGAGAAGTTACATTTTAATGGAGATTTCTGGTCCAAAAAATGAACTGAACGGGTTCTCGACCTAATAATACAGTTGTGATCTTATAGTGCGAAACTTTTAGCATCACGAGTTAGTCTCCAAAAATAGGTGCATGGATATATCCATCTTCTAAGAACATTCTTAATGCTGCACTGAGGTAGAAACCTCAGTTAGCAGGGAAACTTCATTTTAAGAATTGGAACATTAATAGGAAATCAAATAAATACATAAAGTAGGGTTTTTGACCTGTAATTAAATTTCACTTGGATGAAATATTTACTTGAGTGAAGAGATCCCAACCATTGTATTTATATTGATAAATATGCGTATTATTAACAAAGAAGGACATCATTGAAGTATACGAGGTGTGTTCAAAAAGTATCGCGACCTTTGTGTTTTTTCAAATATTATGTATTTATTCATGAATACCTATTTTGTCCCCTTCAAAGTAATCCCTATGAGATATTATACACTAGTGCCAACGGTTTTTTCAATCTTCGAAGCACTTCAAAAAATCTTTTTTAAAAATCTTTTTCAGCTCCTCCTTCGATGCCGTCTTTATTCCGTCAAGCGTAGCGTAACGTCGTCCTTTCATAGGCCTCTTCAGTTTAGGGAACAAGAAAAAGTCACAGGGGGCCAGTTCTGGGGAATACGGTGGCTGCGGCATCATTAGTGCGTTGTTTTTGGCCAAAAGGTCGCGCACAAGCAACGATGTGTGAGCCGGGGCGTTATCGTCGTGCAAAAGCCAATTTTTGTTTTTCCACAAATCCATTCGTTTCTGGCGGATTGCTTCGCGCAAATTGCGCATAACTTGCAGGTAATATTCCTTATTGACCGTTCTACCCTGTGACAAGAACTCATGATGCACCACGCCCCTGCAATCGAAGAAAACTGTCAGTAAAACTTTCACATTCGACCCAACTTGGCGCGCTTTTTTCGGTCTTGGTTCGTGCGGCAGCTTCCATTGAGATGATTGAGCTTTGGTTTCCACGTCATAACCATAACCCCACGCTTCTTCACCAGTTATGATCCTCTGGAGCAAATTTGGGTCGTCGCGGACAGAGTCCAAAATCTTTAGCAATGTTCATGCGATGCTGTTTTTGGTCGCAATTGAGCAATTTTGGTACGAATTTCGCGGCGACCCGTCTCATGCCCAAATCATTGATAAAAATCGAATGGCACGAGCCAATCGATATGTTCAGGTCCTCAGCAACTTCTCTAACGGTGATTCGACGATTGGCCAATATCATTTTCTCCACTTCATTATTTTTTTCGTCTGTTGTTGAAGTGCTCGGGCGTCCGGCACGCTCTTCGTCGTTCACATCTTCTCGGCCTTCTGAGAACATTTTGTACCACCGATAAACGTTGCTTCGGTCCAAGGTAGCTTCTCCGTATGCCACAGTCAACATTCGGAATGCATCCGCGCACTTAATTTTATTTTTCACACAAAATTTGATACAGGTTATTTGATCCATTTTTTTAAATAGGTAAAAATCGAAGACGATCCAAAACAGCTGCAAGCAAAGCAGCTGTAAACAATTAAGTGAACATTCAAAATGGCCGAGCTTGTCGGCATAAGTGAGAGACATGAGTACCAACATAAAGCCACAAAAAGATTGAAATTCGAATATACCAAATCCGCGAAAATTCAAAAGTCGCGATACCTTTTGAACACACCTCGTATATAACAATTTAATATACATATATTGTATATTTTGTGTATAATTCGTTACTGAACCAAAACATTATCCCGTCTTTAGTGTATAATTTATCATGGAAGACTCGTGGAATCATTTGAAATAAGAGTCAAAGAAATATCAGGATTATTATATATACACAATCAGAAATAAAAATATAAAATTACTTTGATGGTATAAATTATTTTCTATGAATAACATGGAGAATGAACTGCCCCAGTAAAACTACACAGAAATAATCAAAATACTTGTATATACAATGAACATAGTCAATACACATATATTAGTTATATCTAAGGTTTTCCAAATACATTATATGTACCTTGAACATCCAAAGATATATACCTGGAACATATCAAAGATATGTTATATATCTTTGAACATATCCAAAGACATCGTATATACCTAGGACAAACTCTAAGACATTATATGTACCTGGGACACATCCAAAGACATGATATGTACCTGGGACATATTCAAAGACAACGTACGTACCTAGGACAACCCTAAGACATGATATGTACCTAGGACAAATCCTAAGACATTATATGTACCTGGGACACAATCAATGACATTATATGTACCTGGGACACATCCAAAGACATGATATGTACCTGGGACATATTCAAAGACAACGTACGTACCTAGGACAACCCTAAGACATTATATGTACCTGGGACACATTCAAAGACATGATATGTACCTGGGACACATTTAAAGATACACTGCGTGACATTGAAAATGGAACACCAAAAATAGTGGCCAGAAAGTGATGAAACTCGGCAGACAGAGAGAGACAGTGACGAACAATAAGTGGTCTTTATTTCAAAATGATAGTCATAATACAGAGCGAGAACGGCGTCGGCTTAGTAGCAAGTAGGACCACCGCGGACGGCGCTGCACGCAGCAACACGTCTAGGTAGAGAGTCAATCAGAGTACGGATGGCGTCCTGAGGGATGGCTCTCCATTCCCTCTCAACCATTTGCCACAGTTCGTCTTCTGAACGCGGCTGTGGCAAGGCATGCAAACGGCGTCCAATGATGTCCCAGACGTGCTCGATTGGTGAGAGATCAAGAAGGTACGGTGGCCAGGGAAGCATCTGTACATCTTGTAGAGCTTGTTGGCTAATGCGAGCAGTGTGCGGTCGGGCGTTATCCTGCTGATAAAGGGCTTTGGGTACCCCCTGAAGGTAGGGGAGTGTCACCGGTCGCAGCACATCATCAACGTATCGTTGGGCCGTCATAGTGCCCTGAATACGAAGTAAAGGTGACCTGGAATCATACGCGATTGCGCCCCAAACCATTATTCCACGTTGTCGCACGGTGGGGCGTTCCACAATTGCTGCCGGATTGGACCTTTCTCCACGTCGACGCCAACGCGTACACGGCGACTATTACTGGACAAGCAGAAACGCGACTCATCTGAGAACACGACCCTGTGCCATTCCTTCATCCACTTCGATCTAGCCCGGCACCATTCCAAACGTTGGCGCCTATTCGGTGGGGTCAATGGCAGTCTTCTTAGCGGACGGCATGAGTGCAAGCCATTAGCAACCAATCGACGGGAAATGGTTCTGGTCGAGATGGAATGATCTAGGGTGTCTTGCACATGTTGCAGGATGGCGGCACAAGTGGCTTGTGGGGCCGCCACTGCTTGTCGAAGGATACGCCGATCCACACGTGCTGACGTCACTCTGGTTGCACCGACATTCCTATAAATTGCCACATTTCCTTGTTCCAACCATCTTCTCCACAGTCGGTGCACCGTGGACGCACCAAGGTGTGTATCAGCTGCGATTTGACGTATGGACCAACCTGCCCTTTTCAGTCCGATCACCATGCCCCTCGTAAAAGCGTCTGTCTGCTTGAACTGCCTCCGTTTACGATGACCTGGCATTCTCTGTTATTACACGTATCTTTTGACACAAGAACAAAATTTCTACAATGATTTTCCTTGAAGAAATACCGACACGAATACTATCCTTTCTGCAAGTTCCTTCCCTTATATCTTACTCCATGTGCGCACGAGGGCTGCGCATTTTACATCATTTGCATAACTCGGTTAGGGACGTCTACCCTGAAATTTGCATAATTTTTTGGCCACTATTTCTTGGTGTTCCATTTTCAATGTCACGCAGTGTATGTACCTGGAACATATAGTCTCTCTCTCAATCCAAAGATATTAATAATATATAAGGTACTTTCAAAGGCCTTGAACATAGTAAATCCAAAGGAAATATGTATACCCAAGACACATCCAAAGTCTTGATGCATACCCGAGACTCGTACTCGTACTTAAGACAAATCCAAAGACACACTTAGGCCGCATCCAAGAACATGAATTACAAGGTATGTCCCATAAGTTCCCGGACTGGGTCCATAAAAAAAAGGTAAGATTTTTTTAAAATTTTTTTATTAAAGCTTTTCAAAGTAATCCCCCCTTGCTTCAACGCACCAGCGCCATCGTTTCTCCCAATTGTCGAAACAGTTTTTATAAGCCTCTTTTGGAATGCTCTTCAATGCTAACGGCGATTTTTCTATTATGTCATCCCTGGTGTCAAAATGTCTTCCTTTTAGAACTGCTTTAAGTTTGGGGAACAGGAAAAAGTCATTTGGTGCGATGTCTGGGAAATAGGGTGGTTGAAGTAGGATTTGTGTCCCGTTTTTCGCCAAAAAGCTAGTCATCAAGTGCGCTGTGTGAGGGCGAGCATTGTCATGGTGTAGGATCCAGCCACCATTAGTCCATTTTTCTGGCTTTTTTTTTCGAATCTCTTCCCTTAGACGGCGAAGAATGCCCAAATACATTTCCTTAATAACTGTTTGGCCTGCAGGAAGATACTTGTGATGAACAATGCCCTTGTTATCCGAAAAAGCGACCAGCAACACCTTGTTTCTGGATTTTTTGGGTCTAGGCTCACCCTAACCTCTCCACTCGGCAGATTGAGGTTTGGTTTCAGGGTCATAGCCATAGACCCATGTCTCGTCGCCTGTGATTATCTTGTCTTTCCATTCTGGATCCGTTCTTGTCATTTCCATCATGTCCTCACAGGTTGCAAGCCGACAGAGTTTTTGCTCATTGGTGAGGAATCTTGGGATGAATTTTGCAGGAGTCTTTTTGAGCTTCAAATCTTCGGTTACGATCCTTCCAATCGTTGTTTTAGAGATGCCTGTGTCTTGCTCTAGCTCCAGCAAAGTGGTTCGAGGATTTTCTTTTATCAAATCGGTGATTTTTTGCACATTTTCATCAGTCCTTTGAAATTTTGGGCGTCCTTGACGAGGATCATCTTCAATGGAAATTCTGCCAGCTTTAAATCTAGAATGCCATTCAAAAACAGTTGTTCTCTTTGGGGCGTCATTGGGGAATGCTTTATTAAGCATTTCAAAAGTTTCGGTTGCTGATATTTGAAGTTTCACACAAAATTCTATGCAAATCCTCTGCTTCAATTTTTGTTCCAGCGTAAAATCGCCGCAGCGCTAGGTGTGACCTTTAAATAAATTAGTATAACCTTGGCGCGCGCGCAAGTACCGCCTCGATATTGGTACCACCGTGTAGCCAGATATTTTTTCTATAATAAACAGTCAAATTCACTTACATTTTTCATTTATATATTTTTTTATGGACCCAGTCCGGGAACTTATGGGACATACCTTAAATATACCAAAAATATATCCAAAGATAATATGTATACACTATAGACACATCTATAGACATCACATATACCTAAGAAACGTCGATATGATATGTAACTGTGGGACATAGTCATTCCAAAGATATAGTGTATAAGTCCGAGTTTAAGTGAGTTTAAAGTTTCCCTTACAATACCGGCGGTAAGCCAATGTACCACCATTAGAACGACCATTTAGCAGAACCATAAGATTGCTTAATTAGAGGCATATAACAACCTGCCAAGATATATTTTCGGAAGGTAACTTTTTAAAATACCCCACCTCTAGCAACACATAAATTATAATATTGATGTTAAACTGTTCCAAAATAACTTTACTAGGTACCGTTTGAAAAGAGAAACATAGCTTATGTCATTCACAATGAGAAATATAATCAGATTCTAATAGAAAAAAAAAGTGGACAATGCGGGATTCGATCCCGGTTCATGGCTGTCAAGAATCGAGGCGTTTAACCACTCGTCCACCGACTCTCTTATGTGGTCAAAAACATTGTTCTTGTTCCAAAATCACTTTATTAGGTACCGCTCAAAAAAAGAACAACTTATTTTATGATATTTTCAACAATGAATAATATGTGAAGGTTATTCACATATTAAAACAAAGGGTCCTACGCGGGATTCGATCCCGGTTCATGGATGTGGGGAACGGGGCTTTACGGGGCTGCTAACCAGAATGGATGATTTTTGAGCCCCGATGGACGCATTAAGCGGAATATATACAGCGCACTATATACATTGCACTGTTGGAGGGGCCTGGGGATGGGTGGCCAGGAGATTGTCGCCAGGTGAGGGTGTTAAATAAAAAATCGGGTTCAAAATCACTTTACTAGGTATCGCTCAAAAAAGAGCAAACTAGGTTATGATATTTGCAAAAATGAATGTGAAGGTTATTCACCTATTAAAACAAATGGTCCAACGCGGGATTCAATCCCGGTTCATGACTGTCGGGAATCGAGGGTGTTACCCACTCGTCCACCGACTTTTTTGTATTTAAAAAAAAAAACAATATTAACACTAGAAGTGTATTTTTATGTTTTAACAAAATGGTATATAGTATGAAACCATGTTAAACGTAGGGGGATACCAGCCAGTAAGACAAAATAATAAGAAAATCAGATCGCTTTATAGGATACTATATTTTCTAAGAAACTTGAGCGTTGCCATAGAGGTACCATGATTGTTTAAATCATGTTGGATAGATAGGTGTGAACTTAAAACCAACACTTCTATGTAGCCAAGTTAATAAAAGTGGCTTTCAACAAAACCTGCTTCCACTGCAGCGTGTACTCCACCCCTGCTGTTCTCTGCCCCAGTCACAAAGGAAAAACAATTTCCAGCGGCAGCGAGACAAAGCAGGAGGTTTATCAGCGTCCAATCAGATCGGGTTTCCTCCATTCTCCGTTACATTATGAATTAAACATTACCGCTTTGAAATTCCAACTCAGAAAGAAAGCCCATTAAAGATGCCCATATTTAGTCATTTTTTGCCTTATTTAAAGTGTCCATTAAAACGTTCAATCGCCACCTCACCCCTAGTCTTAATGAAAACACGACAGAGGTAATGGAATGTCATCTACGGCAAGGACATCTGAAACGGCAGGATCCCATTAAGTTTAGAAATTAAATTGGAATTGGGACGTGGGTAATGGCGGTGAGTTTCTTATTTAGTTTGCTGGTGAACCGGTCGATTCCTTCTTTTCCAATTTCTTCTGTCTGTCGCGGGATACCAGATTGGGTAGAAGAACCTGGAATGGCTTGAATTCGCCTTCTATGAGGTCACAAATTGAACGAATTGTTTAAAGTGGAATTATTGAAAAGGGCTAGATGTAAGCACAGGTTTAATACAAAGAAAGATATTTAAAATAATTAGGATAAAATGGAAAAAGGGGTAAATAATTATATTTTCAATTGTTCTAGATTGCTTTGAAAAAATAGATAAGCAAATTTATTTTAAGGCATAAATTAGATCAAGATTACCAAGTTATATTTATAATGTTGTTGATGCTTGGTATTAGCGTCCAACGTTGTAATGCTGTCTAAGCTGTGTTGGTACTTTGTTTGAACGGTCAACGTTGAAGTGGTGTCTGGGCTGTGTTGGTACTTGGGCTAAACGGTCTATTTTGAAATGATTTCTATGCTATGTTATTACTTATTCCAAACAGCCAACGTTGAAGATACTCTAGGGTGTGCTGGTATCTGGTCTAAACATTCAACGTTGTTGTTTAGGCTGTGTTTGTACCCGATCTAAAAATTCAACATTAAAATGGTGTCTAGACTGTGTTGTAAACCGTTATCTAATAGCTAAGTCGTACTCGGAGGCTGGTAATGGTACCGGAATTTTTTCCCGCTGGAAGGACATAAGCCAATCTATGCTAATCCATAGAATATGGGCATCGGTGCCTAGAGAATGAGAGATAAACTTTTTTTCTTTCTAGAAATCTTTGTTTCGGCCCCTCACTTATCATTTCCGAACAAAAACAAGACTGTTAATTGAACACGTGAAGTGGAACAAAGCGTGCGTATAAAGGTGATGTATAAAAGGTGTTGTATCTTTCCAGACGACGGTCCGTTTGTCGCCGCCATTGTGCGATGTATTTAATTAAATGCAGACGCAGATATCGTCTGCGGCTTTGTTGGTTTAATTACCTGCGCGCGCAGGTCATTTCCGGTCGGCTGGCGAGATAATCCGAGACTTTTTGTGAATGGCCCTCCCAATGCTTCTGATTAATTACATAACGCTCAGCCATCTACTGAATGAGACGACGCCATTCATTGTTTCCATTGGTGGTTTTCGGTGTATAGAAAGAAATTTTAATTATTTGCAACATTTTGTTCGACTTTTTATCGTGTTGTTTTTGGTCGCTGCGTGCGTTGTTTACAATCTGTTATCTGTTGATAACAAATTAACTATAACCATGCTCTTTATAGTTAAGGCTTAGTTATTTAATCTTGTGTTACTAATCGTGTTTAGTAATTGCTAAATATCTAGGTTTTTATTCTTGTAGAAAATTCGATAATATCAAAATCTTTTCATAAATTTCTATTCTTCAAATGTCATTTTAATATAATTCATTTCTTATTTGTAAAATATAAATCTGAAATATTTTGTACTTAGCTTTTTAATAGAAATTTAATAAAATTTTACATATTTCTAAAATTATTGGCTACTTATATATTGACTTATGATATAAAAATAAACAATTTTATTGGAAGTGTCTAAAAAGAGTGTCGAATATTTCATATGAATGTTTTGTTTGTTCCATAAATTTAATACTTTTAAGAATATTTAATAAAGACACTAGGGTTAACTCCTGAAACTGTAAAGTATTCTACAGGGTGATCCAAAAGTCCCGCACAACTTTAAAAATTAATAACTCCGCGAATATTTGCGCTAGAGCAATGCGGTAAACACCATTGTGTTCAGAATGCAATGGGATTTTTTATGGCAAATATTGAAAATTTCGAAATTGATTTTAGTTACAATTTCATTCCCTAGATGGCGCTGTACCAGAATCAGAAATTCAGCGGCCAAATTGTTTGATTAATTGAAAAATATAACTGATCGACACGTATTTTTCCTTTTTGTATACCAGGAAAGAATCCTAATGATATCAAATCGTTAATTAATAAAGCACCATTTCGCCAAAAGTTAGAAGAAATGGTTAACGATTTTTAAATACAATCTGAGATATGTAAAATAGGTATATGCAAATTAAAACATGTTACAAAAAATATTTATATTTTTGATAGAGTTTTGTCAAATATATTGAATGTTTGAAAAACATAGCTGAATTCAATACACGATTTTTTGAAATGTTAATATAGTACCAAAAATTATGATGGTACTACTAATAGGATATCTTGCTATAAGGAATGTGTAATTTCTTGAATAATTGGCGACACTCGACTATTAAACTGGAAATTTGTCATGATCCAACAAATGAAATATAGATGGGAGTGACAAAATACATTTGTCGTACTTTATTCCAAATATCCTATGGGCTTGTCAAATGTTATCATTGTTTATTATACTGTACACGATTTTTTAAAATGTATCCCCTCAAATAAATATAATTTTTAAATCAACCTTTTGCGTTGAAAAACGTGGTAGTAAAATCATTTTGTATTATTTTTTTTGCCCAAAATTTCTAAAGGTGGGGGGTTACAGAGAATATTCCTTATGCTATTTCTTTTAATGAGCGAAAAGCGATAAATTAAACATAAGGGTATTGTGTGTACAGTGTTATTCGAGAAGTTATAACACTTTGGTCTGCACGACATAATATAAGATGCGAGCAAATGACAAACAAACAAAAATTACTTTTCACGAATAAAAAAGAGACAAGATATGAGGACAGAATTTATTTACCCATAACCCAACACAAAGAGCTGCAAAACATTGGTAGATAATATAATACATGGAAGCTTTTATAACACATGAGGTAACTGCCTTCTCTCTTGTATTAGGTCAGAATCCTTGTTCAATGTGGCGACCTTCATTCTCAAACACCGCCTGCAGACGATAGATGACAGAATGGACAGCATTAAATAAAATATCTGATGAAATTGATGAAACGTGCCGTCTGATAGAAGCATTCAACATGACCAATGTGGTAGGCCGACATCGATAAACACGCGACTTAATGTACCCCCATATCCAAAAATCGCAAGGCGTCAAGTCTGGTGATCTTGAAGGCCACTGGTGTATAAAGTGGCGACTTATCACACGATCTTCACCGAACGTATCCTTCAGCAATTGTTTGGCACCGCGGGAGATATGAGGAGGTCCTCCATCTTGCATGAATGTTATTTCGCTCAGTGCTTGTCTGTCCTGCAATATGGGGATAACCTTTTATCTCAAAAGTTGAACATAACGTTCACCAGTTACAGAAACGGTTTTAAATGTTCTTCCATTTATTTCTTAAAAGAAAAATGGCCCAATAATAAAAGAAGAAGTGAACCCACACCAAACTATAACTCTGGGCTGATGAAGTGGCATTTCTGTAAAAATCCTAGGGTTTTCTGTTGCCCAAATGCGGCTGTTTTGAGTGTTAACTTCTCCGTTCAGAGAATATTGAGCTTCATCTGTCCACAGAACATTCAACAGCCAGTTTTCATCAATATCAATTTGCCTGAAAACCCATGAAGCGAATTCTTGACGCTTCTCAAAATCGCCGCTTTTAGCTCGTGAAGTCTTTGAATTTTTTTACGGGTATTTTTTAAGACAAATTCTTAGTGCTCTCCAAACTGTTCCATACCAAATCCCCGTTTGTCGAGCACTTACTTCTCCATACGTGGATAACGTTTCAATAGCTTCAACATTCTGCGAAACCGTAGCAACCCCTGACTTGCATGTCGATGGTCTTCCACTCCGAGATTTTGCTTCCAGAGATCCAGTCTTCTCCAAAGTTTTTATCATTCGCCTTAGAGAGTAGCAACTCATGGGTCCTTTACCGCTTCGAATACCTTTAAAGGTACGAAACGCTTGTAAAGCTTCAGTGGCAGATTCTGAATTGCAATAAAAAAATTTAACCAAGAGTGATTTATGCTGTAGTGATGGTAAAATAAATTGTTGTGCATGTAAATAGATGAAGATTATTTGCATTTTTCAAAACCTCATTATGTAAAAATATATGTGTATATAAATTGGATATTTGTTGTTGGCCGAACCAATAACCATACACACCTCATCTCGTTAACGGAATAATGTTCTTTGTCTGGTCTGCCTTTTTTTACTCTCTTTGGAGTAGATTTGCTTTTTGATAGTTTTTATTTATGGAGCTGAACCAGTATGATGGCGGTGGTGGAGGAAGTCAGCAGGCCAACAAGCGGCCGCGTTCTGAGGACGAAGACCTCCTCCCGTCTTCCCATCACCAATTTAAATTCAACAGCACGGCGAACTTGTTCAACTTTGAGTGCCAAACCTTCGAAGCGATCATTGCCGACACCAGCCTGGACTCCCCCGAAAAAATACAGATGGCCACCAAAGGACTGATACTGACTCTCGTCCAAGAGGCAGAACTTCTTCTTAAGGACGCCTTCAAGGGAGCCAGTCTAGGAAGACCCAATCCCACAGCCAACGTCCCGATTCCCTCCACCTCTTTCGCCTCGGTAGGGGCAGAGAGAGACAAGCCGGTAA
This sequence comes from Cordylochernes scorpioides, assembly GCA_030710605.1. NCBI lineage: Eukaryota > Metazoa > Arthropoda > Arachnida > Pseudoscorpiones > Chernetidae > Cordylochernes > Cordylochernes scorpioides. Next base: position 65,198,697 of record CP092866.1, read on the forward strand.
AGCCTGCACCTCCGAAACCCAAAGCGAAATCCACATTTGTGAATCTGGCTCCTTCCTTCGAATCGCATGTCGTCGTCAGGTCGGCTAACCCCAAAGCAACCCAAGGGAATTTTTGAGGGAAATTCAAAAGATTCATCCTTCCCTAGCGTCATCAAAACACGTGGTGGCGTCCATCAACACCAGCGGCGAGGTGGTTTTCCACCCCAAAACAACCCAAATGGCAAAGTAGCTGGCCACTGGGCTGACCTCCCTGCCAACGGGCCTAAGCTGCCCCGAGTGCCCGGTTATCCTACCAAGATACTGCCTCTTCAGAGTGGACGGGGAGGTGCGGGACGATGAGATATGCGAGAGCTTCCGCTCCAACCACTCCGTGCAGTCACTCCTGGAAAAGCGTGAAATCAGGGTAGTCCATCGATCGAATAATGCGGCACACAGCACTAGTACAGTGTTCATCGAAGTGGACAACCAAGTCGCCGAAATCCTCGGTCAACATGGACGTATTCCTGTGGCGGGTCTAGTGCACAGGTATGAGCGCAGTCATACTTTAAAGCAATGCTTCCGTTGCTGTGGCTTCGGCCACCGCGCTTCTGCCTGTCCAGCTGCCCATCCAATCTGCTATCGCTGCGGCTCTGCAGAGCATGAGGGCATCCGATGCTCGGTCGAGCCAAGCCAAAGCCGCTGCTGCCGCTGCAGAAAAAAAATCTGGAGCTCCCACAACCACTTTGCCACATTATCTACCTGTCCCTTTGTGAAAGAGAGAATAGCCAGAACAAGAAACAATGTCTAGGCCATTGCGTGTCCTGCAGGTGAACGCTAAAAAATCACCAACTGTCATTCTTGAAATTGCAAATTTGGCAAATTCGACACAGGCCGACATCGTGCTCCTGCAAGAACTCTCAACTAACTTCTTCTGGCCCACACGTGGGTTTCAGGCTTTTTTTTTTGTCCCAGGCGCCTACATCCCCTCGGAAATTGTGGCATGTAGCAACCTTCATCCCATCCCTCTAACCTCCCCAGACACCGTCATAACCTCCATAGCCATATGTCTAGAGCAGAGCATCATCGTGGTGCACTCGGCCTACTGGCACGGCCTTAGAGCTGCCGATGATTTTATCCCTCTTCTGGAAGATACGATAAGACGGGCGTCTCTTCCAGTGATCCTGGGTATGGACACTAACGCCCACTCTCCTACCTGGGGCATCGGTGCGAGGTTGGACTTCCGGGGTGCTAATCTTGAAGAGTTCGCCAGCTTCAATGATCTTCATTTCTTGGGACCTCCTGTGGACTCGACCTGGTCAAATGGGCCTTTATCTTCTTCTATAGATGTAACTCTGGCATCCAGCTCACTGGCTATCCATGTCACTAGAGGTTTATCAGATGAGATGGCCTTCACTGACCATATACCTATCTGGACTACATTCCTAGACATGGTCAATAACGAGACAAAATCCTCCTGGGTTGAATCCTCATATAAAGAACAGACCTTTAAATCCTTCCTCAACTCTTCTCTCCACCAGGTAACTACCCTATTATAACAACAACAACAAAAACCTTTATTAAGACACTATTGTCTTACAAGGGGATTCCCCTAAGAGGTTATATATGTACATGAGTGAGGAGGAAAAGCAATTTAGAGGGGAGGTGGAGCAATCAGCCGTTGTCTGGGGAGTTGAGCACTTCTTCCCTCATTTTGTCAATCGCCTTGAAAAATTTTAAATATTTATAAACAAATGTTTTATCCAGCTGGAGAGTAGTAAAAATTGTATATACATGTTGTTCATTATAGTGAGTTAGCCCCGAAATTTCGCGAATTTCCAGTCTCTTTTCCTGTAGGAATGGGCAATGGAATAGATAATGAACCAAATTTTTTGGATGCCAGCATTGCAGAAGTAGAAATTTAAAGGGTCGCTGTTCCAAAATCCCGTGATATCCTCGGGGGAAAATAGCCATAGCATCCTTTGACGGGCTATTTTCAAAGAGAGGTTTGATAGTAAGTAGTCCTCCGTCATAAAGGAGCTGCTTAGAGATTGATAGTGAATACAATGAGTTGAGTTTTGTATCTTAGCTCGGTCAAATTGGAGTAGCTGGTCCACTGTGGTTTGAACTATTCTAGGCATTTCTCCTCGCAAAACCATATAATCTTCACAGTTCTTAAGAAAAGAAAAACCCCAAGAGTCAATGATGTTATTCAGGTTATAAATAAAGTTGTTTCCCGCTTTTCCCAAAATTGAAACTTCCTAGAGCTGAAACAAGCAAACATATGGTAATCTTGTCCTGTCCATTTTTAAAATCCGATCTAGAACTTTATAATCAATTTCGTAATGTTTAATTCAAGGGACATCCTTTCGGTTTCTGTTCGTAAGATATAGCCCGGAGTGTAAATTTGCGAAGGTCAAGAAATCGCGGTAAGAAAAATATCCTGGATCTGGTTTACAACTCCTATCTGATTCGTCGCCCACAGTGGGGCCGAGTATAATAACGTGGATAAAACTATGGAGTCAAGTAATTTCATCACTGCTCCGAACGATATGGTTCTTGACTTAGATAGTATTCTCCATACTGCGTTTGTAGCAATCAATGCTTTGCTTTTAAAGTGCTGCGCCACGTAAGCAGTTAGATTCTTGATTGTTAAGGGGTAGCCAAGATACGTATATTTTGAGGTAACTGTCAAAGGTTGTTGGCCCCAAAACCAAACGTCAGATCTAGCCAAGCGGCCTCCATTTCGAAACGCTACGATTTTAGACTGGAATTGGTTCAGAGTTAAACTATTTTCCTAAAAATATTTTTAATTAAATTAATCTTTATTTGGATATTTATCTTGGATTCACCACGGAAGACTATATCATCCGCGAACAGGAGCAGGTGTATAGTTCCATGGCCCGGTAAGTATATACCTGGCAGGTCAGAATCATCCAGCGTAGCAACAAGCGCAAGCTTTCTCCATAATAGTAGATGTGGAACTGTATCAAACGCTTTTTAAGATCAACAAGGAATGTGTAAAGTTTCCTCCTTTTGCGGTTTAATGTCATTTGAATTAGTGACGTAAGCATGAAGATATGGTCTTTGCACGAGTAGCCCTTTCTGAATCCTGCCTGGTTTTCCGCTATGAGTTTTCTATTTTCAATCCAATTACTTAGTCTATTTTTCAATATGGATGTAAAATGTTTTGACAAGTTGCTTATAAGGGTAATGCCCCTATAATTTGATGGTGTAACTACCTTATTAAACGAGGTCTCTAGCCCAGAAGATATTGACAGGGTGGTCCTCCTTCTGACTTCCATCCTGCAATCAGCTTGTGACTCTTCCATGGGGAGACGCTCCAATACTACAAGACCGTCAAAGCCGTGGTGGACCACCGAACTGAGTCGGATCAGAAGGTTGGTTATCTCCCTCCGCCGTTATAGTCAGAAAGTCCGGTGTTCTATTAGGAATTTCTTCCGCGGTTTATACCGAGCGTGCCATAATCGACTGAAGGCGGCTATACGGAAAGCTAAAAGTAAATCCTGGTTTGATCTCTGCAAGGAGGTGTCATCCGCATACTGGAGTGACATACATCGATTTATCGCCCGGGGCCGCGGCTCCCCCCGAGGTCCGCCACTTCTCAAACATGATAACGGCTCTCTTTACAATCCTCATGAGACTTGCCAGACCCTGTTAAAATCACTTTTTCCTACATGACACCAGACCTCACCCGCAAAGGAATGCAATTTCTGCTCACTCAGACGAACCTGAATTCAAACCCTGGGAAGTTTTGCGAGCCATTCATCGCTGTGGAAAAAGGAAAGCCCCGGGCCCTGACGGTCTTGGTTGAAAATGCCTAGACCTGGGCGGCCCGTCCTTGCAATTCCTGCTGGCCGAATTGTTCACCAAATGCCTTCGTATGGGCCACTTCCCCCGTCAATGGAAAGAAGGCCGCCTCATACTTCTGCCTAAACTCTCCAATTCAGCCACCAGTCAGCTGGAGAAATACAGACCTATTACTTTATTGAACACTATGGCCAAAGTATTTGAGAGATGTATCCTGGCCCGACTTCAGAGGCTCGCGGATCGTCATGGATGGTTCTTTGAAGATCAATACAAAACCGTATTGGGTACCGTAAATGGTCGTTCAGCGGAAGATGCACTGGCGAGTATCACTCAATTAATTGAAGAAAGACAAGCTCACTGGAGGAAAACTCTTGTCATCAGCTCGGACATCAGTAAGGCCTTCGACACTGTTTGGAGGCAGGCAATCATACAAAATCTTGAACGTCTAAATTGCTCAGAGTCTATTACCTGTTTAGTAAAAAGCTTTTTGGAAGACCGGACGGTTTCTTACTCAGCTTGGACAGCAACAGAATGTACGTCCTCCCAACTCGGCACTCCCCAGGGTTCAGCGCTAAGTCCTTTCCTGTGGAACATAGTTGCTCGGACCATCTTCACCCTTCACTCCATCATAGATAGCCGATTTATACGAGGGTTGTCCGTAAAATAAGTTCCACAGAGGTTTTTCATACAGAAAAACAGGTTTATTTGCCCTGAACTATACATTTTCGAAAATATCAGACTTTTTTCATTTTTCTACATATTCCCCGTTTCGTTCGACGCATATTTGCATTCGGTATACCCACTTATGGAACCCAGAGTCAAAGAACTCTGCCGCCTGGCCTCGTAGAAAGCCTAAAACCGCTTCTTTCAACTCGTCATCGTCCTGGAATTGGGTTCCTACCAGGTTTTTCTTCAAATCGGGGAAGAAATGGAAGTCAGTAGGAGCTACGTCCGGGCTGTAAGGTGGATGTGACACCAATTCCCATTCAAATTCTTCGATGAGGGCAGTGGTTTGATGGGCGGTGTGCGGCTGAGCGTTGTCGTGGTGGACACGCACCCCTTTGGTTAACATCCCTCTCCTCTTGTTCTGAATCGCGCGTCGAAGTTGTTTTAAGGTCTCACAGTACCGGTCGAAATTGATTGTTGTACCCTGACGCATAAAGTCGCAAAACAATAGGCTCTTTCGGTTCCAAAAGACGGTAGCCATAATTTTCCCGGCAGAAAGTGTTTGTTTAAACTTTAGAGGTTTCGGCGAAGAAATGTGCTTCCACTGCTTGGATTGCTCCTTTGTCTCCGGTGTGGTGTGGTGTACCCAGGTCACATCACCAGTAACGATCGAATCCAAGAATTCCTCTCCGTCAGTTTTGTGGCAATCGAGAAATTTCTGGGCCGCATCAACCCGCTGCCGTTTATGGTCTTCAGTCAGCATTTTCGGAACCCATATTGCGCAGACCTTTGAATACCCTAAATGTTCACGCAAAATCTTGTCGATGGTGGTTTTACTGACATCAGGAACCAAATCGCAGAGCTTCCGTACAGTAATCCGTCGATCTTCAAGCATTGCCGCTTCGACTTTGGCAATGGTTTCGTCCGAAACCGATGGTCGTCCAGCACGCGGTTCATCGTGGACGTCTGTTCGGCTGTTTTTAAATTCGCTGACCCATCTGCGCACCATCCCGGAACTCATACACCCTTTTCAGTATGAATGTCTTTGGCCGAATTCTTCTTTGCGGCCAAAAATCGAATTACTGACCGTAATTCGCAGCTGGCGGGAGACACGAGGGGAAGCTCCATCACTAACGGCTGCTCAGCCAAAACTAAGCTTACCAGCGACGTGTCCTTGGTGGGAAATTGGAGTGGGGAGAACAAGTTACGAGACCGTGCAGTCGTCTCGAGCCTAAAAGCGATCCTCATTACAGTGGTGCCCCGTGGAACTTATTTAACGGACAACCCTCGTAGCTTACGCGGACGACTTCACCCTTATGACTCAGGTTCGTAGTCGCCTGCCGGTCTCTGCCACTAACACCTTCTTGGAGAGGTTGACATCTTGGTGCACGATAAATGGTCTTAATATAAACCCCATTAAGACTCAAGCTTGCCTGTTCCAATGGCGTAATGTCCACCCCAACTCCGAGACAGGGCTTAGAGTCCTTGGTCAACCTTTAAACATCAAGAAGACCGTCACAATCTTAGGAGTGGAGTTTTACCAGACCCGCGGATTTGTCGCCCACCTACGCAAGATCACACGTAGATGCAGATCAATAATCCCACGACTCACCCACACCATACAGGGTAAATTTGGAATCTTCTTTTCAGCTGGACGGAGCGTCAGCATGGGGAGGTCGTGCTCTCTCCAGCGAAGGCATTAGGCAACTAAGGAGCCTTCACTGGAATTTTGCGAAACGTGTACTGAGAGGAGGTCCTTACACACCTACAGTCTCAGCCATCTCCATCACCGGCAGCCCTCCTTTCGATATTATTGTTAGGTCTCGTACGGCGTTCCTGAAGGAAATTTTGAATCTAGACCAGGCCCTGCTTCTTCGCCATACCCTCCAGATAGACGTCAATTGTCCTTCAGTCAAAACATCGAGGAGATAACAACACCTATAATATTCACAGACGGATCAAAAAATGAGGCTGGGGTGGGCGCTGCAATTGTTCCCTCATCAGAAGATCAGCAGCCCGTTCTCTTACGGCTCCATCCCAACTGCACAGCCTTCCAGGCTGAACTTCTGGCAATCCGCTGGGCGGTCCGTCTGGTGAAGGAAGGTTATTCAAGAAATGCGATCACTATCGCGTCGGACTGCAGATCAGCTCTGTCAGCCATATGTACGTCAGGTCCAGTTCGATCGACATTATTAGCTAAGATTATTCTCGCACTGAACACCAACCAAAACGTAAATCTGTGTTGGGTGCCGGGACACTGCGGCATCGACGGAAAGGAAAGAGCAGACAGAGCTGCAAAGAACGCGGCCGTTTTGATCTTAGAGCCATCATTTTCCATTCTGCCTAGAAGCCTGGCCCGTAACCACTCACGCGCGGCAGCCCTAGACGCATGGACGGAGGTTTATTGCCGGGACCACTCCAACAGACACCTGAGGAGAATAGCCCATACTCCAGACCGGCTGCTCCAATTCCTCCCTAAGGTCCGTCCTGGAGAAGTCACCACCACCTTACTTACAGGACATGGCCATGTTCGGGCAGACTTGGTTCTCTGGCGTCCTGGGGAAGACCCATCTTTCCCACATTGTATGGAGGAACAACAGACTGTGGACCACCTTCTATTCAGATGCCCTGCTTTCATGCAACACAGAATGAAGACAGCTCTGCTGCTTGGGAAGACCTCCTTCGACCCAGTCTCGTTGGCTGGACTCCCGGGTTCTCTGCAGGCATGGAACTTCCTGACCAGCTGGTTCGGCTCTGCAATTGGCTCTATATAAATATAATCTAGAGTAACTGGTTTCTACTAGTTAGCTTGACAGCCCGGGCAGTTGGCGTTTCTTGCGCTCCAGGGGCCTGGGTTATCCTTATTTCTCTCTCTATACTCTTGGAAGACGGGGCAATTTAGCAGCAGATGAATAGAAATTTGTTCCTCACATCCACAGAAGCATCTTGAATCCTGCACTGCTTTGATGAATTTTAAAAAGCTTCTAAAATTTCCGTGAATTGTAATAAATTTAGAGTTGTGGAAATTTGCCCGAAAATAATTCGAAATATTAGCGGGAAAGAAACTTTGAAATGTTTGGTTAGTATTTTTCTTCAATAGTGTAATTTTATATTTAATCAAATTTTCAATTATATCTGGAATATCCAAGTCGTATCGCTGTTGATCCTCGATCGATAAATATTTTATTCAAGCACGTTGTCGTTGATTTTTATTTGACAAATCCATGTTGTCTGGAGCTCAAAAGATTATTACTTTCATAAAATTCATAAATTCGATTTTTCGATTTGAAATCAATGAGATAGGTCGTAACTTTTTGTTGATTCCAAATTAGATTTATGTGGTTTAGGAATTATCTTTAGAGCTGCTATTTTCCATTTCTCCGGATAATGCCCCTTTTTGAATACATTTATTAAATAGTTTGCATAACATATGCTTAATTTTTGGGTAAGCACATTTGATCATATTGTGGCGAAGAAATATTTTATTATTTAATTTAATATTATTCAATGAAAATACTCAACAGATTATAAAAATATATATTACTCTGTATTTGTGAAATCATCTTTAAAATATTTATTTGCTTGCTTGCTTAAGATTCTCTAGCTGTAGATAGTTTTGCTGACTTGTTAATAATTGTCGACTCGTCGTTGTGACGTCATCAATAAATTATTTTATATCTTAGGATATTTCAAGGCTTGATTTCTACGCTACAATATTGTTACTTATGTTGTCTAAACCTGGAGCTTTTTAAACATCAGAATTAGAAATGATATTCATTATTTCTTCTACTTCGATAATAATTATGCTTGGATTATTCATTCGTGGCTTAAAATTTCTAATTATTTGTTGTAGAAAATTGTCCAAATTAGGATCGTCTTCAGGAATTAAATCGTCCATTAATATGGTCATTGTTTGCTCTTTTAGATATTCTGGTGAATTGTCAATTATGGGAATTCCATTCTTTACATTTGAGGATCTTAATTTATTGAAGAACTTATAAGCATTACCAAATGGATTATCTGTGTAATTTTCTTCAATAACGTTTCGCCAGTTAGTTCTTTTAGCTTTTCTTATTGCATTAGTGTATTTGTTTCTTGCCAACTTAAATGTATTGTAACTGATTGTTTTATGACGATAATACTAGTTTCTAATATAATGAAAATGATTTTTTATTATTTCCTGTTCATTAGTCCACCAGTCAATTCTGGAAACATGTTTATTAATGGGGGATTCAACCTTCGAAGATTTATATGCTGCTTCTCTCAATAAATTCATGAGTGCGTTCACTATCCCATCAATGTCTTCCTCATCTTTCACTCTGCTTATATCAATTCCCAGTTTTTTGTATCTTGTAATGATATGTTATTAGAAAAATTTGCCCAATTCGCATTTTTTTCAAAGTGGAAATTTGATTATTGAATAAATGACCATTCTTTAACCTGATATCAAATTCAACAGCAACATGGTCGGAAATATTAGTCAAATCAGAGGTATGCCAGTTGTTTATTAAACTTAGTGAGTGTTTATTCGAGATTGTGAGATCAATTATACTTACTCTCCGTGGCAGGTGGGTGTTTTTTCAGGTTATGTATAAAGAGGTTACATTCGTCTATAATAGGTTGTAATCTATATCCATTAGAGTTTATAACAAACCATATAGTATGTCTTGAATTAAAATCACCGCAAAGGATTACAGGTTGATTTATATACGTTTTGAGCAGATCTCTAATGAATGTTTGATGAACAGGGTTAAATGTATTCGGATGAATGTAGAAATTAGAAATAATTAATTTTGCTTTAACTGTAGAAATAGATATTGTTGTACAAAAAGAATTTGTGAATTTTTCCTCTTTGCTGAACTTTATATTTTTATTTAAAATTATAGTTGCCGTATATTTTTCCCCAGTTTTATTCGAACATATAATTTGAGAGTCCATATCATAAATAACATTTTCATGTAAAACATATGGTTCTTAAATCAAAAGAATGTCAGGTGAAGGATATTCACATATCAAACAAAATGTTAACGCGGGATTCGATCCCGGTTCATGACTGTCTGGAAACGAGGGTGTTACCCACTCGTCCTTGTCAGGTGGGTCATCTCTAGTGTTGGCCTGTAGTTTACTTATCGCAGTAAAACTTTTTCTTACATTTTGTTGAATACATCTCACATTTTCAATCATATAGGATATTAATTTATTTAAGATTAAGCTTTAAATTGTATTTGCTACATCATTTCCCTCGTATATTTGTGAATATTGTGTTCTTTGGATAATTTTGTCTATTTGTGATTTGTAAATCGGGCATTCACTTGAATTTGATTTATGGTTTGTAGAAAAGTTTTTAAATTTAGGGTGCTTAGAGAAATTGCGACAATTTTGCGCTTCAGTACAGTTGTGGCTACCCTGTACACCGCATATTTTACATATTTTAATGTTTTGGCAGTCTTTTGTTTTATGGTTCGGATTAAATTCAAAACAATTTTGGCATTGTCTTACAAATATTCTGTCTTGTGTAGAACATCGCTCAAAATCGGTGTATATCTCATTACCCATTTTCTTTAAAATTTGGTAAACTTTAGGAGTTACTTTTAATACTATATTGTGATATGCAGAGTTAAATCCCATTCGCGGTACGAGACAAGCGATGCCAAACACGTCCGCACAGTTGGCTTCAGAAGCCATATATCGATTATGTTTATTTTAATTTCTTTTGAAAAATTCAACTATCCCTGATCATTTATTTTACTCTGGGATGCCGTCACTACAGGATAAAGTACTCTTGGTGAAATTTTATTATTGCAATTCAGAATCTTCCACTGAAGCTTTACGAGCGTTTCGTAACTTTAAAGGTATTCGAAGAGGTAAAGGACCCATGAGTTGCTACTCTCTAAGGAGAATGATAAAAAATTTTGAGAAGACTGGATCTCTGGAAGCAAAACCTCGGAGTGGAAGACCATCGACACGCAAGTCAGTGGCTGTTACGTTTTCGCAGAATGTTGAAGCTATTGAAAAGTTATCCACGTATGGAGAAGTAAGTGCTCGACAAGTTTCTCGACAAACGGGGATTTCGTATGGAACAGTTTGGAGAGCTCTAAGAATTTTTCTTAAAAAATACCCGTACAAAATTCAAAGATTTCACGAGCTAAAAGTCGGCGATTTTGAGAAGCGTCAAGAATTTGCTGCATGGGTTTTCCGGCAAATTGATATTGATGAAAACTGGCTGCCGAATGTTCTGTGGACAGATGAAGCTCACTTTTCTCTAAATGGAGAAGTCAACACTCAAAACAGCCGCATTTGGGCAACAGAAAACCCTAGGATTTTTACAGAAATGCCACTTCATCAGCCCAGAGTTACAGTTTGGTGTGGGTTCACTTCTTCTTTTATTATTGAGCCATTTTTCTTTTAAGAAATAAATGGAAGAACATTTAAAACCGTTTCTGTAACTGGTGAACGTTATGTTCAACTTTTGAGATAAAAGGTTATCCCCATATTGCAGGACAGACAAGCACTGAGCGAAATAACATTCATGCAAGATGGAGGACCTCCTCATATCTCCCGCGGTGCCAAACAATTGCTGAAGGATACGTTCGGTGAAGATCGTGTGATAAGTCGCCACTTTATACACCAGTGGCCTTCAAGATCACCAGACTTGACGCCTTGCGATTTTTGTCTATGGGAGTACATTAAGTCGCGTGTTTATCGATGCTGGCCTACCACATTGGCCATGTTGAAGGCTTCTATCAGACGGCACGTTTCATCAATTTCAACAGATATGTTATTTAATGCTGTCCAATCTGTCATCTATCGTCTGCAGGCGGTGTTTGAGAATGAAGGGCGCCACATTGAGCAAGGATTGTGATCTAATACAAGAGACAAGACCTCCAAGAGACAAGTTACCTCATGTGTTATAAAAGCTTCCATGTATTATATTATCTACCAATATTTTAAAGCTCTTTGTGTTGGGTTATGGGTAAATAAATTCTGTCCTCATATCTTGTCTCTTTTTTATTTGTGAACAGTAATTTTTGTTTGTTTGTCATTTGCTCACATCTTATATTATGTCGTGCAGACCAAAGTGTTATAACTTCTCGAATAACACTGTACACACAATTTTACCCCTTATGTTTAATTTATCGCTTTTCGCTCATTAAAAGAAATAGCATAAGGAATATTCTCTGTAACCCCCCACCTTTAGAAATTTTGGGCAAAAAAAAATAATACAAAATGATTTTACTACCACGTTTTTCAACGCAAAAGGTTGATTTAAAAATTATATTTATTTGAGGGTATACATTTTAAAAAATCGTGTACAGTATAATAAACAATGATAACATTTGACAAGCCCATAGGATATTTGGAATAAAGTACAACAAATGTATTTTGTCACTCCCATCTATATTTCATTTGTTGGATCATGACAAATTTCCAGTTTAATAGTCGAGTGTCGCCAATTATTCAAGAAATTACACATTCCTTATAGCAAGAAATCCTATTAGTAGTACCATCATAATTTTTGGTACTATTTAACATTTCAAAAAATCGTATATTGAACTCAGCTATGTTTTTCAAACATTCAATATATTTGACAAAACTCTATCAAAAATATAAATATTTTTTGCTACATGTTTTAATTTGCATATACCTATTTTACATATCTCAGATTGTATTTAAAAATCGTTAACCATTTCTTCTAACTTTTGGCGAAATGGTGCTTTATTAATTAACGATTTGATATTATTAGGATTCTTTCCTGGTATACAAAAAGGAAAAATACGTGTCGATCAGTTATATTTTTCAATTAATCAAACAATTTGGCTGCTGAATTTCTGATTCTGGTACAGCGCCATCTAGGGAATGAAATTGTAACTAAAATCAATTTCGAAATTTTCAATATTTGCCATAAAAAATCCCATTGCATTCTGAACACAATGGTGTTTACCGCATTGCTCTAGCGCAAATATTCGCGGAGTTATTAATTTTTAAAGTTGTGCGGGACTTTTGGATCACCCTGTATTTGCGTTCAAATGTAATATACCTGAAATTTGCAATATATGTATATATATCACCTATAATTAATATCATATTTAAAATTTGTAAATACACATGATAATGAAAATTTTAAAGATATTTTAATGTTTTGATATCAAATGTCTGGAAGGTAAATATTTGATTTTTTAAAATAGTTTGATGAATCTTTGATAAGGTTACTGAAGAAATAGGTGCAAAAATTAATGGAATTCCATGACTAATGTAATCGCTTAAATGTGTATGTAGTAAGTATTAGTATGTAGCCTATTAGTGTGTAAGGTGACGCATAAAATGAGAGATTCAATGTTTTAATTCCATAGCAGAATACACTGAAGAAATACATGAAGCAGCAAATGTTCAGTCTAAACTTCCTATCAGTCAAATGTTAGTATCTTATAGCCGAGATTTCTGGAGGCTGCTGTATATAATGGAAAAAGTCCAAGTCAAATACAATACAAAGAAATAACACGCCATCTATATATAACAAATGAAAACATGTTTATTTTCACAAATAAATCAATCCTCTACTGTCCTTACTGCCTAACTGTCCTCAAATATTCCACCGATTTTATAGGAAAAACTTCGAAGTGAAATAGGATGTTAATTTTGAGGGGGAAGCAACAACTTATAAAACAACTCGCACGAAAACTTAATTTTATTTTTCAACAAAGAAAAATATAAATGAAATTTAAGCAAAGGCATCTCTCCCGATCGTACAACTGAGGTTTCCGATGGATTTCTGTCGGACTAAATCGTTGAATATTTTAATTATTGCAGAATTCCATAGTATTCCATCAGAGTATCTCAGTAACCGACCAAATGATGCCTTTTTCTTCATATAATCACATTATCTAAGTACCATTAAACGTTGGAACTATTTTTATATACTATTATTTATTTTGTACTATTGTTTATTTTGTATTTTCCTCTTTTTAAGCCTATCTAGCTATTATATTTTCAACCATGTTCGAGGTTTTAGGGAAAACACTTTTAGAATGTAAAAAAGTATAGAAGAAAAGAAGAAAAATTTCGAAGCGAGCAAAGAGTGATATCAAAAGAAGGTTGGGAGAAGGGTAAGTAAACACGTGGGAAGCCAAATAATCACCACAAAAAGGAGATTTTGATGAAAATAAAAATTAAGAACGTAGGCGTGGATCTGTGGGCGTTCCAATCCATTACTTTTAAAGTTACCTTTTGCGACATTGTAGCATTCTGGACGGAGAGGATTAAGTTAAAACAGAAAAATTATTGAAAGCTTTTAGGAACTGTGTCGCGTATGTGAACTTTTATTTTCCATGTCAACCGTCACATATTTCTCTGGTTGACGTGACAAAATACATTCACCGTGATACGTTCCCACAGGACATGACAGAGAGAGGATATATCTCATAATTATATTTATCGGACGGAAGATTTAAGGAATTTTATAATGAAAATCCATATAGAATCGCTAAAACATATTCAAAATATTTCCACTTGGAAAATTAGGGAAGACAAAAACTTCAGGAGAAGACAGCAATTTATTTCAGGCAAGGACAAATTATGAATGATAAACAAAAGATAAGCCACGAGGGAAATTTACAGAGTAGCAAAATATAAACGTAAAATTGACCACTCTGTTAATAAAAATAATAAAATTAATAAATACTTTGTTACAATATGTTTTAATAGAATATTTTCCCGTATTTTGAACGGGTCTGGAAAGTCAAACAGTTATAAGTCTCTTATTAAAGTTTCCTATATATATATAAATGATATTATAGGGGGGAGACACTAAAACACTTCATATATTAGAAGTTACAAGGAAGGCCACAGCCCTAGAAAAAGGAGTGCTGGCGCAGCTCGAGCAATGAGATTGCCCAGTGGGACGGTATCTCACTTGATGCCTAAACCTTGATGTCTTCAACAGGCTCCCAGTGTCTTCTTATAGCCTGAGTGTTCCCTGCTGGTGTAGAAGTTGGACCTTTGAAAGTACCCTCTATGTAAAGTTATATGTTGCCAAACTGTCACGCCTATTTCTGAGGTCGTCATCCATCTTTTAATACTTTATTGTTTCCATACAAGTTATACAATAATAGGGAATATTTAGATCTTTTATTAGGTATATACCAAAGGAGGCACCTCATCCGTTGAACAATTTGTACACGAATACCTTCGCAACTTTATGTCATAAATATATTGACATTTTCATATTTATAGAAATATAGATGTTGATATTTGAAGCAAATTACTGAGTTAAAACTGATAATTCAATATTCATTTTAAATTTTGACAGATTTTCTGAAAATATAAAGGATGTTTTAAATAGGAACCTTAATCTATATAGATAATACCGTAACAGAGTTTTCCATTGTAAAGTCCTGAGCTATCTTCTCCGAAGATTCTGAACTACACATAACGATCTATATACCAAAATTTCGTTATTTTTTCTTCGTATGATAGGCCTGTTTTTATTTTCCTAATGTTAACAGTTATTTTTATTTTTTAATTTAATCTATTTTACAATCGTAGATTTTTTTGCATTTATCATCATCAATTCTTTTGTTTTGAAATGCGTTCTTTTGTTTACCTTTTACTAATTCTTATTTACTAATTTTTACTAATTTCTGATTCATTTGATTATGATTATAATTTGTAAGTACTTTGTTATAGTTTTTCATTTAAATAGAGCTCAATTTTTGTGTATGTTTCTTATTTGCATTATCTTTCCTAATGTCTTTGGCAACGTTTTTTTTTTCTCATAAATAGGCTGAGGTTATATTATTTTTCGAATTGTAGATTGAAATATTTATTTATGTCTTTCTTTTGCTTAATTATTTCTTCTTTATATTTGTTCTTATTTATTCTTTTTTTTTACTCTTTCACAATCAAATTTTGAAAATGGCTAAATGGCTCCCCTTCTCCCTATTTGCTTTTGCAGCTTTTCTTATAAAAAAAATATTAAAACTTAGAATTAAGCTTTGCTTTTTTATATACATGTTTATTACACATTTAGCAATACTTTCTCTTTATATTTGTCCTTATTTATTCATTTATTTACTCTTTCACAATCAAATTTTGAAAATGGCTAAATGGCGCCACTTCTCCCTATTTGCTTTTGTAGCTTTTCTTATAAAAAAAATTAAAACTTAGAATTAGGCATTGCTTTTTATAGACATGTTTGTTACACATTTAGCAATACTTTCTCTTTATATTTGTCCTTATTTATTCATTTATTTACTCTTTCACAATCAAAGTTTGAAAATGGCTAAATGGCTCCACTTCTCCCTATTTGCTTTTGTAGCTTTTATTTTAAAAAAATATTAAAACTTAGAATTAAGCATTGCTTTTTTATATACATGTTTGTTACACATTTAGCAATACTTTCTCTTTATATTTGTCCTTATTTATTCATTTATTTACTCTTTCACAATCAAATTTTGAAAATGGCTAAATGGCTCCACTTCTCCCTATTTGCTTTTGTAGCTTTTCTTATAAAAAAAATATTAAAACTTAAAATTAAGCTTTGCTTTTTATATACATGTTTGTTACACATTTAGCAATATATATACCAAAATATTTTTTTGAATACTTAACTCTTTTAGTGAATTTTTGTCAGGGGGGCTGCAAAAGTGCCGTACTTATGCAGTATTTTGATGTTTTTCCTGTGACAAGGATAGTGAAATTTAAAATTAAGCTTTGCTTTTTTATATACATGTTATTTACACATTTAGCAATATATACACAGAAATATTTTGGAATATTTAACTTTTTTGGTGAATTTTTGTCAGGGAAGCTATGGACTACCGTAATCATGCATTATGTTGATGTTCTTCTCATAAAAAAAATATTTGGGTTTGGAATTGGGCTTTGCTTTTTTGTATACATGTTTTTCACATATTTAGCTCCATTTTTGTGTCTTATTTTCTTTTTTGCAGTATCTTTCATAATGCCTGATTTGATTACTTGATCTGTTATAGTTTTTCATTTGAATTTAGCTCCATTTTTGTGTCTGTCGTTTTTTTTTCTATTCATAAATAGGCTGATGCTGTATTTGTGTACTCAATTGTTGCTCTTTGTGTCTGGTTTCTTTTTTGCAGTATTTTTTTGGAATCCTTTTTTTTCTTCAATTGTTTCATCACATGCTTGGAATTTTCTTTTTATGCCTGTCCTGGCTTTCAGTTTTATAG
Organism: Cordylochernes scorpioides; assembly: GCA_030710605.1. Taxonomy (NCBI): domain Eukaryota; kingdom Metazoa; phylum Arthropoda; class Arachnida; order Pseudoscorpiones; family Chernetidae; genus Cordylochernes; species Cordylochernes scorpioides. The sequence continues at coordinate 65,215,370 of CP092866.1, forward strand.
TTTTCCTCTGCTTGGTTCTTATTTTACCTTTTTTTTCAGCGTCTTCTGTCATGCCTCGAAAAGGCCGTGGAAGACTCACTCCCCTAACCGCTAGGCGTGCTAATATGACTCGCCGCAGGAACAAAACCACGATTGCTATTTCTCCAGTTTACTTTTTCACCAATGTCTATAATTTTTCACCTGAAAAGATTTTTTATTTTATTTGTTATTCAATAAACTATTATCACTTATTTTTGGTCGTCTTTTTATTTACTTATTTTACTGGGGGTTGGTGGAAGGATGGTTTAAGCCGTTGGTTTTCGACCGCTACGACCCGGGTTCGATTCCCGCATTGGGCACTTTTTTCTGAAAAAATAAAAAAAAATGCTCCAATGGCTTCCGATTCTTGCAAAAGTCCAACCCCACCAGCAAGCGCAAGTAATCAAACGGGGCTCTGGCACATTTGTAAATGCAAAGTCGAACTGCTTTTCACATGTTTAGACATGTTGTGTACTTACAGTAAAAGCAGTCGCCTACTCTACCCACCATGATTATCAAGGCCTGTACCACGTGTACTAGCGATAAGCAAAAAAAAAATTATTTTACTCATTGATCTATACATACAATTATTTGCATACAATTATATACATACAATTTTCTACATTTTTGCACTCTGCAGTCTAATATGTTGTTAATAATAGGGGTTTTAGACAAATATCAACTGTTGAAATTTGAATTTCCAAAATAGTTGAATTATCGAAAGTGTCGAATTAGTTTGTCATATGATAGGCCGTAGGTCGAGACATCAAAAATGGTCGAATTTATCGTGTGTTGATTTAATTTGATTATATTGTATATATAAAATTATAGAATTGTTGTTTTTAATGAGGTCTTTTAAATGAATTTATTCCTTTAATATTTTGTCATATCTGCAATTTTTTTTCATTTCCAAAATATTTATTTACACTTTCACCAATGCCTATAGGATCTTTGCGATGGAACAGGTATGGTGTTCTAGCGCATGTGCTCTCATGTCCTTGAAGCACATATACTGACAGTACCCAAAGTTGAACACACTGTATACTGTCTGACATATATGACTATAAAGAGGGCTCAAGGCCAAACCTTTGCTACAAGAGCCTGTGTTTACGCACAGACGACTTTATGTGACTTTTTCAAGTGTGCGCACTTTGGATAGCATACATGTAAAGTTTAACCCAAATATATATAAAATGTAGTTTTTAATGAGGTCATTTAAATGAATTCCTATTATAAATCGTCTCCTCTGAAATATAGTTTTTAAATTTATATTCTGATTTATTTTATCCTTTTTTTTCATTTCCAAAATATATATTTACACTTTTCACCAATGCCTAAAGTTTCTCACCTGAAAGAAAAAAAACTCCGCCTTTGCCGGTCCCAAGCCAGGATGAAAAAGGAGGAGGGGGAACAGTAACAAGCTCACTAAAAAAACCTGGGCTCAGCTGGCCCGGCTGATAGTACCTTGTAAGGGCTCCTAATCCAGGGATACATTCTTTTGGAGCTAAGTCAGTGGCCTGCCACTGAGTAGTGCTCCCAGTCTTGATGACAAAGGCAGACGCATTCTACTTCACCCAATCATGATGGTTGTTAATTTCAAGCTTTACAAGCTTGACACTCTAATATGATTGAGTGAAGATAAGAAAGGAGAAAAAAATATTTTTTGTATTTTTTTTTGGCAATAATCTATTTATTATCAATTAATTTGATTTTGGTCTTTATTTATTATTCCCCTGCTCTATACATACATTTTGTACATTTACAATGTCAGCCGTTTTCTCTGTAATACCTTTTTAGCAGTGAGGTTATATTTGAGCAACAAACAATTGTTGAAATTTATAATGGTCGAATTATCGATAGTTTTGAATTACAGTTTGTTATATGATAGGCTGTAGGTCAGGACAACAAAACATGGTCGAATTATCGAGGTTATATTGTATATATAAACTAGAAATGTAGTTTTAATGAGGTCCTTTAAATATTTTCATTCCTTTTATATGTTGTCTTATCTGCGATATAGTAGCATTTTTTTGCAATTTTATTTGCTGATTTGTGTCATTTTTTCACTCTAAATATATTTATTTAAACTCTTCAACTAATGCCTATAGTTTCTTTCCTGAAATTGCTTACCAAACATGAGTTGGTTGTATTGTTATGCTTCGGAGATATTTTAATCCTAAACAGGGTCTTTACGATGGTACACGTATGGTGACACAGTGCATGTGCTCTCATGTTCTTGAAGTAGTGTAGATGTGTTGTTTGCACTTTTATTTTCTGATTTGTTAGTATTTTTCTTCTTTTTTCATTTTAAATAATTTTTTAGGCATAGGAACCAATGCCTATAGTTTCTCACCTGCGGGCCCTTCGAGTAAACCCGGGGCGTTGCCCGGGTCACTCGGCTAGTAATTAGATATTTATATTTCTTCTTTGAGATTTTAAACAATATTTTGAAAAAATAATGTCTCTATTCTCCCAACAGTTTCCGAATTAAAATTGTGTATCGCCTACAGGCAATATAGACATCGTACCTTGCTCGTATAGATGATCTTTGGTACATTTGAAGGAAAGTTCTTGTGTTTATTCCAAGTTAGCACATTTCAATGCTGTGATTACGACTGTTGGGACTGCTTTGTAGAAACACACAGCGGGACTTTATATTTAAAACTTTCAATGACCCGTTTAGGTACTTATACTCCTCAGTATTCATACTTTAGGAACTTAGAGAAAATAGGAAGGTCTATGAACTTCTTACAAAAAGAGGTAAGGGGTATTTAAGATTAAATGTGTATAAATACGCTGACCTATGCTTAAAACCTCTGTTACCGCCAGATCTTTCCGAAACCTGGCAGGCGCCTTTTCTTTTTTCATTTTAAAATTATTTGTGAGGGGCTCTCTGTTAGGAGTTTATACATTAATATAATATTGTGTTGTTCAACTATATTAGTTAATGCACACTGGATATTATCATAAAACTTACACAAGCCAAATGAATCATTAAAAAACGCAACCCATTCATTCCCTATAGATATCTTTATTCATGTCTTCGAATATTTTACAAAAGGTCTTATGATTTTGTTATCGAAATCCAATAGAAAAGGTCTTACAAATTGAGCGACATTGGAGCGTACAAAAGTCTCCAACTGTCCGGGTTAATCTCTAGACAAAACAAAACAAACAAAAAGGCTTTTATTAGGGCCCATAGCCCTGTATGGATTCGCCATACAAACAACAAAATAATACAGTAATTCTTCTCACTTTCCCCATGTGCACGTGAGTCTTTGTTTGAAAAGGGATTTATTTACACATCTGTTCTAAAACTTTCCTCACTACTTCTTTTGTGTATGAATCTATTTACTATTGATCTGTAGAAATTATAGAGTTCTATTGATATATTTTTCTTTTCTGATTTAACTATAGACTTATTATTTTGTTGTTGCGGTGTACATCTATCTATAGGGGGGGGAGAGAATAAAACAACTCAGATGTTAAAAATGATATAAGGAAGGCCACAGCCCTAGAAAAAGGCATGCTGGCGTGGCTCGAGAAATGGGATTGTCCAGGGGGACAGAATCTCGCTTGATGCTTAAACCCAACTGTCTTTAACAGACTACCAGACTTTTTGTCTTATTCTTGCGGTATACATCGATCTTATCAGATATCGCCGGTATGTTTACCTCTCTCTCTCTCTCTTGAATTTTATGCATTGAACGTGTTGAGATTTATTGAATCTTGAATCTGGACACAAATAATGTATATTTTTAAACTGTAACGATGACTAAAACCACAGAGTTGGTTAAAGATCAAAATAATTTGTTTACATATATTTTTTGACTATATTTTCGACATTCACGCATTTTTATGTTACAATTTTGTAACACCATTTCGTGACATATTAATAACATTTTAGCCAGTTAGTCTTTGAAAAAAGATGTGCCTTGATAAAAGTATCTCAGTGTGGGTTCGAAGAGGGTTCGTGAGTATACTACGATAGCCCTACATCCAGGGATCAAAGAATCTCAATAAACCCTTATTGTAGAAGCTAATTGGTATTTATCTAAGAAGTTATATGTGGTGAGTGCCAGAGGTAGATAGGCGCACATTGGCGTCAACAAGATTCGAAGTTCCAGAGAAGTTGCCAAATATTTCCCGCCGAGCCACCTAATAGAATAACCCAGCAGACAAACAGACGACGTAAATATTTACCAGACGAGAGTGTGTGGCACCAGCAGATTCTTTCTAATTGCTGCTCGGCTATTCCAGACCTCCATTATAGACTTACAATATATATTTCCTTTGCTGTGCGACCCAACTTCGTCCGTATTTTACCTGAGTGAATGTTTGCACAAATATATGGTTTTCAAAAATGTATTATATATTTATTGTTACAAATATATATATATATATTTGCGTATATATATTATAAACAGTTTATTATTTTTGATATTAATATTTTGCTACTATGTAAACTTCCTCAATTGCCGCTCTGGTATTTTATGAATGTCTTTTTCTTGCTATAAATAAGTTACTGTGTCATCCTGAAGTTTGTCTTTCCTCATTTCCTACATGACATTTTGGTGGAGATGCTAGGTAGATTATGTATTACAAACTAAAGATTACACCGAGCAGATATTGGGGCCATGGGTGCTGTGAACTACATGTGCTGTGACTGACTCCAGGATTCCACCGCCGTGTCAAAGTCAAGACTTCCTTCCTAGAAGACGATGTCGCTATAAACGATATAACGACAAAAGCCGCTCTTCACGCCGCAAGAAAAAGGATACAAAGATATTAGAGACAAATTTTCCGAGACTCCGAAGAAATCCATGTCAGAAACAAGTTATATCTATATTAGTAGCAATAAGATTGCAAGCTGTATGTCACAGCTCAATTAGGGAAGGAGCTATGTAACAAAATAATTATTATTTTATAAACAGTTTATTAATTTTGATATTTATATATCTACTTATTAGTAAATTAAATTTTATTGCCCTCTATCGTTAAAATTTTACACAAATAAATTTACTGGCAATGCGTTTCTTTTTTTTTTTTTTTAATCTCTACAGACCTTACTGCAATGATATGATTTAATGAATGAGAGGGCTTGGCTCATCAGTAGTGAACCCTCTCAGCGGTTTCGCCAACCGCTGAGAGGGTTCACTACTGATGAGCCAAGCCCTCTCATTCATTAAATCATATCATTGCAGTAAGGTCTGTAGAGATTAAAAAAAAAAAAAAAAAAAGAAACGCATTGCCAGTAAATTTATTTGTGTAAAATATCTACTTATATAATTGCCTCATTCTGTCTGTGTGAAGTTCACTGTGTGAAGTTCACGGATAGATTTTGGTCAGAATGGATAAAATAAAAAAAAGTGTCAAGGGATGGGAATCGAACCCACGACCTTCCGCTTACCGGGCAGATGCCATGACCACTAGGCCACATGACCACAATTTATAATTGTAACAAATAGTATTTGAATCAAAACATTCAATCGGGTAAAACACGGGCGTTGCCCGGGTCATTCGGCTAGTTTATATATATTTGGCTAATATGTAAACTTCCTTAATTGCCTCTCTGGTATTTTATGAATGTTTTGTTCTTGCCATGAATACATTTCTGTGTCATTCTAAAGTTTGTCTTTTTTAATTTTCTACGCGACAATATTATATTCTTAATAGTAAAAGTGATAACGATAAAAATTCATTGTTATATTATCATTTTATTCACCATCAGGTATATAGAAGAAATTCTGGATAAGCTGAAAAACCGGGGATCACGTTCTTTTTTATTACCTACGGATTGAAATATTTAAATTAGGTTTTGTCAATTTTTAAAAAATATTTATAAAAAATTATTAGTTTAATTGGAAGGTTAAGCGCAAGAATATTTGAGCATTTTTCTGGAAATCGTAGAAATGATAAAATTAGAAGTGTTAAAGATCCTTAAACCTATATATGATAACCGGTATTCTAGATTCTAGCCTTAATTATATATAATGCTTATCGTTTAAAAATTTTATTTTTTTACTCAGAGAGTGGTAAGATTTAGGGATTAAGTACGCTAAAGGACCCATGCAAATATATTATCTGTGAAAAATCGCAACCTCAGAATAATTTTTAACGTCTTGCCAAATGTTTCAATATTTATTTGTTCCTGACGAGGACTAAAGAATTTTGTCGAAACGTCGAGATAATTAAAATATTTACTGGTCAAAATATCTTTAATTTCTGAACTCTGCACATATCTGTTATAAAATTAACAATTATATTGATTTTTGTGAATGAAGCGGGCTTTAGAGATAGGTTTCTCTACTACTGACCTTCCAAATCTATAAGAGGAAATAAAGGCTGTTTAAAAAAGTAAAGTATTAAGCTGCCCACGCGCGCATAGTGCATAGTGACTATTTAAAATTAAAACATTGAAATATATCTAGAACCATCATTTAAATGTGAATTCACAAAGTTATAATATATTATTATACAAATAAACATATGGTGATATATAATATACATATAAAATGAAATAATTTAAAAGCACGAATGTTTCTTTTATACATAATACAAACTTCTACTGCCCTTAATGCGATGAAAAAAAATATGTATTGGGACGGCTTGGCTCATCAGTGGTGAACCCTCCCAGCGGTTTAGCCAATTTAATCCACCAGACTGCTTCTCAGAGCTCTAATACTGTATTGGACGATTCTGCTTATATACGCAGCACTCAAGGATGGAATCTCAGAAATGATTTTCAAGAAAACTATAGACATAAGCTTATAGGACAGTAGAATTACATCCAAATATTTGCATCGAGCAATGCTCTTCCGCAAACAATAAAGACAAGGTCAGTTAGGCATAAATTAACACAAAGCAATAAGGCGCCATCTATACATATAAAATGAAAGAATATACATGTACCTAAAAAGACGCCTCTGCATTTCTTTTTGCACCAGAATGATGCACTGTTCAAGACCCCAATAAAAAATTACTAGTTATTAAATAGAAGGAACCACAACAATACATACAACACCAGTTTAGGAAAATTAAGGCTAAAGGTTAACCTTTATGCCATGGTTTCTGTCTTTAGTCCTCATTTGGCCTGTTTGGTAAATTCGACCGAACTCGTAACCTCTCACGTGAAATGTTATGAAATCGAAGCAACCACTGTACTGATGAGGGCCGACACCATGGTATACAGGTTGGGGGTTTGTCTGAATCTGACAAATCAGGTGTGGTGACTCATTCTTCATCTTCACTAGTAAATTCTTCTACTAATACACAATTAAAGGGAGAGGTGACTCTTTTGATACATGAATATCATCCACCCGCAACTTTATTTTATTATATATCCTATATTATTAGGTTAAATGAGAATAATTTCTGATGAAATTATTGAAAAAAAAAACACATTGCTAGTATATTTATTTTTTACAAATTTTATAAATAAGATGGAAGGTTTCTTATACAAGTATTTCCCTTTCTCTCTCTCTTGTTTATATATAAAATTTGAATAAATATATATATATGTGCTGTGAGCTAAATACATATTAAATTGATTTATTAAAGATGAATTAAATATTTATACTTCTATAAATAAAATACATATAAATAAACTCTGTGTTGAATTTTATTGTGCGTTACTTATAGAATATATGGAATTAAATTATATATAAACATTTTGATGATTCAAGTCAATAAATATATTTAAGTAAATAATAAAATATGAATAGATGATGATACGGGTACAGATGGTGATACGATGATTTACGGGTATATACATTTGTCCCAAAAGTCCGTGTTTTGCTTAAAACGTTGTTTTTCTTATTACTTGGCGAATAATATTATTACGGCGAATACATAATAATACATAATACAATTACTTTATATATAATACAAAGACATTATACATAACGGCAAATAATATTGGTATTTCAATTTGTTTTTGCAAGTGTTTACAAACTATTGGAACAACCATGTATTTTTTCACATTATCTTTAAACGTTTAAAATATACAGGTTATTAATTGTTTAAAATAATAATTCAAAATTTTTAACAATTCAACTACCCATAATTAATTTTAAATTCGAAGATATCTACATTCATGGAAAATTTGAAGTGGAAAGTTTTTGATATCACCATTCATCTTTTTTTAAAGAGACGGCGGCAATTTTATTCACACTTTGTTATCTCGTCTGTTTTCAAAAAAAGGTCACTGTGAATCAAATTATATTTAAGAATCATTATCTTAATCCCGATATACATGCTAAAAGGTACAACTTCTTTAAGTTTTTTCCATGAGTGTATTTGCATTTTTATATAAATTATATCTAAATGAATAAATATATGTTGCATACTTATATAATATTCAAATATTAATACTGTATAATGTGTAATAATATAAAATATGGTGACTTTTTGTTATTTTGCCATATAAGTTCTCGCTCTTAAATGTGATTTCTAGCTTGAATTTTGCATTCCTTTCCTTGACGAGTTTTTGAATGCTTAAATAATTTAAAGTAGATGGGTTATATCAGAAGGTCTAATTAATGAAAGAGAACATCTGATAAACGGACTACTGGATTCTGCTGATGACATATTATCATTTATATCGAGAAAAAATACTAGCATCACTGAAGTTTTATTATTATTTTTTAATTTCCAAAAGCCATAATTATTCTTGGGAGGTATGTTGAAGGGTGGTATAAACGAGGGTTTTTTTACTGCTACGACCCGGGATTGAATCCCGCATTGAAGACTTTTTTCTACTTTGAAAAATGCTCCCATAGGACCAATACTTGCAAAGGTCCAACCCCACCAGCGAGTGCAAGTAACCAAACAACTTCTGGCAGATTTGTTAGTGCAAAGTCGAACTGTTTTTCACATGTGTAGACATGTGGTGCGCTTACAGTAAAAGCAGTCACTAACATTCACCATGGTTATCATGGCCTGTACCACGTGTACTAGGGATAATAAAAAAATACTTATCTAAAAAATGTTTAGGTTTTAAATTATTATTTAGATGATAGCGTGTGACAGGTTATGTTCAGGTTAAATAAAAAAAAAACAGTGTAAATATTCTAGAATTTGCATGTAACATGTGCCACACTGTGAGCTAATGCTCTAGTAAATATATAAATACCAAGCTACATTTACAAATTTCTATTTGTCCCTAAATTTCATTATTATTATTTTTTAATCTCAAATGTTGATGCGCAACACATTGGCGATATTTACACACTAATCCAGCACATCAGTTTCTTTAGGTAAAATAAAATGAAGACGGCAAGAAAAAATAACACTTAAATTTTTCAAGAATGCAAAGAAAATTCTGACTTTATTTATACACAACTTAATATCAACTAAACAAAAGGGTAGTTACAATGTATGAAACCCTTTGTTAATATTCGTATTAAATTATTATAATTACTTTATTATACGTTCAATTATGCTAACTATACGAGTAATTCATACTATGAGTATCATTATGGGACACCAAAACTGACGCCATCTCTTAGAAAAAACTGGGTGCCCCCTGTAAACCAATCAGGGGCAGCAGTACCATCATAGAGACTATTCAATTTTTTATCATCATCATTTTTAAATATATTTTATTTTCTTTGTTAGGTATCAAATCATTTGAAATTGTAGTTTTTTTTTTGTTGTGTTCCTTTTTGCGCAATAAAATATATAGAACTAAGGTGTAATATTCAATTCAAGCATATAGAACCAACATCGATTCATTTTTAAAACAAAGCAAAATCATAAGGTTATACAACTTTCACTTTTTCATACAAAGACTATTTATTTATATTTTATCATCAAATAAAACGCGATATCCCCACAAGGGATGCTTGCGTCAAGCAACAACACTAAATTCAAAGAACTATTTTACATAAACAATTGGTGAATTACAATGTTTGAGTAGAAGTTTAAAAAAGAAAGGAAAGGAAAATTAAAATCATGCTTGATTTTATAACTAACCTAAAAACAATCAATGAAATAAATACAAATATACATTTATATTATGATGCATTAGCGCTCCATCTGTTATGAAAATTCGAAAATATTATAGAATTTTCATAACAAATATACATAGTTTAGAAATTATGGGTTTTTCTATAACCCAAGAGAGAAAAATCATAGATATATTTACAGAATTTCTCAAAATATAAATGAGTCCTTACTGTTTATAAGACCATTTAGGGATAATAAAAATACTAGTATAATTATCGTATTATGAAGAGATAAGACAAGGTATATGTACTGTCGAATTATAGCGATAAAAAAATCGATATATCTATAGAATAATAAAATAAACTAGAGAAGTTATTTTAAAATCTCGCAACTTATCAAAAAAAAAAAACGGTCAAACTATCAAATTAAGGCTAATTCCTAAAGAACAAATGGTCAAATCGTATAACAATTTTCCAAATGTTTTATGGGGGAATGTTTTTTTTTCTCTCTCGAAATCTGAAATATGTTTCTGAAATAAATTATTTGTTTAAAACAAAAAAAGGTTTAATGGTAGTCATTGAAGATGCTTTTGTAATTTAGTAACCTGCCATTACAAAATATTTGAGCAATAAGTGCAGCTGCTCCAGTTTGGGATTTTAAATTGAACAAATGATGGATGACTAGGTATCCCACAAAAACTGCCATTTGTATTAATTTTTTCCAAGCAGTCGAAATTATTTTTCTGCAGAAATATTGTTGAACCTGTGATTTAATTCTATTATTTGGTTATATACATAGCGTATTGGGGAGATTTTTTCTAAAGGATAATACAATAGATTTTTGTTGGTTATTTGTGAACATTCTACGGATAGTTTGCTATCGACTGATAAGTATCTGGCGTAGATTACTTTGTATTTACAATAATTTACTGTAATACAATAAACATTCATTTTTATGATGTAATATTTACAACGTACACTTCATTACAAATCATGGTATTTTTGGATCATTTCTGGCGAAAATCGGTGAACGGATGATCATAGCTGCTTCTGTGGAAAATAAAACCAAGACAAAATACATTTATTAATAGAATGTCCAATCTTTCACAGCTACAGAAGTAATCATTTTTATCTCATCGAAGAAATGGGCAAATTTGTATATAACAAAGGCATCTATGTGAAATTCAATAATTTTTGTAGATTCATTTTAGATTTTCTATTCTGTTTGAGAAAACCAACCTTTCAGTTTTAATTTTGTTTTTAGTCTTTTTCATTGGTTTGTATATAATCTGCTAAAATGTATTTAGGCGCAAGTATCCTAAGCTGGGATATCGCGTCCGATATATCAAACAAAATAATATGATGTATTATATCAGTATGATGGTATTCGGGTCATCAAAAAGGGTCATTTCTATTTAAATTCATTTAAACAAAGCATTTTTCCATCTGCTCTGCCCAAAGCGCTCAAACTTTAATTGATTAATATCTCATGGAATGTATTGTGTGAAATCGAAGACGTATTTGTACTGAAAATGGCCATAGCCCCGAAGCCATTATTTGTCTGAAAATTCCAAAATGGGTGTATTGGCATAATCACTGCTTGTGAAGTGATAGGGTCGATTTTAGGTAATAGTACAATGTAATTGTTAATGGATGGTATTCAAATGCAGTTTTTGATGCATTTTAAATGGAGAGGTGTTTCCTTGTGTAAATATAGTTGTACTTTATAAGGCGACAACGTGTCGTATATAAATAAGTAATAAAAGCATCAAAGTACGAATGTTTCTTGGTGGTGTCTTGTCCTTGGAGCAGATCGGTCCATGCACCCTGATCACAATACCGGCCAACTGAGGTATCTTGTCTTTGGAGTAGACCGTTCCATGCACCCTGATCACAATACCGGCCAACTGAGGTGTCTTGTCCTTGGAGCAGATCGGTCCATGCACCCTGATCACAATACCGGCCAACTGAGGTGTCTTGTCTTTGGAGTAGACCGTTCCATGCACCCTGATCACAATACCGGCCAACTGAGGTATCTTGTCTTTGGAGCAGACCGTTCCATGCACCCTGATCACAATACCGGCCAACTGAGGTATCTTGTCTTTGGAACAGACCGTTCCATGCACCTTGATCACAATACCGGCCAACTGAGGTATCTTGTCTTTGGAGCAGACCGTTCCATGCACCCTGATCACAATACCGGCCAACTGAGGTATCTTGTCTTTGGAGCAGTCCGTTCCATGCACCCTGATCACAATACCGGCCAACTGAGGTATCTTGTCTTTGGAGCAGACCGTTCCATGCACCCTGATCACAATACCGGCCAACTGAGGTATCTTGTCTTTGGAACAGACCGTTCCATGCACCTTGATCACAATACCGGCCAACTGAGGTATCTTGTCTTTGGAGCAGACCGTTCCATGCACCCTGATCACAATACCGGCCAACTGAGGTATCTTGTCTTTGGAGCAGACCGTTCCATGCACCCTGATCACAATACCGGCCAACTGAGGTATCTTGTCTTTGGAGCAGACCGTTCCATGCACCCTGATCACAATACCGGCCAACTGAGGTTTCTTGTCTTTGGAGCAGACCGTTCCATGCACCCTGATAACAATACCGGCCAACTGAGGTATCTTGTCTTTGGAGCAGACCGTTCCATGCACCCTGATCACAATACCGGCAAACTGAGGTATCTTGTCTTTGGAGCAGACCGTTCCATGCACCTTGATCACAATACCGGCCAACTGAGATATCTTGTCTTTGGAGCAGACCGTTCCATGCACCCTGATCACAATACAGGCCAACTGAGGTGTCTTGTCCTTGGAGTAGACCGTTCCATGCACCCTGATCACAATACAGGCGAACTGAGGTGTCTTGTCCTTGGAGCAGTTCAGTCCATGCATCCTGATCACAATACAGGCCAACTGAGGTATCTTGTCCTTGGAGCAGATCAGTCCATGCACCTTGATTACAATACCGGCCAACTGAGGTGTCTTGTCCTTGGAGCAGACCGTTCCATGCACCCTGATCACAATACCGGCCAACTGAGGTGTCTTGTCCTTGGAGCAGACCGTTCCATGCACCCTGATCACAATACCGGCCAACTGAGGTGTCTTGTCCTTGGAGCAGACCGTTCCATGCACCCTGATTACAATACCGGCCAACTGAGGTGTCTTGTCCTTGGAGCAGACCGTTCCATGCACCATGACAACAATACCGGCCAACTGAGGTATCTTGTCCTTGAAGCAGACCGTTCCATGCACCATGATCACAATACCGGCCAACTGAGGTGTCTTGTCCTTGGGTCAGATCAGTCCATGCACCCTGATCACAATACCGGCCAACTGAGATGCCTTGTCCGTATGGATGTCCTCTCTTGGATTGATGTCAGCCATATAGAGGGCTGCAAGGATGACCGGGTATATATGATCCGGAGACGAATGTTTATTTTCAAATATAAAATAAACTCCTACTGTCCTTACTGTGATCGAAAAATATTGGAAGGGCTTGGCTCATCATCAATGGTGAACGCTCCCAGTGGTTTCATCAATTGAATCAACCAGACCGTTTCTTAGAGCTCTAATACTGTATTGGACGATTCTGCTTATATTTTTTTATCGCAGTAAGGACAGTATAAATTTATTTTATATTTAAAAATAAACAATCGTGCTTTGATGCTTCCCTTTCTTATAGCCGTATATATTCTAAGATAGAACCATATACATTTATATATTAAAACCTTACGATATAGAAATACAGAATATTCAAATTGAAAACATGTTTGCAACCTAACTGAATCAACAAATTAGAGTTGCAAATCAGAGATATCCTTGTAATTAATGTACGAGTATATATTATTTATGTTTGATGTTTATATGACTTGTATTCTCACACATATTGCGTGAATTAGTATTTTATACTCAATAAATATGCGTTTTAATATCCAACTATGTAATTCATATAAAATTATTGTATATTTAAATATTAATATTTTTAAATTAGCGTATGAAATAAACATATAAATTATAAAACTATTTTAGAGGCGTAATATTCTTTTTGAAATAAAACAATTTCTACTGTCCTTACTGCGATGGAAAAAGTAAAGGGAGGGCCTGGCTCATCAGTGGTGAACCCTCCCAGCGGTTTCGCCAGTTTAATATATATTTCTAATAAAGCAGGTATTAAATGATTTAAAATTGAAACACTCATAATCATTTAGATTGTTTTTATCAATAAATGAAACATTATACAAGATGTCATAAAATAACGGAGTAAAAATATTTTGGTCATAATTTCATTAAAAAAAAACAATGACAATTTATAACAATATATTCATCCGGTTTCAAAGTGGCGGCGATGCACAGGTTCAAACGTGGCTTTAATATTTTCCTATGGGCCGCAGGTCCACTGGAACAATCGGTCCCATTCTCGGCGCAGCAATCGCTTCAGCGACTTCAAACCTTTGTGGCGTGTAACATAGGTCTGTGGGTTGAGATCGGGTGAGTATGGCGGCCATTCCGCCGACGTGATGAAGTCCGGAAAATGGACGCTGCACCAGTCCTAAGACAATTTCGCCATGTCATTCGGCGCGGAGTCCTGCTGGAACGTCCAATCTGCATCGCCGAAGTGCTGTTGAGCCCACGGAAGTACGAGGGCCCCGGGAATGTTTCGGCAACACATTTATCCGTTGAATTTGACCCCTGATCCACGAAAACAAGGGGTATCTTGTCACTGGCGCAAATCTTGGCCCATACCCTAACCGACTGCGGATTTTGGCGATGTTCGACGATGGCCGACGTGCAGGAAGTCTCAGAGGACCAGCTCCTGCCGTTTTGGTGGTTGTTCTCGCCTACTCGAGGCTTCTCGTCCGTTAAGAGGATGCGCTCACATCACTGACCAGTGGTCCTAGGCTTTGGTTGGCCATATCTTTCTAGCCGTACGGGCTTGTTCTCATCCGTTAGGAGCTGAACATTTTGGAGTTTGTACGCCTTGAGGGTAACTTCCTTTTCAGCTCTTCGTTGTACCCACCAATTGATTATGCCGGTCTCACGGGCGAATTGTCTTATGGACACCCTAGAATTTCGTTGAAGTCGTTTTTTTTTTATCTTACAGTTGGCGGAAGTGTTGTCGGTACGCTTTCTTTCTCTTAGGCACGGTCGCAGAATCATTTTGTTCATGTCCTTTCCAGCAGATGCGATCGACTTCACTCTTTTTGGCACTAAACCCCTGGCTTCCACCCAATACTTACGCTCTTGTTTGGTATCAGGAGTTTAGTGGTGACCCATGTCTCATCCATGGTAGCAAATCGCCGTATAAAATTAGTTGGATCTCTCTTGAATAGGTACAAACATTGCTGTGAATGTCGTTTTCGCATTTTTAAAAATCTACATTCAAATAATGCACACCCACCTTGAGCAGAGGTTTCGCATCCTAATTATTCGTGCAAAATGTTCCACACCTTTCCGATATTCCCACTGACTCAGCTATCTCACACACGCCTGTTGTCCAACACGATATTGTATACCTTTTCGATAGCTTCCGGTGTGTTTGCTCTTTTAGCGTCCTTCACGTGGGTCATATTCGAGCGGCATAGACCACGTTTAAATTCAGATGCCAACCTTTTAACGATTGAAATTGAGAAAGCAAAGAGTACTCGTAAAATATTGTCAACTTCCGATGAATTTCTTCAGGGATTAATCTATCCTAACGAGAAATTTATAAACTGTGCTATGTTCAGGTCTATTCATTAAAAAAAAAAAACACGCGCATGACGTGTACTGCAAAGACTCTTTTACACAAAATACCTCAGCAAACAAGTTGAATTTGTCCAACGAACTAATAGCATGCGGAAACAGGGAAGAAACATAAGTTTTTCTCGATTGGAAAGTCATCTCTGGCTCAGGCCGATAACTTTTCACCTTACCCTCGTATACAAGCAGGACAAATGTGTGTGTTGCGCGTACAATTCCTTCATTTATTTACATAATTGGAATTTCTTGAATTAATTACATAAGGAGACAATAGCCTAGAACCACTATTCTTTCTCTTAGATTGGCCGTAATATAATTGATCTCCTGAGTAGTCCTGGGCTTCCACAAGTTTCACGTTAGCCTCTCTTCTCTAAACAACCTTCAACATGTGTTAATTCTTGTCTACAGGAATGTGAGTATGTGAGAGATATACAGAGACCACACGTGTAACAAAACAACAGGAGAAGCGCCATAATCCCCAACTAGATAATCCTGTTACAGTAGATAGGCTTAGAGACTCCCAGATATAACGGCGTTTGTCTCTGCTACCTGTGCCTAACACGACATCTCCCGGTGACACTTCTCAGCCAGTGAGCGACATTGTAATAGGCTCCTTTTGTCACTGTGTTTATTAATATTGAAGACGTACCTATATCAGTGTGATAATAAAAAATGAAACCGAAAAAACGTAAATATCACCACAACACAATCACCGCGACATTGTCATAAGTTCTTTTTTCCTCTGTGTGGCAGTGGTATAGTTGAAGGCATACCTAGATCTGTATGATAATAAAAAAGAAAAAAAAAACACACAACGTAAATATCACCAAAAGGTTTTTGTTTCAAATTTCTATGCTAGGAATATAAAACCATTAAAATTTTAAACTGGGCGTCATCTACTAAGTAGAATCCTAGAGAGTGAAGTTTATTTTGGAAATACGTCAAAGATTTGATATTGAGGAGGATGGGCCAATCAGATCTTATGAGAGTTTGATTGAGAACAAACATCAAAACGATATAAAGATCTCAATATTAGAAAAAGAGTAATTTTACAAGTCTTCTATACCATCACAACACAGAAAAATATTCGATAATAAATCTCCCATTACCAGTCAAAAGAAATATCGCACAAATCAGAATAATCCTTTTCCTGTTTAAAGATAACCACGTTGAAATATTTTCAGCTCAACTGGCCGAATATGTTAATTATCCAATGAAAAACCCAACTCAGAACTGAAACACCACATGTTTTCCTGTCTAAAGGTAATAAATAAAAGGGAACTTTTTCTGTATAAAATTGGATCAAATCATCTTGCTCTGGAGGCTCTGTTGTCTAGGATGACAAAGAATAAATCCAATGCATTGTCCCTGTACAAGTTTTACAAGGCTGCTCAAGAGAAGAAGAATTGAGAAAAGAGAGCCGTATGTAAATGCATATGTAAATGAACGATCACCTATAAATAACTAACCCTTCTTTTCTAAACAATTATGCACCAGGGCGAATCCTGTGTAGAGCATAGTCGATCAATGAAAAGCTTTTTGTTGTTGTAATTTTAGAAGCCAGCGTTCCTATGAAATATCTTGAACTTGTTTAATGTTTAAGGGAATGTTTTAAATTCTCCTGATTTACTTTCTGAACAATGCATTTATTCGGTTTTTAATTTTTAATCTTGTATTACTTTTATTATGATATCACCTATTTCTAATTACTTGTTTGCTGAAGAGGTAAATACTCTAAGCAAGTATTTGTATGTATTTAAACTACATCTCAAATCTTATGTACATAGTTCACTTAAATACCTTTACCAAGAATTTCTCTTTAGTGCCGGCTATATAGAAAATAAACCCAAAATGATATTGAAGCGATATGGTATATTAAACTTCTAGAAGGATTTACAACTGAGGAACTAGTCCCTTTCATAATTTCATCATTCCTGTAAGGCCTATAGAATTTTAAAATGAAATTTCAATATAAATATTTAACAAGTTTTACTGCAAATGTTTCTTTTTACAGAGAACGAAAAATCTTCATTTTAATTATTTTAAGGAGAAATAATGACTATTCCTATCCTTAGGGAATGTTGTTAATTTTCGATTGAAGAGTTGGAGCAATTCGATATAAAATATATTTATTGGTTTATATACTTAGCACAACATTATAAAAGTAAGAAATGATTAAATGCAAAAGATTATATATCTAAATACAAAAGGTTATTTAAAAATTAAAGATCATCCTTTGTTCTTCATGTCAAAAAATTCTTCTTTATTCTTCATGATTTTTATTGATGTTCCTTTTTCACAGACATTATACCTTCAATATACTCCCTGTCTTCAAAAAGAGGCATAATTCAACTTGATTCCAATGTTCTGTAGATGGTTGTTTAACACAGTTCCACTTAAATTCTTTGTCATGATGTCTGCAGGATTATCTTCTGAGCTGATGTATTTGAGAGCGATGATGTTATCATTAAAATCATCTTTGATATAATGGTATTTTCTGTTGATATGTCTGATTCTATTGGAGTGCATAGGATTTTTGATCCAATTTTTCAATGATTGGAAGTCAGTGTTGACTTCAATTGGTTGATCAATCAGTTGATTTTGTCCAAGTTCCTCCAATAAGCTTGTACACCATTTTCCATCACAAATTCCATCACAAAGTGAGAAAAGTTCAGGTTCCGTTGTAGATAGTGCAGTCATTCTTTGTTTTCCACTTTTCCAACTAATTGGAGTATTTCCAATTCTTATGAAATATCCTCCAAAAGATTTGGCATCTTGAGTGGTGTCCCAGCTGGCATCAGATATTATGTTCAGTTTTCCTGGTTCTGAATTAATTTCTAGGCAAAAATATTTTGTTCCATTTAGGTATCTGAAAATTCTTTTTATGCCTTTCCAGAGGATTTCTCTTGGATCATTTGAGTATTGAGATGGATTGCTCAATATAAAACTTATATCAGGTCTGGTTCCAGTTGATAAGTACATCAATGAACCTAGGGCTTCTTGATATTCTTTTTGGGATATAGTTTTCTCATTTTGATAATCTTCAAAGTTTTCACCAAGGCTTCCTGGTGTTTTAACAGGTTTACTATCCAACATGTTGAAGTTTCCTAAAATCTTCTTTATATATTCCTTTTGAGAAAACAAAATCTTATTTTCTTTTCTTGTTATCTTTATTCCAAGAAATTGGTCTTGATTTTTCAGTTCTTTGATGATAATATGGTCTGATAACCTTTTAATTAATTCTTCAATCATATCATTTGAAGTTCCTGTCAATAAAATGTCACCAACATAAATTCCAAAATACTTGTATATATATAGTGATTTTCATTTTTCCACATGAAAATGCATGGGTCTGTCTTTAATTGGTTGATGTTCAATGATTTCAGAATTTTGCATTGTACCAGCATCTTCCAGATTGTGGAAGTCCATAAATGCTTTTATTTATAAAATATACCTTGTTGTCCTTTTGAAATCCAGGTGGTGGTTCCATATAAATAGGCTTATCCAAGTGTCCATTTAAATATGCTGATTTGACATCATACATTTTTATTTTTAGATACATCTTTGCAGCTATTGTTAGAAGTGTTCTTAAATATGCATGTCTCATAACAGGACTGAAGTTTTCTTCAAAGTCAATTCCTTGAGTTTGATTGTAACCGGTTGCGACTAATCTTGCTTTAAAGGTTGGTTCAGGATTTTCCTCTTGGTGTTTGATAGTAAATACCCATTTACTTTTTATTACTTTTTGATCTTTAGGTCTATCAACAATTTTCCATACATCATGGATTATCATGGAATTTATTTTCTCAATCATGGCTAGGTGACATAGATTTTTGTTTTTTGAATTTATTGCTTCTTCATAGGTTTTAGGAGTTTTTTTAGTACTGTATACAATAAAGTCCTCATATCTTTTTGGCATTTTTGTCAGTCTTTGAGCCCGAATTATTGCATCTGAAGTTGATGGTTCAATTTCTATTTGCCTATTTTCATTTAGGGTAAAATCAGTGTGCGACTCATCATCTGTATCACTTGAAACTGAAATTTCTTTATTTACATCTTGATTATTGTCTTCATAGTTTGATTCTTCATTTTGGTCAAAAACAAAATATTGGATAATATCATATTCTGAAGTATTTGGTTTTAATTCTGGAATACCTAATTTAGACTCATCGCATTTTACATCACTAGAGATTCATATATATCATATTTTTCATAATCATAGAGTCTTTAGGCTTTTCTAAATTGGGAGTATCCTACAAATATGGCTTTATTGGCTTTTGGTTCAAGTTTATGCCTTTTTGGATGAAATATTTTATAATATGCTTGGCATCCAAATGTTTTTAGGTGTCTAACTGATGGTTTCCGACCAGTCCATAATTCCATTTGAGTTTTTTTATCTTTAGGTTTGGTTGGTGTCAGGTTGTAAATATATGCTGCAGTATTAGCTGCTTCACCCCAAAGTTTCAAAGGTAGGTTCGCATCTAACAGCATTGTGCGAACTTTATCCAATATGGTTCGGTTAGCTCGCTCGGCAATCCCATTACTTCTTGGAGAATATGGAGTTGTGAGTTCATGTTTGATCCCTTTTTCTGTCAAAATGTATTTAGGTCTTCATTTATAAATTATCCACCATTGTCAGTTCTAATGGCTTTTACTTTTAAATTAGTTTCATTTTCTCTTCTTGTAATTAGCCGTTTTAGCCTAGTTGCAGTTTCATCTTTGGGGCGTAAGAATTCTATGAAAAATATTCTAGTATATTGATCGACAACAGTCAACATATACTTTGATCCACCCAAAGCAGAAATTTTCATTGGGCTACATAAATCAAGGTGTAGTTTTTCTAGAGGAAAATTAGTGGTGTCACTAAAAGTGGTAGTTCCTGATTCTCTTGGCATTTTACCTGAAGTACAACTTTGGCAAAAATTTAAATTTCCTTGTAAATTTTGTAAACCAACAACCATTTGATTTTGATAGAATAGTTTCAAATAGTTTTCATTTATATGACATAGCCTTTTGTGCCAAATATCAAATGAATTTTCATTTGTTTTGAGGCAAGTTTCTTCAATAATTTGATTAAGTTCCTCATTTCTATAGAATTTAATGGTATACAAGTCATTAGTGAAGTTACCAAAACAAATTAGTTTACCTTCTTTAGAGTAAACGAATGCTCCTTTATTATTAAAAGTAACTTCATTGTTTTTTTCGACAATATTTGGGACTGAGAGTAAATTTGTTCTTAAATCAGGTACAAAGAGTACTTCTTCCAGTTTTATATTGTTTTCTTCTTCATTTTGAATCATGTGCTTCATTCTAATAGTTCCTTTGGCTAATGATTTTATGCCTCTTCCATTTTCAGCCACATTGATGGTTCTTTCTTCAAAATTTTCAATGTTGGGTAAAATTCTGTATTGAGAGCAAATTCTCCCTTTTGATTAGAAGATTGACCTTGAATTTCTGATAAATTAGCTTCTTCTTTATTCTTTCGTGAGAATGAAATCCATTTTGACCTGTTGTTTGTATATCTATTAGAAGTATTATTGTTTTTTGGATTGTGCCAACATTGGTTTTGTAGATGACCAGGTTTATGGCATATATGAAATGTTTTAAATGTTTTCTTCTCTTGTGCTTTGAAGGCATTGTTGCATTTAATGTCATGTTTCTTTTCAAAGTCAAGAAGGGTTTGTCTTAAATTCCCTATAGGAATATTTCTATTAATAATTAGAGCTGTAGAAATACTGGTGTAGTTTTCTGGGAGACCTTCAATTATGTATCTGACTAATTCTCTTTCAGATATTAATTTCCCAAACTGAGATATTTGATTACATAATCCTTGAGCTCTAGTTATATAATTTTAAATATTTTCATTGTGCTGTTTCTTCAATTTAGTTAGGTTTAAAAATAGATTCATTACCTTGTCTTTTCTGTTTCACCTTCAAATCTTTCTTTTAGTGAATTCCAGATTTCTCTTGCATTCTTTATTCCTTCGTAGATAATTGCAATCTCAGGAGACATACTTAAGATCATATATTCAAGGGCTTCCTTGTTTTTCCTGCTCCAATCATCATAAATTATAATAGATAATGGATCATTTTCATTTTTAGTTGGCATTTGATTTTCAATCACTTCAAAAAGTTGCTTAGCTTCAAGTAGCGTTTCAAGCCTCATACTCCAAATAGCATAATTTCTATCATTTAAGGTTTCAATTTTCGTGTTGTTAAACACGTCCATTTTGAATTTTAATTTATTTATTTTCAACTTTCTAAAAATAAATTCAAATATCATGAAGTTAAGCTTGTTAGAACTCACTTCTCCTTTTAACGGCACTCTGCTACCAATTTGTTGTTAATTTTCGATTGAAGAGTTGGAGCAATTCGATATAAAATATATTTATTGGTTTATATACTTAGCACAACATTATAAAAGTAAGAAATGATTAAATGCAAAAGATTATATATCTAAATACACAAGGTTATTTAAAAATTAAAGATCATCCTTTGTTCTTCATGTCAAAACATTCTTCTTTATTCTCCAAGATTTTTATTGATGTTCCTTTTTTCACAGACATCATACCTTCAGGAATGAAGTATGAAAGAATGAATTGTGAAGAGTAATGATGAACGGAATTCCCATCCCTGGACACTTTTATTTTTCCGTTCATCATTACTTTTCACAATTCATCCTCTCATACTTCATCCCTAAGAATAGGAATAGTCGTTATTTCTTCTTAAAATAATTAAAATCACGATTTTTAGTTATGTAAAAAGGAAACATTTGCGTTAAAACTTGTTAAACGTCGTTCTATAATCACAGCCGCATTATATTGTATTATGAAGCATTTACGCGAAATTTTATATAAAGGGTGATCCAAAAGTCCCGCACAACTTTAAAAATTAATAACTCCGCGAATATTTGCGCTAGAGCAATGCGGTAAACACCATTGTGTTCAGGATGCAATGGGATTTTTTATGGCAAATAATGAAAAATCCGAAATTGATTTTAGTTACAACTTTCCGCTAGATGGCGCCCTACCAGAATCAGCGATTCAGCAGCCAAATTGTTTGATAAATTGAAAAATATAACTGAACGACACGTATTTTTACTTTTTGAATACCAGGAAAGAACCCTAATAATATCAAAGGATAAATTAATAAAACACCATTTCGCCAAAAGTTAGAAGAAATGGTTAACGATTTTTTAATACAATCTGAGTTATGTAAAATAGGTATATGCAAATTAAAACATGTAGCAAAAAAAAAAAAAACCTGATATTTTAGATGCGGTTTGCTGGAATCCTCTCAGATATTTATATTTCGAAAATAATAATTTTCTATTTTTTTAAATTCAACTCTCTCTCAGTATCGATTATATTTATTTTAATTCATTTGAAAAATATTTATCTATCTCTGATGATTTATTTTACTCTAGAATACCGTTTTAGTTTTTTCGTGTCCAATAAAGAGCCTCAGATTATTTTCGTTTGGCCAACAAAAAATGTCCAATTTATATACACATATATTCTTAAATAATGAGACTTTAAAAAATGCAAATAATCTTCATCTATTTACATACACAACACATCTCCCCCCTTAATAATACTCCAGCCGGTCTAGGGGTTTCCTGGCTCTCTGAGGTCTAGAACTGCGGACAGGCACTTGCACAGCGGCAGCCTCCGGTTTAGGAGTGCAAGAGGGCACGTGCACAGCAACAGGCCCTGGTATAGGAGTGCAAGAGGGTACGTGCACAGAAGCAGTCTCCTCCTTGTTTCCTGATGTAACCTCTGGAACCTTTTCTTCACTTTATTTCTGACTTCCACCTACAGGCTTCTCTCCTGATGTTTGAGGAAGTATTAAATTTCTTGTCTCCACTTGTTTCTTTCTCACAGGTCGCAATTGATTGATGTGCCTCTTATACACGACGCCCTCACAACTTATAAGGTAGTGACGGTAGCTCAATAATTCCAAAATGGTACCTTTTTACCGTTTAGGTTCAGTTGCATAGTTGCGGAAATATACCTCGCAACCTGTAGTAAACTGCTCTTGCCTTCTTACGGCCTCATGAAATACCTCTCGCGGATTTCCCATCTTGGTATTAAAGTCGAGAATCTTGATCTTAAACTTCTCTTCATTAGCAGTTCCGCCGGGGAATTCCTTTATTACAGTTTGGGGGAATGCTCTATGAGCAAATAGGAAACTTTGTAGATTCGTCTCTAAATCATCCTTCCCATTATTCTTTCTCAAAAGGTTTTTAAACTCTATTACATATCTCTCAGATAAACCATTTGTACAAGGATTATACGGACTGGTCTTAGTGTGCCGTATACCATTCATTTTGGTAAATTGCTCGAATTCACCGGAGACAAACTGTCTTCCGTTATCTGTAACAAAAAATTCGGGCAATCCAATTCTGGCGAGAATTTCTCTAAGATGACTTATAATTGTTTTTCTGGTAATATCTTTGATGATAAAAATTTCTATACACTTTGAGTATGCGTCCACGAGAACCAAAAACATTCTTCCCATGAACGGACCCGCTAGATCAAGATGAAGTCGATGCCGCGGTTTTTCGGGCCAAGTCCATTCCGAGATGGTAGCCGGGGGCATGCTTGCCGATTCTTGGCATACTCTAAATTCTCTAGTTAACTCCTCGATGTTACTGTCTATGCCTGACCACCAGAAAATACCGTCTGGCAATCATCTTCATTTTAACAATCCCCATGTGTATTTCATGCAAGTCATTTAAAATTAAAGATCTTAAATTTTGGGGAATTACCACTCTTTCACGCCATTGAAGACAACCAAACTCCAAACTTAATTCCTCATTGATCTTATAATGAGGAGCTAGTGGGTTTTCTCTCGGTACCCTTGTGAATTTCCACACACAGTTGCCTTCTCTAACATTCCTTAATACTATAGACAGTATTTTATCTTGGGGCGTCTCATTAGCCACCTCCATAAAAGAGAACGGTACCTCATTCGACTTCCTAAGAAGAAGTACCTGGTCTTCATCAAGAGACTCCCTGACACTCGATTCTAAAGGAAGACGTGACAATGCGTCAACATTGGAATTATCACTAGTTTTTCGAAATTCCACAGTATAATTAAATGCAGCTAATTTTAAGGACCATCTTTTAATTCTGGATGATGCACATATGGGAATTGGTTTATGAGGTGAAAATATATGAATTAAGGGTCGGTTGTCTGTGAGCAATACAATTTTTCGTCCCAGTAAGTATTGTCTGAATTTCTCAACGCCAAAAGTTATGCTCAACGCTTTCTTTTCTAGTTGAGAGAAACGTTTTTCCGCTTCAGTTAATGTTCTAGAAGCAAAATCTATAGGGCATTCTTCCTTTTTATCATTTCTATGACTCAGAATTACGCCTAGTCCATAGTCTATTAATAATGATTTACATTTTTTAAATAACATTCGATATTTTTTCGTCCAATTCCATCTACAATTTTTATTCAAGAGTTGATAGAATAGCGCTAAAATGTTTGCTATATTCTTTATGAATCTATAATAATAAATTAAGAGTCCTATGAAAGATCTCAATTGCGAAACATTCTTTAGGTTCAGGCGCCTCTATCACTGCTTTAATTTTATTTTCTGAGAAATGCAGTCCATGTTTATCCATTTTAAACCCTAAATATTCCACCGATTTTTTTAAATTTACATTTATATATGTTTAACTTTAAACCTTTTTCTAGCAATCATCTAAACACTGGATCCAACTTTTGTTCATGATCTTCAAAATATTTTCCTGCAACCAAAATATCATCTATGTAGCAGGCCACACCTGGCAAATCAGAAAATAGGCCTTCCATAATCCTCTGAAATTTATTTAGTGCTACCGCTACGTCATATGATAGTCTTTTATAAGAAAACAACCTCTTTGTTGTGTTTATATCAACAACAGCTTTGGCTTCTTCCGCTAACATTACTTGTAAGTAAGCCTGTGATAGGTCTAGAGTCGAATATACGGTGCTTCTAGATAATTTTAAAAAGATCTCATCGATCGATGGAAGGGGATACCTATCTAATTCTATTGCTTTATTAGCTGTACATCTAAAGTCACCACATATCCTTACACTACCATCCTTTTTTAATACTGTTACTATTGGAGCGGTCCAATATGCATGAACTATAGGTTATAAAATGCAAGAATTCACCAAACGATCAATTTCATTCTCTACTTTGTTTTTTAGAGAGAAAGGTAAACTTCTGGCCTTACAAAACACAGGAGTCACATCCTTTTTTTTCAATTAAAATTTATTTTAACATCCTTTAGACAGCCCAAATCTTTGTTAAACAAATCTGCATATCTATCATTCAAACTATTTCTATTAGATTCATTATTTGAATTTTTAATGCTAAACAATCTAGAATAATCAATTTTTAACTGTTTAAGTCATTTTCTTTCTAACAAAATCACCTGGATTTTTCATTTACAACTATTAATCGTAAATATTGGTTGGCTTCTTTTACAAAAACATTTCTTTGCCCTATAATCTCTATTGATTTACCACAAAAGGATCTTAATCTTAAATTTGTTGGAAATAATCTTTTACCTTGCCAATAATTCTTATAAATATCTTTAGGTATTAACGTAACTGGACTTCCTGTATCTATTGTAAAGCACAAAGAATATTCATCTACTGTTAAATTTATTGTGGCATCAGTTTCGCCCTGTACAGAATATATAGAGTCCTCTTGTACAAATTTACATCCCCACATTTTTTTACTAGCTTTCCAGACCCTACTTAAATGACCCAGTTTTTACATTTTAAAACAATACTTTGTTC
Source organism: Cordylochernes scorpioides (assembly GCA_030710605.1). Lineage (NCBI taxonomy): Eukaryota > Metazoa > Arthropoda > Arachnida > Pseudoscorpiones > Chernetidae > Cordylochernes > Cordylochernes scorpioides. The sequence goes on from CP092866.1 coordinate 65,241,887, forward strand.
TTTGAGGGCAAACAGAGGCCACGTGTGAATGTCTTTCACCACATCTATAACACATTATTTCTCCCCTTTACCTGAGAGGACTATGCTGCACCATACTATTTTTGTGTGTACTCACCCTTTTTATCTTTTCCATTCACAGGGGATATCTTGGCCACTAATTTAACTTGTAATTCTCTTGTATTTATCTGCGCCAGTTCGAACGAGATCGCCACTGCAAAACTTTATCCAGGGTGACATCGTCGTTTTCTTGTAGTCTTCTTTTGCAGGCTTTCCAACTTGATTCCAGCCACAAAACGGTCTCCCAACATGGTTCCCAGCATATCGCCGAAATTACAATATATTGCTAAATGTTTCAATTCTCTAAGATATTCCGAAATTTATTCTCTTTCCTGTTGAATTCTCTTCAAAAATCTGCATCGCTGTGGTATCACTTTCTTCTTTGGATCCAAATGCAGCTTAATTCTTTGAATGATAGTATCATAGGGTTGATCTTTCATTAGACCAGGAATAAAATGTCGTTTCCCTGCTTCAAAGTTTAAGAATCTGGTAGCGAGGTAAAAATCAGCACTTTAATCTCCTCCTTCAGATGCCAAAAAGAAAGCCTCAAATTTTTGTACAAAAAGATCGAAGTGTCCTCCACTGGGCTATAGCATCTAAAAGGTACTATTAACTTTGAACTTGTCATACTGATCTTTTTTACTCCTTTGTTTTCTTGATCCAGATAGTTTAAAAGATGTAATCTTAAACCATATTCCTATTTTTCCTCTCCATAATCCGAGAGTCAGATTTGTTTAAAAGATGTAGTTGTTATACTTGCATAGACGCCGTTTTCCTCAGCTTTTTACTGGCTCTGTAGATCGCGCATCCTCGTCGCCACTTTTGTTGTGTCGTAATTAGACGTAGAAGAGCTCAAACTTGACCATGGCCAACAACAAATGTCCAATTTATATATACATATATTTTTACATAATGAGGCTTTAAATAATACAAATAATATTCATCTATTTACATAAACAACGGTTAATATATAGCGAGAAGAGTAGAGGACTGAGCACAGATCCTTGAGGTACACCAGCCCATGTTCTTCGGTCCTTGGAAAATGTTCCATTGACCCGAAACTTTATCCTTCTTCCCCTTAAGAAGTCTGCAATCCAGATTAAGGTTTTTCCTCTTACTCCGATGTTGTGCAGCCTTTCAAATAATTCTACTCTCGATCAAAAGCTGAGGTCATATCCAGGAATACGGCCGTTGTCTTCTTTGGCGGTTTCTCCTAGAAATCTATTATTGATTGACAGAAGTAGAACAGTTTATCAGTTGTACAGTGTCTGGATCTTTAGGCAGTTTGGTAGAAGTTTATTTTATTATTGTTAGTGAGCCAGACTATGAGCCTAGAGTGGATAATTCATTCTGTTATTTTACAAAGTATGCTGGTAAGAGCAATTGGCCGATAGTTCTTGCATTCCTTAACATCTTTATTTGGTTTCAGTATTGGCACTATAATTGATATCTTCCAATTCTTTGGTAGTTTACCAGTTTGCCATGAAATGTTCATTATTCGTAGGAGTTGATTTTTAGCTTCGTCTCCAAAGTGTTTAATCATTTGACCAAAGATTAGAGCATCTCCAGGTGACATCTTGGAGTTAACTTTCCTATTGATGAATTTAGCTCATTCAGTGTGAAGTCTCTCGAGTAAATATCTTGTTGATGGTAATTTATTGCTTGTTTAACTAACTTGTTTATATTATTTTTTAGAGTCCTGCCTTCATTCGTATAGCTGAGTCTGGGAGTGCTTGAAAGATATTCAGCAATTATGTCAGCCATCTGTTTGTCCGTTCTCGCTGTTCATATCGGTTAGAGTATTTGAGGATTAGTGTTGGTTTTGATTGTTTTATAACATTAATTATATTCCAGTGATGGCTTTCCTTTTTTGGATCCATTTTTTTCGCAGAATTCTGTCCATTTTTCTTGTTTGAATATCCAAATTTCTTGTTCTATTTTGTGACTAATTTCAATGAGTTCCTTTATGATTTCTTCTGTTTTATTTGTTTTAAGAATTTCATTTTTATTGTCTCTTTCTGCAATCATTGCCTCGATATTGTGGTCCTTCCAGTAAAGTATTCACAGGTCTTTACGTCTACCTCTAGGTATCGATACTTTTGCAGCTTTGGATATGTTCAAAGAAAATTTTTCCAATTTTTTTGTCAATCGTTCTGTGATTTAATTCTTCGTTGCACAGTTCTTCAAGCTTTTCTGTAATTTTTTTCCCAGTGTTCTTATATTCTGTTGGAAATTCTCAATTTTGAATTTTAGGGTTTTTAAAATTGGTCTGTGGTCACTGATTGCACTTTTCAGAATTTTCCATTGTTTTGTGGGTGCGATGTTGTAATTTATCGCTGTGATGTCTATTGCGGATTCTGTGCCTGTGGACTTGGATAGATAGGTGTTCTTTTCGTTATTTAACGGCGTAAGGTCGAGGTCGGTTAGCATGTCCTCAACCTGCTTACCTTTGTTATCCTAGACAGGTGATCCCCAAGTTGGTCTTTCGGCGTTAAAATCACCGAGTATGATTGCGATATCCGAAGACGCTTCACTTAATGTCTCTATCAGGCCTGTATTGATGCTTGTATTATCGTGGTGATAAACATTTATGATTGGAATTGTTTTACCTGTAAGATAGATTTTAATTGCCTGAGCTTCTGTCGTGCCTTCTCTAGGCTTACTCTGATTATAGGCGATTTCCTTAAATTTGATTTCTAGGGTTTTAATCAAAACGGCAAGTCCTCCTCCGAATTTTCCCGGTCTGTCCATTCGTAGTGTTGTATAATCTTTGATATTGAATCTCAGATTCTGATTCAATTTTGTCTCCTGAGGACAATTAATATGTACATTGTTGTCACAGAGAAGACAAGTCAGCTCTTTATTTTCCTCTGGGTACCATTTATATTGAGTTGTAGTAGATTGAATTGTGTCCTCGTAGTAGATTTCTCATCATGAGCTCGAGCTGCAGCTCCTGACGCGGCGGTTACCCCGGACGCGGTAGCATTACTGGAGATATCAGTTTTGCTCTTCATTTGAAAATGGGTGCCGTTGCAACGTTAGTCATCTTGGAAACGAACCAGAATTTGGTCAAATATTCCAAGGGTCCAGGGGGGACCGCAAGGAGGTGTGGTCGAACTTCTCCCCTTCCACTTGGAATGCCGTCACTACAGGATAAAGCACTCTTGGTGAATATTTTTAATTGTGATTCAGAATCTGCCACTGAAGCTTTACGAGCGTTTCGTTCTTTTAAAGATATTCGAAGCGGTAAAGGACCAATGAGTTGCTACTCTCTAAAGCGATTGATTAAAAGTTTTGAGGAAACTGGATCTCTGGAAGCAAAACCTCGGAGTGGAAGACCATCGACATGCAAGTCAGTGGCTGTTACGGTTTTGCAGAATGCTGAAGCTATTGAAATGTTATCCCCGTATGGAGAAGTAAGTTCTAGACAAGTTTCTCGACAAACGGGGATTTCGTATGGAACAGTTTGGAGAGAACACACATTTATAATTTTCTATAAAAATATCCTAACAAAATTCAAAGTTTTCACGAGTTGAAAGTCAGCGATTTTGAGAAGCGTCAAGAATTCGCTGCATGGGTTTTCCAGCAAATTGATATTGATGAAAACTGGCTGTCAAATGTTCTAAGAACAGATGATGCTCACTTTTATCTAAAGGGAGAATTTAACATTCAAAACTGACTCATTTTGGCAACAGAAAACCCTAGGAATTTTACAGAAATACCACTTCATCATCACAGAGTTACAGTTTTGTGTGGGTTCACTTCTTCTTCTATTATTGGGCCATTTTTTTTTGAAAAATCAAAGGAAGAACTTTTAAAACCGTTTTCGTAACTGGTGAACCTTATGTTCAACTTTTGAGAGAAAAGGTTATTCCCATATTGCAGGACAGACAAGCACTAAGCGAAATAACATTCATGCAAGATGGAGGACCTCCTCATATCTCCCGCGGTGCCAAACAATTGCTGAAGGATACGTTCGGTGGAATTCGTTGATAAGTCGCCACTTTATATACCAGTGGCCTCCGATATCACCAGACTTGACGTATTACAATTTCGGTTATGGGGGTACATTAAGTCGCGTTTTTATCGATGCCGGCCTACCACATTGGCTATGTTGAAGGCTTCTATCAGATGGCACGTTTTATAAATTTCAACTATTTAATTGTGACCATTCTGTCATCTATCGTCTGCAGGTGGTGTTTGAGAATGAAGGGCGCCACATTGAGCAAGGATTGTGACCTAATACAATAAGAGAAGGCAGTTACCTCATGTGTTATATTTTGCAGCTCTTTGTTTTGGATTATGGGAATAATAAATGCTGTCCTCACATCTTGACTCTTTTTTTTTCTGTAACCAGTAATTTTTTTGTTTGTCATTTGCCCACATTTTATATTATGTCGTGCAGGCCAAAGTGTTATAACTTCTCGAATAACACTGGTATACACAATTTTACCCCTTATGTTTAGTTTATCGCTTTTCGCTCATTAGAAGAAATAGCATAAGGAATAATCTCTCTATCCCCCCCAAATTTAGATATTTTGCGCAAAAAATAATGCAAAATGATTTTACTACTTACTACCACGTTTTTCAACGCAAAAAGTCGATTTAAAAATGATTCTTTTTGAGGGGATACATTTTCAAAATTATGTACAGTATAATAAACAATGATAACATATGACAAACCCATAGGATATTTGGAATAAAGTACGACAAATATATTTTGTCACTCCCCTCTATATTTCATTTTTGGATCATGACAAATATCCAGTTAAATAGTCAAGTGTCGACAATTAGTCAAGAAAATATACATTCCTTATAGCACGAAATCCTATTAGTAGTGCCATCATAATTTTTGGTACTATATTAATATTTCAAAAATCGTGTATTTATATCAGTAGTTATTTTCAAACATTCAATTTATTTCACAAAACTCCATCTAAAATATAAATATTTTTTGATACATGTTTTAATTGCATATACCTATTTTACATATCTCAGATTGTATTTAAAAATCGTCAACCAATTCTTTTAACTTTTGGCGAAATGGTGTTTTATTAATTTATCATTTGATATTATTAGGGTTCTTTCCTGGTATTCAAAAAGGAAAAATACGTGTCGTTCAGTTATATTTTTCAATTTAGCAAACAATTTGGCCGCTGAATCTCTGATTCTGGTAGAGCGCCATCTAGCGAATAAAGTTGTAACTAAAATCAATTTCGAATTTTTCATTATTTGCCATAAAAAATCCCATTGCATCCTGAACCCAATGGTGTTTACCGCATTGCTCTAGCGCAAATATTCGCGGAGTTATTAATTTTTAAAATTGTGCGGGACTTTTGGATCACCCTGTATTTCTAATTATGTCGTTTAATTACGTATTCTATTCATTTTAATGCCATTAATAATAATGCTTTTTGAAATATACGTTCTAAATATCGTATATCTATCTGTTATATATTTTGACTATTGGTAAATATCGTTTCCGTCGTGTTCGGAATCTAGAGTATGTAAATATTTTATAAGTTGAATAAACTCTCACAATCCATCGAAATTGGATAAATTTTATTTCCCCTTCCTTTTCTTATAGCTCTATGTGTCTAGTTGTATTTATCTTAGATTCAATATGTCGTCGTTCAAATCCAACTTTAGCTATTCTGTGTAAAATCTCATCCTACATATACTGATATCACATTCAGTCTTACCAATCAATGGCGAATTCTATAAATATTATTATAAAATTTTAAACCAGAAACAGTATTAGGTTGAAGTAATATTTATATTCTCGTAGTTTGATATCTACTGTACGAAAAACTTTGCAAGAAAAAGATTTCAACATTCCAATACACAGGCATTATATCAACCAGATCTTACATCTGCCATTTACCAGAGATATCCGTAGATTAGGATATAATAATTATTCTTTGAGTAGATGCGCATATATATAGGGCCCTTAATTTATAAAGATTTCAATTTAAAATATGATTATAAATAGGTTCAGAGGATTTTTAATGGCTTTTACATGTTTAACCTGTATATCTTGAATCTCTTAATTTGTAGAGCAGTAGAGAGCTGTTAAGTAGAGATTCCACGAGGTCGTGGTGTCCTCTCGCTAGGACTGTCTACTGACTTATGTCCTGATTCTACTGCCCTCAGGTATGTCTGGATAGAGAGGGTAGGGAATACATAATTGATATTCAGACGGGTTCGTATTATTTGAGAGAATAACACATAAAACCACCTATCTGGGAAAAGTGCCAAATTTATCACCATCACCAGTTATCTCTAAATATTTTGATGTATTATTGAGAGGCAAATATTCATAGAAATACTATAAATGGATGAATAAAATATCTTAGGAGAGCTTGGCTCATCAGTACTAAGCCCTCCCATATCGAAGTGCGATGTCACTCACATGTCTTGTAGTTTTATGTGCGGCCACTTGTGCGGCGGTGGCAATCATCCTGCTGTAATCCGGGGAATTGCCCGGAGGCCTAATCCAGAGCCGAGGCAATTCCCAGCAAGATAAAGTTACTGCTGACGTCAAGGGACAGGGTGGATCGATGGGCTCCTTTGTTTGGCCGCTTCCTCTGGACTTTTTCCTCCGGCCACTTTACCTTCCTCTGGACTTCTTCCTGCAGTCACTTTACCTTCCTCTGGACTTCTTCCTTGGTCCACTTTACATTCCTCTGGACTTCGTCCTGCAGTCACTTTACCTTCCTCTGAACTTCTTCCTTCGGTCACTTTACCTTCCTCTGGAATTCTTCCTTGGTCCACTTTACCTTCCTCCGGACTTCTTCCTTGGTCCTCTTTACCTTCCTCTGGACTTCTACCTGAGGCCACTTTACATCCCTCTGGACTTCTTTCTTCGATAACTTTACCTTCCTCTGGGCTTCTTCCTTGGTCCACTTTACCTTCCTCTGGACTTCTTCCTTCGGCCACTTAACATTCCTCTGGACTTCTTCCTTCGGTCACTTTACCTACTTCTGGACTTCTTCCTTCGGTCACTTTACCTTCCTCTGGACTTCTACCTGAGGCCACTTATCTTCCTCTGGACTTCTTCCTGCGGTCACTTTAACTTCTTCTGGACCTCTTCCTGCGGTCACTTTACCTTCTTCTGGACTTCTTCCTGCAGTCACTTTACCTTCCATTGGACTTCTACCTGAGGCCACTTATCTTCCTCTGGACTTCTTCCTGCGGTCACTTCACCTCCCTCTGGACTTCTACCTGAGGGCACTTATCTTCCTCTGGACTTCTTCCTGCGGTCACTTTAACTTCCTCTGGATTTCTACCTGAGGCCACTCTACCTTCCTTCCAACTTCTTCCTACGGCCACTTTTCACACATACATTTTCGGGCCCTTTACCCTCATCGGAACCTTTTTAGATTGGTGCACGATTTTTTCTTAGGACCTCATGCATAATTAAATACTAACTCTTGTATTCGGTATATATCCTATATTTATATTTAAACTCTATAACAAAATTATCGACGCACCAAAAAAAGGTTGATCGATTGGGACAGAAATTGGTGTATGTGAAGAACAGGTATAGATGAAAAACGATTAAAATTTCCAAACAATTATTTTATTCCAAAGTTTGTTCTTCACAAATTGAGAAGATCAATATGTCGTTGGTTCCCCACTGGCCTGGATGCAGGCTGCCACTCGGCGTGTCATGGACTGATAAAGATTCTGGATGGTGTGCTGTGGAATTTCTTGCCATATTGTCTTTAACTTTCGGGCTAAAGAATCAAAATTGCGGGATGGTTGCAATCGCCTTCTTATCACGTCACAGATGTGCTCTATGGGTGAGAGATCAGGCGAATTTGTTGGCCACGGAAAAGTGCGGCAAGATTGGAGACAATCCATAGTAAAACATTTCGTGTGTAGCCGGTCATTATCTTGTTGACAAGTAAGCTCGAGTGATGTGAGAAGAACGTGAACTAAACAGACCGTAGAATGTAATATATATATATGTTACATAAAGATTTTATTTAGGAAATGTTATATTAATAAATGTTATTTTATTTAAAGTTATAATTTCATAGATATAAATACTGTTTCAATCGACCGCCAGAGGTCACGCTTCTACTATATAAACTGATTGTTGTTCTTCCCCGGCTGGCCGACCCAAAGTTTTTGTAATTATGTAAATAATCTTTTGTTTTATTTATTTATACGCCTTAAGACAGGCATTACTTTTATCCAATTATGTTTTTATATTTCTTAGCTCAATTAAAGCAATTTCTAATCTTCAGTATTTTTATTATTTTCAAGATTTTAACCACGACTGCACCACCATAGCTTAATCCTCAAGATAACCAAAATCAAGATGATCCAATATCAAGCAGAAACTCAAAAACATTTTTTAAAATTCCATATAATATATATATATATATATATATATATATATATATATATATATATATATCATTGTGCTGACAGAATGCCAGGAATGACTATTAATGGGGTCCTGCTATCAAATAAAATAGCACCCCAGACCATAACCGCCTGTTGTTGGACCAGTGTGGTGTTCGAAGGTAGGCCAGGGTCCACTTGCTGTCCAGGACGTTTCCCGATACGTTTACTACAGTCGTCAGGACACAGTAATGAACAGGATTCGTCACTAAAGACTTTGTGTTTCCAGTCAGCGGAGTTCCAAGTTTATCGCTCTCGAAACCACTGTAGTAAGTTTGTCGGTGTGCAAGTGTGAGGGGTAGACATCGTGAGCTCTTAGATTCCGCTTATTCAACTGTTGATGGTCATTTTGGACACATGTGTGCCGGTTACACGTTGAATTGTAGATAACGTCGACAGCCGTTCGCTCTGTGTCATTTGGTCGACCGCTGCCGTTCTGACGTCGATTTCTTCCGTTGTTGACCCACTCTAGCCAACATCATTTAATAGACGCATCATTTCGACATAGATATCACGTTTATTCGATTTGACCAACCAGCCTCTTTCAATCCAATGACACGACCTATTTCAAACTCTGACATTTGTTCGTTATGAGCAAGAATCTTTCGGCGAGGCATTGATACACAATAGAAATAGTCTTACTGAAAAAAAAAAATTGAACGCAAATTTTGAAAATCAGCTCGTGCTCTGCCGAATATTGAGTCTAGATACTCGGGCTGGATGTGCAGTTCAGAAGCGCTGGAGCTCTTTGTTTTATATAAATTGGCCACCAATTTCGATCATTTGAATGCTTTCTCGAACGTCTCTGTATACGTAATTCCATATAAATCTGACAAATCCTTCTTGGTGCGTCGATTTCTTTTGTCATAGAGTGTATATATACGAGGTGTGTTCAAAAAGTATCGCGACTTTTGTGTTTTTTCTAAAATTATTTATTTATTCATGAATACCTATTTTGTCCCCTTCAAAGTAATCCCCATGAGATATTATACACTTGTGCCAACGGTTTTTCCAATCTTCGAAGCACTTCAAAAAATCATTTTTTAAAATCTTTTTCAGCTCCTCCTTCGATGCCGTCTTTATCTCGTCAAGCGTAGCGTAACGTCGTCCTTTCATGGGCCTCTTCAGTTTAGGGAACAAGAAAAAGTCACAGGGGCCAGATCTGGGGAATACGGTGGCTGCGGCATCATTAGTGTGTTGTTTTTGGACAAAAAGTCGCGCACAAGTAACGATGTGTGAGCAGGGGCGTTATCGTGGTGCAAAAGCCAATTTTTGTTCTTCCATAAATCCGGGCGTTTCTGGCGGATTGCTATGCGCAAATTGCGCATCACTTGCAGGTAATATTCCTTATTGACCGTTCTACCCTGTGGCAAGAACTCATGATGCACCAAGCCCCTGCAATCAAAGAAAACTGTCAGCAAAACTTTCACATTCGACCGTACTTGGCGCGCTTTTTTCGGTCTTGGTTCGTGCGGCAGCTTCCATTGAGATGATTGAGCTTTGGTTTCCACGTCATAACCATAAACCCACGCTTCGTCACCAGTTATGACCCTCTGGAGCAAATTTGGGTCGTCGCGGACAGAGTCCAACATCTCATTAGCAATGTTCATGCTATGCTGTTTTTAGTCGCAATTGAGCAATTTTGGTACGAATTTCGCGGCGACTCGTCTCATGGCCAAATCATTGATAAAAAGCGAATGGCACGAGCCAATCGATATGCTTAGGTCCTCAGCAACTTCTCTAACGGTGATTCGACGATTGGCCAATATCATTTTCTCCACTTCATTAATTTTTTCGTCTATTGTTGAAGTGCTCGGGCGTCCGGCACGCTCTTCGTCGTTCACATCTTCTCGGCCTTCTGAGAACATTTTGTACCACCGATAAACGTTGCTTCGGTCCAAGGTAGCTTCTCCGTATGCCACAGTCAACATTCGGAATGCATCCGCGCACTTAATTTCGTTTTTCACACAAAATTTGATACAGGTTCTTTTATCCATTGTTTTTTTTAATAGGTAAAAATCGAATACGATCCAAAACACCTGCAAGCAAAGCAGCTGTCAACAATTAAGTGAACATTCAAAATGGCCGAACTTGTCGGCATAAGTGAGAGACATGAGTACCAACATAAAGCCACAAAAAGATCGAAATTCGAATATACGTAACCCGCGAAAATTCAAAAGTCGCGATACTTTTTGAACACACCTCGTATATTCTATATATAAATCTTCTACTCATCTGAAAAGTTTGCTCATACTGATTTTGAATACTATATCAAATACCTTTCATGAATTTACCACCTGTTAATTAATAATAGGTATTGTATTTTTATATTTCTCGGAGCGCTTCACTCATTCAAATAATAATGTCAGTATTTTACCCACAGTTCTATACTGGGCTCAGTACTCTATATTCGTTGAGACTTACCTTCAAATACTTCCCTTTGCATACTGACTCACAGTTGAATACTAATTCTAGTGTATCTTTTTCAAATCTTCACTTACCATTGAATAATACTTCCAGTACTTAATCCAGTGTACAATACCTATCGTTGAATACTATGGCCAAAACATCGACACTGAAATATTGTTGATTAAGGACATTATCCTTGAAGAAATGCCGTCATCAGAACATAAATGCCAAACTCGGGATCGTTCCTTGAGCATTTTAAAAATCAAACTAGGCGAATGACCCGGCTTCGCCCGAGAAATCCCTTGGGTGCAATTTCCTTCATTCTAAAATTATATCAATAATAAATATTAGAAGCGCCATAGAGAGAATAACAATACAGAAGTAACACATAAACTACAGGAAAAAAGTGTGTGATGGCAAAAATTGTATCATATTAGTGTTTAGGTATTTGATTTAATTAATATAGTTGATATAATAATATATATTTATATTATATATATATATATATATATATATATATATATATTATATATATATATAATATATATATATAAATGGAGTTTTTAAAATTGTAAAAAAAAAAAAATGCATCGGCCGGGAATCGAACCCGGGCCGCCCGCGTAGCAGGCGAGCATTCTACCACTGAACCACCGATGCTTAAAAAAAGGCCATATTTAGGTGTTCATTCCATTCCGGATTAGTCCGCGTAAAAAAAAGTTCTTCAAATGAAAAAAGGAAATAGCCAAAAATACTAATCAAAATGCAGCCGAAAATTTTCCTCAGGTTTATAAAAAGCGACATGCAAAATTTGGTACCAATTGGTTCAGTAGTTTTTGAGTTTATCGCGAAACAGACAGACAGACTTTGACTTTTATATATATATAGATTATTGTGTTTTAAACTAAGCGGAAAAAATACACTGGGTAGCCTAGATTTGAATGTCAACATCACGAAAATGTGTTCAGAAAAAAAAAAGAAATTTTAATTCTTTGTAGTGATTTGCACGTTTTCGAAAAAACTGAAAAGGTGTTTTATAAAAAAATGTATTTTGTAGTAAGAAGGTCAATTGTAAATATTCAAATGTTAATAAGATCTCGATAAACTATCTAAATTAAGATTTTTGTTGAATATTCAAATTATCATGTTTTCTGCCGAAAGGTTCATGAGCTCATATTCCAATACGGCCTCGGAAACTTTGCCGTTGCAGAAACACGAACGAACATCATGTCCACCTATTATTGTTCGAAAAATGTTGGCACATTTTTTGTTACAAGCCTTTACTGAGTATTTTAACAAAATAATTATAAAAATATTTAGATAATAAAAAGGAATATATTGGATTGAATAAAAGATTCATTTGCCAAAATTTCGGTTGGCTGAACGCTAACCTTTGTCAAGATATTACATTTTTGTATAAACAAAATCAGCGCCGCATATAATAATATGCATATATATATTAAGCATGAATGTTAATTTTCATATTATTGAGATTTTACCAAGATTTAAAGTTGTCTCTTTTTATAATCTCCAAGAGAGTATTTCATTATATCAAAAACTCTACATTTTTTTAAACGAACGAAAACATACCAATCACTATAGATTATTTTTCTATATTTTACGTCCTTAAAACTTATTCCCGAAGTTTTGACATTATAAACCTTGAACATCTATATAAATCAATAGTATTAGGCTTAAATTATCATACAACAAAATGTTTTGCGATCTTTACATCTCTCGATGAGTATGTAGGGGTATATGTAGCCCCTCTCGATAAAATTGGATGAATCCCCCGTCACCCAGGGGACAGAGCTGACTAAGGTTGGGTGAATCACCCCCGGAATTCCCCCTCCAATCTGCAGGCTTATGGCGTATTTTTTATCTCTATGGCTGGTGAGATGGCGAGAATGAAGGTTTCCGATTACGGCTACCTTGTCATAACCTCTTTATCATCACAACGTTAACGCTGTAGTTGGTCTGACGTCAGGGCTCTGGTTCGAGAGAGAGAGAAAAACTTGGTTCAATATTTTTTTACATTGTTTCGTGTTCTCACTCAATTCTGGCCTTAACCACCCGTTTCATTATTTTCAGGATGCCTGCATGACCAGTTTTTTGATCGTTGAGGTACAGCTTGCACCACGCAGGGCCAAAAGCACGAAACTCGTACGTGGTTAGCTTTTTTTTATTAATCAAGAATGGGTATTTGTGGCCAATTCTGGAATAATTAAAAATCAACGAATAGTTTATATTCATTCCGATAGATGGAGAAAGCCATCAGCAACTTTCAGTAGCCCAATAAGAAGATGCCTTTTTTCTTTTTTTTTTTAATTTAAGAACCTTTTCCCAGTACAATATCACATTTGTACTATTTATTCACATTAGTTAAATATGTTCCATTTTATTCATTCGAATCTTTATTGTATTCAAATCCCCTGATGACTAATTAATGGAAAATCTGATACATTCTCTGATGCTAATTAGGAAGTATTAAGGAATCTGTACACCTGTAAAGTTTTCAACTAGCAATAATCTCGCCTCGGAAATTCCTCACTGGCTACGATATCGCCTATGCGCAAACACGTATATGCATTCATAGTCCGCCCCAGTTACCTCGGATATATAAGTAATATTTGTATATATTGGAATGATTAAGCGAGTGTACAAAATTTCTGACTTCTATATCCCCTGGAATTATATCAAAATTGATCTCGATAATTAAAAAGAAAAGAAGAAATTTGTTTATTTTCTACCACACGGATAACATTTTTATGGAATACTAGCCCTTCTTTACGCCGGAGAAACGGCTGTGTTTATTTTCGTCTTTTGAAAGGAAATATACAAATGTTCTTCTCTTATCTATTTACGAACCAACGGCCACCTAGAAGTCTAAAAATGTGTATACTTGCAATGTTGTTTAAACTAGTCTATAAAATACCAGATTTCGATATGGTTAGTAGTCTATCAAAAATAGATCAGAATATTGAAAAATAAATAAAGAAGATATTGTCCATATTCCCGAGAGACCACCCAGAAATCAGATATTTTGTCAACATGCATGTCTTCAGGTTTGAGTAAGATGTGTACAAAATATCATACTTCTAGATGCTCTGTAAGTATTTTAAAAATGCATCACAAAATTTAGAAGGGAAATAGTCCATTCCCCAGCACCTCGGCTACCAGTAAGTCTGATATTTTGTCTACTTGTATTGTCTTCAAGTGTGAACAAGTGTACCAAATTACAGGTATCTAGGTTTTTTGTACGTATGTTAAAAATTTATAACGAAATATTTGGAGCAATAAACGTGCATGTAAGTTAAGTAAAAGCTTTTATAACTGGAAGGCGCATCTCCCGTAAGAATAAACGCTAAAACAAAGCGCCATATATTGACCAACTTCGCAAACTAGCGGACTCTGTTACAACACGAGTTTGTCACCAACCCGAGTCCGTATGTTTGCGAAGTCGGTCAATAGAAGGCGCATAGGTTTAGCGTTTATTGTGACGTGAGAGGCCCTTTCATTTATAAAAGTTTTATTTAACTTACCTCCTCGTTTATTGCTCCGAAATATTCCTCTCAATTTTTAACATATGTACAGAAAACCTAGATATCTGTAATTTGGTACACTAGTTCACACCTGATGACGATGCAAGTATCAAAATAATAAGATTTTTTGTTAGTCGTAGTGGTTGGAAATAGACTAATTTCCTTTCGAATTTTGAGATTAATTTTTAATATACTAACAGAGTATATTTCTAGAATCTGAAATTTGATACACACACCTACATAAACCTGATGATATGAATATTGACAAAATTCCAGAGTTCTGGGTGGTCAGGAATGAACTATTTCTTCTATATTTACTTTCGAATATCGTGATCAAAAATGAATCTAATTAATGAACAGATAGAAGTCTGGTATAGTGTATAGACTAGTTTAATTATACTTACATTGCAAGTGTACAACATTTCATTGTACTAGGTGACCGTTAGGTCGAAATAGACTAAAAAGGGAGAAAATTTATTTATTTCTTTTCAAACGAAGGAAATAGGCGGAGACGTTTCTTTGGCGGAATAAGTAATCCATGAAAATCTGGTCCGGGTGAGTAGGGAAAATATTAATTTCCAAATTTTCTTTAAATTTTGAAATCAATTTTTAATATACTTCAAGACTACATAGAAGTCTGATATTTTAAACATTCACTTAATCCAGTTAACAACGCAAGTGCACAAAGTCACTGACTTTCGAATTGGCCGTTATAGCCTTGAATAGACATTTATATGTCTATATATCAAAAGTACAAAATAAACACCACTGTTTGTGACGTAGAAAGTGCCTGGCCTTTCATAAATAGAAATCGGCTGTAAGAACTAGAGATTTGAATAATTGTGGGGAGATATTTCCAGAAATTTATAATAATTTATATAATAATTTGTGTGAATGGAATTTAAACAATTCAACAATCACGAAATAGATCATATTATAACAATAAGTCATCTCCTTATCGTGCAACTGAAAGTTGCTGATGGCTTGCGCCATCTATCGGAATAAATATAAACTATTCTCGTTGATTTCTAATTATTCCAGAATTGGCCAAATACCCATTCTTGATTAATCAATAAAAGCTAACCACGGACGCGTTTCGGGCTATTGGCCCTCATCAGCGTGGTGTAAGCTGTACCTCAACGACCAAAAGAAAATTGGTCATTAAGGCATCCTGAAAAATCATGAAACGGGTAGTTAAGGCCAGAATTGCGTGAGACCGCGACACAAATGCCTTAATGACCCAATTTTTTTGGTCGTTGAGGTACAGCTTGCACCACGCTGATGAGGGCCAATAGCCCGAAACGCGTCCGTGGTTAGCTTTTCTTGATTAATAAAGAATGGGTATTTGGCCAATTCTGGAATAATTAGAAATCAACGAGAATAGTTGATATTTATTCCGTTAGATGGCGCAAGCCATCAGCAACATTCAGTTGCACGATAAGGAGATGCCATTTTCCTAATATATGCACCTTATCCCAGTACATAATCATATTTGTACTATTTTTTCAGATCATGATATATAATATTAATTTTTATATCCCCCCTCCCCCAGAAATATAACATTTAAAAAGAGACGTATCTCTTTTGGCACATAATTGTATGTATATTGTATATCCGATGATCATTTGTTGGTTGGAAGTTGACTCAGAGGAAAACACATCAATCAATGATTTATTTCAACTCCCGACGTATCAGTGACCTGATGTTACTCATCCATTCCCCCGAAGAGAGTATCAGGAAGACACTGAAACATCGGGAGTTGAAATGACTATCGGTTGATGTAGCTGTGTTATTTTCTCTGAATATATAATATTGTCGCGTATATGTGCCTGTAAAACACCTACAACCTCCGTAAATAGATGGCGCTTTCGCCTATTTCCCATCTGGAACTAGTGTGGGAATCGCCGACTGCTATGGTCCTGTTTCCTGGAGCAAATAGTTGTAAATAGATGTTTATATTGGCTCTAGTGTGTGAATAAATGTGAATATCCGTTAATTGGTATTCGAGTTATATTTAATGTGGTTTATAAATGACAATAAAAGGTAGAGATTTAGAAGTCTTGTTGCCGGTTGCTGTTGTGACATTCTCTCCAACACCACAGTCGCTACTCTTCTGGTAAGTCTCTCGTGTCCCCCACCAATGGTAAGGCCGAGAGATACTGCCAGAGGAAAGGAGATCCACTGGTTCTCGGAAGTCTTTGGGTGGTCTGCAGGGTAGAGCTGCAGAGGATAGCAACGGACCTTGAATCCACGAAGAAGGAAGCGATGTAGTCACGAAGAACCGGAGGGGTCACGCGCGACAGTATATAGTATCAACATGAAGTTACGGGAAAATAATATTCATGTACCAAAAAAAGCACCTCTCCCTTCAATTATGTATCAAAACGATGTACTTTTGCATTACCCGAGTAAACTACTAATGATAATAAAGAAAGATCCACAAACCCAGTGTTTTGGCAAATTATATTTGAATGAAGACAATGAATTTGCCAAAACACTGTGATTGTGGCCGATTCTTTATTTACTAGAGCGATAAACAAGTGCATGATATACAGGTTGGCTTTTTATCTGAAATCGCCAAAACCGGTGTTGTGGCTCATTCTTTATCATAAGTAATTTATAATACAATATAATGCGGCTAATAACACTAATAGACAAAACTTAAGGAAGTTGTACCTTATAGCATATATATATCGGGGTTCAGAAAATAACTCTGAGAGATATTTGATGCACAGTGATATATATCAATTATAATTGTAGAACGACATTTGAAAATTATCCCGCATGTGTTTCTTTTAAACGAAAAATCGAAATTTATTTTAAGGAGAAATAACGATTATTTCTAACCTTATGGATGAAGTATGAAAGGATGAATTGTGAAGAGTAATGATGAGTAATGATGAACGGAAAAATAAAAGTGTCCAGAGATGGGAATCGCACCCACAGTGTTCCGCTTACCGGGCAGATGCCATGTCCACTAGGTTACCCTGAACATATTTTTCCGTTCGTAAATATTATATAATTTTTACTCTTCACATACTTCATCCCTAAGGTTAGAAAAAATCGTTATTTCTCCTTAAAATAATTTCGATTTTTCGTTTAAATGAAACGCATGCGGGATAATTTTCCAATGTCTTTCTATAACTAGTAAAGTTTTTTTTTCCTATGGTGATGAACAAGTGTATCTTCCTGATTCATAATTAAAGGAAGAGGTCTTTCTTCTGGTACATATAATCTATCTCAGACTCTATCTAATAAAACTATATTATAACATGTATATAAATATTGAATATTCTAAAAAAATCATAATATGTTAATGTTTCATTTAAAAATAATGGGTTTACTTTTTATATTTATATTCATAAATAGATTTTTCTGTTTTTCAAATATCATTTTATCCTTTGATTCTGATTGGGTTGTATATTTGGTCATCTAATTCTATATTTACATCAAATATCGACTGTAAATATTGTATCATCATTTTCTCCTAGTTTGTGCGCTGTTTATTCATGTATATCTAAATAATTAATTTAAGTTGTATATTTGATGTTGGTATGAATAATATTTTATAACCCCCCCCCCCCCTAAATTAAATTTAATAACCGAAATACATACACTGATATTTTGTAAATTTATTAATCAGGACTAAAAATTCCATACACGATATTAATTAATCAAATATTTTTCAAAATGGGTTAATATAATTGCAATAAAAAGGAGAAAATAAATATTTAGCTACCACCATGGAATAATTAGATTTATATGGGTCAAAATGAAAGAGGCGGGGGACGATCATAAAGAATTTAGAACTTAATGTGATTTAATATAAATAAACTGAAAGCAAGTTTTTATGATTCATTAAACATCTTGCCTCTTCACTCAATATACGATGGCAATAGTCAGGCAGATCTACGTCTGTCCAGGGTGGAATGTGACATCATACCAGACGATCCTTAGTTGAATTCGTCTGATATAAATAATGTTAATTTTCAAATTTTTGTTTTATATTTTGTTTATAGTATTTATGACTGATGACTATTAGACAATAAAATATTTTTATTGTCAATATACGATGATCGTTACCCGCGGATGTTATTTTGACACATATAGATCTAAATGTTACGTAGCAGTAACTGATATATTTATTTCTCTTTTTTAAGCATTTAAATAAAAGCATTTTTAAAAACTATTTTATGATGCACTAGCGCGCCATCTGTTATCAAAATTCGAAACTATTTTAAAGGCGTAAGATTCTTTTTGAAATTAAACAATTTCTACTGCCCTTACTGCAATGGAAAAATTGAAGGGAGGGCCTGGCTCATCAGTTGTGAACCCTCCCAGCGGTTTCGCCAGTTTAATCTACCATACCGCTGTTATATTGCATTTTTGGAACTTCCTTTTATAGTGATACTGTTGGTAGACTCTTGGAATGGGTATTTTAGAAGAACTATAGACATAATTCTTTTTTTTTTTTCAAAAAGAATCTTACGCCTTTAAATAGTTTAGAATTTTAAAAACAATTTTATTAATTAAATTTATAGACCCATTTTACCATATAAATATCCTATCTATATTCATATAAATAAATTGGAATCCAAAACAGAGATTTCCATTTTTCCTCTCAGAGATTCAATTTTAAGATGGGAAGATGGTACACGGGTGAATGAAGAGGTAGCAGTGGATTGTGTTGGTCTCTATCGCTTCTACTCTAGTCTACAACATTTCTTCATTAAAAGTAAGCTCACTTGTAGATCGAAATCTATATTTTCTTGCAGTTTCAACGCAGTAAGGACATTAAGAAGTTTGTCTTATTTGAAAAAAATCATACTCTAAAATGGTTCCATTTATTGTGTAAATATTCTCGTTCCTTCATGGTCTTCTATTTAGATAGCGGTTATATTAGAGTTCGTCTTTTTTATTTACACCACAGTGGTCTATCATGGGGGTGGTTGTTTATAACATGGACTACCTATAGGAGTTATCTTTGAACCATTATGTGTTCTCCCGCCATCTTCAATGTTATAAAGAACAAGATAGCAAGACTAGGGTTAAAACCGTCGCCATCCCATATTATACACAAGCTATAAATCTCAATGGAGGTGGGGAAATATTTCATCCCCAGCAACTCCTTGTTAATCCTGAAAAACTCGGAGCGCCATTAACTCTTAATTTATCGATTCAACGTCCGGTTATGCAAATCTGATACGGTCCTTGTTATCTCGTGAAGTATAGCCATGGTAATCTTTACGGAAACTCTTTATGTATCGCTGGATGGTTGGGTCTTTGAGCGCCTGTGTTGGAGCCGATGTACCGACCCTTTATTCCCTGGAGAATATATTATATTTCCGAAGTCACAAAAATTCGGTCTTCAGTTTTATTTTAAATTAGATATAATGGAGTTTTTAGGCACGGGATAAGCATTTTGTGAATTAAGGATCCTGAATATATACCTGTAGATACTTAGAATTGAAAAAATAATGCCTTTTTCGTCCTTTTTTTCGAAATTGGGACAAAGTTCTACTGAGAAATTGTTGAAAGTAGTGGGTTTCATTGGTTATATGAAACCATCTACTTTCAACAATTTCTCAGTAGAACTTTGCTCGAATTTCCAAAAAAGGACAATTTTTCTACCAATAATAAACTAAGTATGAAAATAATATTGAGAAGACTTGGCCTATCATTGATGAAATTGGTGAAACCGCTAGGATGTTTTACCAATTATAAGCCAGGCCTTCCAATTTTTTTTTTTTATATTCTGGTCATTAATTGGCAGAAAAAAAATTTCGTCCTTTATTTTAAAAAATAGTGTTATATGATGTTTCTATTTAAAATGGCTCTCTTATAATATTTGAATATGACGTTATTTTAAACGTAAACTAAATTTATATACACAAATATACGAATATACACACACATTATATACTCATATATACAAATACTATATCCCATTGTACCACGTGGGTATGTGATCCACTCACGCTATACAAGACCAAAGCGAGAAACCATTTAAAGAAAATATATATCTGTACATACATGATTACTTGAAATTGTATCCATTATTCCTGTAGAAGGGCAGCTTGCGCTCGAAAGCTCGAATTGATTTATCAAATAAAGAAACTTATCATTTTTGAATCTATTCGTTATTATATATCTCATTGTACATTTTGAAACTAATAATTAAATATTTATAAAAATAAGAGTTACATCTCTCCCGTCAAAAAATGTACCTCAAACCTAGACGCAATCTATTGACCATCGCCGTAAACTAGCGGTCTCAGGTTAGCGACAAAGCCACAACATCAACTTTGTAAAACTGAGAAGCGTTCACAGAGATTATGGTTTTGGAATAATAGAACACGTTACTCCAGAACGGACTTTATTTAATAAGATCCAAAAGAGACCAAATAGAATCTTCCCAATCTGCCAAAGAAATGTTTATCTGGCAAAGTAGTCTATGAATTAAATATAGATGGAAGTTTTCTATTAAAAAAGAGTTGCCGATATGTTGTGGCTTGTCACCAACCTGAGTCCGCAAGTTTGCGTAGACGGTCAGTAGATGGCGTCTAGTTTAGACATCTTTTTTTTTTATGAAAGAAAAGACCTATATTTTTATAGATCATTATCTTCTTCCCCTGGAAAATTTTCGTCTCAATTCAAAATTTTCTTTAGAAATGATGGCTTTGAAAGGATCCTAGTGTGTTAGGATCATAGCTTTGATTACTATTTAGTGCTCGATGGAGATGTTCTGCATAGTCGTCTGATTGTAATTCCTCAATATCATTAACCTTTTTTCTAAATACTTCTAGAAGTTTCATCTATCTTTTCCCATCACTTGTTGAATTATTCCCGCTTTATCTAATATTCTTATCTAATCAACACCTGTCTTTCTTTTTATCTTCCCTGGCCTGGGGAATCTAACCTTTTTTAAACAAACTTGGTGGCGTGCAGCACCTTGGCACTTTGCTATAGTGCATTGCGGCTTGTCTGCTTGCTGCATTCATTTTTGGGCTCGAAAATCATACACTTTGGTTAGTAGCTCGTAAAACAATATTCTCTCTCTAGAACTTAAAGACAATTGAAACCTCTAATATTTTGTAAAATGTCTTGAATAAATTTCTTACTGCTCATTACTCCCAAAATAAAGGGGTCGGTGGAGGGATGCTCTGAACCTTGGTTTCAACCGCTAAGAAACGGGCTATATTCCCGCATTGGGCACTTTTTTCTGATTTAAAAAATATTCCAGTGGCCCCCGATTCTTGCAAAAGTCCAACCCCACCACGAGTGCAAGTAATCAAACGGGGTTCTGGCATATTTGTAAGTGCAAAGTAGAACTTACTCCCATAGTTTCCAATCCTATAAATTAATCTTGATGTCTCTTATATCCGAAATACTCAACAGGAATATCGATCAACCCCATCACAGCATACCCATCTATTGATTTATCTCCTTATCGTGCAATTGAAAGTTGATGATGGCTTGCGCCATCTATCGGAATAAATATCAACTATTCATTGATTCTTAATTATTCCAGAATTGGCCAACTTCTCATTATTTATTAATCAAGAAAAGCTAACCACGTACGCGTTTCGGCCTGAGGATTGCACGATAAGGAGATGCCTTCTTTTTAATTTATGAAGCTTATCCCAGTACAATGTCACATAGCCCGAATAGGTGGTTAGCTTTTTTTGATTATTCAAGAATGGGTATTTGGCCAATTCTGTAATAATTAAAAATCAATGAATAGTTAATATTTATTCCGATAGATGGCGCAAGCCATCAGTAACTTTCAGTTGCACGATAAAGAGATGACTTTTTCTTAATCTTATTTACATAATTCTTATATTAATGCCTTTTTCTAGGTTGTTCCTAGGTCTATAGATATTATTTATTCTGACATTTTATAAACGTGTAGTTCAAAATAAATAATATATTTTAAATTAAAAAAAAAAAATATATATATATATAAAAGAAATATAAAAATAGTTGTAAAGATATGGTAGATTAAATTGACGAATTCGCTGGGAAAATTCACTATTGATGAGCTAAGTCGTACCAATTATTTTTCTTCTTCAGATAACTATTTGTAGAATTTTATCGTTTTTTTTTTAATATTGACGTTGAATAATTCTAATTTCAGAATTGATATTTATATTATATTTGAAATATATCATCTGTGATTATCTCAATAGAAATAAATATATCTGTCGTCTACATATATTTGAATCTCAAACAAACAATGTGTATAGCTCCTCTATACGAAATAATTGGATGTGGGCAGACGACCCTAGGGATTGCCGCCATTTTTCCATTTTTCCCGCGCTAATTAAACCGTCACTTATTTTGTCTCTCAAATTCCAATTCTTTTTAATGTGGTAGCAACCTGATAGGGAAAGGTAATAATCTTGGATGTCAATTTTAATTGTTAGATTTAATTCTTTCTATTGTAGTGTTGGAATTCTAAATTATACCGTAATTGAACGATTATAAGTGAAAACAGATTATTCTTTGCCATTAATAATTTCCTAAATAAATGGCCGTTGTAATTTCTTCGTTATTTAAAAATAAATGTGATTATTCTAATATATTTATATTTCGGATATTTGAAATGATAATTTTTTTGTAAATTTATTTTTTCATAAAAATAGAAAATAAATTTATATTATTCGCTTATATATGGATGAATCAACATGCTCTTTAATGGCTTTAATGGGCAAAAATAAATTAAAATTTGAATAAATAATCCTCTTCTTCTTTCAGATTATTTTCTTATTGGAAAATTCAGACATTTTAATATATTAATATTTTAAGATTCTAATTAGCATTAACGTGTAAATGTGTTTGGTAATGATAATTCTTATTAAATATAGACTCTGATAATTATATCTAATAATTTCTTTGAATACATCGGCTATAATTATATCTTTTAATTATCTATTTTATATTAAATCTACTTTGCAAATTTATTTACGTTTCGCATTATTAAAATGAATAACTTTATTTTTCAGTTAGAGCATCCAACGTTTTTTTTTTTCTAATTCAAAAAGCATAAATAAAGGATTTAAATTTATAATATTTAAAATTCTAACTCAAATCGGTAATTTTTTAAAAAGTATTTAATGGAATATATATATGACAATATTACTTGAAGATATTATTAAATTAAATGAAAGTCTGTTCAAATATTATATGTAAATAAAATGTGTATGGTTTAAAATGTGAGGGTAAAATAACTGTTGAGATGGCAATTTTATTCTGCTTATTCAGAATAGTGAGTATATGTAGTAATATATTTCAATATACACTATATTTTTATATGTATATGGTGATATAAACCAACAACCTAATATTGTGTATAATACAAGGTATGTCCCATGAGATAAGAGGATGCCAGCGGGCGACGCTGGCATGGGACGCCGGGAATTCTGCGAGCTGGCCAGCCGGCCTGCGCGCGCACCGGGGGCTGCGCGCGCACTTTTCGGACACCGCCTGATATCGCCGGCTGTTTACCGCGCGTCGCTACAACCTGTGGCGGTTCCTTCTATTATATAATACTCTAGGCGCTGGTGGAGTAAAAACTGTACTCCATCTGCCTCTTATAATTGTATGTAATTTTTGGACACTTATTAAAATATAAATTATTAATTTATAGTTCTCACTGCAGCTCGAACCTTTACCCTAACGCGGTAGAACATGGCGCAGTCGACAGGACTCTTTCACCCTCCCCAACCACCTCCCCCGAAGCCTTCATTGCAACCAGACGTGCACCATCAACCTACAAGCATCAACAAGCCAGCTCGTCTGAAACCTCACCTAAGGCCAACCGTTTCTTTCAGAAACCCTATGATCCTAACGACCCCTGCTCCGGATGTGGGGCGAACCCAAGACACCGCCGTGACCAGTGCCCAGCAAAAGACATAGAGTGTAACAAATGCGGCATCACCGGGAATTACGGAAGGGTTTGCCGACAACTGAAACGGAAACCCACAACCAAACCTAATATCCCGCCACCCGCAACCAGAAACAATCAGTCCCAACCAGGACCCTCAAACACAGTTGTTGCAGCTGGAGTACGCAACGAACTCATAACCATTACGACCGATATCAACCATAAGTTACACCAACTCCGTTGGCTGGCGGACCCGGGGTCAGATCTGGATCTAATCCCAGAATCAGAATTCCTGTTACTGGATGAGCAGACCCGATCAGCACTCAACCCGAAGAACGTCCCTTGCGTTGGAGCCAACGGCATCAGCTTAAGTCCTTGTGGATCGTTCGTCGCGGCACTGCATCTCAACGGGAAAACATACAGTACTACCGTTGGAGTCTGCAAGCACCTGAACGCCCCTCTCTTGAGCAAGAGCGGATGCAAAGCCTTAGGACTTCTGCCGGATAACTGGCCCCATTCAATGATCGTCAATGCCATAACCAACGGACAAGTTCTAACGTTCCCGCCGACCCCGGTGAGAGCCAATGAGATCGATAAGCAGTCTATCCTTACCCATTATGCTAGAGCGTTCGACGACACAGTGTTAAAACCCATGCAAGGACCCCCCATGTCTATCGAACTAGTTAAAGATGCCGTTCCTTGCAAACGCTACCGGGCATACAACGTTCCCTTTCACTGGAGAGACCCCGTCAAAACTCAACTCGATACCATGTTGGCGAAAGGGATAATCGAACAGGTACCCGTCGGCGAAGCCATCGATTGGTGCCATCCTATGGTAGTCGTCCCGAAAAAAGGCTCATCACAAGTCACTATACCAAATGATCTCGCCGGTGCCATCATTGGGAAAGGTGGTCAACGCATCAGGAAGATCCGGCGCGAGTCTGGTGCGGGGATCACCATAGATGAGTCTCAACCTGGTAGCAACGAACGGGTCATCACCATCTCTGGCACGCCCCAGCAGATCCAGATGGCCCAGTACCTCTTGCAGCAAAATGTAAGAGAACATTCCTTCCGGAAGCGATACAATCGCAACGCCAAGCCACTCTCACATTTGGAAGTGGGAGCAATAGTCCTTGTCCAGGATCACCGCACAAAACATTGGACCCTCCTTGCTGAGGTTCTCGAACAACTTCCACGCGGTCGCAGCTACCTCATCCGGACCGACGCCGGACGCCTTCTTCGCCGTAATCGCAGATTCTTACGACCTTTCGTGCCTCCACCGTACACCACCCCACCCAACTCAGCTCAACATCAGCAGACCTTATCCCCTCGAACCCGAGAACCGAACCCGCGTTATAGCAACTACGTTGGATCGGTCCCAAGTCCCAATCTCCAGGGGGGGCATGAGATAAGAGGATGCCAGCGGGCGACGCTGGCATGGGACGCCGGGAATTCTGCGAGCTGGCCAGCCGGCCTGCGCGCGCACCGGGGGCTGCGCGCGCACTTTTCGAACACCGCCTGATATCGCCGGCTGTTTACCGCGCGTCGCTACAACCTGTGGCGGTTCCTTCTATTATATAATACTCTAGGCGCTGGTGGAGTAAAAACTGTACTCCATCTGCCTCTTATAATTGAATGTAATTTTTGGACACTTATTAAAATATAAATTATTAATTTATAGTTCTCACTGCAGCTCGAACCTTTACCCTAACGCGGTAGAACATCCCATAAGTTCCCGGACTGGGTCCATAAAAAAATAAATAAATGGAAAATGTAAATAAATTTGACTGTTTATTATAGAAAAAATATCTGGCAACACGGTGGTACCAATATCGAGTCGGTAGGTGCGCGCGCGCCAAGGTAATTCTAATTTATTTAAAGGTTACACCTAGCGCTGCGGCGATTTTACGATGGAACAAAAATTGAAGCAGAGGATTTGCATAGAAATTTGTGTGAAACTTCAAATATCAGCAACCGAAACTTTTGAAATGCTTAATAAAGTATTCCCCAATGACTCTCCAAAGAGAACAACTGTTTTTGAATGGCATTCTAGATTTAAAGCTGGCAGAATTTCAATTGAAGATGAACCTCGGCAAGGACGCCCAAAATATCAAAGAACTGATGAAAATGTGCAAAAAATCACCGATTTGATAAAAGAAAATCCTCGAACCACTTTGCTGGAGCTAGAGCAAGACACAGGCATCTCTAAAACAACGATTGGAAAGATCGTAACCGAAGATTTGAAGCTCAAAAAGACTCCTGCAAAATGCATCCCAAGATTCCTCACTAATGAGCAAAATCTGTGTCGGCTTGCAATCTGTGAAGACATGTTTAAAATGACAAGAACGGATCCGGAATGGAAAGACAAGATAATCACAGGCGATGAGACATGGCTTTATGGCTATGACCCTGAAACCAAGCGTCAATCTGCCGAGTGGAGAGGTCAGGTTGAGCCTAGACCCAAAAAATCCAGGATATTGAAATCCAGAAACAAGGTGTTGCTGGTCGCTTTTTTGGGTAACAAGGGCATTGTTTATCACGAGTATCTTCCTGCAGGCCAAACAGTTATTAAGGAAATGTATTTGAGCATTCTTCGCCGTCTAAGGGAAGCGATTCGAAAAAAAAGGCCAGAAAAATGGACTAATGGTGACTGGATCCTACACCATGACAATGCCCGCCCTCACACAGCGCACTTGGTGACGAGTTTTTTGGCGAAAAACGGGACAGAAATCCTACCTCAACCACCCTATTCCCCAGACATCGCACCAAATGACTTTTTCCTGTTCCCCAAACTCAAAGCAGTTCTAAAAGGAAGACATTTTGACACCAGGGAAGACATAATAGAAAAATCGCTGCTGGCATTGAAGAGCATTCCAAAAGAGGCCTATAAAAACTGTTTCGACAATTGGGAGAAACGATGGCGCTGGTGCGTTGAAGCAAGGGGGGATTACTTTGAAAAGTTTTAATAAAAAAAATTATTAAAAATCTTACCTTTTTTTTATGGACCCAGTCCGGGAACTTATGGGACATACCTTGTATAACAAGATTTTCATGTTGTATAATAGAAACATTAATGATTATACGCATGATTGGCATGTGTCATTACATCATCATATGTAATGTACTTTGTACAGACTGAGGATTAATAAATAAAACTCTGTAATAGATTGAGAGTTGAGCTAAAGCAAAAATCGAGATCTAGAAGTCCAACGAGGCCTAGAAGATGTCAGGGCATTGCCCGAGTGTACAATATCGCTTCCGATCCACGCCCTTGTTGCATCCGCTGAAATCCAATACTTCCTTTTGCAAAGATATATAAGCCTCCAACAGGGCCAGAAATAAACAGTCACTTGATAGTCACTTCACCATTAGCGGGAGCCCTCTACGGTTGTGTCCAAGGTCCACCTCATCGACCATGTAGACCAGTAAGAACTTTTCTCAAATCTCCATCCTATCGCTCCTAGCTCGAATTTTATCTGTTCACGGAATTTCCTAGTACAACTGTCTCTTCGTCTTTTGTGTGGACATTCCCAAGCTTTGCACTCTGCCTAGACAACGACTGCCTGTACTCTGTGAGAACTGTTAAAGGTCTTCCAAGGTGCACAGAGGTACTGGAAAACTCTACACGCCCTGACTGTTCCTCTCGGTTACTAGAGGTTTGCCCCTTTCGGTTACCACACCACAGCGAAAGACCCTCGGTTATCACATGTATTATAATTATAAATAGCTTAACAGCTCTTAAATGTAGAAACAATTTTCTGCACAGTTTGACCATCATATAATCACAAACAAATTTTATTGAGAGTCCGCCGCAACCAAGACAGGACGAGGTCCAATTTCGTCAAGATTATTCTTCTCCTTCCAGGAAACTTCCAGTAAGCCTTAAACCGCCGACACCGAAAAACGGACGAAAAATAACAGTTCATCTCTCGTGTAGATCACAACTTGGACCTTGTCGCGTATTAAGCGCTGGCCTCTCTTTCAGGTGACATCCAACCTGCCTCGTCCTTTGTGTTACTCATTGACGCCTGACTACGAGTCCCATGACTTCTAGTGCTTGTGGTACGTTTTGCGGTTTTCTGCCTTTTTCAGGCGCCT
Source organism: Cordylochernes scorpioides (assembly GCA_030710605.1). Taxonomy (NCBI): domain Eukaryota; kingdom Metazoa; phylum Arthropoda; class Arachnida; order Pseudoscorpiones; family Chernetidae; genus Cordylochernes; species Cordylochernes scorpioides. The sequence goes on from CP092866.1 coordinate 65,270,291, forward strand.
ACCAACCCGTTTGCCCCATACCTCGAGGCAACATGACTTCCAGTGAAATCAGGGATAAGCCACATCCTCCTATTGTTGCAATTTCTTATACACAACATTTTGTATCTAATAGCCTCTCCTTATAATCTAACATGCTGAATTATAGACTTTTTATTTCGAACATTCACTTCAATACAACATGACTACGATATATGAAACGATTTCAAATCAATTCTAAGAAATATCCCTGAACTCCAGTTATTGATATTTAAGAAAGTTTAAACGTGTTTGTTTTTGTGTCGTTGAATTATAATTTCGGCAAACTGAATCCATCTCATATCCATATGACTTCTTTATGAAACCATCTTTATAAGAATATAAATTGACTTACACTATGGCATGATTCTTAGTTCAAAGAACGACAAACCCAAGGAGACACTAAGAGTATCAATGTTTTGGGTGTTTTATCATTATAAATTCTGTATTACCTTTTTTTTTTTCATTTTAATCTCTCTTTATATACCATTCTCACGCTGAACATGGGCGGTACCAATCTTGTTGGATGGCGGTTGAAACTATTGAAGAAGAAAAAGGACTTATTCTTCTCCAATTTGCAGAGAAGCAACCGACATAGAAATATTCGATGTACTTAGCAATCAACGTGTATAATTTTACAGACAATAATTTTCATGAAACAAAGAGAGAGAGAGAGAGAGAGGCGAATGAATTCAATACTTATATATTCGTCAATGTTTCGAGGATTTTACAAGTCCTTTTAGAGGCCTCTTCACTAACTACTCTCAGTTAACTCCATAATAGATTGAAATGAGCCTATAACCTGTTGAATTACTCGAACAACCTTTTGCTATGCTCATTAATTTTCAAAAATTACGAAAGGTTTTACCTTATTTTTTGTTCATATAATGAGGAGCCTTTGGAATATTTTTATTTTTCTGCCCAAAGGTACGATGTTTAATGTTAGTTTCAACCTCGCCCACTGTTTTCAAATTATGGAAACAATAGAAAATAAAGAAAATATTATCCAAGTAATTACAATACAACGAATATCCCAATCAATTCATCAAAACATATTTATAGAAATAGAAACCCTTCAACAAACGATAGTCAAATCCAGAACCATTCATTCACACGTCCCTACAGTTATGGATTCGAAAGAATTGGCAGGACTCTCTCTCTCTTAACATAAATAATATCAATATTAGATACCAATTCCCCCGCTCTAAACTTAAAAACATTCACCCACAACAGGAAACCCAAACCAACCTCATATACCATATCCCATGCAATTCATTTACATCATCTTACATTGGTTAACTGGAAAAATCATAAAATAAATATTCAATCAACACAAGGAAATCTTCAAAAATCATAGCCTAATATGACCTTTAGTAGACCATACAATAAAACAAGGATAAATACTAGATTTTGAGAATTTAAAGATTTTTTTACAGAAATATACAGGATAAGCACGCAAAATTATCCCTGGGGAGCTGGGCATCTATAGAGAACAAATATAGAATAAAATATTATATATATCTCAATCATACCTATTATTCAAACGTTATTGGTAATGATATTTTAATAATATAAAATTTAAGAAGTATAATCATTTTCCCATTGAACAGTTTGGGCACACCAATCTGCTTTATATAAAACCTCGTTACATCACTAGATGATTTGTTTACAAGGTTTGAATTTCCCGAAGACGATAGGCGAATTGCCTCATCAAAATATTGGAAGTTGTATTAAACATTTTGATACAAAATAAACCATAATTATTTAATTTTATTCAAAATGGATTGTTTTTATTTTCAACAAAATATATTTGAAAATTAGTACAAAAGTAAAATTCTATTGATATCAGATGGATAAATTAAGAAAAAGACATCTCCTCGTGCCATCAAAATTTGCTGATGGCTTGCGCCATTAATAAAAAAAGATTTTTGGCTAATTATAGAATAAATAAAAAAGTCAACGATTAGTTGATATTTATTCCAGCAGACGTCACATGCACTCAGCAACTTTTACTTGCAGGATTAGATGACTCTTAGTATATGTATATATTGAATTAATTTTAACTATAGGTTGTAAAGAGGTAAAACCATAACGTAATGCATAAATTATATATATCGAAAGATTCCTTAAGTTTGTTGTTATTTCCGCCCATCAATTCGAGTTTGACTTTTGGTGATCATGTGGACAAAACTCTCCAATTTAAACTTATATTTGGTTCATATTAAGAGCTGGGTATATATACCATGATGATAATCATTATATATATAATTATTATCAACTTGGTATATTCCGTGAAATTGCAAAATATTTCCTGAAGTTGTACCTTGAAAATTGGATTGATGAAAACGTTATTTTTGAGACACAGTTCATCAATTCACAAAAATCATTTTGTTATTCATGTACAACTCTTTTTGTTACCGTTTTGAAATCTTCTTGACATTCTTAAATAAGAATTCAAAATGTTTTTGATGTAAGATTTTGTGCTTCAACTTTTCAAAGATTTTTGTTGCGAATTCAACTTTTTAACTACGAATTGGAGATAAAATATCTTTATTCTGTTTGCTTTTATTTCTTTTTATATATTCAAAACACTTTGAATTTTTTCCTATTAAACAGTTTAAACATACATTATGCTGGTTCTCTCTTTAGCTTTTTCTTATTCAAACTTTCTTCTTCACTTCCTTATTTTTATCATTTTATTCCGCATTTATGACGGGTGACGAACGAAATCTTTGCTTGAATCTTGTTATAGCCCTTAAATATTAAATATATTTTTGAAATTTCGTATATATGCATATGCTCTTTATTTTTCTACAACTAATCTCTCCCGCCACCCCCTTTTCTATACTTACATCTTTAACTTCTTAAAATATATATTGAAAATATTTATAATCATACAAAATCATAATTTAATTGTTCTGTTTTATCTCACGAAAAACTCTGATATTAACAAATAAATTCACAATTCCATAAAATATCTTTGTAATATATTTATGAACTTTAAACATTTACAGATATATACATAAAATAATTAATTTTTAATAAATTTAATTTTAAACTTAATTGTGTATGGTTGAAGATAAAACAATAAGAGTATTTTGTTTATATGTCTACAATCATAGCTGACCAATGTAAATGAATATAGGAGAAGAAAATATGACGTTAAGCATAACCCTTGTTATACAGAAAGTCCCCAACATAATAATTCTTGTTCTGGAGATAATAAATATTTGAAATAACACACACAGAGATAAGAGAATAATTAACTAAACATTTAACTAATAATAAATTATATGTTAATTAATTAAGGGATAGTTTAAACGACTTACCTGTCAGGCGATCATTTGACATTACACAGACGATCCATTCTCTATCTGGATTGTTCAGTAGATACAACTTTTGTTGATTCTTCTTCAGAAGTGTTACTGTTGGGTTATCTGTAAGTACTTGATTGGTATCGAGTATTTAAACTGTTCATTATGTAACATCTCTATATTCTTGATCAATCTTGAGTATTTTAATTGTTCCGTTTGTATTATTCCGACATTATATATCATTCTAGAATATTTGAATTGTAGTTTAGCTGTTACTGTTGGGTGATCTGTAAGTACTTGATTGGTATAGAGTATTAGAACTGTTCAGTATGTAACAGCTCTTTATTCTTTATCATTCTAGAGTATTTTGATTGTTCAGTTTGTATTATTTCGACATTATATATCATTCTTGAATATTTAAATTGTAGTTTAGCTGTTACTTTGGGTGATCTGTAAGAACTTGATTGGTATCGAGTTATTAGAACTGTTCACTATGTGGCAGTTCTATATTCTTGATTAATCTAGAGTATTTTAATTGTTTTGTTTGTATTATTCCGACATTATAAATATAATTCTTGAATATTTGAATTATTCAGTTCGTGACATATCCTAACCTTCTTGAACATATACTTGAGCATTATAATTTATCAATATGTCACAATACAACATTATTGATAATTTTAAAGTAGTTAAATTGTTCAGTATGCGAAATCCTGAATTCTTGATCATTTTTAAGTATTTGAATTGATCATTTGGTGACATCATAATATTATTGTTAATTCATGAGTATTCGAATTGTTCAGTACATATATTATTTCCACTACATTCTTGATAATCGAATTTGAGAATACACACTTTATTAGAATTTCTCAATATGGGACTTTACAACATTATTGATAATTCTTGAGTATTTGAATTATTCATTTTGTAATATCATAACATTATTGTTAATTTTTGAGTATTCGAATTGTTCAATACATATGTTACTTCATACATTATTGATCATTATATTTGAGTATATTCTGTTAGAATGTCTCTCAGTTTAGGACACTACAACATTATTGATTATTTTTTTATTATTTGAATTGTTCAGTATGCGACATTCCGACCTTATTGATAATTCTTGAATATTATAATTGCTCAGATTGAGGCATTCCAAATTCTTGAAAATTATGTTTTCACCATTCCCACAGCTCTATATTCTTTAGTATTGAGGTTTTGAATAAATGGATCCACCTTCTTGATTCTTAAGCTCTCCTAGAAGAGTTCAATAGTCAAAAATATTTTTCATAGAATCATAATAAAGAAATGGTATCGTCATATTATTATACTTTTAAATTTCTTAACCGCGAAGAATATCAGAAGATTTGTGCATTCCTGTAAGTATGATTCGGTTATTTAAGGATCAGAACGTCTTTAGTTCTTTTTAGAAAGCAAAGGGCTTTATGACCTTTATATTCCTCAACGCCTAGTTTATGGTGACCATTGTTGAAATTAACAATTTTTCGAGAAGGTTATCTAATTTAAAATTATATTTTATTCATTGAATATATATGGTAAGAATGTATATTCATGTTCTCGTCTAACAAAAAAAATTAATCATGGCATTTTATCCAATATACTTTGAAAACTAAGAGAAATAACTGAAGAAAATCTATGCATTTTTGAACTAATTATATTTTAATTTATACACCGGTTTATATGTTTCGATCATCTCTAAAATATTTGATCGTGCTTGATAAAATATGGTTAAATATAATTATGATTATATCTAAGTTGGAATCTCTATAATACTCTCAATTAATGTTATTATAAGTTTGCTATATGTATATTTCTATCATAATTTGAAACTAGTGCATCATAGTATATTTATATGTTCATCCTAGTTATATTCCATAATCTGCTAAACTCAATATACTCATCGTGAATATACTCAGTAATATAATCTCATCAAAAACTATGTCCATCCTGATTACCTTTTTACTTTCGAAAATCAAGACGTTTAATAATGATTGCCGAATTGATTTTACTATTTTTAATTTTATAATCACGGCTTATTGGGTTTCAGTTATTTTAAGGTATTTTACATTGTGTTTGGACTGTCGCGCGTAGACCTGTATCTAAGGAATTGTGTAGTGATTTTATTCCGTTAGGAATTTTATTTATTCACTCTTTTAGTTTAAAGTGACAATTAGATGTTCCAGTAGATGATCCATGCCATTTATATGGCCTAGTACCTACTAGATTATATAGTTATTAGCATTTGGAGGTTCTAATATCTAATAGATTATTTTGTTATTGGGGCATTCGGGTGGTTTATTATCCACTAGATGATCTAGTTTTCGCCATTTAGATGGCCTAGTACCTACTAGATGAGTTAGTCAATACCATTTGTATGGCCTAGTACCAAGTAGATTATATAGTTATTGTGACATTTAGATGGCCTTAATATCTACTAGAAGATCTAGTTAGATGGTACATAACCTGCTATATTTTATAACTATTGGCATTTGGAAGGACTAGTACCTACCAGATGATCTTAATTTTGACATTTGTATGGCCATGTACCTAATATATGATATAGTTATTGTGACATTTAGATGGCCTTAATATCTACTAGATGATCTAGTTATTAGAGTTTAGATGGTACAGTACCTACTGGATTATATAGTTATTGGTATTTGGAAGACCTAGTACCTTCTTAATGATATAGCTGTTGACATTCAGAAGGCCGAAACAGTTTAGATTATATACTTATTGTAACCTATGGATAGCCTAGTAGCTATTAGATTATATAGTTACTAGACGAAAGGCCCGGGCAACGCCCGGGGTTTACCCGAGTGCGAATATATTTCAAAAACGTTGTCTTGGGTGGCCGCTATAGACAGGGTGGTCTGTATAGACAGGTGGATGTATCACACAGCTGATAATAGGGTTGCCTAGAGTGACCGCTATAGACAGGGTGGTCTGTATAGACAGGTGGATGTATCACACAGCTGTAGAGTGGTCGCTATAGACAGGGTGGTCTGTTTAGACAGGTGTATGTATCACACTGCTGATAACAGGGTTGCCTAAAGTGACCGCTATAGACAGGGTGGTCTGTATAGACAGGTGGATGTATTACACAGCTGATAACAGGGTTGTCTAGGGTGGTCGCTATAGACAGGGTGGTCTGTATAGACAGGTGGGTGGTCGCTATAGACAGGGTGGACTGTATAGACAGGTGAATGTAACACACTGATGATAACAGGGTTGCCTAAAGTGACCGCTGTAGACAGGGTGGTCTGTATAGACAGGTGGATGTATCACACAGCTGATAACAGGGTTGTCTAGGGTGGTCGCTATAGACAGGGTGGTCTGTATAGACAGGTGGATGTAACACACAGCTGATAACAGGGTTGTCTAGAGTGGTCGCTATAGACAGGGTGGTCTGTTTAGACAGGTGGATGTATTACACAGCTGATAACAGGGTTGTCTAGGGTGTCGCTATAGACAGGGTGGTCTGTATAGACAGGTGGATGTATCACACAGCTGATAACAGGGTTGTCTAGGGTGGTCGCTATAGACAGGGTGGTCTATATAGACAGGTGTATTTATCACACTGATGATAACAGGGTTGTCTAGAGTGGCCGCTATAGACAGGGTGGTCTGTATAGACAGGTGGATGTATCACTCAGCTGATAACAGGGTTGCCTAGGGCGACCGCTATGACAGGGTGGTCTGTATAGACAGGTGGATGTATCACTCAGCTGATAACAGGGTTGCCTAGGGTGACCGCTATGACAGGGTGGTCTGTATAGACAGGTGGATGTATCACACAGCTGAAAACAGGGTTGCCTAGGGCGACCGCTATGACAGGGTGGTCTGTATAGACAGGTGGATGTATCACACAGCAGATAGCAGGGTTGCCTAGGGTGACCGCTATGACAGGGTGGTCTGTATAGACAGGTGGATGTATCACTCAGCTGATAACAGGGTCGCCTAGGGTGACCGCTATGACAGGGTGGTCTGTATAGACAGGTGGATGTATCACACAGCTAATAACAGGGTTGCCTAGGGTGACCGCTATGACAGGGTGGTCTGTATAGACAGGTGGATGTATCACACAGCAGATAACAGGGTTGCCTAGGGTGACCGCTTTGACAGGGTGGTCTGTATAGACAGGTGGATGTATCACTCACTCAGCTGATAACAGGGTTGCCTAGGGTGACCGCTATGGCAGGGTGGTCTGTATAGACAGGTGGATGTATCACTCAGCTGATAACAGGGTTGCCTAGGGTGACAGCTATGACAGGGTGGTCTGTATAGACAGGTGGATGTATCACACAGCTGATAACAGGGTTGCCTAGGGTGACCGCTATGACAGGGTGGTCTGTATAGACAGGTGGATGTATCACTCAGCTGATAACAGGGTTGCCAAGGGTGACCGCTATGACAGGGTGGTCTGTATAGACAGGTGGATGTATCACACAGCTGATAACAGGGTTGTCTAGGGTGGTCTCTATAGACAGGGTGGTCTTTATATACAGGTGTATTTATCACACAGCTGATAACAGGGTTGTCTAGAGTGGTCGCTATAGACAGGGTGGTCTGTATAGACAGGTGGATGTATCACACAGCTGATAATAGGGTTGCCTAGAGTGACCGCTATAGACAGGGTGGTCTGTATAGACAGGTGGATGTATCACACAGCTGTAGAGTGGTCGCTATAGACAGGGTGGTCTGTATAGACAGGTGGATGTATAACACTGCTGATAACAGGGTTGCCTAAAGTGACCGCTATAGACAGGGTGGTCTGTATAGACAGGTGGATGTATCACACAGCTGATAACAGGGTTGTCTAGAGTGGTCGCTATAGACAGGGTGGTCTGTATAGACAGGTGGATGTATCACACAGCTGATAACAGGGTTGTCTAGAGTGGTCGCTATAGACAGGGTGGTCTGTATAGACAGGTGGATGTATCACACAGCTGATAACAGGGTTGTCTAGAGTGGTCGCTATAGACAGGGTGGTCTGTTTAGACAGGTGGATGTATTACACAGCTGATAACAGGGGTGTCTATAGTGGTCGCTATAGACAGGGTGGCTGTATAGACAGGTGGATGTATCACACAGCTGATAACAGGGTTGTCTAGAGTGGTCGCTATAGACAGGGTGGTCTGTTTAGACAGGTGGATGTATCACACAGCTGATAACAGGGTTGTCTAGGGTGGTCGCTATAGACAGGGTGGTCTGTATAGACAGGTGGATGTATCACACAGCTGATAACAGGGTTGTCTAGAGTGGTCGCTATAGACAGGGTGGTCTGTTTAGACAGGTGGATGTATCACACAGCTGATAACAGGGTTGCCGAAAGTACCCCTATAGACAGGGTGGTCTGTATAGACAGGTGGATGTATCACACTGATGATAACAGGGTTGCCGAAAGTGACCGCTATAGACAGGGTGGTCTGTATAGACAGGTGGATGTATCACACAGCTGATAACAGGGTTGTCTAGGGTGGTCGCTATAGACAGGGTGGTCTGTATAGACAGGTGGATGTATCACACAGCTGATAACAGGGTTGTCTAGGGTGAACGCTATAGACAGGGTGGTCTGTATAGACAGGTGGATGTATCACACAGCTGATATCAGGGTTGTCTAGGGTGGTCGTTATAGACAGGGTGGTCTGTATAGACAGGTGGATGTATCACACAGCTGATAACAGGGTTGTCTAGAGTGGTCGCTATAGACAGGGTGGTCTGTTTAGACAGGTGGATGTATCACACAGCTGATAACAGGGTTGTCTAGGGTGTCGCTATAGACAGGGTGGTCTGTATAGACAGGTGGATGTAACACACAGCTGATAACAGGGTTGTCTAGAGTGGTCGCTATAGACAGGGTGGTCTGTTTAGACAGGTGTATGCATCACACAGCTGATAACAGGGTTGCCTAGGGTGACCGCTATAGACAGGGTGGTCTGTATAGACAGGTGGATGTAACACACAGCTGATAACAGGGTTGTCTAGAGGGGGGCGGGCAGGGAGGTCACGTGTTTGCTGGCGGCCAATGGGCGCGCATTCTATCCGTGAGCTTCAGACAGACAGACAGACAGACAGAATAAGGCAAATATATAAGTAGATTTGCATTTGAATGGTATATATAGTAGCAACTGGATGATCTAGTTATTGGCACTTGAACTATCCAGTACATTTTTCTTCGGCGGTACGACGAATAAAAATATGATACAGATAAGATTAACATGGCCCCTCCACATGGATGACACAATGAATCTTTAAGGCATTTAATCTATTCTTGTATAATTACCTAAGTTAATAAATGTCGAGACATGGATCACTTCTTGAGAGGGTGACACACAGAGGCTGCTGTAAAAGTTTAATGATAATCTCTATATAAATCCTTGAAATATTTTTGAAAGCTTAATTTGTTGCGTTCTCTCTCTCTCACCTATTATAATTTTCGGATAATGAATTTCTTTGATAGATACATTATAGAACACACTGTATAACAAAAATATAAAATTTCAATTTAAAAATTCCAAGTTCCATGTTTACCCAAATTTCACGCTGGAGTAAAATTCTAAACAATTTTTTTTTAACTTAGTTAATCACGCTGCCAATTTAATTTTGAATGCCACTAATTTAGCCATGAAACAGAATTTAGGAAAAAACGCTGATAAAATAAAATTGTGCTAACTTCCACTACGGGAAAATATTGCCAAGTAAAAAAAAAAGTCTGGAATTGTCCTGGGGCGCTTTTATAATTAGCTCGCCTCGATAGGGCAGGGTTGCCAACCGCTTTATTGGGAAATTATTTGAAAACAATTTTCTATGAATCCAGAGTTGCCGGATTGAAATTATCGGAATTTCTAATATATACGCCACACTTTAATTAAATTAATGCGTTATCAATTCAAGTTACGTTTTCTAACTGGTCACAAAAAGAGTCTATAATTAATTTTTATTAAAGAAATGAATCCGAATTTTGGAAAAGATGAAATTTGGTCTTATTCGTAATTTTATTTATTAATAAGCTTTGGAGAAGTGATTATAACTTTATATATTTGTGGTGATATTTATCTAAGAAGAGAGAGACGTTACTTTGTTCAGGCGTAATTTGCATATTAGCCCCTATACATTATGGATGGGAGATGATACGAGAGAGCTCCATATTAGGTATGTCTTCTTATTTGTTAATACTATAATCCCTTCAGTAAAATTATAAATAAAGGAAAATTCGGGGAGGGAAGAGCTTATTTTTATATAACGACAACACAGGCTTTCAGGCTCAACAGTCTTTCGACAGGTATAACTACTTTACTGAATTTGATTTAATTATTATATACGAATCCCAAATTTTATCTCGGTCTATAAGAATGTCTTATTCCATGAACCGAATGAAGAATCTATCTGTAATATATATCTGGTACCCTGAGACATGTTCCACTTAGAAGATTGAAACATTTTGTTTTAATCAATCGAGTTTATTTTTATCTCTTTCTCTTTATATTTATGCCGCGTGAATAGGGTATATATTGTAATTGTAGAGCCGATGTGTATCTGTTATCTCGTATGCCTCCAATAACTGCCACTGTGTATCAAATATCTTTCAGAATTATTATCTCGATCCAGATATACATGCTAAGAGGTACAAGTTCCTTAAGTTTTGTCGATGAGTGTATAGTATTATTACTGATACGTGTATCCAAAGGGTAATAACTAAGAACTTGATTGATCAAACTTACCCCACAATTAACTCCGCCTTTGCCGGTCCCAAGCCCGGATGAAAAAGGAGGAGGGGGACAGTAACAAGCTCACTAAAAAACCTGTACTCAGCTGGCTCGGCTGATAGTACCCTGTAAGGGCTCCTGATCCAGGTAAACAGGATGAGCAGCGTTTGTACTCCATGTTAGGAGCGGCTGCACATGGCATCTGTTCCTCATATCAGAGGCGGCCATTTCGTTTGGAGCTAAATCGGCCTGCCACTGAGTAGTGCTCCTAGTCTTAATGACAAAGGCAGACGCATTCTACTTCACCCAGTCATGATGTGTCTCAAGTTCTACAAGCTTGATACCTTAATATGATAGAGTGGAGATAAGAAAGAAGGAGGAGAGACCCCTCAATATTCTAAGCTTCTCAGTTGGGAATTTGAAGAGAATTTCCCGGCACGGCGGTAGAAGACGTATCGCAGAGGAGCAAGCATACCGTATTATTTACAAGTATATTCCTCATTCAGAGTACATGGAATAAGCATTTCTCACAGTTCTGGTAGAATTGTTCATTAAAGTATTTTATATAGAAGATGTGCATAACAAAGGGTCACCATATAACAATAGTAACAATTTGAGTGATTGGCTATCTGTTTAATCTAAACACAAAAATAAACCTAGATCTATTAAAATAATAAAAATATAATTATGAATTTTTTCGAGTGATGTGTTTTTATTTCTCTGTTTTTTATTAATAAAATGTTTAGACTACATGCCACATGGAAACAATGTATTTGAAGAATGTCAAAATTTTAAATACTGTTTCAAAGGAGAAAAAATGGATGAATTATTTCTAAAAACAAATGAAACATTCCAAAGCTTTTCCCGTTTGGAATTCCAACAATTTTCAGTTCCAATTTTTATAATACCCAGTTTACAACGAGCCATTTATCGCTAGACAAAAGACAGTAAACAATGTTGTAGATCTATATCAATTTGTAATTACTAGAAAGAATTATCACAGATTTAACTATTTTTATAAATATATTTAAGATTATACTAGCGAGAATGTTCTCGGCTTCGCCCGGTTTTTACCCGAGTAAAAGTTTGCCTAACGAAAATTTGTTAGAACGATTCTAGAAAACATCCAATCCACCTATATATAGATTTATAGACGTATATAAATAATGTTATATGCGTTCGAATATATTTTTGAAAAACATATTTTTTTTAAAACAGTTATTAAAAATTAAATAAGATATTTTCTTTAAATTTATATTAATATTTAAATGCCGAGTTTTTTTACAACGTCATTGGAATATTATATTACAAAATCCTCAAATTAAATATTAAATTTATTATACTTGGAAAACATTTTAGCATTTTTACAATTTATAAATGTAATTTCACCTGATACCGCGAGAGGCGCTGCTTGCGAGTGAAAGTAGAAAATTAGCAAATAAAATTGCAACGAATATTTATTTCAAATCAAATTTAAACCAGAAACCTTCCCAGTAGTATAGCAAATAACTTCCTAAAGTTTCACGGCGATTGGATAATCTTATCTTTTAAAACATCCATCGAGTAAACAAACTACGTTTAAAATTATCAACCAATCAAATTCATTTATCGTCGCGACCAGTGCTGCGCCAAGCGGTAAAAGGCTGGTCCTAACGCGTTTTGGCTTTACATTTAAAAAAAAGCCCATGAACCTTTTTAGTTTTAGAATATCCTATATGTTAAACGAAATCTTCAGCTAACTACATGAGAAATTTCATAATGATTGATTCTGTAGATTTTGCTCAACGCGATAACAAACATCGATTTTGAATTTCATTTCTATAGATACAAGGTATGTCCCATAAGTTCCCGGACTGGGTCCATAAACAAAAAAGGTAAGATTTTTTTAAAAAATGTTTATTAAAACTTTTCAAAGTAATCCCCCCTTGCTTCAACGCACCAGCGCCATCGTTTCTCCCAATTGTCGAAACAGTTTTTATAAGCCTCTTTTGGAATGCTCTTCAATGCTAACGGCGATTTTTCTACTATGTCATCCCTGGTGTCAAAATGTCTTCCTTTTAGAACTGCTTTAAGTTTGGGGAACAAGAAAAAGACATTTGGTGCGATGTCTGGGAAATAGGGTGGTTGAAGTAGGATTTGTGTCCCGTTTTTCGCCAAAAAGCTAGTCATCAAGTGCGCTGTGTGAGGGCGAGCATTGTCATGGTGTAGGATCCAGCCACCATTAGTCCATTTTTCTGGCCTTTTTTTCGAATCGCTTCCCTTAGACGGCGAAGAATGCCCAAATACATATCCTTGATAACTGTTTGGCCTGCAGGAAGATACTCGTGATGAAAAATGCCCTTTTTATCCAAAAAGGCGACCAGCAACACCTTGTTTCTGGATTTCAATAATCTGGATTTTTTGGGTCTAAGCTCACCCTGACATCTCCACTCGGCAGATTGATGCTTGGTTTCAGGATCATAGCCATAGACCCATGTCTCGTAGCCTGTGATTATCTTGTCTTTCCATTCCGGATCCGTTCTTGTCATTTCCAACATGTCCTCACAGGTTGCAAGCCGACACAGTTTTTGCTCATTAGTGAGGAATCTTGGGATGAATTTTGCAGGAGTCTTTTTGATTTGGTTACGATCCTTCCAATCGTTGTTTTAGAGATGCCTGTGTCTTGCTCTAGCTCCAGCAAAGTGGTTCGAGGATTTTCTTTTATCAAATCGGTGATTTTTTGCACAATTTCATCAGTCCTTTGAAATTTTTGGGCGTCCTTGACGAAGATCATCTTCAATGGAAATTCTGCCAGCTTTAAATCTAGAATGCCATTCAAAAACAATTGTTCTCATTGGGGAATGCTTTATTAAGCATTTAAAAAGTTTCGGTTGCTGATATTTGAAGTTTCACATAAAATTCTATGCAACTCCTCTGCTTCAATTTTCGTTCCATCGTAAAATCGCCATAGCGCTATGTGTAACCTTTAAATAAATTAGAATAACTTTGGGGCGCGTGCACGTACCGCCTCGATATTGGTACCACCGTGTAGCCAGATATTTTTTCTATAATAAACAGCCAATTCATTTACATTTTTCATTTATTTATTTTTTATGGACCCAGTCCGGGAACTTATGGGACATACCTTGTATAAAGGATTTCTAACCTGAAAAGTTCAGGTTCCTAATATATATTATTGTTTCTCTTTTTTTAAATTTATTGTTCTTGTATAATATGTTTATAACAGTTTCTGTTTAAAAATGTAAATCGACGCAATTATCCCTAGCCGGGATATCGCGTTTTGTGCGTTGAAATAAAATAATAAGGGGCATGGATTTGTAAGTATTGTATTAATTGATACACTGGGAAAGAGCGAAAACAAAAATCCTTCTAAAATATTTTAAATTCGTTTTTAACATAGATCCAGGTACGTTTTTTCTATTATTGTTAATAATAAACAAGTTTCTTAACTATAAAAACAATTATGAATAATCCGGGGGTCGGTGGAAGGATAGTCTAAACCGTTGGTTTTCAACCGCTACGACCCGGGTTCGATTCCCGCATTGGGCACTTTTTTCTGATTAAAAAAATCTCTATTGGCCCCGATTCTTGCAAAAGTCCAACCCCACCAGCGAGTCCAAGTAACCAAACGGGGCTCTGGCACATTTGTAAGTACAAAGTCGAACTGATTTTCACATGTGTAGACATGTGGTGTACTTACAGTTAAAGCAGTCGCCTTCTTCTACCAACAATAAATATCATGGCCTGTACCATGTGTACTAGGGATAAGAAAAAAAAAAGAATAGTCTACCCAGTTCAATATTCAATAAACGAAGGTTTTTGTAATGAAATGATTTTTAATAAAATTTTAACGAAAGAATGTGTTCCAGTTTACCTATATCCCAGAATTGACAGACCGCCAATAGATGCCATGATGGTTGAAAGATATGGGCACCTTATGTTACAAAGATAATGACAAAATTAGAACAAGCCACTCACACAGTGTTATTACAATGTTTGAATATTTCTATAAAGAAGTGAAAAGTATCATTTCTCTCAGGCCTTTACCTATATGTACATCTTCTAGTAACATTAAAAATATATTCAATTAAAAAATATATATACTAAATCAAACAATAATTCATTAACCAAAGTCTTTTTTCATTGGTAAATACATTATTTTTATCCTACATATGCCTTTTAATTAAGGATATATTTAATGAATAACTCTATTTTAAAGTATAATATATATATATTTATGAGTAATATTTATTTTCAGACTGAGCATGCGCGAAGCTATTTCATTTTTGATCATCCTTGCCATCTTGAAAAATGCAGAGATATTTTAGTCGTCTCGAGCAGCATTTTAAAAAAGGTCAATTACATTTCAAATTATTCATAAAAATACCTTAATTAAGTATTGGAATTTAACATTCAATATTCCTTTAACTGCTCCCCAATGCGATAATCTTTTAGTATAAATACATTAATAAAATATACTTTATTCATCTAAATTTAATTATATATGTTGGTTTTGTGAATGAAGTCATTACTTTATATTTCAACATACTGTCAAGAACGTGGATGTGGGACATCTATATAGAGAGTGGAGGAAGTTTGAAACTTGATTTTCCATAAAAAATGAAACAAAGACGAGAGACGTATGGATTGGCGGCATCTGACACTATCGGCAGGAATCAATCGATCAGACGACTTCAGTCTGACCGTACCGATTTTTGAAGAAAAAAAAATGGAGAAGTTTATTTCTAAGAAAATGGATTCTGTCTATATATGTATAAGCCTTGGCACAGTTTCTATGTACGATACCAGATATATTTCTTTAGTTAACTAGCGTGCATAAAACACATCTATATTCTCCATTCAAAAACACATTTACAAAAACACTATGAGATTGAGAGTATTTATTAAACAAGTCAATATGTCTCCCGAGATGAGTTTCTTATTTTTTTTATTTCCAACTCTAGCTTTCGTAGCCCTTCACAAGGTGTGATTGTATATTTGTACTGCTGTAGAAGGGCTACGAAAGCTAGAGTTGGCAATATTAATATTTAGGAGATTCAAATATATAGCATTGAGAGTATTTATAGTAAATAATGTTTAATATATATATATATATATATATATATATATAGAAGCATAGGGCGCTTCTCCCGTCAAAATAAACGTCAGAAACTGACGCCATCTATTGACCGTCGCCGCAAACTAGCGGCCTCGGGTCGGTGACAAAGCCACACCAGCTCTGGCAAATTGAGAAGCGTCCACCTAGAGACCATGGTTTCGGGCTAATGGCCCTCTTCAGTCTAGGGCGGACTTTATTCCATGAGATCCACACGGGATCTAATGGAATCTTCACAATCTACCAAAGAGGTGTTTTGCTGGCAACGTGGCTGGGCCAAATCTTTGCGGCGACGGTCAATAGATGGCGTCAGTTTTTGACGTTTATTTTGACGGGAGAAGCGCCTTATGCTTCTATGGATCAATTTCCTCCCGGCAATTTTTCCATCTATATATATATATGGAAATTTTGCCGGGAGGATATTGATCTAAAGAGACAAAGGTCGCCTCTCCCGTCAAAATAAACGTCAAAACTAGACGCCACTTTGCCAGCTAAACACCTCTTTCGCAGATTGTCAAGATTCCATTAGATCCCGTGTGGATCTCATGGAATAAAGTCCGCCCTAGGCAGACGAGGGCCATTAGCCCGAAACCATGGCCTCTAGGTGGACGCTTTTCAGTTTGCCAAAGCTGGTGTTGTGGCTTTTTTACCGACCCGAGGCCGCTAGTTGCGGCGACGGTCAATAGATGGGGTCTAGTTTTGACGTCTATTTTGACGGGAGAGGCGACCTTCGTCTCTTTAGATATATATATATGAATATAAATACAGTTGAAATTCCTTGTAATGGACACCTAAATGCAGAGCAAAATTGTCCTTTAGGGAGAGGTGTCCTCTTACTGGAGAGTTGCTAAATAGTAAAAATAGTAATTTTGCAAATGAAAACTGTCCTATATAGAGAGGTGTCCTCTAAATAAATAATAAAAATAAATAATTAATAAATATATAAAAATCTAAATAAATAATATTTAAAATCACCTCTTATCTTTTAATTATTTAAAATATAGAGTATTTAATCTTTATTGATATACACTAATGTAATGTATCAATAATGCGAATAAAATAGATATCCTATTCAAATATCATTTAGAGAGATAGGTTCATTTGTGATATACATGATTTAAGAAATATGTTTGTCTCTTTTGACTTAGGAATATTTTTTTGGATATAATAAAATAATATTGTGTATAACATATTTAAATATTAATAAAAAGGCATCTTCTTATCGTGAAACTGAAAGTTGATAATGACTTGCACCATCTATCGGAATAAATATCAACTATTCGTTGATTTTTAATTATTCCTGAATTGGCCTTCATCAGCGTGACGCAAGCTGTACCTCAACGACCAAAACACTGGTCATTCAGGCGTTCTGAAAAATCATGAAATGGATAGTTAAGGCCCGAAGTGGGTGAGGATGCAAAACAACGTGAAAAAAATTGGCCAATTCTGGAATAATTAAAAAACAACGAATAGTTGATATTTATTAGCGCAGCCCGTCAGGAACTTTCAGTTGCACGATAAGGAGATGCCTTTTTCTTAATTTATATAAACCTTATTCTAGTACAATTTCACATTTGTACTATTTTTCATATTCAAATATCTTCATATAATTAGATATTAGATATAAAAATAAATCATTTACCATTATTTCAATTGTCTTAACGCCAACCTTTGTCAAGGTACAACAACGTATTTATATTATGTAAACACATTCAAGAATTACTTCTATTATTATATTATTGTTTATTTCAACACACAAAACGCAATATCCCGGCTAGGAAAAATTGTGTCGATTTACATTTTTAAACGTAAACAGCTATAAACATATTATACAAGAAAGTAATCAAAAATAAAAAGAGAAACAATAATATATATTAGTAACCTGAACTTTTCAGGTTAGAAAGATAAGCATACATATATTTACAAAAATAGTTAAACCTATGATAATTCTCTCTGCTATTTACAAATTGATATAGATCTACAACATTATTTATTGTCTGTTGTCTAGCAGTGAAGAAGAGTGGGCATTTCAGCAGTAGGTTTCTCCAGTCCTGGAATTCATTGCCACAATGACAGTCAGACATTTTGTGGCGCTGAGATTCTGTTTAGATAAAATAAACACGTTTTTATACGCTGACAAAGGTCAATAGACTTTAGTGTGTAGAATGTAGGAATAGCTGATCGTCATTTTATAAACCGAGCTACAAAAGTGTCAATCAAAATAAGTTCAAATCGACGTTCTCTACATTGTAAAGATATTCTGTATTTTAATTATTCGCTACATAGCTTTTTAGGGACATTTTTACAGTTCAAATTTCTGAGTTTTCTACCTAGATATTTTGTACTTACTGGGAATACATAAATATTAGGATATTCACACTTGGTTTTTCGTGTGTCTTCAATAAAGATCAATGTGTATCAAATTGTGTATTAAATCCCGATTACATGATGAAAGGTATAATCACTAGAAATGATTAAAGTACTTTGATTGTCAAAATAGTTTTCCATATATTTTCTTAGAATATCTTGATACAAAAGTGGTTTTACTAGCTCCTTCTTCTTTCTATACCGTTGTTCAAATATGTCAGCTCTTCCGTCTGTACTGGTATGTATAATGAAGTATCACAAACATAACATTTATATGTTTTAAATAATAATAAATAAACCAATATATACCTCAGTTATATGTACATCGAATGTATAAATCCATGTATTCCCCACGGAGAATGTCACCAGAAATCAAAGAAATAAAGCAGAACAGAATATATAGAACAGATATATACAGAAAATATTATATAGAGCATCAGAATCAATATCTACATTCATAGAAAAAATATTCAAAGAAGCTGTAGCTTTTATCATGTAGATCGGGATTCAGACAATATCTCTGAAAGATATACAGTGACCTTTATTGTGCGTGAAGACATACAAGATAATTAAGTGTGAACAAAATTGCCTCTGTCTCCTTCAAAAAAAGAAAATACTGGCGACAACAAATATTTTGTTCTTGCCTATGTTTTGTTCATGAGTTTACAATATTCCTTTGACATGTATAAACTTAGTCATTCTTTCTATCCTTCTTTATACTTCATTGAGGCGGTACATACGTTGTATCAGTGTGATTGATTGAACTGAGGGTCACCCATTGACCTCAACATCTCCAATGCTATCAATGCAGAATGAGGAAATAAAAATGAAATATATTCATTAAGTACGAATGTTAATTTTACAAATGAAACAAACTTTCTACTGCCATTACTGAAATTTTTCACAATAAAGTTTCAATTTTCGAAAAAAAACCGCACGAACCAAAAAATTTGGTCATTAAGGCATCCTGAAAAATCATGAAACGGGTAGTTAAGGCCAGAATTGCGTGAGAACGCTACAAAATGTGAAAAAATAGTACAAATGTAATATTGTACTGGGATAAGGTGCATAAATTAAGAAAAAAGAAATCTACTTATCGTGTAACTGAAAGTTGCTGATGGCTTGCGCCATCTATCGGAATAAATATCAACTATTCTCGTTGATTTTTAATTATTCCAGAATTGGCCAAATACCCATTCTTGATTAATGGAAAAATGGAATGGAAAAATTAATGGGAGGGCCTGGCTCATCAGTGGTGAACTCTCCCAGCGGTTTCCTCTTGTAGGATGTTATTGAAATCGAAGCCGCCACTATACTGTAGAGAGCCATAATCCGAAACCATGGTATACAGGTTGGCCCTTGTCTGTATTTTCCAAAATTGGTGTTGTGGCTCATTCTACATCACCAGTAATAAAGGTATTTCTAGGTTGATGAGCATAATGCATCGTTCTGATGTATAATTAAAGGGAGAGTTGCCTCTCTGAGTACATTATATAAGTGTTTTGAAAATAGAGCAATCCATGAATAAATCTTTAAATAAAAAGGCATATATTGGATCAAAATATCTTTTATTTTACCAATAAAAATTATATAAGTGTATAAAAGAATGATATAAATCTTTAAAATATAATCTTTATACCACTCCTGACATATTAGAAGAAAAACCAAAGCGCTATTTAATGACCATCCTTGTAATATAGCAGATTCAGGTTTCTGAAAACACAATGCAAGGTCACCAAATCAACAATGCATACCTTTTCATCAGTTTAAATATAGAAATATTATGTGTGTATTGATTATAAAATTCTACAATATATGTATATATATGGCGATGAATTTGAGATGTGTCGAGAGATTCTCGCAGTCGTAAATTGAAGGACGCACCAAGAGGTAGGATTCTTGAAAGAGGAACATCAGGATTGTTTGGACCGGGAGATAGAGAGGACTTACCGGCCATGATGTCACTGCAGACGTCAGTTGACAGCCCCGAATGACATGAAGGCTACATCTTGTCTAAACGTCCCATCAAACTGTGGTACAACTGCCCCCAGGACTACTGTTGTTCGGATAAATTTAGACGCAGAATTTTACCTAGGTTTCCGGAGAGTTCATTCAGAGAACAGCAATATAGATGTCACCTTATGGATCCTAAAAGATAGCATCCATTCTATCTCTCTTTCTATCGCTCATTTGGAATTTTAAATAATACTCGACCAAATATACAATTAAACGACAAAATATAATACAATACATAAAACGCCATATAATTGACTGTTATTTATAATAATTTGAATGAAATTTTCATATTAATTTGATGGTATATAGAAGAAGGAAGAAGGAAGAAGGTTGGCAGCCTAGAATGTTGGTGGATCTCAATAATTACTTCTAAAATATAAATCTTCTTTATTGAAGGTACAAAAATAAGGAACATAAATTACTAAATATCTAAGTAAACATTACTAATAAAATAACATCCCTCTAGCCAATATTTCTCTATTAACTCTCACCTATTTATATACACTCTTGACACCACAGATTCTAAGTCACAGATTATTACAATCATAGAATAAAATGAAATTGACTATACCATCCACAATATTGGTTGACTAGAAATGTTCAGACAATTTATTGTAGGAGTCTAACTTTTTTTTTTTAAATGACACGAGCATTGAGTTCATTATATTGTTTTTTATTTTTTAACATCAATTTTTTTTCCATTTTTTTCCATTTTTATTTACTACTCGACCAAATACACAATTAAACGACAAGGTAGAATACAAGACATAAAAAGTCATATAATTGACTGTTTTTAGTAATAATTTGAATGAAATTTTCATATTATTTTGATGGAATATAGAAGAAGACACATCAGACGACTGTGGAATAAGGTCGGCACGCTCCCAGAAGGAAACCGGAGAACTTGCAAAAAGAGCGAGCGTCGGTCATTAAAAGTTTCCTACAATAATCACCTAACAATCTGCGCTGGAAAAATCTCTTTTTTTCCTCGAGGAAAAAATCTTTTTATTCTTTATTCTAAAATTCTTTGATCTTCTGTGATAAGTATGTTATAGCGGCGTCATCCCTGGCAAATAATATTTTTTATTCCATTCTATAACATACTAAGTGTCATTTAAATATGTTCATATAAATATATCCAATATTGGTTGACTAGAAATGTTTGGACAATTTATTACACGAGTCTGTCTTTTTTATTGAAATGACACGCGCATTGAGTTCATTATATTGTTTTTTATTTTTTAACTTTCAATTTTTTTCCATTTTAACCAAATTTATTTTGAAAATAGAACAATCCATAAATATATCTTTAATTGAAAAAATATATATAAAAATTCACAGAGAATATATATCGTTCTGAATATAGAGCAATCCATATATATATCTTTAGATAATAAAAAGGCCTAAATTGGATTGAATGGAAGATTTATTTGCCAATATTTTGGTTGGCTGATTCCAACCTTTGTCAAGGTATTACATTTTTGTATAAATATGTATATTTTGTATATATATTGGCAATTTAATATTTTTTTCAATTCAATATATGCATTTTAATTATCTAAATATATATATATATATATATATATATATATATAATGAATAATTTGTTTGTTGTTAGATAAAGGGTTAATAAGCAAAAGGATTGATCGGATAAAGGGTTGAGGGTACAGTCGTGATAATTATTCACCAAAGATAATTATTTGCTATCAAGTAGTTTTTATTTTTAATTACTTGAAGAGAAATTACACATTATTTATTTTCACAAATATATAGAATTTAAGAAGTTAATTATATATTAGTGATTTAAAAAAAAAGATAGATATGTTAACTATGCATATTTACAACAAAATTGAAAGTCATTCTAAAAATGATTATAATAAAAATAGAGAATTATCAATGAATAAAAATAAAATAAATATATTATATAAATAAAAAGAGATTTTCTGTTTGAATTTAGATCATGTTGAGGATTATGGTAATGCAGTTGTGGTTGAAATCTTGAAAGTATAATACTAAATATAATTGAACTTATTTAATTGAACCAGAAGAATATATAAAAACATAATTTGGTAAAAGTACCGCCTGGCTTAAGGCGAGTAGAACAAGGAAAACAAAAGTTTATTTACATAATGTACAAAGATTTGAGCCGGCCATTGGGAAATAACTACAACGAGTTTTTATAGGGGAAGCATGACTTCTGGCGGTCGATTTAACAGAGTATTTGTATCTATGAAATATAATTTTAAATAGAATAATATTTTAATATAACATATATATTTTTATTCATGATGAAATTGTGAAAAAGTATTATAATTACAATTATATTCTCACAATGAGTATCTTTTTTATTTATTATTATTATTTTTTTTTAATGCTAGCTTTCAAGCGTTATTCGCTCTTCAACATAAACAGAAAAATAAATTTACCATCACAATACCGATATCTCAGAAGAAATCAATAGATTAATTTAATATGTTCTGGGTGCCCTAAAAATTGAAATAGATATATTCCATAAAATATTTAAAATAGTTCAATTACAAACCAATTCAAAATTTTCAGTTATAAATATCCACGCGGCGCGCGTTCGTTTGTTTTTGTTTTTGTAAATATTTCTAGTTGGATTAAGTCGATATTTTTGTAAGCCCGTTGAAGAGCGAATAACGCTTGAAAGCTAGCATTTTTAAATAAAAAAGATACTCATTGTGAGAATATAATTGTAATTATAATATATATATTTAATATAGAATGAAAAAACCCTGTACAATTTATAAACGAATACAATAAAGCATCAAGGGCTGCGTATCTTTATTAAAACGACAATTTACGAGCTTTCGAGCACATACGCCCTTCTACAGGAATTAATAATACAATAATAATCCAACCTAGTTTGAAATATAATTTGTATACATATAGCTATTGTTTTTCATATCTGCTTAACTAGAATAATATTAAAATGATTGAATTTACATGTAGGTATAATAATTTGGAAAACTAATTCTAAAATATATGAGGTAATATGATACATTAAAGTAAACTTATTTTGTATTTTACAAATTTTACAACTTGCAAGGAATCCCATTAGACATGTGATATCATATGCTAAGAATGAATTTGTATTATTCATTCTTAGCATATGATATCACATGTCTAATGGGATTCCTTGCAAGTTGTAAAATTTGTAAAATACAAAATAAGTTTACTTTAATGTATCATATTACCTCATATATTTTAGAATTAGTTTTCCAAATTATTATACCTACATGTAAATTCAATCATTTTAATATTATTCTAGTTAAGCAGATATGCAAAACAATAGCTATATGTATACAAATTATATTTCAAACTAGGTTGGATTATTATTGTATTATTAATTCCTGTAGAAGGGCGTATGTGCTCGAAAGCTCGTAAATTGTTGTTTTAATAAAGATACGCAGCCCTTGATGCTTTATTGTATTCGTTTATATATATTTAAATACACAATATTTGAGCTTTTAGATTATATAATATATATATATATCAAAGTCATATCTCAATTTCAATAAATGCTTTGTGTTTTAATGCATTGATCAAGAGGGGTGTCTTTCTCAAACAGGAATACATAATTCCCGTATCATTTATATATATTTAATATTTTCCTAGATTTATATTTGAAAAAAAAAACACATAACTAAAAATACGTAATACCCAGCGGTTCGGCAATTTAATCTACCAGACAGATTCTTAGAACTCTAATTCTGTATTGAATCATTCTACTTATATATGCTACACTGAAGGGTGGAATCTCAGAAATGATATTTAAGCAATTTAAAAACATAGGCTTTTAGGACAGTAGAATTATATATGAATATTTGCATCTATTTGCATCGAGCAGTGTTCTTCAGCAAACAATAAGAACAAGGCCAGTTATGCTTAAATCAATATATAGTTATAACGCTCCATCTATATTTATAGAAAATTAAAGCCGTAAAGCACGAATTCATAGGTGAAATAAACTTCTACTGACCTTACTGCGATGAAAAATATTGGTAAGGCTTGGCTGATCTGCGGTTACCCTTCCAGCGGAAAAGTATTACTCGATACAAATATTTATATGTAATTCTACTGTCCTAAACTTTATGTCCATAGTTTGCTTGAATACAATTTCTAGGATTCCACCCATCAATGTAGAATATAAAAATAGAACAGTCCAATTCAGTATCAGAGCTTTCTAAGAAGCTGTCTGTTAGAATAAATTTTCAAAAACGCTGGGAGAATTAAACACTGATGAGCTAAGCTTCCCAATATTATTTCATAGAATTAAGGACAGTAGAAGTTTATTTTACCTATAAAAGCAACATTTGTGCTTTAATATTCTAGTTTCCTATAAATATACCTTGTTTATTATTTCAAAATTCTCAAATAAAAAATTCAATATAAGGAAAGAAGTTTATATAGAAATAATATCATGATAATTAAACTATTGAAACGCTCAAAGATATATTTTCCTGATATACAATTATGATATATTATTAAGATTTAATATAAAGTGGTATAGTTGACAAAATTGTGGAACCGCTTAAAAAGTTCATTGTTGATGAGTCTGGTACCCATCTCCAATATTTCAAATAGCAGTATGAACAAAGGTTTGGGATAACGCGCTATGGGATGTTAATAATAGTGAACAATAGAAAGTTGTTTTATAAAAAAATGAGGCTTTAGATATATTTATTTTATATATAGAATGTATATGTGGTTATAATATATATGTAATATAAGCAAAAACATACTATTAATAAAAAGTAAATATGTATATAAGTAAATTATGTAGATATATATATTTCGTCATGCCATTCGCTTCGGCATAAACTAAATAATAACAGACGACGGAACTATTGAAGTATGGCGGCCACAAAAAGTGGGCAGACGACCTAGACAAGTTAATTACTGCCAAAAGATGGCGTTCCCAGGAGAATCAGACGAAACGGATCGGTCCCAAAAGATTGCTATTAATACACAGGAATCTATCGTCATTTCACTCATAGTTGTGAAGTTTTTCCCGAGTTTTTGTCGGAATGAAAACCTTTTGTTGTCACATACAGCTCTATTGACACCTCTCTCTAAAATATCATTTGAACATTATATCCTCTATTTATATTTTAAATTCTAATATTTTCTCTATTGAAAATTAATATTTTCATTAAATATAAACTATTTATTAAATATATTGAAACCCTATTTTGTTATTTTTCACCTTTTTGTGGGTTTTATTTACCAGAAAAGTGCATATCGACTCTAAAATGATTTTTAAAATTCTCCTTTAATTTTTGTTTTGAAAAATACTGTTTTCTTTTGAAAATTTATCTATCATTTCTCTTTCTAATTTATTATTTATATTCTATATATAGTGTTGATATATGTGCGATATCGCATTCAAATTAGATAGCATTTATGAAAATTCGAAACTATTATAGACGCGTATGATTATTTTAAAAATTAAACAATTTCTACTGCCCTTACTGCAATGAAAAAATTAATGGGAAAATTTCATTGCAGTAAGGTCATTATAAATTGTTTATTTTTAAAAAGAATCATACACGTCTATAATATATTCAAATTTACATAACAGATGGCGCGCTAATGCATCATAATATAGTATTTATATTTATAAGAATATTTGTAAAATAAATTTTAATATTTATGAATTAAATCAAAGGAAAATTTATATAGATTTTATTGTTGAGGTAAAAATTATTTGTGAAAATTCCATGTTATCCCAGAATTGAAGTAAAAATAAAACCTTTGTAAGGGAACACCATTTCCAGGCTGTCAATCGATTTGGAAAGCGTATTATTATAATAAAATAAATCTTCCAGAGCTAAGTTTCTTGTGCAACTTTCAATTTTCAAACTTTCGGACTTGTCAGTCCTTCAACAGGATTATCACGTTAATAAATTATAATGATAAATACTATTTTTATTTAAACAAATTATTATTTACATATTTAAATACTTATGATTATATAAAAGGGCGTACCTGGCTGGCACTGTAAATAAAAAAAAATGTTTTTTTTTTTTACAGATCCAGGTACGCCCTTTTATATAATCATAATCAATGGATCGCCTTTTGCCTCAAATAAATACTTATGTTATTGAGAGAAATATATTACATTCTTTGTGTGAAAAACAACTTTTTGAAAATATAGGAGAATAGTGGACGAGTAGGTAACACCCTCGATTCCCGACAGTCATGAACCAGGATTGAATCCCGCGTTAATATTTTGTTTAATATATGAATAACCTTCATATATTATTCATTGTTGCAAATATCATCAACTAGGTTGTTCTTTTTGAGCGGTACCTAATAAAGTGATTTTGGAACTGAATAGTGGATGATGCTTTATATCGATTTCCTTTTTGGGGTAAAAATTATTTGAAAAAATTCATTGTTAGCAGAATTGAGGTAATAACGAGTTTTGTAAGGGAACACCATTCCCAGGCTGTTATTCAACTTGTAAAGCGCAATATTATAATAAAATAAATAAAGCTTCCAGTGATAAGTCAGTTTGAACTTGACAATCCTTCAACAGGGGTATCACATCAACAAATTAATGATAAATATTATTTTTATATACAAAAATTATTATTTACATATTTTAAATAATTATGATATTGAGAGAAATATATTACAATATTTGAAAAAGAAATTTTGAATGGTAGCTTTATTTTATTACTTATGTATATTATAAATTAGGTTAGAACGTTTATTTTCAAATAAAAAGCGCATTATTGTTTTATTCACTATTTGATAGGAATATTTGAAAAGCGCACCTGGATCTATAAAAGTAAAAAAAAATTGTTCCAGAATATTTAAAGAGTTTGCTACCTATTTAGCAATTTATTGCATAACCTCACACCATCTGTATAATACTTAAAAGTTTTTATAAAATAAATTGATAATAAGGAAGTAAACCCTCAGAATCATTTAGAAAAAATGGCTTCTCAATGATAGATTTGGATTTACATATTTAACGGAGAGCTTTTCAACTCATTTTGCTGTTCTATGAAAAAGAGAAGAAGACTTTTAGACTTATTTTATTGCCATCATAAAAGTAAGTATCTGATTTTTTATATCTAAAATATAAGAAATGGAAGCAATAAATTACGAATGTTTCTTTTGAATATTAACAAATTTTACTGTTCTTACTGCGATGAAAAAAATATTGGGAGCACTTAGCTCATCAATGATGAACCCTCCCAGCGGTAAACTCATGAACAAAAGTTAAGCTGTGTCTTTCATTAGGTATTTTTTAATTTTCATTATTATATTTCATTATATTTCAAAATTCCTTTTTTAGATGAGAACGTTCGAATTTACATGTATGGGAAATCCGCTGTTATATAAGCGAATAATTAGTGGTTTATACTTAAAGTATGAAACTTCCTTAAGATTTGTCCATGAGTGTATCAAACAAAATGGCGGTGAACATTTTCAAGAAATATTCGAGAAATTTGATAAAGAAAACGAACCATTTGATATTAATGTGGATAGGTAGATATGCTTTAAGGCCAAATAATATGCTCAAAATTATAAATGCTTTTTTATTTTAATTGGTTCGAATAAATAAAATATCCTTTACTATTTGGCATGTCAAAATAAAATATGAAAAAAAAAGCTTGAAAATTTAAATATAAATTAGCTGAAACTTTAGTTATAATTTTATAAATACAGTTATATGATATGATAAAAATTACAGATTTATTTCTATATTTGATAACATACATATATCTTTTTTGAGATATGAACCTGGTTAATCCGGGACTTTTATTTCAATTAAAAAAGCCAATAATGGAAATAATAATTATTCATATATTTAATTGCAATTTATCGAACAATTAATTTCTGGCAATATGTGTTACTTTTAATTCTTCTAATAATAAATCTTATGATTGTTATATACTTATCAATCAAGCCAAAAGAATATTTAAAAATGTAGAAGTTATATGAAGAGCTTAAATCTAACCTTGACTATAGTAAATGGCATTTTTTACTGAAGTTAACAACTGAACTTTACCTGCTATACATCGGAAATTTTAGAAATCCACCACGTGACACTGAATCGCAACGTGAAAAAATTAGTGGGCAGAAGGTGGTGAAAGTCTGAATAAAGAGAGAATTATTAAGAACAATGAATGATCTTGATTATAACAGAATACATTTATACACTGAGCTACATCGCCCTCCACTCAATATGTTGTGGGACCACCGCTATGTCAACATGTCTTGGTACTGACTCAATTCCGCATGAGGATGGTGTCCTGAGGGATGACTGCCCATTTCCTCTCAACCCCATCAGCCACAGTTCATATTCTGAACGCGGCTGTGGCAGCGCACGCAAACAACATCGAATTAAGTTACAGACAAGTTCTATAGGTGAGCGATCAGAAGAGACGGGTGGCCGTGGAAGCATTGAGGTTTCATGTGAGGCGTTTTGGCTAATGCGTGCTGTGAGAGGTCAAGTGTTATCCTCCTGGAAAATGGCATTTGGTATCTCTTGAAGGAAGGACAGCGTCACCGGACGCTGTTCTACCGCGTTAGGGTAAAGGTTCGAGCTGCAGTGAGAACTATAAATTAATAATTTATATTTTAATAAGTGTCCAAAAATTACATACAATTATAAGAGGCAGGTGGAGTACAGTTTTTACTCCACCAGCGCCTAGAGTATTATATAATGGAAGGAACCGCTGCAGGTTGTAGCGACGCGCGGTAAACAGCCGGCGACATCAGGCGGTGTTCGAAAAGTGCGCGCGCAGCCCCCGGTGCGCGCGCAGGCCGGCTGGCCAGCTCGCAGAATTCCCGGCGTCCCATGCCAGCGTCGCCCGCTGGCATCCTCTTATCTCATGCCCCCCCTGGAGATTGGGACTTGGGACCGATCCAACGTAGTTGCTATAACGCGGGTTCGGTTCTCGGGTTCGAGGGGATAAGGTCTGCTGATGTTGAGCTGAGTTGGGTGGGGTGGTGTACGGTGGAGGCACGAAAGGTCGTAAGAATCTGCGATTACGGCGAAGAAGGCGTCCGGCGTCGGTCCGGATGAGGTAGCTGCGACCGCGTGGAAGTTGTTCGAGAACCTCAGCAAGGAGGGTCCAATGTTTTGTGCGGTGATCCTGGACAAGGACTATTGCTCCCACTTCCAAATGTGAGAGTGGCTTGGCGTTGCGATTGTATCGCTTCCGGAAGGAATGTTCTCTTACATTTTGCTGCAAGAGGTACTGGGCCATCTGGATCTGCTGGGGCGTGCCAGAGATGGTGATGACCCGTTCGTTGCTACCAGGTTGAGACTCATCTATGGTGATCCCCGCACCAGACTCGCGCCGGATCTTCCTGATGCGTTGACCACCTTTCCCAATGATGGCACCGGCGAGATCATTTGGTATAGTGACTTGTGATGAGCCTTTTTTCGGGACGACTACCATAGGATGGCACCAATCGATGGCTTCGCCGACGGGTACCTGTTCGATTATCCCTTTCGCCAACATGGTATCGAGTTGAGTTTTGACGGGGTCTCTCCAGTGAAAGGGAACGTTGTATGCCCGGTAGCGTTTGCAAGGAACGGCATCTTTAACTAGTTCGATAGACATGGGGGGTCCTTGCATGGGTTTTAACACTGTGTCGTCGAACGCTCTAGCATAATGGGTAAGGATAGACTGCTTATCGATCTCATTGGCTCTCACCGGGGTCGGCGGGCGCGTTAGAACTTGTCCGTTGGTTATGGCATTGACGATCATTGAATGGGGCCAGTTATCCGGCAGAAGTCCTAAGGCTTTGCATCCGCTCTTGCTCAAGAGAGGGGCGTTCAGGTGCTTGCAGACTCCAACGGTAGTACTGTATGTTTTCCCGTTGAGATGCAGTGCCGCGACGAACGATCCACAAGGACTTAAGCTGATGCCGTTGGCTCCTACGCAAGGGACGTTCTTCGGGTTGAGTGCTGATCGGGTCTGCTCATCCAGTAACAGGAATTCTGATTCTGGGATTAGATCCAGATCTGACCCCGGGTCCGCCAGCCAACGGATTTGGTGTAACTTATGGTTGATATCGGTCGTAATGGTTATGAGTTCGTTGCGTACTCCAGCTGCAACAACTGTGTTTGAGGGTCCTGGTTGGGACTGATTATTTCTGGTTGCGGGTGGCGGGATATTAGGTTTAGTTGTGGGTTTCCGTTTCAGTTGTCGGCAAACCCTTCCGTAATGCCCGGTGATGCCGCATTTGTTACACTCTATGTCTTTTGCTGGGCACTGGTCACGGCGGTGTCTTGGGTTCGCCCCACATCCGGAGCAGGGGTCGTTAGGATCATAGGGTTTCTGAAAGAAACGGTTGGCCTTAGGTGAGGTTTCAGACGAGCTGGCTTGTTGATGCTTGTAGGTTGATGGTGCACGTCTGGTTGCAATGAAGGCTTCGGGGGAGGTGGTTGGGGAGGGTGAAAGAGTCGCGCCCACGGCGGTAGCACTCTCATGTGCGATGCGAATTGAGAGGACTCGGTCCAGGGAGAGGTCGGAATTGTACTGCTCCGCCAGTACTTTTCGTTGGAGGTCTTTATCAAACAGGCCACATATTAACCTGTCACGGATACGGAGTTGCTGTTGATAACCAGCAAGGGCAAACGTTTTCCCACAAGCTCTTTTTGTGCATATTGTAATACACTGGTCGCCGCATGTGCTGCACTTAAAATACAGCTCATGTGCACACGAGTCATCAAGAGCTTTAAGGGCTGCGAAGTAGCGATCCACCGATTCTCCGGTTTGTTGGTCCCTACGATGAAAATCTTGCCGATCAAGGAGGGGGTTTCGCTTTTTGCGTAGGTAGGCCTCGAGAGCATTCACGGCTTCATCGAGGGTGGTGGTGGTAGAAATATGAAGGCGGCCTGATTGCCAAAGGATGGTCCATTCGGAATGGAGGGCGGCACGCAAAGTCACTTGCTGTGTGGATAGCGGGAAGGTGGCTACTTGTTGGGCGTCCACGTAGTCGTTCCAACGTTGTTTCCAATCGCGGAAAAAAGACATCGTTAACTCCTCCGGGGAAGCCAGTTTAGGAAGCTGGATGATTTTTGTGGCGTGGTGAGGAGGAGCTCCTAATGGGACTGTCGGTGTCGGATTCCGAGTAGCCATCTGCTGCAACAGTGCGGCTATGGACCTGAGGATGTCGGTGCTGGTCGGCGAGGCAGGGTTCTCTGGAGGGGTTTGGGATGGTCGGCGATTCCTTCTTGAGGGCATCTTGATTACTAATTGTCACTGAGCTGTCACTTAAAAAACGGCTATAATTAACCGAATGTCGACTGCGCCATGTTCTACCGCGTTAGGGTAAAGGTTCGAGCTGCAGTGAGAACTATAAATTAATAATTTATATTTTAATAAGTGTCCAAAAATTACATACAATTATAAGAGGCAGGTGGAGTACAGTTTTTACTCCACCAGCGCCTAGAGTATTATATAATGGAAGGAACCGCTGCAGGTTGTAGCGACGCGCGGTAAACAGCCGGCGACATCAGGCGGTGTTCGAAAAGTGCGCGCGCAGCCCCCGGTGCGCGCGCAGGCCGGCTGGCCAGCTCGCAGAATTCCCGGCGTCCCATGCCAGCGTCGCCCGCTGGCATCCTCTTATCTCAGACGCTGCATGTTATCTATGTATCGTTGTGTCGCGCGCGCGTCATAGTGCCCTCAATATGAATCAAAAGTATCATAGCTGTCTTCTAAACGGGCGCTTCGAGTGTAGGCTAGTAATCTGTCTTTAATAGGTCTGGTTGATATGGGAGATTCTATAGTGTCCTGCACATCTGGCATCATAGCATCACAAGAAGGACCATTAGGTCATCATTTTGACAAAAGAACATTACTAGTTGGCTGAAAATACAGCTTTTTCAATATCGAAATATTAGAGTGAGACAATATACCGCCATTTTGATATCAGCACATGAGGCACAACAGCCATTTATTTCAACACCAGAACATAAAAATGTAGACCGCCATTTTGATATCATAAGCTTCCATGAATGCCCGATACGACATAAATTTAACATCAGAAAATTACAATGAGTTGATACCATATTGATAGCAGAAGAATACAAGGAAGCCCACTATGACGCCATTTTGACATCAGAACATTAAAGGAACACCTAATGGGCCGCCATTTTGAACGGAGTACCATGAGGAGGCCCAATAGAACGCCATTTTGACATCAGAACATCACCAGGAGGCTCAATAGGCCGCCATTTTGACATGAGAAAGAATTCCAGCAGGCTAGCTGGCAGGTCGGGCCATTAAGTTGATTTACAACTTCTCCTGGCGCGGCTGTTTAAAATGTATGTCCCCGGGTTGGGAATATTTACAAACAATATTTCCTGATCCTCTTCTATTCTCATTACACACCTCCCTGATAAATGGAGATTTATGTAAATTCTCACCTGGAGGATTCCTCTATTCCGAATTTAAAACTATATTTTATTTGATGGAAATATATGATAGCTCGAATATAGCATTGGCTTTGTGAGTGTAGCCGTAATTTGGAAATGTTGAAGGTCGAGTACCAAAATAAAATGTAAGTTTCTTCAGAAAATATCTGTAATTGAGGTGATATTAATCTTAGCGAAATAATCGATAGCTCTTCCATTAATTTTCTTTATTCCCCTTGACAAGCTTTCAGTGAAGTCCTTTCACCCCTTTGGAAGGAATTATCATCTGGGGCTCAAAAATAAGATGTTATTATTACAAAACGTCACTCTATATACGTGAGTTGATCTTAGAAACAATAAAATATAACATCATGTATATAATCTAAAATTAAAGAAAAATCTTTTGTCGAGAGAAACGTCGAGATAGTAAAAAGATTCCACTGTCCGAAGTGTCTTTAATTTTGGGACATGAATGCCGGCCAGGCAGCCTCTATCTTATGACATGTATATAATCAATGTTTCGACAGCCGTCAAACATGATATCCTCTACAGTCAATGCTGATATCTACATTGGACCAGAAAATTTTAAATACTAAATCAAAACATTTACTACATAGGGGATGGTGTGATGCACCTAAATCAGTCGCAAATCCATATTTATATTATGATGCACTAGCGTGCCATCTAATAAAAGACACAAATTAATATTTGCGGAAGAGCGATTGCTCGAAGCATATTATATATTTATAATTGTATGTAATTCTACTGTCCTCAAAGCTTATGTCCATAGTTAATCTAAAATTCCCATTCCAAGAGTCTAACAACAGTATCACTATAAAAAAGAAGATCGAAAATGCAATATAACAGCGGTATGGTAGATTAAACTGTTGAAACCGCTGGGAGGGTTCACCACTGATGAGCCAGGCCCTCTCACTAATTATTTGATTGCAGTAAGGGTAGAAAACAATTGTTTAATTTCAAAAAGAATATTACGCGTCTAAAATAGTTTCTAATTTTCAAATCCATATTTACTATTAATGTTCATCCCCTGAATTGTAATGTAATAATTTCAACAAGCAACAAAGGGTTAAGTTTCTTGCACCATTTTTATTTCTCTAGTTTTCTGGCTAACCTGCTCTTCAACATGTTCCTTACACTTCCAGGTATTCCTGTTGAAGGGAATGTTATCCCGAAAGTTAAGAAATAAAAATGTTTGAAGAATTTCAAATCTGGATTGATTGTTGACATTGTGTACCTTGTTATACCTTTGTAACTAGGTAAAAGTTTCTATATTTTAGTAAATAAGAATTTATTTCTATATATTTATAAACAAGATCAACAAAACATTATTTGCCTTGTTGACATAGCTTATATATATATACAGTTAAACCTCTCTATAGCGCCCCCTCTTGGGACTCACCAAATTAGGGTGCTATATAGAGGGGATGCTAAAGACAGGTCACTTTTAATGTAAATTGCATCGTTCTATGTATTTAAATTCGGGCGCTATAGATAGGAAGACGCTATTTAGAGGAGGCGCTATAGACAGGTTTAACTGTATGTATAAATAATTTATTATTAAAATCAAATAGAGCCTTTTGATATCAAACACTACAAATAGTATAAACTATGAAAAATTGAGCAAATAGAGATTTGTGGATAGTTTATTATAAGTCTATCAGATGATTACCTATATGGACCTATATGGAAATCAGTTTTGAATTTTGCATTAGAAGGTACCAGGGTTCCAATCAGGCTACCTACACCTATTGGTGAGGCTGATCATGTTCTAAAGTCAAAGGCTTTAGGAACAATTATAAATTATATTAGTTTTTTCGTTTCAATATTCATCACATGTATATAGAGTGGCAGGATGTAGAAAAGAACAAATGTCATATTATATTTAAGCCTTAAAAGAGAATTTATTATCTAAACCTAAATACTAAAAGATACCTCGTATTGTATTTTGTGGAAAATACAAAAGAAATCGACGTTCATTGGCTGCGCAACAACCAATCAGATAAATCCTATTACGATAAAGGATAAGACTTTCTTTGTCAGCGTTGCTCGTTGTGACCGGAATCTTGTTGGGATCTCCTGGGACCACGGAACTTCATAGCAATTGTGTGGTGTTGGATCTGGGCGTAATCCCAGAATGAGATCACAACACTAGAGCGGATTATACATCAATATATTCTTATATTGATATATTGCTATATACTTGTAATCTATAAAACTATATTGAACATAAAAAGAAACATGTCCTGACCACTCAAATAAACATTTTATTATTCGTTCACATAAACCTATACGTATACCATACGCTAATACGGCAAAATATACGCTAAAAATAGGCACTATCTTTAATTTCCATCTATATTTTGGCCATATATAGAGCCTATCCACTCTACCAGCAAAACATCTCTTTGGAGGATTGTGAAGATTTCATTTGATCCCTTGTGATCTCACATGGAATAAAGTCCTCCCTGGGCTGACGAAGGCCATTTGCCAGGAAAACTTGGTCTCTATTAATGGACGCTTCTCAGTTTGCCAAAGCTGGTGGCGTGGCTTTGTCACCGACCTGAGTTCATAGTTTGCGAAGACAGACAATAGACAGAAGAGGCGACCTTCATATTTAAATCTAAATTTTCTCCCGAAAAGATTCCCATATATATGTCCACTAGATATTGATATTAATGAAGACAATACATATTGTGTCTGTTAAGCGACATTTGAATTAGATATAAAGTTTAATAAATAAATGGATAACCTATACTTTTTATCTGTGAAACGACGAATAAACTATAGATATGAATATTCGAAACTATTATAGACGCGTATAATTCTTTTGAAAATTGAACAATTGAAAAATATATAACAATTTTTCAAAAGAATCATACACGTCTATAATAGTTTCGGATATACATAACAGATAGCGCGCTGATGCGTCATAAACTATAGATATATTGTGTCTTTATTAAAATCATATAGAACTTTAATATAAATGAAAATGTATATTGCCTGATAAACGACACCTAAGCTAGATATTGAGTGCATGGAAGATTGGGAGAATTTATCCTGTCTGGTAAAGTACAGGTGAACAAGATAATAACCAGGCATTGTCTGGAAGGGCAACAAAAGGAGGCTATCCTCTACCTGAACCTTTTTGATATAATAAGCATTTTCAGTCAGTTCCGTTATATATTTCAAATTTATCCTGAATTGAGTTGGAAAGAATCAGTAAAATAAGAAAATGGCCTGTTAATGCATTATCTGAAAACGTAGTTGTTGTGAGAATTAAAATACATTCATTCAGAATAACTATTAAGATTTTAATGAGGCATATCGAAGGTTTGAATTGATTTAAAGAGAAATAAAGGACTTCCCTTAAGATTCTATCTCTTTAAGAAAGAATAAGATGAAAAAACATTGAAGAACAAGGCATGGGTTTCTTTTCAGGACAATACATTAGCTCACACTGCATTGTCTTTAAGACTTTCCTGGCCAGCTATATCATCCCAGTGTCTGGCCATCTTATTATTCTTTTGTTATGAATCCGGATGACTTTTATCTGTTCCTCGAAGTTAAATATGTATTACAAAAAAAATATACAATATTTCAGACCTTCTTTTTTTTTTTGCTTATCCCTAGTACACGTGGTACAAGCCATGATAATCATGGTGGGTAGTTAGAGACTGCTTTTTACTGTAAGCGCACCACATGTCTACACATGTGAAAAGCAGTTCGACTTTGCACTTACAAATATGCCAGAGCCCCGTTTGGTTACTTGCACTCGCTGGTGGGGTTGGACTTTTGCAAGAATCGGGGGCCATTGGAGCATTTTTTTTTAAACATAAAAAAGTGTCCAATGCGGGGATCGAACCCGGGTCGTAGTGGTCGAAAACCAAACGGTTTAACCAGCCTTCCACCGACCCCCTTTCAGATCTATTTAACTGTAAAGGAAAAAGCGCATACGTCATGAAGGAGCTTACAGAATATTTCCATCACTGTATCGAACATTGGATAAACATAGGAGGAATAAAGGAAGCTTTTTTTTTAAGAGGATAAAATAACAAAATATATTTATAAATTAAAAATAAAATATTTCAAAGCATTAGGTTCTCTATTCAATATCACAACAAATATTTATGAAGTATGAAAAACACGCAGTGAACTAGTATATAGCGCTATAAATTCAAAATAAAAAGTTATGGTAAAATAGAATGTAAAATTTTAGTGCAAACGAAATATATGCACATAGGTTAAAAATATACAAACCATTAAATATTAGTTTTTATAAACATTTGTTTCTTCTCGTTATTTGAGATTTTATTTTGGAATTAATTTTTTTCTTCAGAATATACACTTGTGTATAATTAAGAGATACGTGCCACTTTATATATTGAGATAAAATCTATTAGAATTTCATATTCGTAGCTTACTAGAAGCAATCATTCTTTTTTTCCGACCTATTTGCAACTCTATTTCTTAAATTATATAATAATTAGCAATCAAAGGGGTAGATCAAGAATTATAATCAAATACATAAATAATATAATAAATAGAACAAAAGTGAATTTGTACTTGGCTCAGGTGGATGAATAGAGAAAAAGGACATTTCCTGATGGTGCAACTGAAAGTTGCTGATAGCTTGCCCCATATAATAGTATATAATAATAAATAATATATAAATACGACTCTATAGATAATATTCAAATAAAGAATTTACAATTAACTTAACAGTGAAATAAATATATCTCTCTCCCTAAATTTGTATATAATAAATAATAGTAATTCTTATGAGAGATATTAATAATTATCAGAGAGGGATATATCACTAATGGTAAACTTAATGTATAATGAAATGTGGATAAACAATAAAAAAGAGATGAAATTATAAAAATAAATATATATATAAAGTAGATGTGTGGTATTAAAATTCAGCCTAATATAAATTACGTTATTTTCGCCGTTCAAAATTTAATAAATATGTTCCAAAGTTTTTCTTTAAGAAGGGAGCGAAGCAAAAATCTCTACACCAAACTTACACGGAGGCTGAAAAAGTTGTTTTGCTCCACTAACATTTTTTCTTAAAAAAAAAAAAATTAATGAATTCCTTTTTCTCCATCTTCTCTCCTTCCTTCATAAAAAAAGGATTTCAGTAGCAAATATTGGAAGAACAATTTGTCGGCTATTTTCTGGTCGATGCTTGGTTCTCCCAGCTTCTCTCTTAGCCCTTTATTATTATTATTACGATTATAGTTTAGTGTTAGTTAGCAGGATAACTATATATATAGAACAAGGTTAGTTGTGTTCTTGTATTTAAATGTGATTCATTAGCGTGTCATATATATTTTGACCTATAACCTATTTATTGCACGATAGATTATTCTCAGAATAAAACAACGATTGTTTTCTATTGTTCTTACTGAATTAATGATAATATTAAGAGTCTCTCTCTTTGACTCGTCAGTGGTGAATCCTTCAAGTAGTTTTGCCAGTTTAATCTATCATGCCGTCATACTATTGTATAATTAGCACTACATATTGTTTGAAATATGGAATCACCACTACATAATTATATTGTTTGAAATATGGTACAGATTAAGATTGTATTATAAGAGATAATTCTTGGTGTTCAGTGCATCTCAACTCTCTCGGAATCAATACTACATTGAGAATTTTGGCTTTCAAATCCAGTACAGAAAATAAACTCTTGGTAAAGATATTTTAAAGACAAACTATGGACATGAGCTCTAGGGACAATATAGAAATCCAGAAAAACATAAAAACATCAGGACCATTGCTTTCCCGCAAAAAAAATTCATAAAGGTCTTTTATAATATTTAAATATGATGCAAATATCAACTATCTCAAGCGCTAATATATATTTTTTTAAAATTAAACAACTGAAACAATTTTCTACTGCCATTACTGATCTAAATATTAGAAAAGGTATTATCAATATATAGTATTTATATTCAAGCAAATATTTGACTATTTTTCGAAAATTATTTTACCTATTCTTGAAATAAAGATATTTTCAAACAATTTTTTCAAATGAAGGCAATTTCCTAATTTCCTAATTTATAATTATATTTAATTCTGCTGTCCTAAAGGCTTATGTCCATAGTTCTTCTAAAATACCCATTCCAAGAGTCTTACAACAGTCACCTATAAAAGGAAGTTCCAAAAATGCAATATAACAGCGGTATGGTAGATTAACTGGCGAAACCGCTGGGAGGGTTCACCACTGATGAGCCAGGCCCTCCCTTTAATTTTTCCATCGCAGTAAGGACAGTAGAAATTGTTTTATTTTAAAAAGAATATTACGCCTCTAAAATAGTTTTATAATTTGATATCATTTACATATTTTCTGCTTTGGTGATTTTATATGAATAACTAATATTGTTGGATAAACCGTGTTCCTCTTACTCAATCCCTACTATACCATACCGATGTAATACCTTACATAATGTCAGGCGGCGAGACAAAAATCCCGGATATCAGAAACACATTAACTTAATTAGAGAGTCTAATGAAAGGTATTGATTGGAACAAACCGGTCATTACAGGAGGTCTGGGGTGGAGATTATGTTACCGCCAGTGTCGTCAGATCTACCTGCTTATTACATTTCATCCGGCCACATTGGTATTTAAATAATTCACAGAAGGTCTCGTAGAATTAAGTTAATTGTAAACTTGGCGCTCCCTCCCTCTGCCTTGATATTGTTGCCTGGTGGTTTAGTTTGCCTTATCTTGAACACTCTTTAATTTGCATATTCAAAATTTTGCATACCAGTAAAGTTCTTATAGAAAGAGGAGCCATGACGTCATTCTGCCGCTGTATGGTGATTGGTTCATTAAAACTTCCATCCAATACGTTCCTATATGTTTTAATGCTAAATATGTTAGAAGATTTATGATATTCTCTTGGCGAATATTTTTTATACTAATTTTTTAAAAAAGGGGATTAAGCCGTAAATGTTTAAAACAAGTTTTAATTTAGCTGATGCTGGGCGTTCCCATAAGTTTATTGAATTTCTCTTTAATATAAAACAATTGTGACGTCACAAACCTTTCTCTTCTATAATTCTTAACCTGAAATTCTCATATTATAAATAATATATTACAGAGAGATAATATAATATATCTGTGTGTTTTGTACAATATCAATTCATTAATTTGTATAAAGAAATTTTTTAAAAGTTTGCAAAAACGAGCTAATGACATTATCTTCTGTTTTTGTACGACATGAGATAATGATGATCAGATAATGATATCTGACACAAAGTCGTCATCCGTTCTCACTACACCCAAACATTGACATAAATTATTGTTCAATGTAATAACGGTTAGTCAGAATGGGGCTAGGGAATTGGTGGCACATACCTATTTTCTTAAGCCACGAACCTGGATCGAGTCTCGCATTTAGTACCTTTTCTGCTTCAATGTCCACCGATATTTTCAAAGGTCAAAATCTACAAATTTATTTATTTCTACTTCAATAATTCGCGATTCCTTTACAATTTCAACCTACCAGCCAGTGCAAGTAGTCATATAGGGCTCTGGCACACCTATATGTGTAAAGGTCTAACTGCTTACTACATATTTAGACATAGATGAAAATATTTGTTAGTTTGGACGTCTATTTTGACGGCAGAGGCGACCTTTATTCTATATATTTAGACATGTGGTGTACTTACAGTAAAAGGAATTCACTTACTAACCCACTGCGTCTACCTGGGTGGTATTTTAGCCGGGAGAAAATTTATCTATAAAAAGTCAAATCACATCTCCCGTAAAATAAGTGAAAAACATATGCGCCGACTATCCATCGTCGTTGAAGTTTAGAGGACTCGGGTCGGTGACAAAGCTACAAAACTAGTTTAGCAAATTCTGAAAATGTCACGAATCTTTCGTGAATCTCATATAATCCAATCCTGTTCTTACTGACGAATACCATAGCCAAAACCGTGGTCTGGGAGTTCTGAATGGGCCAAAGCTGTGACATTGTCGCCGATGTGATTATGTTAGATTTCAGAGACGGTCAACGGATAACACATAGTTTTCGCTTATTTTGACAGGAGAGATGAGCTTTCTTTTTATATATGTTGTTTTTGTTATCGTCGTGTCCAATGAAGAGCCTCAGATCTCTCCATACATCTCTTCACAGCAGTCGTAATGTCCTCTATCATCGGTGTGTAAAGCTGCTGTACTGAGTCTATGTAAATTTCTGCAAGGCTGCGGTCATTGCTGGACATGTGAATATGTGGATAACTATTAGTTCCACAACGGGACAATTGTTGCATGTCCTGTAGGTTCTTGTGCCATCTGGGTGTATTGTCATTCCTTTGTAATGTTTCATTCTGAGTCTTGTGATTGTTTTTGTTATTCTTCTCTCAGCGCGTTTATGTTTTTTTTATTTATGTTTACTTGGGATAAGTAAAAAGGGAAAATATATTGAATTATCAAGTCGGTTGGAATCTCTCTAAACCATCAAACATGGCCTCCAGCTAGAATAGCAAGTCGAATTATAGGATTGATCTGCTACTTTAATTCGAATTATTGCGTGAAATTCTCCAAGTCAACCGAGATACTTGTCATTTGGCTTGTTGAGTTGAATTCTAAAGACTATTTCACTAATTTGATTCAAGGATGAGAATAAACTTAAAGGGAAATTAAAATAGCCATTGTGTGAAATCAATTATGAACTTCTGAAATTTACAATAGCCAAGAATTTTAAAATGAAATTGACCACCATAACGAAACATCAATTGAAAAAGCCCTGTACGAAACATATACGATACAAAACGAATGAACTGGGCAATGCTCGAGTGTATGTCGAGTAAAGTTTTATATCAGAGTGATTATGAAATATATTTATAATACAATATAATCAGGCTTATGATTGTAAAACGACATTTGAAAATTATCCCGCATGTGTTTCTTTTAAACGAAAAATCGAAATTTAATTTTTAAGGAGAAATAAAACGATTATTTCTAACCTTAGAGATGAACCATATCTGCCCGGTAATC
Source organism: Cordylochernes scorpioides (assembly GCA_030710605.1). Classification (NCBI taxonomy): domain Eukaryota; kingdom Metazoa; phylum Arthropoda; class Arachnida; order Pseudoscorpiones; family Chernetidae; genus Cordylochernes; species Cordylochernes scorpioides. The sequence continues at coordinate 65,312,303 of CP092866.1, forward strand.
GGAACACTGTGGGTTCGATTCCTATCCCTGGACACTTTTATTTTTCCGTTTATCACTACTCTTTACAATTCATCCTTTCATTCTTCATATCTAAGGTTGGAAATAATTGTTATTTCTCCTTAAAAAATACATTTCGGTATTTCGTTTAAAAGAAACACATGCGGGATAATTTTCAAATGTTATGAAATATATTCTTTATTAAAATCAAATTTCAAACTGAAGAAATAAGTTCTGGGTTATACCGATACTTGTAATATATACAACATGTTAACATTTGAATGAGAGAGAAGCCAGACGAAATAAAATATTCTTTATGTGATAATTCAATTAAGGGATAGAACTAAAGTGCATATGGGAGTAACCTATACAGTATTTTACAAAATAAATGGAAAATACGACTACATACACAATATAAAACATATAAAATGTGTAAAGATGATCAAAATGAACATTTAAAAAGATACTCAAAAAGGCCAACATAATTCATGAAATTACATAAGGCAAACATAAGTCCCAACACATGTCTTATATCAAACGTGTTTCCATATACTGTATGCATACACATACATTATCATATCCAACACAGCAACAGAACACACATATGCTAACTAGAATACCAATTTTATGAATAACAATAAATACACTAAAGATATTACATAGAAAAATAACAAAATATTTATCTATAAATATATTACTAATATAAAAATATTGATAATTACAATATATTTAATTAATCATAATTCAAAATTATATTTGAAAGTTATATAGACGATTTCAAACAGTGAAGACTTCAATTATATTAAAAACCTCCACTTTTCCTAAGTTAGAGGTGTTTTATGGGTTAATAGTGTTGATCATCAGTTATAAATGTTGGACTTTGAAGCGCTCTGTGTTTACAAGAAGATGTAATAAATCAGGTGAACAATAAATATTGCCAGACGATGGCGAGAGTTAGCGCGGGAATCATTACTTATTTGTATACGGCGGTCATCTGGCCAATAAATATTCCTCCGTCTGCCCACATAATGGAAACTGACGGCCCGAGATCGTCTGGCTCAGACAGCGTGAGGATCTGATGCCCCGAAATTGGGAATTATATTCATCTTGTGGCGCTCCCCGCTGAGGTATAAATGTTTGACTGCGCATGTGCAGAACCTGGCGTTGTAGGTTTGTATACAGGGTGTACCAGGTATATTGGGAATTTCAACAATGGTATTTTAACTAAAATATTTTGCAAGTAAAAATTAAAATATCCGAATGAAATTTGACACAGTAGTAGATAAAAGGATATAGTTTTTATTTATTCAATGTAGTTTCCATTATTAGCTACAACAGTCTTGAGGCGAGTGCGGAATGAAGCACAGGCCTTGGCGACGATGACCTTGTCCATTTGGGTCATCACCGTGTGAACTGCTTTCTTGACAGACTGGATGGTGGTATGAGGAGCTTTGTTGACATCTCTCTCAACAACGCCCCATACATAGTAGTCGAGGGGATTGCAATCTGGAGAATTAGGGGGCCAAATATCAGGACCCCAGTGACTAGGGACGTTAAGTGTCAGCCACGATTGTGTCTTTTTTGCCTTATGGGCTGGAGCTGAGTCCTGTTGGAAGACATACTTCCTTCCTGCGGCCACCATGTCCATCCAAGGCTTCACAACGGTCTCCAGAACATTGATGTAGGTGTCAGCGTTCATCCTAAGGCCCTTCTCAAAGAAATGGGGAGGCATGACATCACCTTCACTGCTGATAACGCCAAGGACCATTACGGAGGCAGGAAATTTCGTGTGCATCACGACAGGTATCTCTGAGGGGTCTTTACAGATCCAGCGATCATTCCTGAGATTTACCTTTTGGTCCACGTCAAAGTTCTTTTCGTCAGAGAAGAACCTTAGCTTGCCAAAAGAGTCGTGTTTCAGGTTGTTGAGGAGGGCAGCAGCCTTTCCTTTTCTGTTATTCTTCATATTCTCAGTCAGCAACTGACCTTTCCGAAGGGCATAAGACTTGAGACCAAGGTCCTCATGGATAGTTCTGACAATTGTCATAGAGCCAACGTCCATTTCCTTGGCTATGGCCCTCATGCTCTTCCCAGGGTTTCCATCAATCTTCTCCTTGACATTTTTGACAAATTCTTCGCCTCTTACCCTGTCCGATCGACGCGAGTGCTTTTTCCTTGTAGCTATCCCCTCTTTGTTACTGTCGGCCTCATCAAACTGCTTCTTGACACGATAAATAGTGGTTTTGGGCAACTTAAGAAAATCCACTATCTCTTTGGGGCTCCTTCCGGCGCGCAGAGCAACGATGATGGCAGCTCGATTTTCAAATTCTCGGTTACTCTTCATCACTACACTGCGCACACATGTACTGTTGCATTTTCATGAATATGGCTACGTAATGAAAAAAAAAACAAGTTTTTAATCTCAAGTAGGTTTTGTTTTATGGACTGTCAAAGTTAGTCCCAATTTACCTGGTACACCCTGTATTATACATAGTTCTGTAGATTCTGCTAAATTATAAAATAATATTACTAGTTTATTGATATTCAAATCATTCTGAGCTAAGTCGTATAAGAAATGAATCTATTTATCTAATTTATTTTCATATCAAATAAAACAAGTTTTACTGTGATGAAAATATTCTAGTTAAATAATACCATTACTTATATATAGATGACATCCTCTTTTTGAATGATATTTATGCTCAACTAGACTTCTGAGATTTTCTTGCGAAACATTTCACAATGCAGGTACATTACTGAAATTAAACATTGCTAAATTTCTACATAAAGATGAAATTAAAATAATAATATTATGTTTATTGGACAAATATATTATAATGAGAATAAAATGTGATTAAGATTTCAAGAAATGTGGAGATAACGATCCTGAAAAATCAGCTTCAAAAGATGCCTCAGTTCATCAATATTGATGACTGTTAACAAGCCAGTTGCTTAACAACCATTGACCAGACGTTTTCTATTGGTGACAGATCAGGAGAATGTGCTACCAGGGTAATAGCCGAAAATCTCAGCATGTAGTAATGTCTGTATAATACCGACAACATGTACACACAGGAAAGGCTTTGATTTCATACATCCTACGAAAAGAGTTATGAAATCAGTCTAATTTTACAAAGATGTGTTTAAACTGGTAAAGTGGAATAATCCGGTTTTAAGGCTCTAATACAATATAAATTGGCAGTTGTATGTATTCATGTACCAAATCATTCACTTCTCCCTTCAATTATACAATAATACAATACATTATCCTGAAGATAATGAATATTTTTATTTATTTCTCCTGACGAAGACATTAGATTTCAGTCGAAACGTTAAGAAAATAAAAAAACTCTAACTGGCCGAACTGTCTATTTTTCATAGAAAAACAATACATTATTTTTATCACACCAGATATAAACTTCAATGCTATTGATAAGAAAAGAACCACAACACCCATGCTATAAACTCATTTAAAAAATCCTAAATTAAACAAATAATTATGATTATAAAACAACACTTAAAGTTTCACCGCATAAGTTTCTTTTCTGTGAAAAATCAATATTTATTTCAAAGAGAAATATTTACTATTTCTAACTTTTTTGGATGAAGTATGAAAGGGTGAAAATATGAAGAGTAATGGCGAACGGAAAAATAAAAGTGTCCAGGGGCGGGAATTTTTCCGCTTGCCATTACTCTTCCTATTTTCACCCTTTCATACTTCATCCAAAAAAGTTAGAAATAGTAAATATTTCTCTTTGAAATAAATATTGATTTTTCACAGAAAAGAAACTTATGCGGTGAAACTTTAAGTGTTGTTTTATAATCATACGCCGCAGTCCTTTATAAATAATTATGATGGACACAGCACGACACCATAGTATATTGACTGACATTTTGCCTGAATTTTATAAAACTGGTATTGTGCCTCCTTCCCTATCACAACCAGTAAAGGTTTTTTACCTTAGTAATAGACATAAAATACATTATTTTAATGCATAAATTAGGGAGAGGTACCTTTTCTTGTTAAATGAATACCATCCATTGTTTAAAACCACATTAAATTAGAATAATTAATAATATAAACCAATAACACTCCATCTGAATATAACTAATAAAAACATTTAGACGCGAATGTTTCTTTTAGAGCAGAATGATCCAATACAGTATTAGACCTCGAAAGAAGCAGTCTGGTAGATTAAAAATTGGCGAAACCGCTGGGAGAGTTCACGACTGATGAGCCAAGATCTCCCAATATTTTTCATTGTAGAAGGACTGTAGATGTTTTATATATGTGTAAAAGAAGCATTGGCGTCTAAATGTTTTCATTTAATATAATTAAAAATAAAATATAGAATCAATAATATCTGATCAAATTTGAATAGAGATAAATCAAGACAATTTTATACTATTATTTATAAATAAATAATTTGATATCATTAACAAAATAGAATAAAAAAATATTAATAAATATTTACAGAACTTATAAAAAAAACCTGACAGATCTCTAATCCTAGAAGAAATTTCCTCTACCAGTTTTCGGTGCTATGCTAATGTACACCAAAGCGTCATTAAAATTCCTGTAAAAAAATTGATTATATCTTCTTCCACCAAATTGAATTTTAAAGTAAATCAAAAAAGAAGCTGCAGGACCAGGGATTAGCGATTCTTAACAAATGGTTCTGAAATGGCAAATCAATGGAAATTGTTTATCTATCGTTTGTTTCCAATTGATTGATTGGTTTTCTTGTCATCTGCTTTACAAAAGAAATTCACCATCTTGTATTATTCGCATGTCTATTTTTTATTGCATTTCCTCTTTGTTTCAAATTTGATTTGAATTCTTTTTTATATATGAGATATATGTGTTAAGAAAATTAATCTCCCCTATTACGAAAGAGTATATTAAATAATTACTAGTATATATAATTTTGTGAAAAAATAGTACAATTTTGATATTGTACTGGGGTAAGGTGCATATATTATGAAAAAAGCATCTCCTCATCGTGCAATTTAAAGTTTGGCTTGCACCATCTATCGGAATAAATATCAACGAGAATAGTTTATATTTATTCCGATAGATGGCGCAAGCCATCAGCATCTTTCAATTGCACGATAAGGTGATGCCTTATTTTTTCATAATAAATAGTTTTATTTGCGAAAATATATAGAGTGTTATAAAACAATTCACATTAAATATATATATTATTAATATTTAAAATACATTGTATTCAAAGCATATACTATCTCAAATTTTAATACGTTAGTGAAAATTAAGGTGAAAACATAATGATTATGGAGATATGCTTCTTTTTGAAATATTGAATTTCTGGCTTAGCTGAAAAAATAAAACCTTATTATTATATACACCTATACATTTTACATATTTACATATACATGTTGTATGAAATAAATAAATAAATATCTTAATTATTGAAATAATAATTTTCATAATAAATTAAATATATTAAAATGTATTTTGTACACTAAATATTTTATATGAAGTTGTGTAAATTAGTATCTTAAATTATAATTCCTTTTTTATGGACGATTTATGTTAACTCATCGTGCTCCTGTGTAGAGGTCTGTGAGATTGAGAGATTTTGATTAAATATTTTTAAAAGAAACTCATCCCCGAAAACCTTAGGTTTATACCTGAATAAATATATTGATCTAAGCAATATATATATATGGTAATTTAAACCAACAACCCTATATTGTATAATACTTATAACAAGATTGTCATGTTGTATATAGAAACACATCTATAAATAATTATACGCATGATTGACATGTGTCATTGCATCACCATATGTAATGTACTTTGTACAAACTGAGGATAAATAAATAAAACTATGTAATAGATTAAGAGCTGAGTTAAAGCAAGATTGAGAAGTTCAAAAACGTCTAGAATCGAGAGAGAAATCCAACAACCTTAAAAAGGAATATGGCAGCCCGTTGCCATCAAGGTCAAAGGGTGCAGAATGCCGCAGACGTTCAAAGTCCAAATTCTCACATGTCTTCCCCCCTCCCTCGGCAAAGATATAAAACCTCGGTTTTAGCCGAACTTAGAGAGTCTGTTCACCATCGGCGCGAGCCCTTGTCGGTTGTAGCCAGGTCCACCTCATCGCTATGTAAAACAGTGAGAGCTTTTTCTAACTCCATCTTGCTCTTAGCTCGACTCCTATCTGTTCATGGAACTTTCCTACTACAACTGTGTCTCTTCGTTTTTTGTGTCTGGACATTCCCAAGCTTTCCACACTGCCTCGACCACGACTGCCTGTACTCTGTGAGAACTTTTAAAGGTCTTCCAGGGTGCAGAGAGGTACTGGAAAACTCTCCACGCCCTGATTGTCCCTCTCGGTTACTACAGGTTTGACCCTCGGTTACCACATATATATATATATATATATATATATATATATATATATATAATTAGATAGTATAAAGGCATATATTGGATTGAATAAAAGATTTATTTGCCAATATTTCGGCTGGCTGAGCGCCAACCTTTATCGAGAGAGAGAGAGAGAGAGGGAAAGAGAGAGAGAGAGAGACAATTGACAATTGAAACACTTTTATTGACGTCTAGTCAATTTTTACAAAATGATTATGATAAAAGTAATGAATAAATAATGGGAATTTACAATGATTTTAGGAGCTGGGGAGGCTCCACCACCTTGACAAGGTTCTCCTCCAGACAAGGAGGGGGTCTTCTTGGACTCCCCGCATCTCCAGGCCCAGGAAGTGCTTGTAGATGCGGGTCTTGGCGGACGCCATGATGGCCAGGGCGTCGTCCTCCAGGTCATGTCCGAAGATCCAACTTTGCAGGTCAGGAGGCCGTTGGAGGATGGTGAAGGCCTCCAGGATGACAGGCCTGATCCGACTACAGGACCAGTAGCGGTGGGCCAGTGACAGGTCTCCGGACCCACAGGCGATGCAGGACTCCCGGGCTGAAGCCGGATGTGCTGGATGGGGAAGGGCGTGCAGGGCCAGCCGCACGGCAACGTCAGCATTGTGCCCCGAGAAGGCGCAACGCCGGAGGGAAGACCAGCTGATGGAGATGGGGATGCTGACGTGGGGGAACCACCGCCCGAACAGCTGGGTAATGGGCAGCGCAGCCAAGCGCGGACGCTCAAGCAAACGGCGGGCTGTGCGGGTGGTTAGGCGCTGGAAGGCGGTGGTCGTCCCGCGCACCACGATTGCGTCCGCCAGGCTGTCGACGCGATAACGTCCCCGGGCATTCTGGGTTATCAGGCGTGTGCAGAAGCTCCCCAGAGCAGCGACGTCCGTGAGGGCGCCACGCGTAGCGATGGTGATGTTTGGAGCAGGCCCGGTCAGTTCTCCGATGCGCCAGCCCAGCCATCTTGTAGGAGCCAGGAGCTCAGGAGGCCGCAGGAAACGGCAGTCGCCCACGACCCGAAGAGCCCGAAGAAGTGCAGGTTGTAAGATCCGGTGGTTTAGATCTAGGATCTCCGCGGCAGGCTCGAAGAGGTGAAGACTCCGACGACGCCGCGGGGGAAGCCAGATGCCAGGAGTGGACGCAGGATTCAGCCACATCCCGCTCTCAGCGAGCCAAGAGTGAGCGTTACGGCCTCCACGCAGTGCTGCCTGGACACCCTTAAGGCACGACAGCCGGAGCTGAGTGCCCACGTCGAGAAGTCCCATGCCTCCCACAGTGATCGGCCGCGCCAGGATGCTACTGGGAAGCCATGAGGTACGATCGTGCCCCCACACGAATCGAGCCAATCTTGCCTGCAGTCTTCCGATGGTGGTCTCGCTGGGAAGGTAGGCCTGGAGATGATAGTAGATGGCCGAGAGCACCAGGCTATTGGCCGCTTTTGCTCGACCAGCAAGTGAGAGACCGCGGACAAAGGGGGACCACCTAGCAATGGCTCGCTCCAGCAACTCTTGCAGGTGTTGATCTTGAGCCGAAGTTCCCATTCCAGGAGTCACTAAGGTCCCTAGAATATTGATTTTCTCCCTGTTCCAGGAGATTGCCGACGGGGAGTCAGTGCGGTTCCTCCATCTCCCGCACCAGAGACCCTGGCTCTTGCCGAAGTTGACTCTTATTCCTGACGCACGCCTGAAGTCCTCGAAGATCTTCCTGACGACCTCCAGCTGCCCATCCTCGCGGATAAGCAGGACGATGTCGTCGGCGTACGCCAGGACATTATCCCGGCCAAGTAGCTGTTCCAGGCGTAGCAGGAGGGGCCCGGTGGAGATGGTAAAGAACGCTGCGCTGGCAGCGCATCCCTGCCTCACTCCGTTGAGCATGTGGAACAGAGGAGTTCTCCCAATCCCCTCAATCCTCGCCGCAGCCTCGGCCCCAGCGTAGAGCAGAAGAACCCACCCCACGAAGACTGGCGGCAGACCGACGGAGAGAAGAGTGGACACCAGGAAGCCTCTGTCCAGCGTGTCAAACGCTGACTCCAAGTCGATGGCGACGACTGCCAGTGGGGCTTCATCTCTGCAGACAGTGGCAACTTCATCAGCTACGCGGGCTATGTTCCAGGCTGGTGTTCTACCTGGAACGGCGTAGCTCTGGCATTCAGGTACGATGTCTCGGAGATGGGGTCGCAGTCGCCAGTAGAGGACCCCGCTGAGGACTCTGTAGTCCGTCGTTGGCAAGGAGAGGGGTCGAAGTCCGGCTAGGCCCGGACCACCGTGCGGTTTTTCTATCAGGGACATTTCGCTGCGCCGCATGGAAGTGGGCAGAGCCCCGCAGAGCTGGGACGCCTCGAAGACCCGACGGAGTGCACTCGCGAAGTAATCCTCAAAACCCCTGAAGAGCTCGCAGGGCAAGTCATCCCACCCGGCCGCTTTCCCAGTTGGCAGACGACCGATGGCAGCAACGATCTCTTCCTCGCCGATCCCATAGCGGTGGAGAGGATCGCTTTCCTCAATGGGGATCCTTAGAGTAAAACCCCGCAGGAAGCCATCGATGTCCTCCGGTGAGCACGAAGGATGGGAAAAGCGCTCTTTCAGGTTGACGAAAGCCAGTTCTCTCACCGCTGGTCCCGTAATCATTCGACCTGCGCTGTCGTAGAAAGTATTCGACGACGTTCCCCTGCGACGAAGACGAAGGGCGCGCCCGAGGTCCGGCAGGGAGGGATAGTCCGAGTAGATGGAGACATCTTCGAGCTTGGCTTGAACATATTTTCTCGCCCTCGAGATGTAGTCGTCGTCGTTATTGCGCAGGTCGTGGAGTGACTTGATGGCGGAGGCCAGATGCGCCTTAATATGTCCCCACCTCCTCCAGATTTCCGCATTCCGCATGTCCTCGATGTTTCCCAAGGCCTCGTCAAGAAGCGTTTCTACTGTCCCAACGACTAGCCTCGATCGGAGCATGCTAGCAACGCACGGTGGTCGAGGTTCTGAGGCCTCGCCGGTTTGGAGGAGGACCGCACGGTGGTCGGAGTTCTTGTAGTATAGGCTCCAGTATCGGGTGACGCGGTTGGAGAAGCTTGATGGTATAAGCACTCGATCCAATCTGCTCGCATCCACCCGGCTTCCGCAACTGGAGATCCTTGTTGGTAGGTGCGTGGCGTCGAAGATAGCTGCGGCGTCTACGAGGTTGGCTTGGTCCAGGAGCTCCCCAAGGGCTTCAACGGAACCGGACACAATGTCGCTCGCAGACTCCTCGGAGATATTGAGGTCCCCAAGGACCCACGCGTCTTCATTGACAGCAGCAGCTGCGATGACCTGTAGCTGCTGTAGCCGCTCATCAGGAGCATGAGAGAGGTGGCAGTTGACAAATGTCGCCTTTGATCCCCGGATGGTAACGTCAAAGGCGGCGATCTTGCCAGGGGACAGGACCTGTTGTCCGATGACCTGGACGCCGGAAGAGAAGATGCAGGCGAGGCCGGATCCTCTGGCGCCAGAAGCTGGAACAACTGCTGCTCTGTATCCCAAGCAGAGGTCCTCAACGCTGTCCAGGGTGGTGACATTGGTTTCTTGAATGAAAGCGATGTCAACTGCGTGCTGTTTCAGGAAACAGCACAATTCAATGCTCCTGTGTCGAGCGGCAATGCCGCGCACATTAAGGCACGCAAGGCGGAAGCTCTTGCGCGCTTCTTGTCTTTGTTCTGATGTCAGATAGCCGCTTGTAAAGGGCTGACTTGGAGCTTCCAAGTCCCTTTATCAACTTTTCATTGAAGGTGTGCAGCCCCAGACTTTGTTCTACGCTGAGCTTTCCCAGGAGCAGCCTTAGATGAGGAAGGGAGACGATGGCCTGTTTCACTTCCTCTTCCTTCAAGCCTAAGAGTGTAACCTCTTCAAAGAATGATCCTGGGAGGCGCTCGAGGAGGGTGTCAAGCTGTAGTTGAGTCGTAGACCCGGCCTTGGGAGACAAGGATCTAGATCTATCCTTGATCTTGTGATGGCTAGAGTTCTCGACTCTGTTGATGTTGAGGTCTGTCTGGGTGGAGGTTTCCGGGGTCCTGGTGGTGGGCTCAGTCTCGAGAGCTATATCTTCTAAAGCAGGTGGCGCGGAGGATGTCTGTGCCGGGGCAGCCACTGGCGCAGGGTGGGAGAATGTTGCAGGTGGCGAAGCAGCTGCTGTGGTGTTAGGAGCAGGCGCCGTGGTTTTCACACTGCTCGTCTGGCTCAAGGGTTTGGTGGTGCTTGTCTCCCGGATGATCCGAGGACAGTTCATTCTTTTGTGTCCCATTCTGTAGCACTTGGAGCAACGGAAGCCGTACTCCAAGTAGGCCAGTGCAGAGCCGCCCTTGGCAGTCACAATGATCTTTTTAGGAAGATCTGTGATTTTTTTCCATTGTTCATGAGAATGAACGCAGTTTTTTTTAGGTCCAGCCAGGTGTAGCCGCCGGAAGAATTCACGGTAGGGGCGATGGAGACTACCTGACAGTAAGGCCTCAGAGTCCTGATGATATCGGCGTCCTCGATTACAAATGGGAGACCGCTGATGGTGATTTTTTCTGCCTTCTTTTGGTAGGGAAGGGCTTTAAGGAGGGCTCCCTTAATCATCAGACCATCCTCTATGATCGTCTCCGCCATATCAGGCCGCTCGAAGCCAACTAGGATCTGTCCGGAAGCTTTTCCTATCTGTACAACGCAGCCTTTCCCCAGTTTATTTTCCAGAGCCTTGATGTAGTCTACTTGGGTGAACTCCGGGGAGAACTCCAGATAGGTCATCTGGTCATAGGTTCCGGCAGCTGCTTTGCTCCGACACTGAGCCAGCATTTGCCACGAGACCTTTATTTGCTCGATGGTGTTCCTAGGGCACGATGGCTGGCGCGGCGTAGTGCTGTCCCGGGTGGTTTTAGTCTGTCGAGATGGACCAGGCAGAGACTGACTCGCACTTTCCGAAGGAAGCAGACGCTTTCTCTTTTTGGGTTGTTCAAAATTTCCATCGTTTTCGACGATGTCGGCCCAATTCCGGCTTGATTGAGGCGAATTTGCATATCCGCCGCTTGTCACGGGCGATTTTGCATACTTCTCGTTAGTTTCAGAAATTGAAACATTCTTCACTTAATTGTTTTCCGCCGATATTTCGGCATTCGTTGTTGTAACACCGAAAGGAATAGCACCATTCTGTTCCCCGTCATATTGGCTATCCGCCAATACTGAAAACATATTGCTAACTTCCATTCTCTCGCCCTCCATGCCCGAAGAACGCGGAGCTCGCGCGCCGCGTGGCCGCACGGCCGAGAGAGAGAGAGAGGCTTTACATTCTTGTATTTTAAATGATTTTAACTGTAATATTATAGCACTATGCGGCGCTGAGTTTGTGTTTGCAAAAATGTAATGCCTCGATGAAGGTTGGCGTTCAACCAACCGAAATATTGGCAAATAAAAATTTTATTAAATCCAATATATGCCTTTTTATTATCTAATGATTTAGGTATGGATTGCTCTATTTTTAGAAGATATATAGAATACAATAATATATTAATATATATTTATCAATATAAATCTATAATAAATAAATTATAATATTTATTTTTAATATCAAAATATCTAAGTCCATTTCGAGATAAATCCCTAAACGAGTGCATCAATCATTATTGAACACTACATATGACGCTTTTTGAAAACTTTGGAAAAATGTTAGAACTAGTTATTTGTTATAGATTTGTTCCTTGCAATTTCACTTGGTTAAAACGTTAATAAAAGTGAAAAAACATTAATAATATGGCAAACTAATTTTTTCTTTAGTATTAATATCTCTAACTATACTATTAATTAAAATTTATTTTGCGGAAGATGCAATAATGATTCATAGATATAGTATTGTAATGTTTACTATTTATAAATAAGGGATTGTCACATTACTTTGTGTTTTAATATTAAATATTATTACAACAAGACTAATCATAGTATATAAACAACAAAAATAACCTATGCAAGATTACAAAAAGAAAGAAAGTACAGGGACTGTCTAACTATGAAGAAAAATAATTAAATTATATTAACCATGGAGATAAGCACCACCACCATAATTATATATTTTACATAAATAAATATAAAGCATGTTACAAGTATAAAAGGGAATTATTTTCTTCTGTATTTTATTTTAGAACGTAAAGTTATTTGTGATCTGATCTGTTTTGTTTAAAGATAATATATCAGTGATATTACTTTACTCTTTATAATATGATACACTAGCGCGCCATCATAGCCCTTTAATTTTTCCTTTGCAGTAAGGGCAGTAGAAATTGTTTAATTTCGAAAAGAATCTTACGCCTTTAAAATAGTTTCGAATTTTGATTACTTTACTATGTTTGATCTGAGATAATCCAAGGTATGTAAATGTATTAAAACTTTAAAATTTTACACAAATAAATTTACTGGCAATGCGCTTCTTTTAAATATCATCAAATATTATCTCTACAGACCTTACTGCAATGATATGAGTTATTGATTTAGAGGGCTTGGCTCATCAGTAGTGAACCCTCTCAGCGGTTTCGCCAAATTAATCTATAGACCGCTTTACTATTGTATTAAATTGGTTTGGAATACACCTTGTATTTTCTATGGAAGGCAGCTTAGGGGTGTTTAGTGAACTATGGACATAAGCTTATAGGTCTGTAGAGGAACATACATATAATTTCAAGGTATTGCATCGAGCAAAGCTCTTCCTCAAAATATTTTTTCATAACAAATATATATTAGTAAATTAAATTTAATTGCCATCTATCGCTTTCTATCGCATCTAAAACTTTATTTACAATGTTTATGTATGCAAAAAAAAAACAAAAATTGTAAAATAATAAAATATTCTTAGTGGCATTAAATTTCGATTCTTCTATTTTTTTTTTTAAAGATATCTAAATATAAAGTGCGGTTTCTTATAAATTAATATTTCATTATATTCATTAATATTTCATTTCTTATTACTTATTCAGCGTATTTTGGTTTTTCAAAATATAAATAGACGCTAAGGCTTTAAATAGGTTTATTTTAAAACTTAGAGCTTTTTTTGCAATTTGATATAGAAAGTAAAGTTACAACACAAATAAAAAAGTCTGTAGTTTATAATTCACAATAGAGAGTCTGTATATAATGGTCTGTTCAAATGCTCGATACTTGGGGAAAAATAAAGAAAGGTACCGTTAGAGAAAATTTCTAATCTCTTAAATAGAGACTAACCATCTTTTATTCACAAATAAAGAAGAAGAGAATCTTACAAATTTTGAAATGATCAGAAATGGCTGTGCCAAAAAAAAAAAGAGACAGTTTGGGTACAATATTGATTCTGTTAACAGAACCTCTGTTCTGGGTATAATTTAAAATAAATAATATAAATAAATATTCAAAAAAATTATAAATTTGAATGTAGTTTTGGGATTTCAAAATCTCTCAATGGATAATAACCAAAGTTGAATATATTTTTCATACCTGTATGAGAAACTAAGAAGGTTTCATAGAAAAAATATACAATTATCATTAAGGAAATCGGCTAAATATTTTTGAATATATTAGTAAACATAAGAATTATATTTCTGTAAAAAGAAAGACACTTCGGCCAGTTAAAGTTTTATTTTCTCAACGTTTCAACAAAAATATTTTGTCTTCGTCAGGAGAAATAAATATAAATAAAGCATTTGGCAAGGCGTTAAAAATGTTTTATTTTTATTTATTTCTCTTGACGGAGACAAACGATTTTTCTTGAAACGTTTAGAAAATAAAACTCTAACTGGCCATAGTGTCTATTTATTCCAGAAATATGAATGCTTGTCAGGCAACTTCAATCTTCAAAATAAGAAATATAATGTTTGTTATTCAATATAATTAAATCGTAAAATTAATTATCTCGTATTTAATTCTAATGTGAACTTTTCTTTTCTTGTTATTATAAAAGTCAATGTTTGTTGTCTGTTTATTATTATCGATACCAATCTTAGTCTATACGTGGCATGATCAAAGAACAAATTAAACCATCCTATATTGTTACAAGAACAATACTGATTATCTAATAGAAATGGCTTACAAACTACAACTGGAATGGTTTGGACACTTTCCAAGACACTCACACTTTCCCGCTAATTAAACGCTCTCTACTATCCAAACAACGGGAAGATCAACCAGCAACTAGTGGCAATATATCAACCACAGATCTTACATTTAAACATATGTCATATCACTCACAGATAGGGAGTCGGTGGAAGGGTGGTCTAAACCTTTGGTTTTCGACCTCTAGGGGATCATATCCGCATTGGACACCTTTTTTCTAATGATAAAAGAAATGCTCAAATGGCCCCTGATTCTTGCATAGGTTCAACCCCACCAGCGAGTACAAGTAACCAAACGGGGCCCTGGTACATTTGTAAGTGCAAAGTCGAACTGCTTTTCGAATGTGTAGACATGTGGTGTACTCACTGTAAAAGCAGTCGCCAACTTCTACTCACTATCCTGGCCTGTACTACGTGTACTAGGGAAAATAATTTATATATATATATATATATATATATATATATATATAACATTTCAGATAAATAAACCGTTCTTAAAATAATTTTCCCCGACGTTTCGGGGATTTACATGTTACTTTCTCATGAAATATGTGTTTCTAAACATATAGAAAAAATTAAATAAAGAACGATTGATGTAAAATATATATGTTGTGAAGGCAAGTCCAAAACCGTCCACCAACTGTGAACCAGGGAGGCGAACGAACCAATGAGGAAAAAATAAGCCCACCTATCCGGAAATGAAGCTATTCACGCTTATACTTAACTTAAATCTTATAAGTTAAAGTGTTTCGCTGAGTTTGAGTTCTTCTTCTCCAGGAGACGTTTGAGAATAAAACAAAGACTTGACTTGAATTAGAGTTTAGAATATTTATATGAGTCACTACAAACAACAAAACAAAATAATTTTAAATATTACATACACCCCAATGAATACGATTTTTAAATTACATCACATATATATATATATATATATATATATATATATATATATATATATATATATATATATATATATATATTAACAAAACACTGTTGCTGAATTAAGAAAAATAAAAAACATTTAAACTAATAATCAATGAATATATATACAATTTAATAAAGCACAATAACCATAAAGAATAAGAATAAAATAACAATAATAATAATGATTTTAACCAAACAAAGGCTTCTTCGCCCTTATTGTTGTATGATGCTCGTTGTGTGTTATTTGCTTCGTTCTCCATATTACACGATGGTAAATAAAGAGGAGTCGAACAGAGATCCTTACCTATCCTGGGAGCTCATTTGACCATCCTTGACATAGCAGAGAATGGCGCAACAATTGACTATTTCAACAAACGGTAGTCTTTTGTAGTCATCAAACGAATTTCGAAAAGAGCGAAAGTTGAAGCAACATCATTGATGTCGAACATGTCTACAAAGATTTGTAAAATTGTCTACGATTGCTCTAGTCTACATAAATTTGGTGAATAAATGTTGATGACGAAGTCTACTACTATCACACGACTTCCAAGAAAAAATATCCCAAAAATGTATTGGTCAAACAATATTGGTACAGCGAGTGTTCATTAAAAAAATTCAAAGTCAATGTTGTATCATTCGTCTTGCTTCTATATACATACAGTTTTATTAAGAACACCGGTCTTATACATATTCACCGCAGGAAGGAAGTATAAATGGAGCTCCTATATTGCAGCACGGAACCCAACAACAGCCTCTAGGTCCGACCTATGTCCCAGCTTCGATATAAATAATATTAGAGAGAAATAACAGATTATAAACTATTTATAGATATATATAAAAACCCGTTTGACATAATATCAAATAAAACAATTTTCTACTATCCTTACTGTAATGATTAAAAACACGGAGAGAGCCTGGCTCTTCAAGATTTTTTAATAGAAGCGGTCGTGCTATGAATATTTCTAAATACAATTGACATTTTAATGGGACACATTTATTGAAATAGATTTGATTGTATATAGTTAGTATACGTTTATAAAATATTTAATATATCTCAATGAAGCATTTCCATTCTATAATGTAGGTCTGGAGGAAGTCGCTTTCACACGGACGTTGCATACACAATATGCAAATATGTCCAATACCGGCTTTTTCTCTTTGCATAATTCGCCTACTACTACTATTGATAATAATAATAATGATAAAATATGACTCAAATAGATCTCGACAGATATAAGAAGCGATACGTTCTTAATTTTGGAATAGCAAGCTTTCGGTGAAAAGAATTTAAACGGGCCAAGAAGAATTTAGTAACTGATCGTAATCTTTCATTTAAGACTATTCAAATTTACTAGTGATAATAGACATTTATAAACAATAATGGTGGCCAAAAGTTTCTTGAGTAGAATTTGGGTGGAACCGTATCATTCACCTAGGTTACATAACAATTATATGAATTGAAAAGTAATTTTAAAAATAGAATAAGTCCAGGTATTGTTATTGTTGCACCAAGTTGCAGCCTTGCAGGGTCGTCGACCTTGGTTTTCTCCTTCTTGGTGTTATACACCGAGCGGGTCTCCATACTTAAAGTAATTAAAAGTAAATTACCTTTTAAAGTTATTGCGTTTATTTATTCGTTGTCTTCCTCGTAGGTCGTGATCCGCAGTCTTGGTCTAGGTCCTCTCTCGCTCCAATAACCTATCAAGATATATGTACAATAAAAAATATTACAAAAGGAATGAAACTATAAAAAGGAATGATATCCTTTTAAATAATTCTGACCGCCTACATGAGTATTTTAAATGGTAGAGAGTGCCATCAAGTGCAATAAAAATGACCTAAACGTTGATTTAGATTATTTCATGATATTGCTTTTCTTGATTTATTGAAAAATGGGTTGGCTAAATATCATGAAATTAACTTAAATCAACGTATAGTTTATTTTGATTCAACTAGATGTCGCTCTGCCATCTAAAATTCTCATTCAAGCGGTCAGGAAATCATTTTTTTTTTCATTTTAATATTACCACTTAACCTTTTCTATCTTTAAAATTACTTTTAAATTAATATAAACCTATTTAAAATCTTAGAAATTTATATTTCAATATTTCCGTATATAAAATAATTGAATTGGAGATATTAAATTTTATCTAGTAAGGTATTTGAGATCCATTCTGGCCCCGCCGTCCCGTTTAATAAGACAATTTGACGGAGTTGTACCCGCGGGTGTATTCTTGTTAAATGTCCTTCTTTACATGTAGAGTTCATTTCTTATCTTCTCTAGTTTTATCACCTTCCTACTCGTTAACTTCTGACGAAATGATTTTAAGTATTTTTTCCTCTTTCAGTTAATAGGTTTAAACATAAGAATAGAATGAATGTATAAATATACCTTACTGTTTGTGATGTTTGAGAGAGAAATTGAATATGTTTTGAATAATATATTTCAGCGTTAGAAATGTTGTCTACAAGAATAAAATTATCATAAATAGTACTAATATTTAGTAATAGATGGCGCTAAGTGAACAATGTGAATATTTGATATGATATACAGTTCAATGTTTAAATGATGTTCGTTTTATTCGACTTCTGATTGGTCTTTACTATCATGTGATCTAAATCATCCAATCAGCATTGAGATCATCAACACTTGAACCCTCAATATTTCTTTTTAGTTTCGTGGTTGCACATTGTGAAACACGAAGTACTATATATTGAATATAAAAATGTAGGCTTATATATCCGATTAACTGATGATACTAAATGTATATATATATATATTTGGTCACTTTTATTAGGTGTATATATAGTTTTTAAAAACAAATTTATATCAGGAGGCTATATCTTTATTAATTTTATTGATAGTGGCTTTGTAATCTCTTTATATTATTGATACCTAAGCTTTTATTTCTTTTTATTTTTCAATAGTAAATGAGATGGAGAAAGAAAGAGGATCTGAGTGGGAGAGAATAGCTCTAACCTATTACATCGACATATTGGAAACGACGGCACATTGGAAAATGTATCAATATATTTGAGATTCGGCACTACCAACTTCAGTAGTTCAAATATAGTTAGACAGATTTGGTATTTTAAAAGACCACTTCCGAAATTATTGATACAAAATCATGGCTTTCACTGTGATGATGAGGATCATAAGCCAAAACATTGTCATACAGTGAAAAATTAGTACAAAAGTGAAATTTATTTTACTGGAATCAGGTGGATATTTTTTCTTAAATGCATCTCCTGATCTTAAAACTGAGAATGGCTGATGGCTTGCACCATTGCATGCACCGTATTTAACCAATTCTGGAATAATTTTAAAAAATCAACGATTGGCTGATATTTATTTCGACTTATGGCGAAAGAGAGAGAGAGAGAGAGAGAGACGGTTAAACATACTTTATTGACTACTAGTCAATTATGGATGAAGAATAATGATAATAAAACAATGAAATTATGATTGAGGAAGGCTCCACCATCTTGCCAGAGTCCTCCTCCAGACGATGAGAGGGTCTTCTTGGACGCCCCGTATCTCCAGGCCCAGGAAGTGCTTGAAGATACGGGTCTTGGCAGACGCCAGGATGGCCAGGGCGTCGTCCTCCAGGTCATGCCCGAAGATCCATCCCTGCAGGTCAGGGGGCCGCCGGATGAAAGTGAAGGCCTCCAGGATGACAGGCCTGATCCGCCTACAGGACCAGTAGCGGTGGGCCAGTGACAGGTCTTCGGACCCACAGGCGATGCAGGAATCCCGGGCTGAGGCCGGATGCGCTGGATGGGGAAGGGCGTGAAGGGCCAGCCGCACGTCAACGTCGGCATTATGCCCCGAGAAGGCACCTCGCCGGAGAGAAGGCCAGCTGATGGAGATGGGGATGCTGACGTGGGGAAGCCACCGGGCTAGCAGCTGGGTGATGGGCAGTGCAGCCAGGCGTGGGCGTTCTAGCATGCGGCGGGCAGTGCGGGTGGTTAGGCGCTGGAACGCAGTGGCCGTCCCGCGCAGCACGATGGCGTCCTTGATGTTGTCAACCCGGTGGGTGTGGTTCCGGTTCTCTTCCACAATCCGGCTGCAGAAGGTGGTGAGTGCCGCGATGTCAGCGAGGGCGGCGCGGGTGGTGCGCAGAGGGAGAGATGAAGAGCTGGTGAGATCACCAACGCGCATTCCCGCCCACCGCGATGCGACCAAAAGATCTGGAGGCCGGAGGAACCTGGAGTCCCCGATGATATTGTTGCACCAGGTTGCGGCTTGGCAGACTCTTCAGCCTGGATTCTCTCCTGTGCTGGGTCTTGCATCTTACCAGAGCGTGTTTCAACCATCCTGCAAATTTATAAAAGGGAATAACGAGATAAGTCTTCTTTAAGTAGCCACCAGAATCCTTTATTTATTTTCTCACATCAAAGAGAGCAGTGAAGTCACGTGTACCTAAATACAAATGATGACAATCTAAATAATCTGTGTTTTAAATAAATATCATAGAATATAAAAATAAATAAATATATAATTTAAATTTCAAATATATTAAAAATAATATAAGAAATACGCCATTAATCATGATGTAACACTTCCCCCTCTCCAGAGGTCGTCACGTCCTCGTGAGTTACCTCATCAATTCTCTCAAAATAGGGTTTGAGTCTTGAGACATGGACAATCAATGGGTCTTGGCCAGGATTATCTTTTGGCTCAATTAAGTAATTTACGTTAGACAGCTTCTTTAATATTCTATATGGGCCAAAATATTTTCTCAGTAGTTTCTCACACTTTCCTATTTTCCTAATTGGTGTCCAAACTGCTACTAATTCTCCTGGTTCGTAGCTTCTTTCCATGTGTTTCTTGTCATAGTTCTTTTTCATTCTTTCTTGAGTCTTTATTGTGTTGTTAATAACTAATTTTCTTGTTCTGTTTATTTTGTCTAAGTGATGTTTTATGTATTCATCATAATCATCTTTGTCAATGTCCACCGAGATATTCCTGTCGTCCAAAAGAGACGTGGGTTCTCTTCCAAACATCAGGAAAAAGGGAGAATATCCTGTGGTTTCCTGAATTGTAGTATTGTAAGCGTGAGTGATGAATGGGAGTATTTCGTCCCAATTTTTCTGATCAGTGTTCACATACATACTGAGCATATTGATCAATGTTCTATTTAACCGCTCTGTCAATCCATTAGTCTGGGGATGATAGCTCGTTGTGAAGCAATGTTTAATCTTGCACGTTTTCATCACCTCTTTCATTAAATTACTGGTAAATTGAGAGCCTCTGTCACTAATAAGATATTGTGGGGCTCCGTGCCGAAGAAAAATATCCTCTACTAGAAATTTAGAAACTTCTTTCACTGTTGCTTCCGAGACTGCTCTTGTTTCTGCATATCTAGTGTAGTAGTCCGTCAGCACGATTATCCATTTTTTCCTGTTTTTCGTAGATGGTAGTGGACCAACAAAGTCAATTCCAATTCTTTCGAAAGGAAAGTTGGCTGGGGGGATGGGCTGTAGTAGTCCAGAAGGTAATTGGTTTGAGCCTTTCCTACTTTGGCAAAGGTGACACGTCTTAACGAATTCTGAGACATCCTTTAGCATGGATGGCCAAAAGTATTTACTCTTTATTCGGTACATGGTTCTGGCGACGCCCAGATGGCCATTCGACATATGATTGTGATATTCTTTCATAATTTCTCTCTTTTTATTCTCTGGAACCACAAGCAACCACGCCCTGCCTTCAGGGTTCGGGTTTTTCTTAAAGAGGCATCCATCTTCTTCTTTAAAGTTTTGCGCAATTGATCGCCTGCTTCCATTAAGGTTTTTCTTAACACTTTCGATAAATTTATCCTCTTCGTCTGTTATTTGATTTAAAAATAGCCTTTCAAAATCCTCATCCCAATCAGTTTCTGGTAAGGGCCCCCTAGATAAGCCATCGGCGTCCAGATGTTTCTTTCCCGATTTATGTATTATATCGAAGTCATATTCTTGAATTTTCAATGCCCATCTTGCCAATCGACCTGTTGGATCCTTCAAGTTTTTGAGCCAGCATAAGGCGTGATGGTCTGTTACTATTTTAAAGTGTCTTCCATAAAGGTAGGGTCGTAATTTTGACATTGACCAGACAACGGCCAGACATTCTTTTTCAGTGGTTGAATAATTTTGCTCCGCTTTACTTAGGGTACGACTCAAATATGAGATCACCTTCTCTTCACCACCGATGTCTTGGACAAGTGTTGCACCTATGCCGATGTTGGACGCATCAGTATGAACATAAGTAGGTGCATTTGGATTGAAGTGACCTAAAATTGGTGGACTTAATAGTGCTGTTTTTAGGGTTTGAAACGCTTCCTCTTGTCTTTCTGTCCAGGTAAATGATACACCTTTTTTTATAAGGTTGGTCAAAGGGTCAGCAATTTTTGAAAAGTCTTTGATAAATTTTCTATAATATGAACACATTCCCAAAAAGGATTGTACTTCTTTGACCTTTTTGGGCCGAGGAAAATTTCTGACAGCTTTGATGTTATGTTCCGCGGGTTTTATACCATGTTTGCTCGTTATATAGCCGAGAATCTCCAATTCTTCAAAAGCAAATCGGCATTTTTTGTCGTTTAACCTTAAATTAGATTCACGAAAACATCTAAAAACAGCTTCAAGTCTTTTGAGGTGCGTTGGAAAATCCGGGCTATATATGATAACATCATCCAGATAACACAAACAAATTTGCCATCTCAGATTTCCAAGCATATTCTCCATATTTCTCTCAAAGGTAGCAGGCGCGTTACAAAGTCCAAAAGGCATCACGTTGAATTCATATAATCCATGCGCTGTAGTGAAAGCTGTTTTCTCTTTGTCTCTTTCTTCGACTTCAACTTGCCAATATCCAGATCTGAGGTCTATTGCTGAGAAGTGTGTAGATCCTTGGAGAGTATCCATAACTTCGTCTATTCTAGGGATCGGATAGACATCTTTTACTGTCACATTATTCAGTTTTCTGTAGTCCACACAAAATCTGTATTTACCATCTCGCTTCTTTACCAATATTACTGGAAAAGACCAGGGGCTAGAAGATGGCCTAATTATGCCTTCTGTAAGCATCTCGTCAATTTGCTCTTTTATAATATCTCGTTCTTTAGCACTTACCCGGTAAGGCTTGTGTTTAATTGGCTTCGCGTCTTCTGTGTCTATCCGATGTTTTGCCAAATTGGTTCTCCCTAATCTCGATGAAAAAAGATCTCCATACCTTTCTAAAACTTGTTTTAACTCCTTCTGTTCCTTTGGTGAAAGATTTTCGTTTATTTGGAATCTAGGTTCTTCGTTCTTTTCTACCTCTCTTTCTCGACTCACATTCATTTTCGCTGGACTACTTCCAAAAGCCAATGTTTGGTTTTTCATTATTTTTAACGGTCGAGGATACGGATTAGTTATCCAGATGTGTGTTTCCCTATTTATAACATTGATCAAGCTTCTTGCTAGACGAAGTCCATTTGTTTGAAACATTTTGCTGCTCTCCTCGATAATATATTCTCCATCCTCTGTTTCTACCAATGCCTTGATCAATTTCATGGAACATTCCGGTACAATGGAATCCTTGGCACTCTTTATTTTCAACATTTCAAAATTGATTTCGTCATGATTATTCGTCAAATCATATTTTATAGTTTCTTGCTTACAATCTATTTTTGCGTTCATTTTCTTAAGGAAATCTCTCCCAAGAATTAATGTCCGTAAATGCGTTTTCAATATCACAAAGTTGTGTGATAATGTTTCGTCATCAATTTTTATATTTAAAAATATACTTCCTACCATGTCCAATTTTTTTCCATCGGGTCCTGCACAAATTTTTGCGAGTTTACTTATACCATGGCCTGTATCGAGGGCCGTTCTGAGGTCGACCACTGAGAGGTCAGCACCTGTATCAACCAAAGCTTCAAAAGTCCCTATCTTGTCCACATTAATTTTTAATTTGTATTTAGGGTCCAACTTCTTGATTCCGTTTATGGTCGACTTGCTTTGATTGACAGATTCAGGTGCGACGCTTAGTTTAAATCTTCCAACACGGAATATATATTCTGGGTAGGAATATTTGTCTGTGTGCTATGACATACATCAGCATAAAGCCGAGGTCCTGATTTCTCTGATATTTCATTCATTTGGCATTTTTCTTCGACCTTCTCTTGGGTATCTGCTGGATCCTCTTCTAGGATTCTTATAAACTTGACCCTACAATAACGGGCCACGTGCCCTGGCTTGTTACATTTAAAGCAGATTGGTCTTCCATCTTCCGTCCTATTTTTGCTCACTTCTTGGCTTTTATTGTAAGTGTTTCTCTGAAGGTTTGGTTTCGGCACAAAGTTAGGATTATAAGGACGTCTAGGGGTAGAGGGCTGGGGAAAGTTGTTTCGATACTGTCTGGGGGTAGGAGGGGAGTCGTTCTTGTAATTATTGGAAACAGGGGCTTGGGGCCTGGAAGTGGTCTGGTAGTTTCGTGCGGCAGTCGGCGGCACGTACCTCGATTGTTGTTGGGGTCTAGAATAGCGTGGACCGTTATATAGGTTTCTGGATTTCTCCACACGTTCCCGATACTTCTTTTCAAAATAATCCATTTTCTTGCACACGACAAGAAGGTCATCGGTCGTTTTAGGAGGGTTCAGGTAGAGCGCGAATGAGTACTCTTTTTTCAGTCCTCCAATAACATGTTCAATTTTTGTTTCTTCTTCCATTGCGGGGTCAACCTTGTTGCACAACACTAGAATGTCTTCCGCGAACCTGATTGCTGGTTCATTCCAGTGTTGCATTCTGTTGAGCTTCATTCTAAGTTCTTCTTTATTCGCGTCCAAAGAAAAATCCTGAATGAGGCGGATTTTAATATTTTCCCAGCTCGTGAAACTAGCTTTGTGTAAATTCAACCAGGTTTTAGCGCTTCCCGTCATGTTCATGGCGGCATAACGAGAGATAATGTAGTCTGCCCAATGGTACAAGAAGCCAATTTCTTCAAGAGATTCAATCCATGGGCGAGGGTCTTCCGTTCCATCATACTTGGGGATGTCGATGTTGGGATTCAGGACAACTGGGTCGGAACTAGCATCTCTACCAATTGTTGCACCAGGTTGCGGCTTGGCAGACTCTTCAGCCTGGATTCTCTCCTGTGCTGGGTCTTGCATCTTACCAGAGCGTGTTTCAACCATCCTACAAATTTATAAAAGGGAATAACGAGATAAGTCTTCTTTAAGTAGCCACCAGAATCCTTTATTTATTCTCTCACATCAAAGAGAGCAGTGAAGTCACACGTGTACCTAAATACAAATAATGACAATCTAAATAATCTGTGTTTTAAATAAATATCATAGAATATTTTATATAAAAATAAATAAATATATAATTTAAATTTCAAATATATTAAAAATAATATAAGAAATACGCCATTAATCATGATGTAAC
Organism: Cordylochernes scorpioides; assembly: GCA_030710605.1. Lineage (NCBI taxonomy): Eukaryota > Metazoa > Arthropoda > Arachnida > Pseudoscorpiones > Chernetidae > Cordylochernes > Cordylochernes scorpioides. Next base: position 65,337,109 of record CP092866.1, read on the forward strand.
AATATGGAGCTCCTGAAGCTGATGTGGCACGATCAGGAGATGCCCTTTTTTCCTTAATGTTGGTTTCCTTACACGTTGGTGATTTCAGAAATTATCTAACCAGTGTATGTGTGTTATATTATAAATTTACTGATCTGATCCTGCACGCTAAGCGTAGGGGGAGGAGAAATGAATATGAATTATTATTAATAGTTATAAACGATAGATTTTACAGAAGTTGTAGCTACAGCGGTAAAAGAGACTTCCCCACGGTAAGGGAAGACAGTCCCGAGGGTACGAAGCTGTCACTAAGCTCCGCGGCAAAAATCCAGCAGGGCTTCTAAATTCCGGATGTCGCTGAAGTTGATGGATCTTGGGCTCAAGGAGGATTGCTTCAACGTCAAACTGTTTTTACACCCGGTCACTTCTAGCAGCCAATTAGAAGCTAGGGAGTGTACTGTACCGCGCAGACTGAACCTTTCTAGAACCTCATCACGAAATCAGGCATTAAGAAAAAGGATTTCGGCTTCATTCAACATTTTTATAGCTCAGAGAAGCTTGCTTACAGGCGTAGCATATTCTGCCTATAGAATTAAGTATAAATTGGAATCCCCATCCCTGGACACTTTTATTTTTCCGTTCATCATTACTCTTCACAATTCATCCTTTTATACTTCATCTCTAAGAATAGGAATAGCTATTATTTCTCTTTAAATAATGAAAATTATTATTTTTCGTTCTGTAAAAAAAAATAAACATTTGCGGTAAAACTTGTTAAACGTCGTTCTAGAATTTGATTTGTAACAAATAATACTATTTGCATATTTACTATGTAAATATTTGCTGTTTTTGAAATATAGTAATGTTCGGAAATTCATATATGTTTATTTCAATGTATATATAAAAATTCATTTTGAAATATTTCAATCCATATTTGAATCTATTTATAAGAAAAATACATATAATAGAACAAAATGATTTTATTTAAAGATATTTTTAGATTTTGATATCACATACACACTTCTATATTTTCAATATGTACATATTGTATATTCATATATTGAACTTTCATCTATCATATGGGGATATGGAACTTATTTATTGCGTTCTTTTAAAAGAGAGAGAGAGGAATAAACAACTTTCTATTATCATTTCTGTGATGCTTTTGTTTCTATTAGAAATGTGTGCGCAAATTAGTTTCAATGTTCATACATTAATGGTGCAGTATTTCCTTAAGGTAAATGTTCTCTATCAATTATTATAAATTAGCAGACAAACATTAAAAACTCTCAATACCAACATAAAAAGAAAACTTAATGTAAAATATATATACTAATATCTTCAAATAATCAAAAGGAATATATTAGATAGAATAAAAATATTTATTTGTAAATATTTCGGTTGGCTCAATCGTCAAACTTTGTTAAGGCTATACTAATATACACCCATGGACAAAACTTATGGACGTTGTACCTTTTAGCATGTATATCGGGATTCAGATAAAAACTTTGAAATATATTTATGCACAGTGACCTTTAATGAAGAAAAACGAGATAACCAAGTGTGAAGTTTTTAAGTTTGTTGTTCTTTTATAATAAGGAAGATACAAATTTAATTGTTGTTGTTGTTTAATATTGTTTTTTTTTTAATACATTGCATGTGATGATGATAACCAAAATGACTTTTTAATTTAATATACAAAAATTAGTGAAAAAAAAAGAATTAATTAATTATAAAATTCACAAACGTAACATTATAATTTTGAAATTATTCAATAATAATTTACCAAGAAATTTCAAAATATATGAATTACGCTGAACCTTTGAATATTCAAAATTGATTTCAAATATACAGTACTTGTTGTGATGCAATTTTAAATATAAAAACCTCATTAAATAGGGACGTATTCTAAAGGATCAAGAGAATATTTAAAATGAAATATTAATATTCTATATACAAATTATCAAAGTCAATCATCAAAACATATCATTCAAGTTAAATTAATTTAATTATTTATTGGATTAACAAAAGGTATTTTTAAGACCGATAGATATATATATATATATCCTCTTCAACCAACTCTACGTATAAATAAAGATTTCAAAAGAAGAAGAGAAAAAAGAGATAACATCTAAAATCTTTCTCTTCTGACTAAATGAAATCAAATCCTGTCATCATCTACTTTGAATAAAAAAGAGAACACACATTAGCAGAAAAAAGATAACCTACAGATTTTTCCATAAAGAAAAGAAAAAACAAGCGAAAAGCGTGTATATATAATTGTCAGAAATCAATATGTTCATTACCTAAATACCCTGAAATATTTCCTTCCAAAAAAAAACTTATCGGATTTACTCTAAAACCAAATTTAACCAAAAGATAATGGCCTTGGCAATAAATAGGCAATATATTTTAAATTCTATTATCAAACGCATTACTCTAAATTCAAAAGTGTTCGAATGGCAAAAAATTCAAATAGCAACCCTTTAAAATTGATTTTAAATAGAAAATTTGACAATAAACTAAATGTTAGCCTCTTCGCGCGGCCATTTTTATGTCGTCGAACTATCGTTTGGGACGATTAGACAGACGTTAGGTCGTTAAGATGGAGATTTAGATTTGGCACCACAACGTTCTTTATTTATGTCTTTAATCGCTCCCATTGATTTTGGAACAAGGAGGAATGTCTCCTTGAAATGTATAATATATAACAGCAGGTCGTAAATATTGTAATATGTCTTTTTTTAAACTTTATTTCTCAATGTATTTTTACAATAAATCTAACGTTTATTCAAATAGAAGAGTGAAGAAAATGTACATTTATCCATATGAAAAAGAACAATGAATTAATTTTATCTAATTTTTATCTATTTTTTCACATATAGGTCCAGGTATGTCTTCTCCACTATTCCTATATGTTTATGGATCAACAATTATCCTGAACTTTATAGATAGAATATTTAATCTACTTTATATATAAAAGTTTACCTATATCCTTTCAAAATAGAAACAAGAACTATTAGCCAAATCTTAACCGTCATTACAACCCAGAAGACTCTATTTGTAAGTGCAAAGTTGAATTGCTTTTCACATGTGTAGACATGTGGTGCACTTACAGTAAAAGCAGTCGCCTACTTCTATCCACCATGATGGCCTGTACCACGTGAAAATTGAGATAAGTAAAAGAAAAAAAGACTCTATTCAATGGGAAATCTGCAATACCATTTTTTATAACCCAAGTTTTAACGTGAAATTTGAAGAATATCGAACTAAACTATTGAAATTAAAATTTCTAGAATAATTAGCAAATTTTTAAATCGTTAAATTCCTTCTACCACTCTACATAATGTAGGTATTTGTGAAACAATTTGCATGATGATGAGCTAACGCTTGAAAGATTTTCATTTTAAAATAATAAAGAAACATATTGAAAATATCCTGATTGGTACAATTGTCGAACCTATTGTGGCTTAAATTTGTTTGTCCTTTGTCCATTATGCATTTAGAGTTCTTGAATGAATCTATTAACAAGAATTGTGAGAGAAGCTCTTAAGTTATTAATTTCAATATATTTCAATAATTGAAAAAAATAAAAGATAAGTGGGTCAGGTGTTGATATTAAAAATAAAGAAGGCATAAAGGAGATGCCTTCTTTATTTTTAATTTCAAGTATTGTAACTCTCCTTTATATAATGGGGATAGAGATTCGTCGCATTTAATTTATATTTCCAATCATGTTTTATTGCAAGAGAAGGAATCGCCTGACATCATTTCGAAGAGAGAATCAAAGTTTACGGCGTATAGTAGGTAAAGTATGGTAGAGTAGGTAAAGTATACCGCACAAATAAAATATTTCGTCGCCGTAAATTTTGATTCTTTCTTCGAAATTATGTCTTATTCGTCTCGAATCGCTCTAACAACACTTGAATAATGGAAAAAACGAGAAATTTTATAAATAAATTTCCATTTTCTACCTCACTTTCTTCTTTAGGGAAATGTGAGTTTAGAAAACTCTTGATGATTGTTTTAGTCATGATGGATATTCAAGATATAGGTAGTGTACAAATAATACGTGTGGAGGAATATACGAGGGTTGTCCGTTAAATAAGTTCCACAGAGGTTTTTCATAAAGAAAAACAGGTTTATTTGCCCATAACTATATATTTTCGAAAATATCAGACCTTTTTCATTTTTCTACATATTCCCCGTTTCATTTGACGCATTTTTGCATTCGGAACACCCACTTAAGGAACCCAGAGTTAAAGAATTCTGCCGCCTGGCCGCGTAGAAAGTCTAAAACCGCTTCTTCCAACTCGTCATCGTCCTGGAATTGGGTTCCACCCAGGTTTTTCTTCAACTCGGGAAGAAATGAAAGTCACCAGGAGCTACGTCCGGGCTGTAGGGTGGGTGTGTGACACCAATTCTCATCCAAATGCTTCGATGAGGGCGGTGGTTTGACGGGCAGTGTGCGGCCGAGCATTGTCGTGATGAAAACGCACCCCTTTGGTTAACATCCCTCTCCTCTTGTTCTGAATCGTGCGTCGAAGTTGTTTTAAGGTCTCAAAGTACCGGTCGGAATTGATTGTTGTACCCCGAAGCATGAGGTCGCAAAACAATAGGCCCTTTCGGTCCCAAAAGACGGTAGCAATAAGTTTCCCGACAGAAAGCGTTTGTGTAAACTTTAGAGGTTTCGGCGAAGAAGTGTGCTTCCACTGCTTGGATAGATCCTTTCTCTCCGGTGTGGTGTAGTGTACCGAGGTCTCATCACCAGTAACGATCGAATCCAAGAATTCCTCTCCGTCAGTTTCGTGGCAATCGAGAAGTTTCCGGGCCGCTTCAACCCGCTGCCGTTTATGGTCTTCAGTCAGCATTTTCGGAACCCATCTTGCGCAGACTTTCGAATACCCTAAATGTTCACGCAAAATATAGTCGATGGTGGTTTTACTGACATCAGGAACCAAATCGCAGAGCTTCCGCACAGTAACCCGTCGATCTTCGAGCATTGCCGCTTCGACTTTGGCAATGGTTTCGTCCGAAACCGATGCCGTCCAGCACGCGGTTCATCGTGGACGTCTGTTCGGCCGTTTTTAAATTCTCTGACCCATCTTTTCATCATCCCGGAACTCATACAACCTTCTCCATACACTTGACAGAGTTCGGTATGGATGTTCTTCGCCGAATTCTTCTTTGCGGCCAAAAAGATAATTACTGACCGTAATTCGCAGCTGGCGGGAGATACGAGGGGAAGCTCCATCACTAACGGCTGCTCAGCCAAGACTAAGCTTACCAGCGACGTGGCCTTGGTGGGAAATTGGAATGGGGAGAACAAGCTATGAGCCCGTGCAGTCGGCTCGCGCCTTAAAGCGTTCCTCATGACAGTGGTGCCCCGTGGAACTTATTTAACGGACAATCCTCGTATATTGTGTATTATAATCACATCGTGATGGGCAGGATTGGTATTATATATATTTAAATATACGTTTTTTTCAGGTAAAACTAAATGGCTTTTATATGTTCCTATCACTTATTTAGTTGTCCCAACATGTTTCTGAAGTATACACATTTCGATAATTTCAAGACTTATTTTTATATTTTCAAAATATGTCAGGTGTCTGGAGGGGGGAGGGAGGAACCTTCCGTGGTTTAATAAACAAGATTCTATGTTTTTAGATATAATGGCTATTCTATACAAAGTTAGAATACAACATAAAGTTGCATGGATACTATACGGAGAAGTCATTCAGCCCAGAAATAGAAAATTCATAAAAAATAAAAATAACGCAATCCCACAACTTCTAGAAATTACATTTATAAATTTAATTGCCATCTATGGATGATATTTTACCAAATATTTTTGGCAATGTGCTTATTTTCATATATATCATAAAATAATAACTCTACAGAACTTACTGCAATGATAATAGTTGTTGAATGAGAGGGTTTGGCTCATTAAACCTAATAAATTCCCAAACATCACCTAACTATATATTGCATGAAATATACGAATAAATTACAACTCATTTAATCATGAAGGCCACTTACAATTACTGCAAATTATACAAAAACGAATGTAGTACTACAACCTACCTAAATAAACAAGAGGCCACTTACCAGCAGAACAAGTAATACAAGACACATACAATGCCGTCCCACAGCTAACCCAACTATACAAGAGGCCACTTAAAATCAGAACAAGTTATACAAGAAACATAATAAAGCCCTACAACCTACCTAAATATACAAGAGGCCACTTCCCAGCAGAACAAGTTATACAAGAAACAAAATAAAGCCCTACAGCCTAGCTAAATATACAAAAGGCCACTTACCAGCAGAACTAGTTATACAAGAAACAAAATAAAGCCCTACAACCTACCTAAATATACAAAAGGCCACTTACCAGCAGAACTAGTTATACAAGAAACAAAATAAAGCCCTACAACCTACCTAAATATACAAAAGGTCACTTACCAGCAGAACTAGTTATACAAGAAACAAAATAAAGCCCTACAACCTACCTAAATATACAAAAGGCCACTTACCAGCAGAACTAGTTATACAAGAAACAAAATAAAGCCCTACAACCTACCTGAATATACAAAAGGTCACTTACCAGCAGAACTAGTTATACAAGAAACAAAATAAAGCCCTACAACCTACCTAAATATACAAAAGGCCACTTACCAGCAGAACTAGTTTTACAAGAAACAAAATAAAGCCCTACAACCTACCTAAATATACAAAAGGCCACTTACCAGCAGAACTAGTTATACAAGAAACAAAATAAAGCCCTACAACCTACCTAAATATACAAAAGGTCACTTACCAGCAGAACTAGTTATACAAGAAACAACAACAACAACAACAACAAAAAAAAAGCCTTTATTTAGGGTCACTGACCCTATACAGGATTCACCAGAGGTATGCATAAGAACAAAGCAGTGAGACAACGGAAATAGCGATATATACAGAGTAAAAAGAGAAAGAAAAAAAAAAAAAAAACAAGAAAAGGAAAAAAAAAAAAAATAATAATAATAAGAAAGAGGGAAGCAAGAAATCAACACAAAAAGATTAGCAGTAAGAAAGTGAGGAGTGAGTATCACTTGGTCTTCTTCTGAGATATGGACTTGTGGAAACCATAAAACGCCGTAGCAATATACTTATTCTGGGTCATATTGTCAATTATTGATGGAAGTGAAGCACAGAGTTGCCCAGTTTTGAGCATAAGGGTTCTTCTTTCTTCTTTCAGAGCAGAGCAATCAAAAATATAGTGAGTGATTTCATTTTGTAGTTTTGAATTACAGAAGGTACAAGTCGGGTCCTCACCGCAGAGCATCTTGGTGTGGTTTTCTCTAAAAAAACTTGAAAGTATTCTAACTTGTGCGAGTAGTCTTACAACCGGGAAAGGAAAATCCCCTAAAAGGTATCCCTCCGTCATGAAAGATATGTGAATGTCTTTGTAGTGAGAGTATAGCTTAGATTTATCCATTCTTGTAAGGTCGTTTTGTATAGATTGGTCTGCCGCTGTTTTTAAGAGCCCTGTAATCGCGCTCCTCAGCGTTTCAGGGTCATCACAGGAAACAAGTGCAGGGGATCCATTATCGTTAAGCAGATTAGTGAGCTTTTTAATGAAACCGATGGGTGTGCCCGAAGCATTAGAGAGTTCCCGTGTTCTATTAAAACATATACGTGGCAATCTGTCACTGCTCATATTCAACACCCGCAGCCAATACTTCAGGGTTAATTTTAAGGCTGTTACACTCAATGAGATACGACCGGTTTCTAATCTGATTAGGTAACCTGGAGTGTATCTGGGCAGATTCAGGAACCTACGGATAAATATGTCTTGTATATTGTCCAGTAAGTCTTTATGCTCTGTTGCCCATAATGGAGCGGCATACATCAGGACAGCTCTCACTATTGTATCAAAGAGTTTGATTGATAAATTTATTGACTTTGCTTTTGATTTTATTAATATTGGGTGTGTGGCGTTAATTGCTGTAAGTGCTTTTCCTTTAAAGTAATTTGCCGGGTGAGTAGTTGTTATTGTTGGTGTCAGAGGGAATCCCAAGTATGTATATCTTGAAGTTATTGCTATGGGTTTATCATTCCAGAACCATCTATCCTTATTTGAGGGTTTACCTCCATTACGGAACACCATAATCTTTGACTTGGACTCATTTAGTGTCATTAAGTTCTCATCGAGATATTCTTTCAGTATTTTGATACAAGAAACAAAATAAAGCCCTACAACCTACCTAAATATACAAAAGGTCACTTACCAGCAGAACTAGTTATACAAGAAACAAAATAAAGCCCTACAACCTACCTAAATATACAAAAGGCCACTTACCAGCAGAACTAGTTATACAAGAAACAAAATAAAGCCCTACAACCTACCTAAATATACAAAAGGTCACTTACCAGCAGAACTAGTTATACAAGAAACAAAATAAAGCCCTACAACCTACCTAAATATACAAAAGGCCACTTACCAGCAGAACTAGTTTTACAAGAAACAAAATAAAGCCCTACAACCTACCTAAATATACAAAAGGCCACTTACCAGCAGAACTAGTTATACAAGAAACAAAATAAAGCCCTACAACCTACCTAAATATACAAAAGGCCACTTACCAGCAGAACTATTTATACAAGAAACAAAATAAAGCCATACAACCTACCTAAATATACAAAAGGCCACTTACCAGCAGAACTAGTTATACAAGACACATACAATGCCGTCCCACAGCTAACCCAGCTATACAAGAGGCCACTTACAATCAGAACTAGTTATACAAGAAACAAAACAAAGCCCTACAACCTACCTAAATATACAAGAGGCCACTTACCAGCAGAACAAGTAATACAAGACGCATACAATGCCGTCCTACAGCTAACCCAACTATACAATAGGCCACTTACAATCAGAGCAAGTTATACAAAAAGAAAACAAAATAAAGTACTACAACCTACCTAAATATACAAGAGGCCACTTACAGTCGGAACAAGTTATACAAGAAAAATTACTACAACCAACCTAAATATACAAGAGGCCACTCACAGTCGGAACACGTTATACAAGAAAAAGTACTACAACCTACCCAAATATACAAGAGGCCACTTACAGTCGGAATACGTTATACAAGAAAAAGTACTACAACCTACCCAAATATACAAGAGGCCACTTACAGTCGTAACAAGTTATACAAGAAACAACCAACCTAAATATACAAGAGGCCACTTACAGTCGGAATACGTTATACAAGAAAAAGTACTACAACCTACCCAAATATACAAGAGGCCACTTACAGTCGTAACAAGTTATACAAGAAACAATCTACCTAAATATACAAGAGGCCACTTACAGTCGGAATACGTTATACAAGAAAAAGTACTACAACCTACCCAAATATACAAGAGGCCACTTACAGTCGTAACAAGTTATACAAGAAACAACCAACCTAAATATACAAGAGGCCACTTACAAACAGAACAAGTATACAAGAAACAACCTACCTAAATATACAAGAGGCCACTTACAGTCGGAATACGTTATACAAGAAAAAGTACTACAACCTACCCAAATATACAAGAGGCCACTTACAGTCGTAACAAGTTATACAAGAAACAACCAACCTAAATATACAAGAGGCCACTTACAAACAGAACAAGTATACAAGAAACAACCTACCTAAATATACAAGAGGCCACTTACAGTCGGAATACGTTATACAAGAAAAAGTACTACAACCTACCCAAATATACAAGAGGCCACTTACAGTCGTAACAAGTTATACAAGAAACAACCAACCTAAATATACAAGAGGCCACTTACAAACAGAACAAGTATACAAGAAACAACCTACCTAAATATACAAGAGGCCACTTACCAGCAGAACAAGTTATACGAGACACAAACAGCGCAGTCCCACAACTCACCAACAATAAAATAATCACTCCATAAAAGTCCTCCTAAAAGTCCTCCGAGCTTTATTTGAATTCATTACGTGGACCTTTCTTTACGGTCCGCCCGGGTCCGTCGTAAAGTGGAGACTCGTAAAACTGTCGCCGCGGACTTTTTTACTGGAGGTCCCCGCGGTGGTGAAAGTACGGAGCGTTTGGTTGGGGCAGTTCTGTGGGAGACAAATGCTGAGCGGATTGTTGTGAAACACGTCGGTTCTGTGGGGGGACAAACATCACACGGAGAGTTAGGCTACATGAGAGATTCCGTGGATGAAATATTTGAAGTTGGGATACATGGAAAGATTTGTGGATGGTAGATTTCATATTCAGAGTCGGAATAAATGGTTAAGTGTTTGGGTGACGAATGTCAAACGGGGAAATCAGCTACCCAATTAGTTCTGTGTTTGACAAATGTCACAAGGAGAGTTTGGATACATAGGTACCGCTCGGTGAATAACAATTGTCACACGGTAAGTTAGGATATGGGAAGTTTTTGAATGACAAATATCACGTAGGGAATTAGTCTGCATTGTAGGTTGGTTTCCTGGGTGACAAATGTTATACAGAAAGAAGGCTTCATTCTAAGTTCTTGAATGTGAAATATCACACGGTGTTTTAGGCTGAATGATAATATATTTGAATGAAAATTGTAACACGATGAAATAGGCTAGATGGTAAGTTATGTAGATGAAATTTTCATACGATCAATTCACTACATGATAAGTTTTGTAAATAACAAATGTCGCACGATGAATTCGGCTACATAGTAAATTCTGTAAATGACAAATGTCACACGGTGTATTCGGGAACATCGTATGTTCTGTGGGGATGACAAATGTATCACGATGAATCAGACTACATGGTAAATTCTGCAAATTACAAATGTTAAACGGTGAATTAAGCTGCTAGGTAAGTTCTGTTGGAATGACAAATGTTACACGGGGAATTAAGCTATATGGTAAGTCCTGTAAATGTCAAATGCCACATGCTGAAGTAGGCTACATGATAAGGTCTTGGAATGACAAATGCCACGAGGAATATTCGACAGGACGACAGTTCTGTGGATGACAAACGGAGAATTAGTCAAAACTGACAAATATTGCAACTCCATATTTCCAATTATCCGTCACAGAGAGAGATAGTGTCATTTCCCAACTAACACTTCTGAAATATTGATTCCTATAAGTACCGGCAAAATTGACCTTATTTCCATATTTCCTACGAGAAGATTGGACACACGAGAGATCCCTAGCTAATGACAAAAAAAAATGAACTTCCAAGCCAGAATCTTTTTCCAATTTTCTAAAACTGAGTTTTAATCCCCAATTGATTAAATTCCTCATTAAAGGACCATAAGTCACTGCAACACTATTAAATTAGCAATTATTAGGTGGAGGATAAAAAAGGTCTAATGATAATTGAACTTGGCCACGCTGGCGCTGAGGACTTTAATGGGATTTATTAGAACTGGGTTCGGCTCTTCCTAGAAACAATTAGTTTACTAACACTGGCCCGTGGAATTCTGGCATAGGTTCTATCTCTGTGCCTTATCTTAAATGTATTCTTCGCGACTAATTCTTGGCGCTTTGCTCAATCATTACATTTGTCTTTAACCATTTAGTCTTTATCTCAATTCTTATTTCTGGGCCACCTCATTTACAGCATGAGGTATTCTAATTTCCATGTCTGGTGCAATGTCTCTGTATTTATATTATCGTAAAGATAGAGGCTGCCTGGCCGAAGTATCTTTAATCTGAAGAACTATGTATTTATATGTAGATCCCCTAAGATTTTTCTGCAGATTCACGCCATGCCCTGGGCATTGAAAGACTGACTGAGACTAGGGATCTTGTTTCTATGTTAGGAAATGCGTCGGTTGTCTGAAGAGGTATAAGAGAGGTTTTTATTACCCAATACCTACTTAATCGAGGTATATATTTATATATATATAAGAATATATTAGACAAATATTCACATAATTTCCAACCTGAATAATTGTAATAAGTTTTTTATCACACTAATGCACAATAGATTATATTAAGGCAATTCTCCAAAATACGAGTAGTTCGTAGCTCTCTTTTTTGACGATTCAATAAAAGATTTTGTTATAAATGCAAAAATATGTCTATAATTATATAGGTTAAGAGTTTTTATAAATCCTCATGATTATTAATGCGAATCAATTTGAAGTAATAAATAAAAATTTCGAAAACCAGAAATTTTGTCAACGAGTTATGAAACGTTTCACATATCTGTTGACAATACTGACGACGTCTTTGCCACACAAATATTCTGTTCTAGTGTTCTAGTGGAGTTGAGACTTCAAAAAACATCCTGCGTGTAGTTAACTTTGATCAGTAGAGATTGATATGTGTTGTGTGAATAGGATAGCTATGCAACAAACTTAAGGAAGTTCTACCTTTTAAACACGTATAACGGGATTCAGACAACAACTCAGAAAGGCATTTGATACACAGTGACCTTTATTGAGGACACAATATAACCAAGTGTGAACAAAATTGTCTCTGTCTCCTTAAATAAAAAGACTGACTAGCGAAAACAAATACTTTGCATTTTCATAAGTCCACCACCATAAATGGATCATTTCAGTGTGTGGTAAACACAGCCACGGGTTTTACAGTGTAGACTACAATTATTGTGCCTGCATGTATTAACAGCATTTAAAATTAAATTCTCATGCCTTGTACTAAAGCTGAACAGTAGTGTTTGACACATTCTGAATATGTTATATTCCTACAATCCTAAACAGCAATCGCCACAGTTTCACTAGATATCTTCAACATGAAAATCTCTCGGGATCTAACAATATAAGATCGCATTGATGATGGTGTGTCTTAGAGATATTAGTGTGGTTTTGTGGTGTTTCTTGAAATTTCATTTAGAGGTATGAAAACAATAAAGTTTCATTTGGAGCTAATTTAGATATTTGAATGGGTATTAAACAGACTCAAATTCCATAATTATGTAAATGAAAATTTATTTCAGAATAAATTCTCTACATGTGCAGTTCACAGTCTTAAAGTATTAAAAATCGTATTGAATACCTGATAAACAATAGTACAAGTACGAGTATAATATATAACTTAACACATTTTGGAATATTATACCGATTTTATAGATTCTCTCTTTGAATGCTATGAAATTGAAACCGCCCGTGTACATATTAGGGCCATAACCCGAAACCATGGTATACAGGCTGGCTTTTGTTTGTATTTTCCATAGCTGTTGCACAGTACAGACTGTAATGGTGGTGATAATGGATGAGCGAACAACCAGCTATGGAGCATTCAATATTACAACCATTACGTTGTGTAATGAATAGATAAAAATGCATTGTTTCAATGAAGTATTTTATTTTCTTCTTATACCTAGAACACGTGGTACAGACCATGATATAATGGTGGGTTGAGGTAGGCGACTGCCTTTACTGTAAGTACACCACATGTCTACACATGTGAAAAACAGTTCGACTTTTCACTTACAAATATGCCAGAGCTCCGTTCGGTTACTTGCACTCGCTGGTGGGGTTAGACTTTTGCAAGAATCGGGGGCCATTGAGCATTTTCTTTTAATAAGAAAAAAGTGCCAAATGCGGAAATCGAACCCGGGTCGTAGCGGTCGAACACCAACGGTTTTCATTTTTCAATGAAGTCTTAAAAGAAGAGGTATACCTCTATTGGCACGATTGAATATTTCCTATATAAATATAGACAGAATAAATTACAAAGTATTTATTTGTGATATTTCGAAATCCGCGGCTAAAGAGCTGGGTAGGCGAGAGATTAATCGAAAAAGTATCGTGCCAGATATTTCCGCATGTAAAAACCTCTGGAATCTGCCGTGTGAAAAGAAGTGGAATTTCATTTCTGACTTTTTTATCGGAGGGCGCACTGAAGGGAGAAATAATCCGGAACATATCGTAAAAATCACAGAGCACTTCATTATTGAAAAAGTGCTTGGCAACGTTTATTGCCTGTAAAAATTTATTATCCTATAATTTAATCCATTTCTCTGAAAAGTGATGCTAATTGATTGAGAATTTTTGTTATATGTATGGCTTATTATTTTTATATTTATTTAATATTCATGTTCCTCCAAAGTGAATATTATCATTAGTAATTTATATAGATTAAACATAATTCAAGGGATTTATGAAAAATGAATGGATACCAAATATAATTAGGTTTATAACTATGTTCTCGTATGTTCTATTAATCACAAACTCTTTATGTATATGTAAAATTTGCTTTTACAGTAATCTGTACAATTTAATACTATTGTCAACTTTATATAATATTCTTCAGACTTTAAAATTGATTCAAGATTGTATATAAATACGCTGAGAATTAATTCTTGTAAGCATACCAAAATATAATTTTAAACTTTATTTGCATATAGTCTTTAGGTAAAAGGATTTTTATTTTCCGCTTGAGAAAGTTCTCTGAGAACATTTTGGAATATTTCCAACTTTGTGCGGCTGTTTATAAACCACACTCTGGACACCCGACATCAGTCATTTATTTTCCATGTCATGTTTGCTTTTATTTAATTTGTATTACGATTAAATAAAAACATTGCAATTCCCCACAACTACCTATCTTTTTTATCTCGCAAACAACACTTATATAACACTTCTATATAACACAAATAACAACATTTGGAGAATAAAAATAAGTGTGACACGCACGAAGTAAAAAAATAACAAAATATTGGTATATGTATCGCCATGTACAGTTCAGTATCTTTGGAAGAGATTGTTTAAAACTTTACAACTGAAAACTCTGTTAGTGTATTATCTATATGGATATGCGTGATGATATTATAATCCGATTTCTGAAATATAACAGATATATTAGAATATTAATTGCCTTTTGTAGTTCTTGCTCGTTAAAATAAAAATATGTAACTAGATTATATACGAACAATTATGATAAATGTAATTAACAATGAAATTAGAAACACGAAATATCTATCATTAGAAGTTAATACAATTCAATAATTCAAACGTACATGTTCAGAAAACAAAGCAATTTGGTGATGATAAATAAATAGAGTAAAATTTGAGAGCAAAAAGAATCTACGATTGAAAAATTGAATAAATTTAAATATATATAACTAATAACATTTGGATAAAGAAAATAAGTGAGACACACGAAGTAAAAAATAATGATCATTTTGGTAAATAGATAGCTTATACAGGGTGTACCAGGTAAATTGGGAATTTCAACAATGGTATTTTAACTGAAATTTTTTGCAAGTAAAAATTAAAATATCCAAATGAAATTTTACACAGTAGTAGATAAAAGGATATAGTTTTTATTTATTCAATGTAGTTTCCATTATTAGCTACAACAGTCTCGAGGCGAGTGCGGAATGAAGCACAGGCCTTGGCGACGATGACCTTGTCCATTTGGGTCATCACCGTGTGAACTGCTTTCTTGACAGACTGGATGGTGGTATGAGGAGCTTTGTTGACATCTCTCTCAACAACGCCCCATACATAGAAGTCGAGGGGATTGCAATCTGGAGAATTAGGGGGCCAAATATCAGGACCCCAGTGACTAGGGACGTTAAGTGTCAGCCACGATTGTGTCTTTTTTGCCTTATGGGCTGGAGCTGAGTCCTGTTGGAAGACATACTTCCTTCCTGCGGCCACCATGTCCATCCAAGGCTTCACAACGGTCTCCAGAACATTGATGTAGGTGTCAGCGTTCATCCTAAGGCCCTTCTCAAAGAAATGGGGAGGCATGACATCACCTTCACTGCTGATAACGCCAAGGACCATTACGGAGGCAGGAAATTTCGTGTGCATCACGACAGGTATCTCTGAGGGGTCTTTACAGATCCAGCGATCATTCCTGGGATTTACCTTTTGGTCCACGTCAAAGTTCTTTTCGTCAGAGAAGAACCTTAGCATGCCAAAAGAGTCGTGTTTCAGGTTGTTGAGGAGGGCAACAGCCTTTCCTTTTCTGTTATTCTTCATATTCTCAGTCAGCAACTGACCTTTCCGAAGGGCATAAGACTTGAGACCAAGGTCCTCATGGATAGTTCTGACAATTGTCATAGAGCCAACGTCCATTTCCTTGGCTATGGCCCTCATGCTCTTCCCAGGGTTTCCATCAATCTTCTCCTTGACATTTTTGACAAATTCTTCGCCTCTTACCCTGTCCGATCGACGCGAGTGCTTTTTCCTTGTAGCTATCCCCTCTTTGTTACTGTCGGCCTCATCAAACTGCTTCTTGACACGATAAATAGTGGTTTTGGGCAACTTAAGAAAATCCACTATCTCTTTGGGGCTCCTTCCGGCGCGCAGAGCAACGATGATGGCAGCTCGATTTTCAAATTCTCGGTTACTCTTCATCACTACACTGCGCACACATGTACTGTTGCATTTTACATGAATATGTCTACGTAATGAAAAAAAACAAGTTTTTAATCTCAAGTAGTTTTTGTTTTATGGACTGTCAAAGTTAGTCCCAATTTACCTGGTACACCCATAGTTCAGTATCTTTGGTGGAGATTGCTTTAAACTTTACAACTGAAAACTCTGTTAGTGTATTATTTATATAATATATATAGCTTATAGAATGGATATCTTTATATATATATATCGTATATTTTAAACTGTATTAAAATGTACACAGTTTCTATTTGCTACCTCCCCCATATTTTGTATATATGCTATATCTTTATTAATAATACCTGTACACCCTTATTTGTATTTAAACTAAAAATGGTGACGTCTAAATAAAAATCTATAGAGCGGTCAGCTGGGGACAGCGGGGGAGAAGGAGGAAAATGCCAAAGCCCATGTGGGGCCGGCCCCCAGGGACTCTTTATAGACAACCCCTGTAAACAGGACAGATTTTGGCAGGGGGTCAGCAGCAGATGTTCTAGAGGTGTTTTCTCAGCAGTTCGCTTCAGCCTGCCTGTCTCACAGACTCTCCCTCCATGTCTCGGTGATAAACATCAAAGTTGGTGTCATGGCCTCTACCTCTGTCCCGTGGGCTGTCCCCGATCCCTCTTTGTGCTAACATCTAGCCCTGCCTCTGCTTCTTGTTGTCCGCGTGTGGGAAGATCATCAACACTCGCCTCACGTACACGACTGCCAGTTCATCCATACGTAGGCACATTGCAACAATATTACATATATATGTTCAATTTAATTTTTTTATAACAAATAAATATTTTTTCAAATTTGACCAAACAACAAAAAGCTTTTTTTAATTATTATTTTTGTTCTGTTGTATATAGTTTTGTTTTTCCTTTTGGGTTAGTTAAATGTGTTATTTTAATAAACTCATTTGCCAAAAATATATTATCTAGTTAAATTTGTTTAAAATAAAATAAGCATATTTTCTAATAAATAATATTTCATTCTTCTTTTCTTTTCTTTTTTTTTTTTTTGTAAGTAAAATTTGCATTCGACAATCTAAACATTTACTTAATAATTTATTACTTTTTTTTATTCTCTTCCCCCGAATATAAGATATATATATTAAAAACAAAGTAGGCATATCCTAAATAGGAGTACATGTGCCTTTCAGAAGGCAGAGCGCCATCTGGTGGAACAGAAATCAACTAAACATTGATTTAGCCTGTTCTCTGATATTTGGCCAACTCAATGTTTAGTTGATTTCTGTTCCACCAGATATCGCTCTGCCTTCTGAAAGCACATGTGCTCCTGATCAGGATATGCTGTTTTTAATATCACACCTGATCTTTTTATTTTTTTGTATTGTGTTTTAATAGATATATATATTAAAGCCATAAAATTCAAAAATTGCTCAAACCACTAAAGTAGCAAACGCAAGGCACGCGCTAAGGAAGGCACCTGATAATTTTGATGATTTTGTGGAGTAAACAGTCTTGAAGATGAATGTGAAAACAGACCACTCTACCATCTTCGTGGAAGTAGATCGGCCGCGGAGGTCGCAGATGGAGGAACTCGTGCGCGACCTGAAGGAGAAGCTGCGGTTGCGGAACGAAGTGCTGCGCGCCCTCGTCGACACCAACCAGCGGCTGGCCCGGAAGGCCGCCGAGAAACGAGCCAACAAGGACGCCATCGTAGCCTACCTTGGAAGTGAGCTGGTCGCTCTCGACCACGATCTCGAGCTGCAGAACAAGAACCTCATCTTCACCAGATCCGAGGTCGATAAATTCAAGAAGGAAATGTCTCAAGAAGAGAAACGAGGGAAGGATGAATATAACCGACTTTCTCAGATATTTGATGCCGTAAAAATGAATATGGAGGCAAAACAGTCGTCCATGAATCAGCTCCTATCTCTCAGAGACTCTATTCTCGATAAACTCCGGGAGACAGAACTTCAAGCCTTCACCGAGCAACAAGAGGCCCACGAAGAGGTGTACGGTAAGGAGCGCGGAGACATCATTAAGTACAATCGGTGGAGGATAGAGGCAAATTCCAAGTCCCGGGAACTAATGGAAGACATGCTGAAATTGAACAGCTCACAGATCAAGCAGCAGGTTACAAGTTCCATCATCAAGCTCGGACAATTGACTAATCGATTCAACGACCTAGCAATTGAGGCGGCCGTACAGCTCGACAGAGCCGAAGAGGCCACTCGGGATAACAACAAACTGAAACGTGAAATATCAATCGGTAAGCAACTGCAGGAGACCATAGGCAAGAAGATCCATCAGCAAGGCATTAACTTAAAAGAACTTGTGGAGCGTTTAGAAAAACTGAAAGATGAAGCAAGCATCACATCGAGATACGCGAGCCTGAGTAACGATTTAATTCGGGATTACCAATCACTCAGGTCGCGATTCAAGCTGGTGAGAGAGACTATTGATTATTTCGCGAACCACAAGAAAGAGATGGGCGAACGTTATCAAGAAATGGAGCGGGATCTTCAGGAAACGGAAGAATACAACGCCTATATACAAAAGGTTTTAATTTACGGGCAGGTGTACTTGGAGGGATTATGTCGAGCCAGACTGGCGTCGGAGAGGGAGGACGACTATGAACACCGACGGCTCAATTTGATCATGCACCTACTGACGTTCATGCTGCTAGCTTCCAAGGCCGAAGCACCGTCCGAGGGCAGCGTTTTTGATTTCAACTTCGGGCAGGTTCCGTACTTTTACCAGCCTGGGGACCTGGGGCTGCTGCAGCGGCAGGAAGGCGCGGCGACCGTGCTAACAGAGCGCGCCGTGCAATGCACCGAGCTTAGCGCGGGACTCGGCATCCACCAGCCGCAGTACCGCGATGTGTCCACTCAGGCTGGCCATGGCATCATCAACATCCGATTCTCATGTCTCAAGAAAGGCCACCCGTGTAACTCCAGAAGGAGGCTGATGTAAATAATAGTATCGGATCCGTTTCAAATTGTACTCTCACTAAAATGAAGTTCTTTGCTCGAAGAAAATATATTTGTGAAATTTCTACATTCACATAAACTTCTTTCCATAGTTTCGTTGAATAAAAATTTTGTTTAATTATAGTGCAGAATACATAAACAATCAACAGACAAGACTTATAGCGATCTGGTGTTATAAATTGTCGAAATTACTGGGAAAATTCATCACTGATAAACCTAGTCTTCCTAAAAACTTTTTATCTTCGGTTCACTAGTTGTAGAAATTCGTTCTATATATTTTTTTAATAGAAATAACTTTTGAAATTTTCTTTAAAAAAAAAAAGAGATAAATCTAGAAGGGTAAATTTGAGAAGTTGTGTGGGAAGTTTGTTCCAATACACTGAAATACTTATAAAATTTTCTTTTAAAACGACTATTTAGAATAATTACTACACGTATTTTCTTAAAGGCTGTAGTGTAGTGTAGATATGTAAGCTTGTAAAGTGAGGAAATGTATAAATCTTTGTAAGTAAGAGGTAACGTATAAAGTTTTATTGGTTTTATCAACGGAATTAACTGTTTATTTTTACATCTCTCTATTTTTATCTCAAACATCCAATGTGGTTCAGCTCAATAACCTAAACCAACGTGGGCAGTGCCTTTGTGAATCTACCAATTCGCAGAAAAAGTTGAAATTTTCGGTTGAACTGCTGAGCCAAGAGAGCCCTTCAAATAATTTTCATCGCAGTAAGGATAGTAGAAATTTTGCTTTATTTTGAGAATAATAATTCGTGCTTGATCTCAATTTACATCTATTATTGAATGTGGCAAATATTTTGGACTTTTTACTGATCAAGTATCTTGCCACAGTCCATAATGAATAGAAATTTAGAATATTGTCCAAATCAAAATACGAAACTATTATAGACGCGATTGATTCTTTTAAAAATAAAACAATTGCAGTAAGGGCAGTATAAATTGTTTTATTTTTTAAAGAATCATTCGCGTCTATAATAGTTTCGTATTTTGAAAACAAATGGCGCGCTAATGCATCATAATATATTGTCTAAATGCTATTCTTTTCTGTTTCTTTCTCAATAAAAGAACTTAACGCAAATAGAAATTTATGATTTTAGCTTTGATTTATGAATTATGGTATTGTAGTCCGCGCCAGATAACATATAAAAGTAATTGGCAAATAGAATCTCCTTGCTATCTCCTATATTCTGTTTACTGAATTGGCATGATGGATACCATTCAGATATTTATGGACAGAAACTCAATCTCTACAGACTTGATCCCCTAATAGCATAGAGTGAAGATAAGAAAGAGGTATATGGGCTTGTTTATAATATAGGTTTTGTTATAAATATAAAGAAGGCATATTATGACCAAATGCACATGTGATTTTTAGATGGCAGAGCGCCATCTAGTGGAACAGAAATCAACTAAACATTGATTTAACTTGTTCCCTGATATTTGGACAACCCATTATGTTAATGACGTATCTGATAATTTCTGAAATTCTTTTCGACTATTGGAACATGTATAGAGTCAAAGACTTTACGAAAACCTACAGACTCCCTGTAAGTTGGACTTAATCTATTGGATAGAATATTATTGATAAACATATTTTATTGGTTTTGTGGTGTTTCTGTTTTTCTCCATATTCTAATTTGATGATCTACCATTATTGTTTTAATTACATCTATTATTCTATTTATGGTGATATTAGGGAATATCTTTTCTACACATGGGAGTATTGTGATTTCTCTGCAATTGCCTGTGGATGGATACCTCCTACCTTATATAAGTGAGAGTTTTACCTTCCAGTTACTTGGTGGTTTTGGGTAGTGGATCATTGAGCTTTAAAAAAAATTCAGATTTGTATGAGCAAAAAAAAAAGGCTGTTTGTAAATATAAAAAAGAATATTTGTAATATATTTTATTAGGTTTTTTCAATTTTAAATGGTTATTTTATAGTCACACGCCAGCGTTAAATATTCCCTTTTTATAATTAGTCGATATTTCCTATCATAGTTTTTATAAGGAGTTAGAATAGCATCTCTGCTCGAGAAAGCCCACATTTTCATACATAACTTTTAAAAAGCCATTCTTAAATTATTTTATTTTTAAGCATCTATAAAATCTTTTATTAACAAATTTTATCTGAAAATCAGTTTTTTTTTCAGGTGTTCATATACATCGTTGCCATTACCTTCTGCTTTGTTGTTGGGAACTGAGAGAATTGCATTTTTATTCCGTCGTAATAAATCTGAAATTATGGTTTTTGGTCTTGACCGGTGTTTGATCAATCTTCAGTACATTTTTTTATAAGTCCATTGAAATGTTCTGACCAAATCTCTAGTCTTATAGGTAGGATGATTGAAGGTTTTGTGATGAATAAGATCTATATTTATCTATGTTCGTTATTATTATTTTGAAGTTTAATTTTGGTGCAAACTGATTTCTCTTCTATTTTATAATAATTCTATGTGTTTTTCTGCTGAATTGATATTTTAATAGTTTCAATATTTATTTTATAAATCAATAGGGTTTCGAGTTCTGCTCCTTTTGCTTCCACACAATCCTCACCGAACCAGGGTTTGTCGATATCGTTTTTGGCTTGCGAAGTGTTATTTTTGTTTATGTTCTGGATGATTATTTTATAGCAATTTATCTTTTTTTATATATAAAGATAATAACATAGATATCAAATAATAAATAGCTTTTTGGGAAACAAGTGAATACTAAAGGAGAAACCAGGTGATGTCAGACATTCGTTAAGGATAGTATAAATTCTGCTTTAGCAGAGCACTCTATTTAGATTGAACCTGATATTATTTTCTAGATTGAAATGCGACGTGTGTAGTAATATTTAACGACAAATATATAACTGATACATGAACTCCTTCCAGGTTAGGATGCTTTCCTCATTGTTTTCAAACCATTTGAGAGCAGTGCCAGTCAAGTAGAAGTAAACGTTGGCAAAACAAAGGTTTCAACCCAGTGGTTGAGCTTCTCCACACGTCCGTACTGTTTTACCCAGCTAGTATTCTTTTGATAATCAGTGCTGAAGTCGGTAGAGTGTTTTAATCCTAAGTGTGTTAAAACCTTGCAGAGTGAAAGGAGTGCTGCAGAGACATAATGGATAGAAATCTGTTTTAAAGAAGTTGGTTTAGATAATATGTAAAAACGAATTATTTTTACTTATCCCTCAAGTATAGTGCGGTTCATGCTAATCATGGTGGGAAGTAAGCATCTGTCATTTACTCCAGGCGTAAAACGTGTCTGCATATGAATATTCTCGATAAATAAAGCAAAGGCAAATTGGAAAATAATAAATTTATTATAAAGGAGTATTTACATTTAAGATATTCAATAAAAAATATATACAAAGATATCTATTTGGAGAGAGGGTCAAGTTTTTTGATATAGAACAGCTTATCAATATAATAATTTTGAAAAAAGTGTGTTTTTTTTTTTGCCATCAAGGCGTCTCGTTTCTTATCTGTACATAAGATTCCAAGAACCCTTCGTACCTGTGGTCGCCCCCCCCCCCCCCCCTAGCGGAGTCCTGCGATGACTGACAGGCGTCCCATGGAACTTCCTGGCTTGTAGAGCTACTTGACAATATTGTAGTTTGACACTACACTTACAAATTACAAGAGACTCTTGTTTGGGTATTTGAACAAGTTGATGCCCTGTGCGAAGAAGGTAGGCGGGGAAGGATTTTTTCATAAAAAAGTAGTTAATACGGTTTGGTTTCGGGTTGAATAAAATATACAGGTGTCACTTATACAGGCCACCAACTAACGGAATTTGATTTACGACAGAATGATGGATTCACCTTGAGTTCTTAGCCAGACCTTGCCGTTTGATCGGCATGAATTCATTGTGGTGCAAAAGGTTTCCATGCATTGTTTGACGTAGAAATTTACCCCCTGCCAACTTGTCCTCAGAATGTTTCTGCCGGTTTGCTTGGAAACAACTGAATCGAATTGATTTTTCAAACTCTATTGATTCTAAAAAAAACTTTTAAAACGAAAACTTCGGGATAAGATCTGGCGGCGCTCTAGTTAAGTACATCTTTGTTTCTCAGCTAGATAGTTCTCTGCAGGTTTCCATGACAACGTGTGACGTCATCTTCTTTCTTTCTTTCTCCCAGCCTTTATGTAAAGTAGGTCCACTCAGTGGTTTGGAGTGTTAATTGTAGGCGACGCCACGGGAGGTAATCTTGTTTTCTCAACTTTGTTCGTGGTGGAAGTTTAACATTCTATTCTTGTCTCTACCTTTGTGACTTTTGATGACATTTTTATAATCTAAATCCATAAAATATACAATTTCTGAAAGTTGTTAATGAGGTTTATTTTAGGTAAGTAATAGTTGACTTGGAATTATTCACAATGTATTTCGTGTCGTACTAAAAATTTGTTAAACGACAAACTCATAAAACGCATATGACTATAACATTTATATTATGATGCATTAGAGCGCCATCTGTTATGAAAATTCGTCACTATTATAGACGCGTATGATTCTTTTGAAAATTAAACAATTTCTACTGCCCTTACTGCAATTAAAAAATTAATGGGAGGGCCTGGCTCATCAGTGGTGAAACTGGTGAAACCTCTGGGCCAGGCCCTCCCATTAATTTTTCCATTGCAGTAAGCGCAGTAGAAATTGTTTAATTTTAAAAAGAATCATGCGCGTCTATAATAGTTTCGAATTTTCACTATAATATTTGTGAGCAGATTTGTTCATTCAATCATTTCAAATAAGGCGCCACTCTTTTTTTTTTTTGCCAAATTTTCTGTCAAGCGTGTTACTTTTTATATATAAAAAAAAATAGATAATTCAATTCTAGTCTCTATAGATGTTTTCAACTTTCATAGGTATATATTTGAAAGAGAATCAACTGAAATATCAATGTAAAATTTATAAATGATTCATAATTGATGAGTAGGTGTTGTAATTATATTTTCACTTCATAGACGAAAAGAGAATTGAAAACGAAATTCCAAAATTGCTAAGATGTGTCGAAAAGTAACATCTTGACGCGCTAGAATTCCATTGCTAGACTCTCATATAGATTCTTCCATGGAGTTTATTCAATGGAATGGAGTGATAGAGGCAGTTTCCGAGAGAAGACATATCCATGTATCAAGAACAATCAGAGAAAGAGAAAGTCAAACCAAACCCATCCTTAAATTCCAAAATTGCTATCATCAAAAAACCTTTACCAAAGGAAACTAATATCATTCACTACACAGCATAGGTACAGATAGATTGCGCAGACCTTCACCAACAAAATCAACACAGTAATAGACCTCATTCGAATAAGGAACACTAGCTTTTTGGGCAAATCGTTTTGTTTTAATTTGAGATGTTGAAATCTTTTGAAAAATATTTCCTCTTAAACGGGAATATCCAGAACAAATGGATTCACGCCCGCATCAATTGTAGTGAATGATATTGCTTTCCTTTGTTAACTGTGTTTTGGTATTAGAACCTTTGGAATTCAAGACGGGGTTTTGTTTGAATCTCTGATTTTTCTTTATACATGGATGTCTTCTCACTCTATTCCATTGAATAAACTCAATAGGAAAATCTATACAAGGGTCTAGCAATGAAATTCTAGCGCGTCTAGATTTTCTGGCTTTCGGTACAGCAATTTTGGCCATCAAGAAAAGCCAGCGAAACGCGTTCGTGGATGGCTTTTCTTGATTTATCAAGAAATTGGTTTGGCTAAATATTGTTACATCATGATTAATGGCGTATTTCTTATATTATTTTTAATATATTTGAAATTCAAATTATATATTTATTCATTTTTATATTCTATGATATTTATTTAAAACAGATTATTTAGTTTATCATCATTTGTATTTAGGTACACGTGTGACTTCACTGCTCTCTTTGATGTGAGAAAATAAATAAATTATTCTGGAGGCTACTTAAAGTAGACTTATCTCATTATTCCCTTATATAAATTTGTAGGATGGTTGAAACACGCTCTGGTAAGATGCAAGACCCAGCACAGGAGAGAATCAAGGCTGAAGAGTTTGCCAAGCCGCAACCTGGTGCAACAATTGGTGGAGATGCTAGTTCCGACCCAGTTGTCCTGAATCCCAACATCGACATCCCCAAGTATGATGGAACAGAAGACCCTCGCCCATGGATTGAATCTCTTGAAGAAATTGGCTTCCTGTACCATTGGGCAGACTACATTATCTCTCGTTATGCTGCCATGAATATGATTGGTAGCGCCAAAACCTGGCTGAACCTACACAAGATAAGTTTCACCAGCTGGGAAAATTTCAAGAGCCGCCTAATTGAGGATTTTGCCTCAGACGCCAACAAAGAAGAAATTAAGATGAAACTAAACAGGATGCAACAGTGGAATGAATCTGCAATCAGGTTCGCAGAGGATATCCTTGTACTGTGCAACAAGGTCGACCCCCAAATGGAAGAAAAGACTAAAATAAACTGGGTTATTGGAGGGTTAAAGAAAGAATACTCTTTTGCCCTTCACCTAAACCCTCCTAAAAATACCAATGAACTCCTAGAAATTTGTAAAAAGCTGGATTTGTTCGAAAAGAATTACCAAGAACGTGCAGAAAAATCAAAAGCTCTATATAATGGACCACGCTCTCCTCGTCCCCATCATCAAGAGCAATGGAAGAATGCTACGTCGTTCAGAAGACCATTT
Organism: Cordylochernes scorpioides; assembly: GCA_030710605.1. Taxonomy (NCBI): domain Eukaryota; kingdom Metazoa; phylum Arthropoda; class Arachnida; order Pseudoscorpiones; family Chernetidae; genus Cordylochernes; species Cordylochernes scorpioides. Next base: position 65,363,107 of record CP092866.1, read on the forward strand.
CAGAACACCTCCAAGCCCCAGGCTCCCGCTCCGAGGTACTACCAGAACACCTCCAAGCCCCAGGCCCCCACTCCGAGGTACTACCAGAACAAACCTCTGCCCCAGGTATCTGCCCCTAGACGATCTTACGCTCCTAATCCTGAGCCAAAACCGGTCTACCCAAGTAAAACATACAATAAGAATCCAAATTCAATTAGGAATAGGACAGAAGACGGGAGACCAATATGTTTCAAGTGTAACAAGCCAGGACACGTAGCGCGGTATTGCAGAGTCAAGTTTGTGAGGATCGTAGAAGAGGACCCCTCAGTTTCCCAAGACAAGAGCCAAGAAAATCTTCAAATGGACGAAAGGAAAGATTATACACGGCCTCGCCTCTATGCGGATGTTTGTAATGACACACAAACGAATATTCCTACACGGAATAGATATTCCGTGTTGGAAGATTTAAACTAAGTGTCGCGCCTGATTCCTTCAATCAAAGCAAGTCGACCATAAATGGAATTAGAAAGTTGGACCCTAGGTACAAAATTAATATTAATGTGGACAAGATAGGGTTATGCGAAGCTTTGATTGATACAGGCGCCGATCTTTCAGTGGTCGACCTAAGAACAGCACTTTTTGCTGGCCGTGAAATAAATAGTCTCACTAAAACGTGTTCAGGACCCGATGGGAAAAAATTAGATATGGTAAGTAGCATTATTTTAGATTTGAAAATTGATGACACTAAATTATCCCACGAATTTGTAGTAATGGACGCGCATCTACGAACTCTTATTCTTGGACGAGATTTCCTTAAAAAAATGAATGCTAAAATTGATTGTAAACGAGAAACAATAAAATATAATTTGATGAGTAATCATGACGTAAGCAATTATGATCTGAAAAAAATAAAGAGCACTACAGATACCGTTATACCTAAACTATCTATTAAATTGATTAGGGCCTCAATAGAAGCAGAGGATGGCGAATACATCATCGAGGAGAACCATAAAAAGTTTTAAACAAATGGACTTCGACTAGCGAGAAGCTTAATAAATGTTGTGAATAAGGAAACATATATCTGGATAACAAACCCTTACCCTCGACCATTAAAAATATTAAAAAACCAAACATTGTGCTTTGGAAACCAGCCAGCCGAAGTGAATCTTATGGAAGAAAGTGAACAAAAAGAGCATGAAGAACCCCAATTTCAGATAAACGAAAATTTAGCATATACGGAAAAGGAGCAATTGAAACAAGTTTTGGAAAAGTACGAGGATTTGTTTTCGACGGGATTAGGAAGATCCAACTTAGCGAACATCGGATCGATACAGAAGGCGCGCAACCGATCAAACACAAGCCGTATAGGGTGAGCGCGAAAGAGCGAGAAATCATAAAAGAACAAATTGATGAAATGCTCAGAGACGGCATAATTAGACCATCCTCGAGTCCATGGTCCTTCCCTGTAATCTTGGTCAAGAAGCGAGATGGTAAGTACAGATTTTGCGTTGACTACAGAAAATGGAATGATGTAACAGTGAAGGATGTTTACCCAATTCCCAGAATTGATGAAGTATTGGATACACTTCAAGGATCCAAATACTTTTCAGCAATTGACCTTAAATCAGGATATTGGCAAGTAGAGGTTGAGGAGAAAGATAAAGAAAAGACAGCCTTCACTACAGCACATGGCCTATATGAGTTCAACGTAATGCCCTTTGGTCTATGCAATGCCCCTGCTACATTTGAGAGGAACATGGAAAATATGCTTGGTAATCTTAGATGGCAAATTTGCTTATGTTATCTAGATGACGTAATCATTTATAGCTCGGATTTTTCAACACATCTCAAAAGAATAGAAGCTGTTTTAAAATGTTTTCGCGAGGCTAATTTAAAATTGAACAACAAAAAATGCCAATTTGCTTTCGAAGAACTGGAGATTCTTGGCCATATAACTAATCAACATGGTATAAAACCAGCGGAGCATAATATCAAGGCTATTAGAGATTTTCCTCGGCCCAAAAAGATAAAAGAAGTTCAATCATTTTTAGGAATGTGCTCATATTATAGAAAATTTATCAAAGGTTTTTCAAAAATTGCCGATCCATTAACCAGTCTTATAAAAAAGAATGTACCTTTTACCTGGACAGAAAATCAAGAAAAAGCATTTCAAACCCTTAAAGTAGCATTGATAAATCCTCCAATCTTAGGGCACTTTGATCCTAATGCAATTACTTACATTCATACTGACGCATCTAACATCGGCCTGGGTGCAACATTAGTCCAAAAATTCGGCGATAAAGAAAAAGTTATCTCATATTTAAGTCGAACACTGAGCAAACCTGAGCAAAATTATTCGACTACCGAAAAAGAATGTCTAGCTGTTGTGTGGTCAATGTCCAAGTTACGACCCTACCTATATGGAAGGCACTCCAAAATCGTAACTGATCATCACGCACTATGCTGGCTTAAGAATCTGAAAGATCCGACCGGCCGATTAGCACGATGGGCACTGAAGATTCAGGAATATAATTTCGAAATTATACACAAATCGGGTAAAAAACATCTGGACGCTGATGGTCTATCTAGAGGACCCTTACCTGAAAACGAATGGGACGAAGATTATGAAAGACTATTTCTGAATCAAATAATAGACGAAAAGGATGATTTTATTGAGAATATTAAGGAGAACCTTAGTGGAAACAAGCGTTCAATTACACAGAACTTCAAAGAAGAAAATGGGTGTCTCTACAAGAAAAATCCAAATCATGAAGGTAGGGCATGGTTGCTGGTAGTGCCAAAGAAGAGAAGGAAGGAAGTCATGAGTGAATACCACAACCATATGCTGAATGGCCATCTGGGCGTCGCCAGAACCACTTACCGATTGAAGAATAAATACTATTGGCCTTCCATGTTGAAAGATGTTTCAGAATTTGTAAAGACGTGCCATCTTTGCCAAAGTCGGAAAGGTTCAAATCACTTGCCTTCTGGACTTTTACAACCTATTCCCCCAGCTAACTACCCTTTTGAAAGAATCGGAATTGACTTTGTTGGCCCCTTGCCATCAACGAAAAGAAGAAGGAAGTGGATAATTGTGTTGACTGATTATTATACCAAGTATGCTGAAACAAAGGCAGTATCAGAAGCAACCGTGAAAGAAGTCTCTACATTTTTAATTGAACATATTATTTTACGTCACGGGGCCCCAAGATTTCTTATTAGCGATAGAGGTTCACAATTCACTAGCAATTTGATGAAGGAGGTAATGAAAATGTGCAAAGTGAAACACTGCTTCACAACGAGCTACCACCCCCAGACTAACGGACTAACGGAACGGCTAAATAGAACTTTAATCAATATGATCAGCATGTATGTGAACACAGACCAAAAGAACTGGGATGAAATCCTCCCTTTTATCACCCACGCGTATAATACCACGATTCAAGAAACCACAGGCTACTCTCCATTTTTCCTGTTGTTTGGGAGGGAACCCATGTCCCTCTTAGACGACGAGAATATCCCAACGGACAGTAACATGGACGATTACGACGAATATATAGAAAACTACTTAGATAAAATAGCAAGGACGAGACAGGTAGTCATTAACAACACAGAAAAGACTCAGTAAAGAATGAAAAGAAACTATGATAAAAAACACAATGGGAAAATCTATGAACCAGGACATTTAGTGGCAGTTTGGACACCAGTCAGGAAAATCGGAAAATGCGAAAAATTATTGAGAAAATATTTTGGCCAATATCGAATATTAAAGAAGCTGTCTAACGTAAATTACTTAATTGAGCCGAAAGATAATCCTGGCCAAGACCCATTGATTGTCCATGTCTCAAGACTCAAACCCTATTTTGAGAGAATTGATGAGGTAACTCACGAGGACGTGACGACCTCTGGAGAGGGGGAAGTGTTACATCATGATTAATGGCGTATTTCTTATATTATTTTTAATATATTTGAAATTTAAATTATATATTTATTTATTTTTATATTCTATGATATTTATTTAAAACAGATTATTTAGATTATCATCATTTGTATTTATGTACACGTGTGACTTCACTGCTCTCTTTGATGTGAGAAAATAAATAAATTATTCTGGAGGCTACTTAAAGTAGACTTATCTCATTATTCCCTTATATAAATTTGTAGGATGGTTAAAACACGCTCTGGTAAGTTGCAAGACCCAGCACAGGAGAGAATCAAGGCTGTAGAGTTTGCCAAGCCGCAACCTGGTGCAACAATATCAGGAAACAGGTTAAATCAACGATTAGTTGATTATATATATATCAGACAAAGGAATGATCAGACAAAGGAAACCAAACCGTTATCTTGGAAACAACAGAATATGTCAACAAAATGAACAATATTCTCACAGACCGGAACACCTTCGAATTAATCCCCGATGCTGACAAAAGAACAATCTACAATCAATACAAAAAAGATTTAAGAAGCCTTCAAAGAAATAACACCATCACGGCAGATGAGCTTAGGGATTTTCTATCAAATATAAACTCCGATGCATATATATATGGACTCCCAAAACTACACATGCCAGGTAACCAATTACGACCAATAGTAGCATACAATCTATCCCCAGCAGCTCCTTTAGCTAAATTTCTAGCCAATCTCCTCATCCCCTTACTCAAAGATAATCCCCCCAAAACAACTATTATATCCACACCAAAATTCATCAACGAAATTTCAAACACTCCCTATAGGCCTAACCATAGTATGGTATATTTTGATGTCGTTAACCTTTACCCTAGCTTACCACACCAATTAGTCATAGAATGCACAAAAAACTTTCTTTCAGACCATAATATAACCTCCAATATATATACTAAAATAATTAAATTAATAGATATATGTTTACATATCAACATATTTTCATTCAATAACAATAATTACAAATAAACCAAAGGCTCCCCAATGGGAAGCCCACTATCATCTCCTTTAGCAGAAATAGTAATACAACATATAGACCGGCAGATTACTAACCACTTTCCGACAGAAATTCAAATATGGGGCAGGTACATAGATGACATATTCTGCTTATGCCATACAGAAGCAATAGATAGTATTTTGACCAAATTAAAGGGCCTACACAAAGAAATAGATTTCACCCTAGAAAAGGAGGCCAATGGCACATTGCCTTTCTTGGATATTTTCATCACCAGGCAAAACCAGATGTTCAACACCACAGTTTATTATAAGCCCACTTTCCAACCCAATTACATACACTATTCCTCATATTGTCCTTTAAACCATAAAATAAACACCATAAAAACTCTCACAAAAAGGATCTATACCCATTGTTCTAATCAAACATTCAAAACGATAGAAACTCAAAATATAATGCAAAACCTTCTCATAGCAGGATACCCAAAAGATTTTATATTAAGACATTTTTATAACCCTTCCACAATCAACAGTAACCAGACATACAGATCAACATGCACCATACCATATTCCCCCAATAACATCCAAATAGCCCGAGAACTTAAAAAACACGGAATCAGATTTTTTTATGAAAATACCCCAAACATCGGTTCTATAGTTAGAAACCCCAACACCAAAACCAATAGCCCTAACCTCCAATATACAACAGACAAGCCATCTATTCCGTTAAATGTAACCATTGCAATAGTGTATACGTTGGAGAAACAGGCAGGTTAGTTAAGGACAGAATCAATGAACACAATAGAAATATAAAAAACAAAGACAATAGATCACTTATTTTTCAACACATTGAAACGACAGGCGATACTTTTAGCTTAGCCAAGCCAAAAACCTACTACAACAACATAAATAATAAGCATAAAAGACTAATTCTTGAGGCCTTAGTATCCACGAAACACCAGAGCATTAATAGACATATAGATATCCCAGAAGTATACAATAGTTTGATACACAACCCTGATACATAAAACTACATTCCAGATAAGCAATAGTATATTTCTCACTTGTTTTGTATATATAAAATATAAAATTTAACTCATGCATAAAATATTCATGTTAATTAAACAAATTTTTGCACATTTTTAAATATGTAAATAACATACCATATATAAATATTAGCTAAAAACTACACTGATGGTTGATCAGGGTCTCTCCCTCGGTTTATATAAATTCTATAAGGCCGCAGTCAATGTCCGTTGGAGAACAATGGATGCGCCTAATGTCGTGGTTTGCTTGGAGGAAGAAAACGAAGATTGAATGCGGCTGATTCCACACTAGCCCTCTCAATGATATCCTAACCTTGACATATTCTAAACATTGGTACTTTAATTTAAATATTTAATCATGTATGGTTCCTTTTGCTCTGTATGTTTATTTTTTGTATATATGGTTATATTTCTTTTTGTTTGTTTTTTCTTTCTTCTCTCTTTTCTTCTTCCTTATTACTTCTTGTATTTTAGTTTTTACTTTTGAAATATCTTCCTTTGCTAAATCCTGTAGAGGGGAATCATGTATAGGGCTGGATGCCCCAATAAAAAGGCTTATGTGTGTGTATTAGCTAAAAACTGTGATTCATTTCGTCTTATACACTCCTGTCGAAGGGTTTACGATACCCGAAAGCTCGAGATATCATTTATGAAATAAAGAAACTTATCCTCGGAGTTTTCATGTGTTACTGCAATATATGTGTGTGTGTGTGATGAGTTCTTGTTGACTCTTGTAGAATCGTGTCGACTATAAATGTGATGAGTGATCCAGTCGACTTAAACTATGTGATGGGGTCCTGTTGACTCTTGTAGAATCCTGTCGACTCTCGCTATACTGTGTTGACCGAGAGGAACAGTCAGGATGGGGAGTTTTCAAGTACCTCTCTGCACCTTGGGAGACCTTTAACAGTTCTCACAGAGTACAGGCAGTCGTGGCCGAGGCAGAGTGGAAAGCTTGGGAATGTCCATACACACAAAAAACGAAGACACAGTTGCACTAGGAAAGTTCCGTGAAAAAATAAAAGTTGAGCTAGGAGCGAAAGATGGAGAGATAAAAGAGTTCTTACTCTTACCCGGTGGATGAGGAGGACCTTGGTGACAACCGATGAGGGCTTCCGCTGATGGTGAAGAGACTGTATTTTTGGCTAGGACGGAGGCCTTTTATATCTTTTCTGAGAAAGGGAGTATTGCATTTCAGCAGATGTGAAGAGTGTGGATCGTCTGTCGAAATTCTAAACTGGCGCTGTGGCAGTTTCCATCTTTAGACCTTGTTGTTTTGGGACTGCTAAATGCTCGATCTCTGCTTTACCTCAACTCTTAATCTATTACAGAGTTTTATTTATTTATCCTCAGTTTGTACAAAGTACATTACATATGATGAAGTAATGACACATGTCAATAATGCGTATAATCATTTACAGGTGTGTTTCTATTATACAACATGAAAATCTTGTAATAAATTATATACAATATGGGGTTGTTGGTTTAAATTACCATATATATATATGCGTGCTTTATCCGTGTCTGGCTATCTCCTCGCATACCTGTGTATGAGGATCCGATCCCTATCAACGCAACAATAAAGATAAGTACTGTGTGTGTGTTTTTTTATTTTATTTTATTTAACAAATTGTGAGTTATTATTTAGTTTTTTTGTGTTGTACTCTTTAGTGTACGTTTTTTTCTGTGTTTAAGTTACTCTTACTGTATGCCCTAGTTTATTGCATTTTGTGTTAACCCGTAGTTAACACGTATTTAAAATTCCATATTGTAAATCTACAATACAACTTTATTTGTGTGTGTGGGAAGAGAAGGATATTCATTGAAAAAAAGTTTTATTTCAAATGAATATATTCAATATTTAGAGAATAAAACTATTCCAAGAATCTGAGTATTGAACTTGGAAAAATTACTATTTGGAATTATTTCCAATTAGTCGGGTATAGAGATAACGTGTGATAAAAAGTAATAATTAGTATTCCTATATATCCCTCTATAATTGCATATACATTGATTGACGAACATGTTAATTAATGTCTTTCACTTAATTAATAATTAATTCAATCAATATATGTATAAAAAGGAGCATTCCAACATAACCCAGTACTAAATGAAATCCAATTGAAATGAATGTAAGACATAGCGGAATGTCTTTTTTTCCATATTTTTTTTTCGCCATTACGACAACTTTATTTAGGATCTATTCACAGATCGCACATTCCCCGCAAAAATCCTTCCCCGGTAATTAATCTTTAGTCAAGTTTGTACGCCGAACTACTTTTTTTTTACTGCAAATAAATAAACAAATAAGAGACAATTAGGGACGCAGTCAAACATCGCCTTTTTTTTCTAAATTTCCTGTCAAACGAACAAAAAATATCAAGATGTTGGAGGGGGTTGAACTAGAGCAAAAAATGGCGGGTTGGAAATTTATCAAGATGTCGATCTCTGATTGGTCCATCCTCCTGATCACGTGATCCGAATCCTGGACAGACGATTAGATGCCTCATCAGGAAAACGAGATTTTTTTTTCTGTCGTTTGGAAGAAGAATAATAATGGACGCCATATTTATATATCCAGGTGAGAAATGGGTTTCCTACCATTTTTATTGAAGTACGTTAGTTTACATTAAAGATATTCATAGTGTGGTTTAATACATTTGATAAAATAAAATTACCTCTAACATAACAAAATATAACACTATATGTAACAATTCTAAATATAGATTACATATGTTTTGCATATATGCAAATATTAGATAGAGGTCTCATACATATATTCATATAGGACAAAATACGGTTTGTATTTTGAATGTATATGTTATATAAAAGAAAAAATATTTCTGTTGATTTTTGATCATCTTGAGGATTAAGCTATGGTAATTGCAGTCTTGGTTAAAAAATCTTGAAAGAATAATAATAAAAATAGTTTTGATCAGATATTGCCTTAATTGAACTTATGGAATATAAAAAAAACATAATTTGATTAAAGTACTGCCTGGCTTAAGGCGTAAGAATTAAAAAAAAACGAAAAACTTATTTACATAATGTAAAAAAGTTTAGAGCCGGCCATCGGTAAACAACAACAACGAGTTTTTATAGGGGAAGCGTGACCTCTGGCGGTCGATTTAACGAGTATTTGTATCTATGAAATATAATTTCAAATAAAATAATATTTTAATATAACATATATTTTTATACATATATGTGATGCCAGTCATTTGTTTTGAGAAATTGAAACTATTTTAAACGCGTATGTTGCTTTTAAAAATTAAACAATTACTACTGCCCTTAACCCTTAATTACTCGCGCCTATATTTGTTACGTAAGTACTCGCGTTGAGATCCAGGTCTCACTTTTAAAAAACCGAAATATATGTTAAATATTGATATTTGTATTGAAAATTAGGCTGCATTATATTCGTAATTGTGTGTAGTTTATGACACATGTGAATTAAGGCAAAAAATATTTTTATATTTATTTATTTTTATTGAAACAATGACTATAGTAAAAACAATGAATGTTTGACATAGTTTTACAAATAGGCTACTATTAAAAGTTTCAGACGGATATTGTTCGCAATCTTTGCAAATATTCGAAGAATGACGTTGACAGATGTGTCTCCTGCATTTGTAGCAAATAATTTGTGTCATACTACCTTTGGTACTTGGGCAAACATAGCACCGTTTTCGCTTCTTAGGTTCTGACTCTACACTCATTTCGATCTGTGGTAAACAAAAGATTGTTATGTTTATCATTTTAAATAATTTTATGAAATATATATAACTTATCTCTGGACTTTCAGCTTTCTTGCAATGCAATATTATCAGGTCATGGAGACTTCTTGGCAAGTTTTTCAATTGGGATCGAATTTTTAAATGATCCTGGAATAATTGTAGGGGAATATTTTTCAAAAAGATTCTTCTTGGAACTCGAGGTGAATTTATATTTAAAGACTTGAAAATTATTTCTGAATTTATGCCTGCAACATTTAGTAGGTCGAAAAATAGGCATTGAGGCCATCTGTTGGTTCGACGGCCAACAGAATAAGTTCCACACATTTGGTTCACCATGTCAACCCCGCCTTTAGTCAAATTACAAATTTAATTTGAATCCACTTTCTTCGTCAATTGTGGGAGTTGAGTGCATTGTTGAGAGCAATAGAACAGCCTTGCTCTTTTTTGGGACATAAGATACAAGGGTGGTATTCTGAGTGAAGCCAAATATACTATTATATTTTGGTCTATTCCTATTGGGCAGAAATATTTTAGGGATTTCCTTTTTATTTTATTTTTTAAAAGGCCAACTAAAGTGAGTTTATGTTCTGTAAGAAGATCTTGGGATAATTTATAACTAGTGTACCAATTGTCTGTTGTTATGTTTCGGCTTGTCCCAGATATTGGAGTGATCAATCTTTTTACGATATCATCGGGTGAATTACTTTTTTTATATGGACCATCGGGTTGTTTTCCACAATATATTTCAAAATTAAAGGTATAAAATGTTCTTGCATCACTAATGGTATAAATTTTGAGCCCATATTTTGCAGGTTTGTTGGGCATATACTGTCTAAAGCCACACCTGCCACGAAATGGAATGAGCTTCTCATCAAATGTATTATATTCACCTGGAGTATAGAGCTTTTTACAGTTATATACAAAGGCTTCTACAAATTCTCTAATTGGAGCAAGTTTGTCCAGCTTTTTTCGTTCTTTCCTTGTTGTAATATCATCAAATCTCAAGCAACGTAGAAGAAATAAAAAACGTTCTTGTGACATAATTGCTCTCACAATTTCTACTCCTGAGCCATCCACCGCCCATAGCTCTTTATAAGTAAAATGAGCAGCTCTTTTGACACCTGACATTATCAAAAGTCCAAATAAATCTAGGATTTCTGTTACAGTAGTTAATTTGGCATCTCTTTCTCTAGAGAAATCTTCATTATCAATTATTTTTGTAAATGCATCCGATTCAGATTCTATCGATTTTGCTTCAGATTTAGGCCCTGGCAATTGAGAAAATATATTTACACTTCTTGTACGAATCTGGGTTTTCTGCCACATTGTCTTTTTCCATTTTGTGACACCATCCTTTCCAAAATAAAATTCAGAATCATCATTTGGTAATTCTTCATCCGCCTCTGAATTCTGTTCAGAGTCTGTGTCATGATGACTATAAATTTCGGTATCAGAAGTATCGGATAAATCACAAATTATTACATCGCAATTCATGTCGGATTCACTCTGATTCCTCTCAGAAGTACTAGCCATTTTTTTTTATAATATAATATATATTTTAGGAAATATTTAGTATTAAAATATTGAATAAAAATAAATAAATTCTAAATACCTAAGAGAGACAGAGAGAGAGAGAGAATTTAGGATATTTAGGAACAAAAAATATACTTAGAAGAAGAACAATAACTTACTGTTTTACGAAGATAGAGCCAGCCGGAAAATGAAACCTAAACCAAAATTATTACGCAAGTACTCGCGTCGAGACGTTTGTCTCGGCGGTGGCTTTTTTGTTTTATTTTTCTTCCTTCTAGGGGCCAAGCGATAGAACAAATGGTCTAAAATATCTATTTCGATTATATCTTAAGCTACAAAAACTTACAAATTATTTGGACTCGAAAATCGTATTTATTTTTTCGATTAAAAATTTAGGTGAGACCTGTGTCTCGACGCGAGTAATTAAGGGTTAATACAATGAAAATTAGTTATTTTTTCATTGCGGTAAGGGCAGTAAATAATTGTTCGATTTTTAAAAGCAATATACGCGTTGAAAATAGTTTATTTTCTCACAAACATATACAGGGCCCATTATGAAAGTAATTAGCATAATGTTATTGTGACGCGACGATAGATGGCAGCACGGTAAAACCGTGGGAAATGTGGTGGAGAGATATGCCCTTTCAATCCATCCGGTCGTCAGTTGAGTTCGAGCAGTGTGAGGGGAGATACATGCCTCCGCTTGAAGTGTGTTTTCAACTTTTGTAACATAGCGCGATGGAGCGTTCGCTTGAACAACGATACGCTATAAAGTTTTGCCTGAGGCTTGGAAAAACTGCAACCGAAACATTCCAGATGCTGCAAAAAGCCTTCAAGGACGATTGCATTTCAAGATCACAGTCTGGGAAGTGGCACAAGGCGTTCAAGGAGGGCCGGGAGGAGGTCGCCGACGAACCCCGTTCAGGACGCCCAACAACGGCCAGAACTGACGAGAACGTGGATCGTGTGCTCGAAGTTTTGCGTACCGACCGTCGATTAAGCATCCAGAAAATTGCTGACCCATTACACATGTCCACATTTGTGGTACATGGGATAGTGACCGAGGATCTGCAAATGCGTAAGGTCTGTGCGAAGCTTGTGCCGAAAGTGTTGACGCAAGACCAGAAAGAACTTAAGAGTTTTGCGCTGTCAAGAATTGTTGGATTTGATTCAAAATGAACCGGACTTTCTGAACTCTGTAGTAACCGAAGACGAATCCTGGATGTTTGAATACGACCCAGAGTCGAAAAGGCAGAGCTGTGCATGGCACACAAAATCATCCCCACGCCCCAAGAAAGCGCGAATGAACAAGTCGCGCATCAAAACGATTATTATTGTCTTCTTTGACATCCGAGGAATAGTCCATTGTGAGTTTGTACCGCAGGGACAAACTGTAAACTCAGCCTTTTACCTGGAAGTGCTCAGGAGATTGAAACGCCGGATCGCACGCGTGAGGACTGACATTAAAGACACGGTAAAACCTGGACATTTCGCTGATACAACGGCTTGGCTCGATTGACCTAAACACCCAACAATAAAACCTGGACATTACGCTGATACAACGGCTTGGCTAGTTTGACCTAAACACCCAACAATAAAACCTGGACATTTCGCTGATACAACGGCTTGGCTCGATTGACCTAAACACCCAACAATAAAACCTGGACATTTCGCTGATACAACGGCTTGGCTCGATTGACCTAAACACCCAACAATAAAACCTGGACATTTCGCTGATACAACGGCTTGGCTCGATTGACCTAAACACCCAACAATAAAACCTGGACATTTCGCTGATACAACGGCTTGGCTCGATTGACCTAAACACCCAACAATAAAACCTGGACATTTCGCTGATACAACGGCTTGGCTCGATTGACCTAAACACCCAACAATGAGACCTGGCCATTTCGCTGATACAATGGCTTGGTAACTTGACCTAAACACCCAACAATAAAACCTGGACATTTTGCTGATACAATGGCTTGGCTAGTTTGACCTAAACACCAAACAATAAGACCTGAAATTTTCTCTGATACAACGCTTGGCTCGCTTGACCTAAACACACAACAATAAAACCTGGACATTTCGCTTGGTAACTTGACCTAAACACCCAACAATAAGACTCGGACATTTTCATGGAACAACAGCTTGGCTAGATTGACCTAAACACCCAAACCACGACCTGTACATTTTCCTTAAAAAGGCTTGGCTTGAGCTTTGTATTATCCACAGACCGACCTAATAAAGTATTGAATTCATCATTTACACCACACACAACTCATGTTGAATTGAGACTTAAATGCAAGTATCATGTATCAATTTCCTTATCTACCTTTCATATAGGGTCAGAGTATTGGATCCCAAGCAAAGTACTAGGCCTGGATCAGAATAACATTCACATAGAAAGAATTATGTAAATAACAAAACAGTCATCTATCATCAGCTCGAGCAAACTGATGTCAGAGAAGTTACCAGATATAAATAGGCACTGAGGAAAACCAAAGAAAATTTTTAAAATGTATTTATTTTCTATATATAATTTAAAATTTTAAGTATATGGGTAATATGAAAAATAACGCCCAAAGGGAATATTGTTTAATTGAGAGGTAACCTAATTACTTTATATTAAATAAGCGACATATATATTTTTATATATTTCTCAAAATGTTGAATTAATGTTCACAGCGTGATCAGCTGCTATTATTTCTAAAGGCCAAGAATTCGAAAGACCATTCTTTAGTTGGAACAGCGATAAGATTCCAACCACGTCGCCCACCGTCGCTGCCAAGACATTTAATATTTATGGCCAATATTGAAAACCCACAAGTTTTGTATTGCAGACGATTGTTTTACGTCCCCGGCAGATGTCGCTGCCAGCGTAGCAAAATCTGAAATACAACCTAAAGCGATTGTAATATGTTTGTCCCATGTTTATTGACTGCATTCCAGAAATGGATTTAAGAAGAACTCTATTTTATTGCAGACGTATATTGAAATGTCTTTTTTTATCTTTTGTTTCTAATTTAACTCAAAGTTATGTTTAAAATATTTCTCCTTTTGTTTCAAATTTATGTTTAGCCTGGAACTAAATGTAAATTGTATTCTTTTGCTGCGGCGAATTTTTTATTCTTAAAGTTTGTTAGAAAAAACTAGGGAAATAAAAAGAAATTTGAATTTATAGTAGAAATAACGGTTCTCATAGATATAGCAATTTTGAGGTCATATCATTTTAAATTAAACTTCTTTTACAAAATATATAGAGAATAGGATATACTTTTCCCTGAAAGTATGAAAGTATATTTTAAAAATATATAAATATAATTGGATACAAGTCTTATATGATTAGAGAACAAATATTAAAAATAGATCCATATATAAACATATCGAGTGTGTTATGGCATATATTAATGTACAATGTCACAATTGTACTATTTTTTCATATATTAATGTGTCACAATCTCTGCGTTCTGCACTGCTATATATATTTTAAAGGGAGAGGTGTCCCCTTCTGATAAATGAATACCATCCTTCTATAATTTTGCCTTATATATACTAAATATGTGTGGAAAGATAGTATTTTCTTATGTCAAATTGAATCTTTCCATTCCATATATACAGTTGTCCGGCCATCCTTGCAGCCCTCTATATGAGAGACATCAATTCAGAATAGGACATCCATACGGATAAGGCACCTTTGTTGACCGATACTGTGATCAGGATGCACGGACCGATCTGATCTGCTCCATGGATAAGACACCACCACCACCCAATCTCTCCATTTTAATACATAATACATTTTTCAAAGAGAGAGATTTCATTACTCTGAGCAGAGAGAGAGAGAGAGGGGGGGGAATGTGGAAAGGTCTAGTTATTCGTGGAGCAGAGATCGGGTCCTGGCTGGTTGTCACTTGCGATGGTCTCAGCAGTATAGGGATATTCCCTGCAGCATGACTGCGTCAGTGATACCTGTCCTGATGTGTCATAAATACGGCATTTTTTATACTCTCGAAGAAGGTAGATACTCATTGCTCAAGGTGTGATACACATCCGCTGAAATGCGGGAAGTGAATCTTGAATTTTGTTTTAAAGCTTTTTTTTCTCTCTTCTGGAATTTACACTTTAACATGTCGCTTTATTGAGCCATTTCGAATTATACGAGGGTACGGTGAGAATTTATCGGCCTGACAATGAAGAACCATGATTTTCAGTTGAAGATTTTTTTCTACAAAAACTCCTTTGACTTCAATACACTTGTTTTAGAGTTTCTCCAATATCAGTATTCTTTCCCTGAAATAAGAGTCTGGAAGGCTGTAAAATTATGCATCTACAGCCCTCTCAACTTCTATATTGAAAGCAAATCGCTTTCCATGGAAAAATATATTTAGGTGTGAGAAGAGATGGAAGTCTGGGGATGAAAAATTATCAAATTCCTCAATTTTCCTATTGACAATATACTTTTGTAAGTAGGTGCGTTGTCTTGGTGAAATATTATTTTTTTCATTCTCAAGTCAGGCATCTTCTCGCGAATTTTGGCATCCAGCTAGTTAAAAAGATTAGAGTGATATTCACCTGTAATAGTTCTGCCTTTTTGAAGGTAATCAATTGACAGAATTCCTTTGACATCCCAAAAGCACACTGGTCATGACCTTTCTGGCGGATGTGATTGACTTCGCTTTCTTTGGCGCTGAACAACTGGCTGCCTCTCACTGCTCCGACTGCTGTTTGTTTTCTGGTGTTTGGTGGTAGACCCATGTCTCATTCATTCAGAAAAATCGCCGCACAAAATCTGTCGGATCCCTCTTTAATCGGCCCAAACATTGCTGCGAATGTCATTGCGCATTTATTTTTGATCTAAATTCAGAAAATGTGGCACCTGTTTTGCGCAGAGCTTTCGCATCCTAAATTACACACCCTTTCTTTCGATATTCCCACAGCCTCAGCTAAGTCACACACCTTTACTCACCTATCGTCTAACACGATATTTTGCATATTTCTGATATTTTACGATATATAAATGCAGTTTTTGGCTGTCCTTCACGTGAATCAGCTTCAAGTGACGTGCAACCACATCGACGTGCTGCCCATTTTTAACGATTTAAATTTTGGAAGCAGAGTTCCCGTGAACCTTTGTCAACTCCGGATGAATTTCTTTAGGTGTTGATTCGTCAAAGAGGTGAACTGCACACAAAGACTCGTTTACAATAACTCTATTTGAGAGAACAAGTTGAAACTGTTCCTTAAAACTATTGAAATGGGCAGGTAGAGGGAAGAATCGTTGTATTTTGCCGATTGGAATGTCATATCTGGGTCAGGCAGAGAACTTTTCACCTTATTTTCGCACAGGAATATATTACGTTGATATCCAATATGGCATAGATATATGTGAAAAATATTAGAAAAAATAAAAATGCCAGGTGTTGATATAAAAAAAAAAAGAAGGCATATCCTGACCCGGAGCTCATGTGCTTTTTAGATGGAAGAGCGCCATCTAAAATGTTTAGTTGATTTCTGTTCCAATAGATGGCGCTCTGCCATCTAAACGGCACATGTGCACCTGGTCAGGATATGCCTTTTTTATTTTTAATATATATGTACTATTGTTGCAAATGCCGACGTATGAATGAACTGGCAGTCGTGTACGTGAGGCGAGTGTTGGTGTTCTTCCCACACGCGGACAACAAGAAACAGAGGCAGGGCTAGATGTTAGCACCGAGGGTGATCGGGGACAGCCCATGGGACAGAGGTAGAGGCCATGACACAAACGTGGATGCTTATCCACGAGACATGGAGTGAGAGACTGTGTGAGAGACAGCCTGAAGTGGACTGCCGAGAAACACACCTTAGAACCATCTGCTGACCCCCTGCCAACATCTGTCCTGTTTTCAGGGGTCGTCTATATAGAGTCCCTGGGGCCCCACATGGGCTTTGGCATTTTCCTCCTCTCTCCCCAGCTGTCCCCAGCTGACTGCTCTTTGGATTTTTATTTGTCGTCACCAATTTTAGTTTAAATACAAATAGGGGTTTACAGGTATTATTAAAAAAAGATATAGCATATATACAAAATATGGGGGTGGTAGCAAATAGAAACGGTGTAAATTTTAAAAGAAGGGTAGAATCTTTTAAGGTATCGGCTCTAATTGGAAGATATGTGACGTATACTAAAAGTGTCATACATTTTAAAATATACGATATATATATATGTTATAAATAATATTTTGTGTTGTATAGATAAAGAAAATGAAGGTACAGTCGTGATAATATGAAAGTAGAAAAAATAATTATTTACTAACAAGTAGTTTTATTTTCAATTACTTGAACACAATTACACATTAAATGTTTTCACAGTTATATTAAATTTATAAAATTAATTCTATATTAGTGAATTAAAAAAAATAGGTTACTATACATATTTACAACAATTTTTAAAGTGGTGTTTGAAGTTTATATGTTAATTTTGTAATTATTCTTATTTTTTTGAATTCATAGAAACATTTTTCTGGCAGACATATTTAATTTTTTATCATCATCATTTTTGGACTTTTTTTTTCTTAGTTAGTTATCAAATCATTTTCAATTGTAGTTTCTTTTTTAGTTTGTTGTGTTCCCTTTTAAGAAATAAAATATATGTAGAACTAAGGTGTAATATTCAATTCAAGAATATGGAACCAACATCGATTCATTTTAAAACAAAGCAAAATCATAAGCTTATACAACTTTCACTTTTTCAAACAAGTGCTATATTATAAAACGATGGTCAAAATACAAGTATGTAAAATATTCAATAAATGTGAAAAAAAATTATTTTTCAAATTATAAAATATTTGCATTTTAAAATTATATAATATATATATTGGTGTGACTAATAAACTCTATATACAAGAAAGTTGAACTTATAAAGGCTTTCCACAATTTTGGCACTGAGTAAAAAATGTTATTTTTCCTTCACGCAATATCTCAATTTGTGGCACATGAAGATGTATAATTTCCACAAACATCCCTTCAACCCAGTGTATAAGACCTTGCGGATAGGCCTAGAAATTAGACCGGAGAATTTATTGAATATTTCAGCCGCCATTTTTTAAAGACTCTTTTATTCTTAAACCTTTTTTATATTTTAGGCTTAACAATTTTAATGGTTTCGCCGATATTAATGGATTCCCAGAAATGATTCCAAATTGATGACTGTGGAAATTTGACTAGGGACTGGTGGCTGAATATTTCTGCATCAAATTTCCTTCAACACCAGCCTTGCAGAAACCCCCGCGCGTTTATATATGCAAATCTATAAGGTATATATAAGGTAAGCAATGCATATAGATTTTATATACACACTTATGGACAGACAACTTAAAGAAGTTTCATATTTTAATCATAAACCACTCTCCTTATTTACTTATATAATGTAAATTCGAACGTTTTTTTATTCTTAAAAAATAATTAAAAAATAATATATTATAAAAATTGTTTAAATAGGTATGTCAAAAGGTACAAATTCCTTTAGTTTTTCTCTATGAGTGTACTATAGTATAGACTTGAAGTTTATATGGTCTATATGTACGTTTAAATCGGTTTCTAAATGATTGTTTTACGTCATATGGCCATAATCAGCCAATCGTCGTTGGGTTCATTAGCCAATCAGTGAAAATTATTTTGCATATATCAGATCGTAGGTTAGATATGAAAGTTTATTTTGTTTTAGTAATATTGAAATTATATTTTTATTTTTAGTCATTCTCTCTTTTTACTTTCACAACATTTTTCAAAGTTGAATAAGAGTAAATTATTTTTTTAAATTAAGGCTCTCATTGAATTTATTTATTATTATATCATCACTCTTATAATCTCTTTATTCTATAAATGCCAATTCCAGTGGCGTGAGAATAGTTTTATTTCTATTATATTGAAATGTCTACCATCTGAATTTTGTGAAAATCTTGACTTGTCAATATATAAAACACTGCTTCAAATGGTTTCTTGGCCTAGTTGATATGTTCAAAATTCCATGTTAAACGGTCTCGCTTTTCCTTACATTTAATGATAACAAATGGTTGGTCTCCTGGAATCACGCAAATACAACCTACATTTCACAGTTGACACTGATACTGGCTTTTTTGTCGTCGCTATGAGAGAATGCTAAATGGAGACACATTGACAATACTCTTTTATAGCGATCTTGAACAGGGGTTGTAACAGTGAGCAGGCTGGATATAATATTTCTGCAGGTTGTTGGACACTCAAGAATCGTTCACCCAATCTGGCAGAGCGATTCACACAGGAGAAATCGACGGGTATCATTCATAATAAGAGATATTAGCTGACGGAAAAGAGTTTCTTTGATGAAAAGGAAAAACTTAGCTCTTCGCTCTCAGAAAATAAGTTAGCTACATCAGTGATGGATCCTCCAGTCTTCTAACTACTCATCCACGTTCAGAATCCCTCTAACGTCTTCTCTCATCCATTATGACAATTTCCTATGAATGCAAATTCAACTAATAGTGATTTGGTTGACAAAGTAAGCAGGCGAAATCAGTAGGGTATTTAATAGGGTGGCTGATTTGCATATTAGATTGTTGCCTTGTTGCCATTGGTCTATTTTCTTAATTGTATATTATTTTAAAGTTGCAGATTTAATTTATCTATATTAATAAAATGGAAATTTCATAAGTGGACATCACTAAAAACTTTCGTTACAAGGCATCAATTTCAACCAAATTTTCAACATTTATGTAAAACGAGATGGAGCAGGTTTTGCTTAACATCAAAATATATTTTTTAACATTAACATGCGTAACTTCGCTGCTATCGATTAAATACAAAAAAAAATCAACAGAGTTAATTTTATTTATATATAAATACAAAATTAAATTTCAACAGAGTTAATTTTTTTAGATACTAGCTAATAATCTCAATCTAAAAAATATTCAAAACAAGCAATTTTAAGATAACACCATATGTAAAACAGTCGGCCAAGAAAACAACAACGATATTACATCTTTCTCACATATTCACACACAATCTTGATTAATAATTAAAACTAATCTTTAACATTGTTTATTATACTTCAACTTTTATTTCTACATTTGTTTTTAAATACCCAATTGTTTTATCATGTTTCTAATTTCGCCTAACAAATATACAAATTTATAGTGACCAACATATGCAAATTTTATCTTTGTTTTTATTTAACTTGATATCGTAAACATAACATCCATTGTAAGCATTTTTCTGTTCACCTTCCGTGGTTTCTCTTTTCTCTGATAGTTTTTAGGTATAGTATATTTTCTTATTACTAGACTACAAACATTCCCTCGAGAAAAACCTGGGCGAAGCCGGGTACATCCGCTAGTATATAATAAAATATATTTTAAATTTCATGCTTAACTTTTGGAGAGGAGTATCTATTGGTGAATTAAATAAAATGCTTTAGTGTACGTCAACTATATATGTAATAATAATAAAATATCTTTAAATTTTTACTGCGAAGTGAAATTTGAAGTCTTTGACTGCCGCTCTGCCTTTCGTAATAGCGAAATGTTAGCCAGTGTACTAGTTCCTTAAATACACACTTAAAGTTTCTTAAATAATATATATATATATGGATAAAAAGTGATTTTTTAAAAACATATAAAGTCAATTCTATCTCCATTTTTAATCACACTCCAGCGTGTTATTGTGTGGCTTAGGTAATCATAATTGTATCCGTATGCCAAATCACGCGCTAGCGTATGATAGAGAAAAACACTTAAAATTAGATTAACGCAGAACACTAATAATAATTTTGTATATAATTATATTTAACGGGTATTTGATCATACACACATTCTATGTAATATAATCATGAGAACCCACACTAACTTCGTATATGTAAAATTGTATTTTTTTTTCATTTAGTGGATAGCAACTTTTCCAAACCTCTTCTAGCATCTTTCTATCTTTCTAATTTCCAAAACGATGGTTAGATGTTTAAGATTAATGAATTTAATCTAAATTATTTCAGGCTATTTATTTTTCAAACTACTTGAGCATTAGCTAGGTCAACGCACAAAAACGGTAGCTACTCTCTAGATATGACTTTCATAAACTAAATGATAATATATACTAAAATGTATAGTTGATTTTAACAAAATATTTTAATGCAAAATATTTTATTGAAACTATTTCGTAAGTTATTATGTCTCATTTAATTCTTTATTTATATATATTCTCGATTTATTTTGATGGAAAAAAAACATTTTAATCAATAAAATAATTAAGAGAAAGGCATCTCCTTATCGTGCAACTAAAAGTTGCTGATTGCTTGCGCCATCTATCGGAATAAATATCAACTATTCTCGTTGATTTGTAATTATTTCAGTATTGGCCAAATACTTATTCTTGATTAATCAAGAAAAGCTAACCACGGACTTTTTCTTAATTTATGCATCTTATCCTTGTACAATATCACAATTGTACTATTTTTTCATAATAAAATAATGTTTTATACCTTGATTTAAACTTCAAGACCGAATAAGAAAATATTTTTGAAATTTCTATGGATGCCACAACGCAAATACCTAAAAAAAAACTTAATTATATATCTCTATTGTGATAAAGCCAAAATTTTTCTATCTGTTCGTTCGTCAATAAACCTCTAAGCATCTGTCACCAAATGTCACCAAATATTTCCACGTAACTCTTTTAGTCCCTTGGGATGGTTTAAAACTGTTCTTTTTAGAAATCTTTCTCGGTTTCAATTCCATTTTCGAAAATAAATTTAATGGCTGAGCAATTTTAATTTTTAAAGATTTCTAATTAATATTTTTATCATTGTTTATATAGCTATTTGTCATGTGTCCATTTAGAACCTTCAGGAAAATTGTAGAGATAATTTTTGTAAGATTTATTTTTTTTTTGTCACAATTATTTTTTTCAAAAATACAAGAAAATTACCTTTTTTTCAAATTATCTTTATAACAAATCAGTTTTCTTTCTTTTGTCATTACATCTAATTGATGGTCCATGCTACTGCGTCCGAGGGAGCCGACGCGCTGGGGCCTGCAGTTCGGGGAACCAGTGGGAAATATGCTACGAAAGCGAGGATAAATGTTGGAATTTAAATAAAAAAAGGCATATCCTTACCACGAGCACATGAGCGTTTTAGATGGCAGAGAGCGCCATCTAGTGGAACATAAATCAACTAAACGGTTGGCCAAATATCAGTGAACAGGCTAAATCAACGTTTGGTTGAATTCTGTTCCACTAGATGGCGCTCTGCCATCTAAAAAGCTCATGTGCTCGTGGTCAGGATATGCCTTTTTTGATATTAATATATATATTTATATATATACAGATATTTGTATATATATACTAGCCGAATGACCCGGGCAACGCTCGGGGTTTACCCGATTTGTTACAATTATAAATTGGCGCCGTGGATGTCATTCTTGTATAATATATAAATGAGTTTTAAAAATTGTAAAAAAAAAAATGCATCGGCCGGGAATCGAACCCGGGGCGCCCGCGTGGCAGGCGAGCATTCTACCACTGAACCAAAAGCAAACGGTGACAGAATTAAGAACGCATGACGATGATAACTGTATATTATCCGTTACAGAGGCGGCCGATGAGGAAAGATGGTCGTGACTATATATTAATAACTAGACGAATGACCCGGGCCACACCCGTGTTTTACCCGATTGAATGTTTTTATTCAAATACTATTTGTTACAATTATAAATTGGAGCCGTGGATGTCACTCTTGTGAAACGTCCCGCTCCAAACTTTACATGTACATTAGGTCAGCTGGTATTACCCCTCATTTTCACCGCTAGAGGCGCGAGCGAATTGACTTTTTGTAAATATACATAATTATAAAGATAGAAGCTTCTATAGAAGATAATGATCATAATGATGATGCGCGCGCATCCGTGACAGCGATGAGGAATTGAGGAAAGACGGTCGTGACTATATATTAATAATAATAAAATAATAAAATAATAATAATAATAATATAATAATAATTATTATTATTATTATTATCATTAGATAATGATAATGATCATAATGATGATGCGCGCGCATCCGTGACAGCGATGAGGAATTGAGGAAAGACGGTCGTGACTATATATTAAATGAAACGTCCCGCTCCAAACTTTACATGTACATTAGGTCAGCTGGTATTACCCCTCATTTTCACCGCTAGAGGCGCGAGCGAATTGACTTTTTGTAAATATACATAATTATAAAGATAGAAGCTTCTATAGAAGATAATGATCATAATGATGATGCGCGCGCATCCGTGACAGCGATGAGGAATTGAGTAAAGACGGTCGTGACTATATATTAATAATAAAATAATAATAATAACATAATTATAATTATTATTATTATTATCATTAGATAATGATAATGATCATAATGATGATGCGCGCGCATCCGTGACAGAGATGAGGAATTGTTGAGGAAAGACGGTCCTGACTATATATGTTGATAATCCAAACTGTACCTTATCATGGATGTGGTATTGTTACCTTGTGTTTATAATCTATAATCCAAATTGTACCTTATCATGGATGTGGTCTTATTACCTTGTGTTTATAATCTATAATCCAAACTGTACCTTATCATGGATGTGGTCTTGTTACCTTGTGTTTATAATCTATAATCCAAATTGTACCTTATCATGGATGTGGTCTTGTTACCTTGTGTTTATAATCTATAATTCAAATTGTGCCTTATCATGGATGTGGTCTTATTACCTTGTGTTTATAATCCATAATCCAAACTGTACCTTATCATGGATGTTGTCTTATTACCTTGTGTTTATAATCTATAATCCAAATTGTACCTTATCATGGATGTGATCTTATTACCTTGTGTTTATAATCTATAATCCAAACTGTACCTTATCATGGATGTTGTCTTATTACCTTGTGTTTATAATCTATAATCCAAATTGTACCTTATCATGGATGTGATCTTATCACCTTGTGTTTATAATCTATAATCCAAACTGTACCTTATCATTGATGTTGTCTTATTACCTTGTGTTTATAATCTATAATCCAAATTGTACCTTATCATGGATGTGATCTTATTACCTTGTGTTTATAATCTATAATCCAAACTGTACCTTATCATTGATGTTGTCTTATTACCTTGTGTTTATAATCTATAATCCAAACTGTACCTTATCATGGATGTTGTCTTATTACCTTGTGTTTATAATCTATAATCCAAATTGTACCTTATCATGGATGTGATCTTATTACCTTGTGTTTATAATCTATAATCCAAACTGTACCTTATCATGGATGTTGTCTTATTACCTTGTGTTTATAATCTATAATCCAAACTGTACCTTATCATGGATGTTGTCTTATTACCTTGTGTTTATAATCTATAATCCAAATTGTACCTTATCATGGATGTGATCTTATTACCTTGTGTTTATAATCTATAATCCAAACTGTACCTTATCATGGATGTTGTCTTATTACCTTGTGTTTATAATCTATAATCCAAATTGTACCTTATCATGGATGTGATCTTATTACCTTGTGTTTATAATCTATAATCCAAACTGTACCTTATCATGGATGTTGTCTTATTACCTTGTGTCATAATCTCTAATCCAAACTGTACCTTATCATGGATGTGGTCTTATTACCTTGTGTTTATAATCTATAATCCAAATTGTACCTTATCATGGATGTGATCTTATTACCTTGTGTTTATAATCTATAATCCAAACTGTACCTTATCATGGATGTTGTCTTATTACCTTGTGTTTATAATCTATAATCCAAACTGTACCTTATCATGGATGTGGTCTTATTACCTTGTGTTTATAATCTATAATCCAAATTGTACCTTATCATGGATGTGATCTTATTACCTTGTGTTTATAATCTATAATCCAAACTGTACCTTATCATGGATGTTGTCTTATTACCTTGTGTTTATAATCTATAATCCAAACTGTACCTTATCATGGATGTGGTCTTATTACCTTGTGTTTATAATCTATATAATCCAAATTGTACCTTATCATGGATGTGATCTTATTACCTTGTGTTTATAATCTATAATCCAAATTGTACCTTATCATGGATGTGGTCTTATTACCTTGTGTTTATAATCTATAATCCAAATTGTACCTTATCATGGATGTGATCTTATTACCTTGTGTTTATAATCTATAATCCAAATTGTACCTTATCATGGATGTGGTCTTATTACCTTGTGTTTATAATCTATAATCCAAACTGTACCTTATCATGGATGTGGTCTTATTACCTTGTGTTTATAATCTATAATCCAAACTGTACCTTATCATGGATGTGGTCTTATTACCTTGTGTTTATAATCTATAATCCAAACTGTACCTTATCATGGATGTGGTCTTATTACCTTGTGTTTATAATCTACTAGCGGATGTGTACCCGGCTTCGCCCGGGTTTTATTCGAGTGAAAGTTTGCCTAACGAATATTATTGATAATAATATTCTGGAACACACATAATTTTATGATAATAAGGATAATATTATTCGTTGCATTATATATTTATATTATCCGAGTGAAAGTTTGCCTAACGAATATTATATATTATGAAGTATAATAAACAATGTTAAAGATTAGTTTTAATTATTAATCAAGATTGTGTGTGAATATGTGAGAAAGATGTAATATCGTTGTTGTTTTCTTGGCCGACTGTTTTACATATGGTGTTATCTTAAAATTGCTTGTTTTGAATATTTTTTTTTAGATTGAGATTATTAGCTAGTGTATGTAAAAAAATTAACTCTGTTGAATTTTCTTTTGTATTTATATATAAATAAAATTAACTTTGTTGATTTTTTTTTTGTATTTAATCGATAACACCGAAGTTACGCATGTTAATGTTAGGAAATATATTTTGATGTTAAGCAAAACCTGCTCCATCTCGTTTTACATAAATGTTGAAAATTTGGTTGAAATTGATGCATTGTAACGAAAGTTTTTAGTGAACAACACTTATGAAATTTGCATTTTATTAATATAGATAATCCAAATTGTACCTTATCATGGATGTGGTCTTGTTACCTTGTGTTTATAATCTATAATTCAAATTGTGCCTTATCATGGATGTGGTCGTATTACCTTGTGTTTATAATCTATAATCCAAACTGTACCTTATCATGGATGTTGTCTTATTACCTTGTGTTTATAATCTATAATCCAAATTGTACCTTATCATGGATGTGGTCTTATTACCTTGTGTTTATAATCTATAATCCAAACTGTACCTTATCATGGATGTGGTCTTATTACCTTGTGTTTATAATCGACAACGCCCGGGGTTTACCCGATTAAATGCTTTTATTCAAATACTATTCGTTGCAATTATAAATTGGCGCCGTGGATGTCATTCTTGTATAATACAGGGTGTACCAGGTAAATTGGGAATTTCAACAATGGTATTTTAACTGAAATTTTTTGCAAGTAAAAATTAAAATATCCGAATGAAATTTGACACAGTAGTAGATAAAAGAATATAGTTTTTATTTATTCAATGTAGTTTCTATTATTAGCTACAACAGTCTCGAGGCGAGTGCGGAATGAAGCACAGGCCTTGGCGACGATGACCTTGTCCATTTGGGTCATCACCGTGTGAACTGCTTTCTTGACAGACTGGATGGTGGTATGAGGAGCTTTGTTGACATCTCTCTCAACAACGCCCCATACATAGTAGTCGAGGGGATTGCAATCTGGAGAATTAGGGGGCCAAATATCAGGACCCCAGTGACTAGGGACGTTAAGTGTCAGCCACGATTGTGTCTTTTTTGCCTTATGGGCTGGAGCTGAGTCCTGTTGGAAGACATACTTCCTTCCTGCGGCCACCATGTCCATCCAAGGCTTCACAACGGTCTCCAGAACATTGATGTAGGTGTCAGCGTTCATCCTAAGGCCCTTCTCAAAGAAATGGGGAGGCATGACATCACCTTCACTGCTGATAACGCCAAGGACCATTACGGAGGCAGGAAATTTCGTGTGCATCACGACAGGTATCTCTGAGGGGTCTCTACAGATCCAGCGATCATTCCTGGGATTTACCTTTTGGTCCACGTCAAAGTTCTTTTCGTCAGAGAAGAACCTTAGCATGCCAAAAGAGTCGTGTTTCAGGTTGTTGAGGAGGGCAGCAGCCTTTCCTTTTCTGTTATTCTTCATATTCTCAGTCAGCAACTGACCTTTTCGAAGGGCATAAGACTTGAGACCAAGGTCCTCATGGATAGTTCTGACAATTGTCATAGAGCCAACGTCCATTTCCTTGGCTATGGCCCTCATGCTCTTCCCAGGGTTTCCATCAATCTTCTCCTTGACATTTTTGACAAATTCTTCGCCTCTTACCCTGTCCGATCGACGCGAGTGCTTTTTCCTTGTAGCTATCCCCTCTTTGTTACTGTCGGCCTCATCAAACTGCTTCTTGACACGATAAATAGTGGTTTTGGGCAACTTAAGAAAATCCACTATCTCTTTGGGGCTCCTTCCGGCGCGCAGAGCAACGATGATGGCAGCTCGATTTTCAAATTCTCGGTTACTCTTCATCACTAAACTGCGCACACATGTACTGTTGCATTTTACATGAATATGGCTACGTAATGAAAAAAAAAAACAAGTTTTTAATCTCAAGTAGTTTTTGTTTTATGGACTGTCAAAGTTAGTCCCAATTTACCTGGTACACCCTGTATATAAATGAGTTTTAAAAATTGTAAAAAAAAAAAAAATGCATCGGCCGGGAATCGAACCCGGGGCGCCCGCGTGGCAGGCGAGCATTCTACCACTGAACCAAAAGCAAACGGTGACAGAATTAAGAACGCATGACGATGATAACTGTATATTATCCGTGACAGAGGCCACGACAGACGGTCGTGACTATATATATTAATGATATATATACAAAATGTAAAAATAATGTATAGAGACATGCTTTATATATACAAACTGCAAATATACACGTATATATAAATAATATATATACTCATCAATATTTATCCTGGCTTTGAGCTATATTCTCGGATTCCTCTGTGGTATTTGTGTAGATATGGGGATAGATATTTTTATTGTTTTTTTATGGTTTTACTTTAACAACACACACAGTTGTTTGACCTTTAAAATTAATTCAAACTTTTGTGTATATTTTATTTACTACTAGCGGACGTACCCGGCTTCGCCCGGGTTTTACCCGAGTAAAGGTTTGTCTAACGAACATTTGTTAAAACAATTCTCTATAAACTTATAAAAAAAAGATATATTTTGATAATTTGAAACTCGTAAATTTGAAATCTCTCGATAAAGTGAACATTTTTTCCCGGTCTCTTGTCTCATCTTGTCTAAATAAATTGCCGTGTCATCCTGAATTTTGTCTTTCCTAATTTTCTACATTACAAAATCATCGTTTTATCTAGTGAACATTTTTTCCCGGTCCCTTGAAAAATACTCGATAACTAACTTTGACTTGTGCGCAATTAATAGGTAGAAAATCTTACTTTTGATAAATAATCTTTAAGATAATAAACTTAGTGGTAATAAAACTTATAGATAAAAAAACTTGTTATCATCGTCGCAATGGGGGCGCTGCTTGCGAGTTAAATCTACAAATCTACACATAACTCTAAGGATATTCAAGATATTCAAGAAATTATTTTTCAGAAACCTTCCCAGTACTATACTAAATAACTTCTCAAAGTTTCATGGCGTTCCGATGAGTGGTTTGGTCAGGCATAAAGGACAGACAGACACACATACATTCATTTATATATATATAGGATGTACCCGGCTTCGCCCGGTTTTTACCCGAGTAAAGGTTTGTCTAACGAACATTTGTTAAAACAATTCTCTATAAACTTATTTTAAAAAAAGATATATTTTGATAATTTGAAAATGGTAAATTTGAATCTCTCGATAAAGTGAACATTTTCCCGGTCCCTTGAAAAATACTCGATAAGTTGAATAAAATCAATATTAATTGGTTCCCTCGGTAATTGGTAGTTAAAGGAATAGTATCATGCCTTGGAATTGTATCATTATTCTTGTCTCAAATAAATTGCCGTGTCATCCTGAATTTTGTCTTTCCTAATTTTCTACATTACAAAATCATCATTTTATCTATTCTCCCAATATATATATTGTAGATAAATGATAAAAATAACTTTGACTTGTGCGTAATTAATAGGTAGAAAATCTACCTACAGGAGCGGCTTCGTTTTCATAACTGCTTGCGAGTTAAATCCACAAATCTGTAAATAACTCTAAGGATATTCAAGATATTCAAGAAATTATTTTTCGAAAACCTTCCTGGGGATATACCTAATAATATCCCAAAATTTCACGGCGATTGGATGTATGGGTTTTGAATCTATAGAGTACAGACAGACATTCAATTTTATATATATATAGATTTTTTTTTTTTTTTACATTTCATTTTTAAATATCAATATATTATATATATATATTAAAATAGGCACTTTTCCCTTTAACTGTGCAATCATAATATGGCACTTTATGTATTACACTAATAATAAAACTTTAATGGTGATTATAAAGAATAAGCCACAACACCAGTTTCGGAAAATACGGGAAAAAGCCAACAACCTGTATACCTAGGTTTTGTTCTTTAGCCCTCATCAATACAGGGGCGGCTTCGTTTTCGTAACATTCTACGAGAGAGGTTACGAAATCGATCGAATTTATTAAACAGGTGTTTCAGCTGGTTTTGGCTCATTCTTTTATTTTACTGTTGAAGTTTTCAACTAGGGTAATGCATGGTGCCATCGTTCTGACGCACAATTAAAAGGAAAGCTGCCTCTTTTAGTAAATAAATGTCATCCTCCCACAACCTTATGTTATATATATTTATATATTTTTTTATAAAATTGTAAATGAATGAAACAAAGCTTCGAGGGCTGCGTATCTTTTATATAAAAGATACGTAGCCCTCGAAGCTTTGTTTTATTCATTTATAAATCGTACAGGGTTTATCAATCGTTATAAAATTGTATTTACAGAAAAATAACTTTTATTTTCAAAGTTTCTCATCAATCCGGAAGAACATTTTTCGGAGCGTCAACCTTTTAGACGGTTCACCCCACCAGGACGCGGTCCTGAGAAATTCTGTTCTCTCCACACATCACTCTCTAACTTTAAATAAAACCTTAGCCAATCTCTTATCTGAAAGCATTAGCAAATCTAGAACCCTAGAACGGGATTATTGTTGAATGCTCGTGACACAGGTAACAAAATATTAATTGTAAAACGACATTTGAAAATTATCCCGCACGTGTTTCTTTTCAACGAAATATCACAATTTATTTTAAAGAGAAATAACAATTATTTCTAACCTTAGGGATGAGGTATGAAAGGATTAATTGTGAAGAATAATGATAAACGGAAAATAAAAATGTCCAGGGATGGGAATCGAACCCACAGTGTTCCGCTTTCCGTTTACCATTATTCTTCACAATTCATCCTTTCATACCTCATCCTTAAGGTTAGAAATAATCGTTATTTCTCTTTAAAATAAATTTTGATTTTTCGTTGAAAAGAAACACATGCGGAATAATTTCCAAATGTCGTTTTTACAATCAAAAGCCGCATTATATTGTTTTATAAAAATATTAATTGTTCAAATAAATTTTTTAAAATCATAATCTATATAAGAATATCATTTTCAGAATTTTATATTTTTTGGTATATGATCGAGATATAGATTAAGCCAAAAATCTTTTAAAAAATATATATAATTCAATAATTAATTGGTGTTCAGAGATAACAGCTTGCATAGAGAAGGAACATTATATAATTAAACAAGATTGAGTATATAGGGATACTGTGCTGATGTTACTTCATGGAGTATTTTAAAACACCGAGAGCTCAGATAGCAGAATACAAATGGACTCTGAAATTTGAGTATTTCCTGGTAGTGACATCTTCTTGACAATATCAATGAGCTAAGAGAGAGATTCTTGGCTAAATTTGTCCAAATGAAAGCAAAAAGAACATCATCCTGTGACATGTCCACATCACCTTTTACAACTTTCTCTTATGAATACAAGAAAAAAGACCTAATTCAAATAAATTAATAGTGCGTGACGTTTCGGTAACAGCGTTATTACCATCTTCAGACAGAAAAATAAATGAAATAAAAATATCAGAGTATATTCCTAAATAGTATTGTTATCAAGTGTGTGAACAAGATTCATGAACATGCTGTGATAATCTTTTCTCATTCTTTTTGTGATGATGGTAACAACACTGTTACCGAAACGTCACTCACTATTTTTTTGGATTAGGTCTTATTTTCTTGTAGCTATAATCTATAATCCAAATTGTGCTGTATCATTTCTATTATTAAATTAAATTTTAATATTTTCACGTTTAATAATTATATTCATTATATATACAACAGAAGGAATCGTAGAATAACATTGTTATAGAAGAGACCAAAGATAAACGCGACGAGTTACTTTATTTGAAGAGAGCTGCGAGCTTTCGGACAATAACCCCCTTCAACAGTCTACTTATTACCTTAGGTATTCTCCTAACAGCCTGTTGAAGGATGATGTTGTCCGAAAGCTCTCAGCCTTTTAAATAAAGAAACGGGTCGCGTTTATCTTGGGTCTCTTCAATAACAATAGCATTTTTAATTTAAAATTATTTTTTTTGACACTTTCGGTTTTATTAACTATTTTACATTTTCACTGATTAAGGCCATATCCTGACCCATGATAAACAGGTTTGCTTTTTGTCTAAATTTTTCAAAACTGGTGTTATGACCCATTTTTCCATACCTTAACGTTCTGTACTGGGGTGATGCCTCAAAATGCATTGTTTTGAGGCATTTTCATCATGAAAGGTACCTATTTCGGTACAATATATCTCATTTTTATATAACATATATATGAAAAATAATTTTAAAAAAAGGTTAGGTGTTGATATTAAAATAAAAAGGCATATCCTGACTAGGAGCACATGTGTTTTTCAGATGGCAGAACGCCATTTAGTAGAACAGAAATCAACCAAACATTCAATCAACCTGTTCCCTGATATTTGCCAACCCAATTTCTTGATAAATCGAAAAAAGCCATTTACGAACGCGTTTGGCGCTTTTGGTGCTTGTCAGCGTGGAGCAGGCTGTACCACTGCGACCAAAAATATTATTGGGTTCAGAGGCTACTTGGAAAAACAAGAAATGGGTATTTAAGGCCAAACTTGCGTAAATATACTTAACATGTGAAAAATAATAGGAAAAAATAAAAAGGTCCGGTGTTGATATTGAAAAACAATAGAAAAAAATATAAAAAAATAATATATATATGTAGTATATTTTGGGTTAGTTCACAACCTTCTTCTGGTATTTATTATAACCCCATATCTATATAAAAATATGTATCGACCTTGTAGAAATGGATGTAACAAATAAACAAAGAGGCAAAGGTAGACCAGACGGCGACAACGACCAACGGCGCCAGAAGGTGGCGTGATTACAGGAGCCAATCAGGACTCACCCTCATATGCGGGGTCCAGTATAAAAGGGCCCAGAAAATGAGACAAAGTAGTTGTTTTCAGAGTGACGCCGTTATACGGTCGGTCGGATCTCTCACCCCTTCTTCTATCCGCGAGTAGGCTTAGGGCATCCGCGGCGCCCGTGGTCCGACTGCCTTCGTCCGTGGTCTATCTCTGCCTCTTGGAGCTACCATCTAGACCTGCCTCTGTCCCTTGCTGTCCCCGTGCGGGAATCCCATCACGCACCCACGACCACGACTGCCCAGTACATTCCACGTCGGCTTAGTCGGGGTTACTACATATATATATAATATTTAAAAGGTATTTGTGCCCATGTCGACCTATAATAAAGTACCTAAAATCTGATTCCAGTAGAAATCACTTATATTGAACACAGGTTTCTATAGTCTGCACACAAATAATTTGTTAAATTACCTTATATATTTATTATAAAAAAATTCCGTTGATTTTTTGAATATTATTGAAATATAGAATTATTACTTGCTGATGTTGATTATATTGAGCATACATGAGCATTTTGGCAATAGTATGCAGTATATGGGTATTTTATGATATTGTTATGCAGTAAAGGTATTTTATTATATTACAGTCGTGGTAAAAATAATAAAACAGTTTTAATTACAATTTTCTTTAATTGTTCTAATGAAACAATTTAAGAAGAAATACCCGATTTGAGGCGCGAAGAAGAGAGAAAATAAAATATTACTTATTTACATATGTACAGAAATATTTGAATCGGCCAACGGGAAACAACAACAATGGGTTTTATAAAGGGAAAGTCGCGACATCTGGCGGTCAACCTTACAGAGTAATTTGTTCTGGAAATTTTAATTTAAAAATAAAATAACATTTCTATATAATATATATATGTAGTAGAAAGAGCCATTTTGTTTAGAGAAATATAAAATTTCACCACTCAATGATGGTTAATCTTTTTGAAATATATTTTCGAAAAATTGAAAAATATTTTTATTAGGTATCAATAAAACGTGGTTCACATTTCTAATTATATCGGGATTCCTCTATAATAATAATATATTTTCAATTTGACAATCTTCTCAAGTGCACCTTTATTTATATCAAGGCATATATAACTTCTATAATGTCTATAACCTTAGAGAAAATCTATAAATAAATTACAAAAAACCCAGGTTTAGAAATAAATATTTGAACGAATACAGGGACAGTTCACTTTTCTTTTAGAAATACCTTCTATGGAAGGATGTCTAGATTTTAATTTTAGATTTGGAACTCCTTTATAAATGTAATAAACTTTGGATATTGTCTCGTTGTATAGATTCCATTTAATAATACATTCTGCATTAAAATATTTTGGTTGACACCTTTATTTCTTATATATAAATGTGATGGTAAATATGATTTTTCTATATTCTCGAATTAAACAATTATGACTTGTTCCATATGTAAATACCTGTTTTCTTTCCTCTTTTCGCTCTCCACTTCTCCCATCCATATTTCCATTTTTTTTTTATTCTTCTTATTTTTTATTCTTTCTTATAATCTGTATATATTTACCATATGTATATAATCTTTCTCCATTTCTTATTTCCCACTTTCATAGGTTTCTCCGTCTTGTAACCCCAAGGAGAATCCTCTGTAAGACCAGTGTGTCTTAATAAAGGCTTTTGTGTGTGTGTGTGTGTGAATTAAACGATTAAACAATATATTTATAATAAAAGATATAAAAAAGTGTCAGTTTAAGCTGAATTTGATAGCTGTGTGTATAGCTGATATTAGTAAAAACCTCTTTCTCTAGAAATATATTGTCACTTAATAATTATTTTAAATATTCTGTTGTATATCATCATAAATATTTGCATAGTCATCACCCCTTACCCCATGCTTGTATATTATTACTTGTAAATAAAATTTCAGAAATAGTTTGCATTCTAATCAATAAATTATTTTTACTTAAACTTTTGCTATACTCGTTATCACTACCGTGACAATAATTTATTAATCAACGATCCAAGATAAAAGTTACAAGAGAATGATATCCATACCAAAAGTATAACTTCTCCCTTTGATTATATATCATAACGATGCACTTGTTATCTCCTGTTGTGTATGTAAAAAGATGAAGATTATTTGCATTTTTTAAAGCCTCATTATGTAAAAATATATGTGTATATAAATCAGATATTTTGTTGTTGGCCAGTCGGAAGAATAAGAGCTAAATAAAGAGTCATGGTTAAGTTTGAGTTGCTGTACGTCTAATTACGACACAACATCTCCCAAGTTAAAAATAACTAACTAGTGATGATAAAAGGTTAGACATAAACCAGTTTCAGACAAATATAAACAATTTATATACCATAGATTCGAAATTTGTTCCTCATCAGTATATAGACGGCTTCGGTTTTATAACATCCTTTAACATCATTAGGAATGTTTTTACTAGGGTGATGAACAAGAGCTTGGTTCTGTAGCATAATTAATTGGATTTATTTTTGGTACAGACAATTATATATATTGATTATAATAATAGGCGATAAAATATATATTTTATATAAAATTTTGTAATATATTTTACCATATGTATATCCAAATAACCAAGTTTATCGAATAAATAAACGACTCCATTATCAAAAAAGAAAACAATCAAGGTTATATTCAAATAGGTAAAGGCTTTTACTACCAAAATATTTATCAAATTCAGTTCAAATATTGTTACCCATTGAAAGAGGAGAATAAAGGTTATGGCTTTGATATTTGAACCCACTAGTCTGTTATCGGTTCTTGAGGAAAGATTCAGAATGACGCGCTTGCGTGTGAATGGCCTCTCAATCAAGCTTCATTTACACGCAGACGTGGTATCGTCAGCGAAAATGTTAAGAACTCTCACCAATGATGAGCCAAGTCCTTCCAAAATGTTTCCTTCGCAGAATAGCCATTATAGAAAGTTATTTTGTTTTAAATATATATATTGAGTAAAATTAATCAGGTCTCCAGGGAAAGTGTATTTTCAAACATTTTTATTATTCTGTAGCTTTCGGGCACGGACGTCCTTCTACAGGAGAAAACCTGGTATAATAATTCGCCAATAGAACACGAGTTAAATATAATCTGATACTATTTTACATAATTTTATAAAATTCTATAGATATGATAGAGAATAATAAAAATGTCTTGAAAATATACTTTTCCCTGGAGGAATGATTATTTTTACTCAATATTGATGCAATAGATTATTTTATAGAGTATATATATGTAATAATGTGTTGGGGTTTGGTAAGCCTGTTGTAGAACCTCGTCGACTCTCGCTATAAGTTGTGGCAACCGAGGGTCAAACCTGTAGTAACCGAGAGGGACAGCCAGGGCGTGGAGAGTTTTCCAGTACCTCTCTGCACCTTGTAGGACCTTTAACAGTTCTCACAAAGTACAGGCAGTCGTGGTCGAGGCAGAGTGGAAAAAGCTTGGGAATGTCCACACACACAAAACGAAGCGACACAGTTGTCGAAGGAAAATTCCTTGAATAGATAAAAAGCGAGCCAAAAGCAAGATGGAGATAGTTGATTTCTTACTGTTTTACATGGTCGATGAGTTGGTCCTTGGAGACGATAAGGGGTGACGCTGACCGGAAGACTCACTGGAACTGAACTGGCTGTTGCTACGTGGGGTCCTATTTATATAACTCGTTGGACCAGGAAGGGAACCAGGAAGTATTGCCTTTCTGCACGTGTCCGCCAATCGACACTGGCACCAGTCTGTCGGCTTCCATCTATCTTTAGAAGTTACTTTGTGATTTACTCTTAATCTTGCTTTTAACTCAACTTTTAATCTATTATATAGTTTTATTTATTCATCCTCAGTACATTACATATGGGGATACAAGGACACACGTCAATTATGCGTATAATTAGTTATAGTTTATAATTAGTTCTATATACAACATGACAATCTTGTTATACGTATTATAATATAGGGTTATTGGTTTAAATTATCATAGATGGGCCCCGGGAGTGAAAGGGTTTATCCGGGTTTAAGCGGGTAAAGCCTCTCTAACACAGGTAAGTAATTAAAATTTCTTTAATTAATTAAAACTGTGAGGGTAAAGGGCTATAACAAGATGTTTATTTGGCTATATCTGAAAATTATAAAAATAAAACTTATGTTTAATTTAAAAGTTATGATATTCATTATAAAAGAGAACTGTAGATAAAACCTTTGTTTGCTAAAAAATAATGATGATAAAAAATGATGTTCTAAAAGATTGTTGGCGGGCGTTGGAAAGGGTTAGGGGTTGAAGAATATGCAATTGTAAGTGTTGCACAGACAATCAAATACTGAGATCCAGGTGCAAAGCGAGGATATAGACTTGTGCGTCTTCCTAGGCAATGTTTCACCTGCGATCCTGTATAAGGTTACAGTGCTTTGTCACAATTGTAGGGTTATTGGGTTGAAAAGTTTGTTGAAGAAAAGAATTAATACGATTGAAAGGGGTGGTAGAGCCATGCGATAAGTAGAATTGTTGTAGCGACAGTAGGTGGTCTGACTTGACTTGAAATCAAAGGTTGATTGTGGTCCGCTAGAGCTGAAAAAAATTGAAAGTTGAAAAAAGTGAACGCTTTGTGCATGCGTTGGTGATGTGCTCTGCGGATGATTGAAATAAACTTTTGAAACGTGTTCAGACCAAAAGTCGAGACTTGTACTTCTGGGGAACTGTGTTCAAAGAGTTTGTTGAATTAAGAAATCAAAAAGAAAAAATGTCAAGCAGTACTGTCGTTTCTACGATGGTTTGAAGCAATGGCTGAAATAGGTAGTGAAAAAGTATAGGGAAGTGATTAGTAAGAATTTGATTGTTGAAAACGATTGTTGTATGCCCGATAGTTGCTGATAAATAAACATTGTCATATAATAAAGTTATTTAAATAAAAATATAGTGAATAAAAAGATAAAAATATGATTGCGGATAAAAAAAAAAGTATAAGTGGATAAGATCAAACATGTACTATATGAAAGATATAATAATAATTTGTAAAATATAAAAGATATAATAATGAATTAAAAATGATTATTGAAAGAATTAAATGTTTTGTCATACTAAAATAATATCATGAAAAATAAAATTGTTAAAATAAAGTTGTTAAAATAATGTTGGAATAAAAATTTGATTATATAATTGAAAAGTAAAAAAAATAAAAATAATTATTCAAGATTTTATACAAAGTTATAATATAATTAAAGGTTATTAATGATTAGATAAATGTTAAGTAGTGAAAAATGGAACAAAAATTGTCTCTTTTGAAGAAAAGTTAAAAGAAAACAAAAATATTCGTTCCTGACAAAAAAAAAGGAACATATTCACACAATGTCTAGGTGTAGGTCCAAGATTATTGGTGTCTTTAGTTTGACCTACGGGGAGGCAATGTGGTCCTATGTCGCTTTGGTCCGGTCTGAGAAGTTGGTCTTTGCCAGATCTTCCCGATTATATTATGTGAGACCAGACGGGGAGCGATCTTGATCCCTAAAATGATGTCAGTGTAGTGGAAGAGGGGACTTTGGATACATGAAGTGTGTAGTGCATGTCTTAGACGCTAAAAAGATTGCAGAGCGTTTTATGCGGTTGGTCTGCAAAATATTTAGGTGAGCCTACCCAAACGCCGGCTTGTTACCTTTGGGAAAAATCATTTAAAATATTAATTTAACAGATCTTTTTTCCATGTAACATTGCGTTACATATGGAGAAATGAGAGGTTAAATCCTTTTTTATTCCTAACGAGAGAGCCGGTAATGTTGTGTATTGTTCGTATTAAAAGCGTACCCAAAAGTCATATAATTGAATGGTTGTTCTTTTGCGTCAAAAAAATTCCACACTGGGCGTGCAAACAATGTAAAAGTTGTAAAACACACGATGATAATTAAAGATATAAAGTTTAATGATATTTTTTTCAATATTAAAATTCAAATTAATAAGTGAATTGGGTATTTATTGGTAAGTCAATTAGTTTTAGGTGCTGCAATCTATCCGTCCTGCGAGTTGGATCACGTGTCAGGTACAGGCGAACTGCAACTGGAGGTGTCATTTTAACATGGTGGCTGCAATTGGTGTCGATATCCTTTGATGCCGACCGACGCAGCTGTTGTTTATTGATGTTGGCGGGCGTTGTGAGTCACCCTGCTGGCTGGAAGAAAATTCCTCTGCCTCCACTGTGGTAATTGTTTTCTGACCTAATTGAAAATACTGGGATTTAAATGTAAAAAAGGCTGTGAGCTTGTAGGCGGTATAATTCGGAATAATTGTGTCTCGAAGATATCTGGAGTCAAATGATTGAATTCAATGAAATATACATCTTGAGGCAATCGCTGTGGGTGTTGAACGAATCGGGGCTGTGGAGGTGTTATATACAACACATCCTCTGTGTAATATTTTAATTTATTGACATGTATGGTGTCACTGTCTCTATTGAGAGGCTGATTTGGGCGATCTATTCGAACGACAATGGGTGAAATGATTTCAATTATTTTGTAGGGTCCAGTAAAATATGGTGCTAATTTACCTGTGTCGGGATGTCTGTAATTTTTTACCAAAACAAGATCATTCTCTTCGAAATGTGGTGTTCTGTGCTGCTTATCAAATGTTTCTTTATCTTTTTTATGTTTATTTTGAGTACGAGAGCTTGCTATCTCTCGAGCTATATTTATCTCGGGATATGGGTTAAGATGAGTTCTTAGATCTGGGGGGATAACATTGAACATTAAGTAGGTAGGTGGAAAACTTGTGACAGAATGGGGTGTGTTATTGTACGTCTGAGTGACGCGTTTAACTAGTTGAGTCCAGGAAGCTTTCGGATTTTCTAGATAAGCTAGTCTGAGCTTGCCTGTAATGGTCGCATTTAAGCGTTCTATTAAACCGTTTGCTTGTGGGTTATTGCTGGTAGTTAGTAGAGGTTGTATACCATGCATTATTAGAAATTTACGGAATTTTTCTGAGGTAAAAGCGGGCGCTCTGTCAGATAACAGACGTTTTGGAGATCCTTGCTGTAGTACAGTCTTGAGGGTTTGAATGTACGTTAGGGTATTGGTGGACTTCGATGGAAAGGTCCAAGCATATCGCGTTAAATGATCCACTATTACGTGTAGATAGGTCTTGGAGTGTCCATATTTCGAAAATCCAGCTATGGTATCTATAGAGATTAAGTCGAATGGTTGTTGAGGTGGTGGAATTTGTCCGAGGGCACCATAGGGTTTACCTTTGGGCCTTTTAATGATTTGGCAGGTGTGACACGACCTGACAAATTTTTCTATAGATTTAGAGATACCTTTCCAGTAGTACTGGGTAGTAATTATGCGGGTCATCTGAGAGATGCCTGGGTGGTTATATTCTTGGTGAACTTTGTTCATGAGAGTATGTTGCAGGGTTTCGGGAATTATTATTTTAGTTACACCTTTTCGGGTAATGGTATGTAAGCCGTTTGTATCAATGTTGAAGGGGGATTCTGTTGGTTGATGATGTTTTATAATATCAGTACTGATAAATCCTACAAAGAGGTTTCTTGAGAGTAAATCTGCCTCATACTGTTGACTGCCATTGATGTAGTGTATTTCGTAATTATAGGTAGATAGTCTCAGGCTCCATCTAAATAGTCGGCCTGACGGATTTTTTATAGTTTTAAGCCATTGTAAAGCTTGGTGATCTGTGTATATGGTGAATTTTATACCAGTGAGGTATATTCGGAATTTGTCTACACTTTCGACGATGGCGAGGCACTCGAGTTCGGAAACGGTGTAGTTTCTCTCATGTGCTCTAAGGGCGCGGCTAAAATATTGCACAGGATGTATTTGTCCGTCTGGATGCACCTGTTTGAGTATGCCGGCAATCCCTTGGGTGGATGCGTCGCAATAAAGGCGGCATGGTAAACCGACTTGATACAAGTGTAGTACTGGTTTACTGGTTAAACTTTCTTTGAGAGTGGTGAAAGCTTGTTGACAGTCTAGGTCCCAATTCCATTTTACATCTTTTTTAAGTAGTTTATTTAAAGGTGCTCGTAAGCGGGCATAATCTGCTATAAACTTATTATAAACGTTTACTGCTCCTAAAAATGATTGTAGTGTTTTTTGATTGGTAGGTGGTTTTATGGCATTTATGGTATCAAGGTTGCGCGTCTGTGGTGCATAAGTACCTGCGGTAACAGTGTATCCTAAGAAATCTATTTTTGTTTTAAAAAATGAACATTTATTATAATTAAGTTTGATGTTTTCGTGTTGACACACTGTTAGAAATTGTTGTAGGTGTTGTAGATGATCCTCTAAGGTGTCTGAAAAAAATAATGAAATCGTCGAAGTAATGGGTAACAAAATTTAGTTTATATTTTTCAATGACCTGGTTTATGGCACGATGGTATATCTGTGGTGAATTTTTAAATCCGTAAGGAAGTCTACAAAATTCGTACTGACTATCTAACGTCACGAAAGCTAGTAGATTACGTGAGTTAGGTTCTATTTCCACTTGCCAATATGCGGATGCTATATCTACAGAAGAGTAGTATTTGGCTTTTGATAATTTGTCAAGAATGGTTTCTATTAAGGGTAAAGGATGTACGTCTGGAGCGATGATTTCATTAAGTTTTCTGTAATCAATACAAAAACGTTTCGTTTGGTCACGTTTGGTAACAAGCGTTATGGGACTGGCATAAGGTGAAACTGACGGGGCAATGATTCCATATTGGAGCATTTGTTCTATTTGGGTTTGTATTTCTTGTTGGTCGTGTAGTGGCACTCTATATGGGCGTAATGCTATTATTTTATCTGTGGTGGTATTGATTTTTACCGGTGGTATGTTCAATTTGGGCACATTGTATTTATTAGTAGAGAACACTTGTGAGAATTCATATAGAATTCGGTGGAGTTCGTGTGGACAATGTTCTAACTGAGGTGCCGCATTAGAAGGTATAGAAATCTCAATATCATGGGTAGGAGAAATAGTGGGTGATACAATAGTGGGGGAACATATAATTGGGGTAGGGTCCGCCACGTGTAAACAGGACTGGTGCGAGGGGAAAGTGGTAAACATATCAGTTTCCCTCGGTTGAGTGGGACATAAATCCTGTTTGCACTTGGTGAACTTATAGACATTCGTTGGGAGAGCATCATTATTTTGATAAATTTGGAGATTATTAAAATCTATAATTAATTTAAATATTTTAAGGGTATTAATAGATAAAATACCAAAAGGTAGTGAAGCTTCTACTATAAAAGATTTTAGTTTTTGGGTGAGGTTACCGAATTTAAGTTTTAAAAAAATATATCCAAGGGTATTTACATTGTGGGCTATTGCATTTATAGTTAAACTGTATTGATGGATATTAATTTTATATGGTAATCTATTTTCTATGGTTCTTAAAATATCTAAGTTAAGTAGGTTTATAGATGCTCCCGTGTCTATTAAAAAGGGCAAGTTTACATTTGGTGACAATTCAGTCCATATTATTAATTGTTCAACGAAAATAAGTTTCAGGTTTTCCTACCGTTGAGCTGCTCGCGGGGCTTGCAGAGTCGTCTTGGCTTGCAGCTTGGACTTGGGGAACATGGTTCGGAGGTTGGACCTTGGGCTGGGTGTGGGTACCACGTTTTGGTACAGTGGTTGTGCGTGGTCTGGCGCTGTAGACTGGGCGTGTTCGGTCCCGTGGGAACCGTTGTTCACACTGGGAGTGCCAGTGCATGGCATTTCAATACTTGCAAGGCGAGGGGGGAGATGTAACTGGGTACGTTACACGTGATGGCCGCTGGTTGTTGTACCGCGGTGGTGGGTTGTGGTAGGTGGGGTGTGGAGCCTTGTCTACTTGGCGCTGGTTCACTGCACTGGTGGCACACTGAGTTATTCTTGACACTAGGTCGAACCATTCCTTAATGGTGTTTGGCTGCACAGTTGCGACTAATCGCTGGTCTGCGACGGGTAGTCCGTCGGTCAGAGATTCAATTAAAATGTCGGCGGGTAGGTCGAGTTTCATACCCATAACCGTTTTGTTTTGGTAGTAGTTTTCAAGGGACATTTGGGGTGTCAATTTGATTGCCAAAAAGCGTGCAAACGACGCTTCTGTCGTTGCTGGGAATAAGTCTATCAGTCTCTGGCGGGCTTCAATATAATATAACCTATCTAACCGTAGGCTTCGGAAATATTGGAGGGGCTTACCTTGTAGGTAGCAGGGTAATTTACGTAGGCGATCTGTGTAGGTCAGTTCAGTTCGGTCTGCTTGGGCATCGAAGTTGTCGAAAAAGCTTTGGGCTTCAAAAGTACCATCGTATGGACTTACGTCTATCTCCCTAGGAGATCGGGCGACCAGTAACTTACTCAGAGCATCGGCGATCTGTGTCAGCGGGTCTGCGGAGTTATCTTGGGGTGGCGATGTTTCCTCTTCCTCAAATGTCGTCTCTTGTTTGGGGATAGTTTGCTCGGCTGTATCGTTGGACGGGTTGGTTTGCTCCTCCATCTTGCTTCTTGGCTCTTTTCTATCTGGACAGTCTTTTTACCTTCTTCGTTGTGGTCTCCTTCGTTGTGGTTATCCTGTCGACTCTCTGTAATAATGTGTTGGGGTTTGTTAAGCCTGTTGTAGAACCTCGTCGACTCTCGCTATAAGTTGTGGCAACCGAGGGTCAAACCTGTAGTAACCGAGAGGGACAGCCAGGGCGTGGAGAGTTTTCCAGTACCTCTCTGCACCTTGTAGGACCTTTAACAGTTCTCACAAAGTACAGGCAGTCGTGGTCGAGGCAGAGTGGAAAAAGCTTGGGAATGTCCACACACACAAAACGAAGCGACACAGTTGTCGAAGGAAAATTCCTTGAATAGATAAAAAGCGAGCCAAAAGCAAGATGGAGATAGTTGATTTCTTACTGTTTTACATGGTCGATGAGTTGGTCCTTGGAGACGATAAGGGGTGACGCTGACCGGAAGACTCACTGGAACTGAACTGGCTGTTGCTACGTGGGGTCCTATTTATATAACTCGTTGGACCAGGAAGGGAACCAGGAAGTATTGCCTTTCTGCACGTGTCCGCCAATCGACACTGGCACCAGTCTGTCGGCTTCCATCTATCTTTAGAAGTTACTTTGTGATTTACTCTTAATCTTGCTTTTAACTCAACTTTTAATCTATTATATAGTTTTATTTATTCATCCTCAGTACATTACATATGGGGATACAAGGACACACGTCAATTATGCGTATAATTAGTTATAGTTTATAATTAGTTCTATATACAACATGACAATCTTGTTATACGTATTATAATATAGGGTTATTGGTTTAAATTATCATATATATATGTAGTAACATTCTCAAATTCTTACATATATATCAAAATTTCTTTTTTTATTCTAAAATTATCAATTCTAAAGTTGAAATTGTTTTGAATTGTTTTAAACCATCATTATTCAACATAATGTTAAATAAGCCTCCATTTAAATATATTCTTAATAAATTTTCATTTAAAAATTCCAAAAATGTAAACATAATGCGTAATGAGTTAATAACCCAGCAATTAAACTTCAAGAGTCAACACTACATTAGCAAATGTAAAAATGGAATAATAAACAATAATTATGCAAAAAATGAAAAGCCCAGAAGACAAAACAAATAAGTCAGACGAAATGGGCCGGTCATTAGCACGAAGCCGCCATTACCATCAAAATGGCGCCAAAACTTCATCTGCTGCCACGTTATTTGGGAAGCCTTTGTCCGCCAGACGATTACTTGGAAATGTTCTTTTGGGAATTTATCCAACCAACTGTTGTTAATAATAATGCTCGAATATTTTTGCTTATTATACATACATATATATGTACATATATATATATTCTTTAAATATTTTATCTCTACTCCCCCATCATTCAATAGATATGCTATATATTTCTGAATATTATAAATTATACGCATAAATTTCTTTTAACCGCACAGTGAAGATTATTTTGATATTATTATGATAATTATCTCACATTTTTATGTTTAAATATTACCTCAAAACCATATAATTGAAACATAAAATATCAATAGTTAAAACTTAGACGTTATGTGATAGCTAAATCATAATATTTCTCGTATCAGGGCCAGAATTTCGGCAGGAAATTCCAGAATTCTAAATTCCATACCGCAGGTCATATGC
>CP092866.1:65408080-65572623 GCA_030710605.1 Cordylochernes scorpioides
TGTAAAAATAAATGTGGTTAATATCTCGAGACCAGATATCATTTTCAATCCTCCGTGTTCATTTTATCATTCTGACAATGAA
Source organism: Cordylochernes scorpioides (assembly GCA_030710605.1). Taxonomy (NCBI): domain Eukaryota; kingdom Metazoa; phylum Arthropoda; class Arachnida; order Pseudoscorpiones; family Chernetidae; genus Cordylochernes; species Cordylochernes scorpioides. The sequence goes on from CP092866.1 coordinate 65,408,163, forward strand.
AGAAATATATACAGAGCACTACAAGATTGCGAACAAAACCAATGTCTAAATAGCTGTTGCTTCTGATCAGGAAGTATCTTATGTAAGACAATAGAGCCCAAAAAAGGGATATTTTTCTATAATAATTTTATATTTCATATATAATTTATATAAACTATATAGAACATAGTTATTGTGGCGTAACGGATAACACGTTTAACTACAAATCATTGGATTCCAAGATCGACGAAATCTGACAGGTCTGATTTTTAAATAGCTTTAGTGTTATCTCCTGCAATGATATTTTGTACACACTTTTTCTCGGTTTGAGCTCGACCAAAGCATGTACCATGCTTATAATCAAATAGTTTACCTGTATATGTTTAATTGATAAACTAAAACAGACACATTTTCTAATAATCATCAGCTTCTGGTATCAGGTTTCAGAGAAAGGCCTTCTATGTGAAAAAGTCTCTAGGTGTGTTCCTTAAAATCTGTGTAAAAGTATATCCAGGTATGAAAATTCGAAACTATTATAGACGCGTATGATTCTTTTAAAAATTAATATAAAATAGTTTCGAATTTTCATAACAGATGGAGCACTAATACATCATAATATCCAGGTAGTTTTATAAACTTTATAAAAGTTTATTTTAACAATCATTTAGCTTATTTTATAGTTATATTAGCACAACAAAAATACAGTATAGATCGGGAGACGTTAGGGGTTTATTAGTTTAATATTAAAACTTTGGGGGAATTTCTTCATCAAAGAAAGATATAAAGACGTATAATAATTAAGACAACGCTAATAAATTCATTCATTAAATAGAAGAAAATCACAAGACAGGGAGAAAAGTTTCTTTCATATACACTCAAACTTTATTAAGACCACTGGTCTTATATATATTCTCCGAAATGAAGAGTGTGTCCACAGATTAGGTTGTTCCTTTATATATTTAATGTTTGTACAATCTATCGGGAAAATTAATCTTCTATAGGTACAATATATTTTGTGATATATATTGTACTCGTGGAAGGGCGATTGGCTCGAAAGCTGGTATAAACGTCATATATATAATAAACCTTTCTTTCTCTCTTGAGATTTTTTTTCCAGTAATAAAGAGATATTTTAAGTTGAATGTTTGCAATAAATGCATATATGTATAATTAGAGTATTTACATATTTTCAATAATTTCTGCTTTAGTGATTTTATTTGCATAACTATTATTGTTGGATGAATATGTGTTCCCCTTAATCAATCCCTACTATACCATACCGATGTAATACCTTACATAATGTCAGGCGGCGAGACAAAAATCCCGGATATCAGAAACACATTAACTTAATTAGAGAGTCTAATGAAAGGTATTGATTGGAACAAACCGGTCATTACAGGAGGTCTGGGGTGGAGATTATGTTACCGCCAGTGTCGTCAGATCTACCTGCTTATTACATTTCATCCGGCCACATTGGTATTTAAATAATTCACAGAAGGTCTCGTAGAATTAAGTTAATTGTAAACTTGGCGCTCCCTCCCTCTGTCTTGATATTGTTGCCTGGTTTAGTTTGCCTTATCTTGAACACCCTTTAATTTGCATATTCAAAAGTTTGCATACCAGTAAAGTTCTTATAGAAAGAGGAGCCATGACGTCATTCTACCGCTGTATGGTGATTGGTTCATTAATACTTCCACCCAATACGTTCTTATATGTTTTAATACTGAATATGTTGGAATTTTTGTAAAATTCAACTTGCTTGGCGAATATTTCTTTATACTAATTTAAAAAAAAAATAGATTACGCCGTAAATGTTTAAAACAAGTTTTAATTTAGCTGATGCTGGGCGTTCCCATGAGTTTATTGAATTTCTCTTTTATATAAAACAGTTGTGACGTCACACACCTTTCTCTTTTATAATTCTTAGAACTGAAATTCTCACATTATAAATAATATCTTAGGAGAAAGTTAATATATATGTGCAATATTAGTTCATTAATTTGTATAAAGAAGTTTTTTAAGAGCTTGAAAAAGCGAACTAATGGCATTATCTTCTGTCTTTGTACGACATCAGATAATGATGATCAGGTAATGATATCTGACACAAAGTTGTCATCCATTCTCACTACACCCGAAAATTGACATAAATTATCGTTCAATGTATTGTTACGTCGTACCCAGACGCTATTCGTGTACTTTGTCTACTCAGGATGCCATAAAGATACACATATGAGTTCGCAGGGATACAGCTAAAGTTAGCGCTTTATTATGTCTCACTTAACAGAAGGAATACAATGAGTTGGACTTGCCATCAACTTCCCCGTCAGAAGTATCCTTGGCGTGGTGGATGTCACTCTTGTGAAGCTTCCCGCTCCACACTATTCAAGTCCAGCCTGGACTTACACCGCCTTGTAGGCCGCTCCGATGTCAGGCTCTCCTGGTGCTGCTTTAAAGGATCATCCAGTCGCCCGGAGGCAAGTCGCCACTTCCTCTTCTCACCGCAGATGTAACCAGACTCTGTCCTCCCCCACACAGAAACGCTGTCTTTAGCGCCTACCACATGGCAGCGGGGGCCGCTAGAGTATACCCCTCTTCCCCCAACTTTACTCTGGTATCTTGGCCTTTACATCCACGTTACAGTATTAACGGTTAGGCAGGAGTGTCACTAGGGGATTGGTGGCAAATACATATTTTCGGCAGCCACGAACCGGGATCGAAACACACATTTATCACTTTTTCTTCAACAACGACCACCAATTTTTCCACTAGTCAATATCCACAAGTTTATTTATTTTTGATTCTATGAACCTCGAGTCCTTCAAAAGTTCAAACACCTACTAGAAAGTGCAAGTAGCCCTTTGAAGAACTGGCACACTTATATGTGTAAAAGTCGAACTGCTTACTACATATTTAGACATAGATGAAAATATTTGTTACTTTTAGCGTCTATTTTTACGGCAGAGGTGACCTTTATTTGACATATTTAGACATGTGGTGTACTTATAGTAAAGGCCAGTCACTAACTAACCACAACGACTATCAAGGCCTGTACTGCGTCTACCTGGATGGTAATTTGGCCGGGAGAAATTTTATCTACAAAAGGTTAAATCACAACTCCCGTAAAATAAGCGCAAAACCTATGCGCCAACTAACGATCGTCGTTGCGATTTAGAGAACTCGGGTCGGTGATAAAGTTAAAACTCTAGATTTAGAAATTCTGAAAATGTCACGAATATTTCGTAATTCTCATATAATCCAATACCGTTCTGGACTGACGAACACCATAGCCCAAAACCATGGTCTGGGAGTTCTGAATGTGCCAAAGCTGCGACATTGTCGCCGATATGATCATGTTAGATTTCAGAGACGGTCGACAAATAACGCATAGTTTGCGCTTATTTTGACAGGAGAGGTGAGCTTTCATTTTACATATGTTGTTTTTATTGTTGTCGTGTCCAATGAAGTGCCTCAGATCTCTCCATACATCTCTTCACAGCAGTCGCAATGTCCTCTATCATCGGTGTGTAAAGCTGCTGTACTGAGTCTATGCAAATTTCTGCAAGGCTGCGGCCATTTCTGGATATGTGAATATGTGGATAACTATTAGTTCCACAACAGGACAATTGTTGCATGTCCTGTAGGTTCTCGTGCCATCTGGGTGTATTGTCATTCCTTTGTAATGTTTCATTCTGAGTCTTGTGATTGTTTTTGTTATTCTTCTCTCAGCGCGTTTTTGTTTTTTTATTTATGTTTACTTGGGATAAGTAAAAAGGGAAAATATATTGAATTATCAAGTCGGTTGGAATCTCTCTAAGCCATCAAGCATGGCCTCCAGCTAGAATAGCAAGTCGAATTATAGGATTGATCTGATACTTTAATTCGAATTATTGCGTGAAATTCTCCAAGTCAACCGAGATACTTGTCATTTGGCTTGTTGAGTTGAATTCTAAAGACTATTTCACTAATTTGATTCAAGGATGAGAATAAACTTAAAGGCAAATTAAAATAGCCATTGTGTGAAATCAATTATGGACTTCTGAATTTTACAATAGCCAAGAATTTTAAAATGAAATTGACCACCATAATGAAACATATACGATACAAAACGAATGAACTGGGCAATGCTCGAGTGTATGTCGAGTAAGGTTTAATATCAGAGTGAATATGGAATATATTTATAATACAATATAATGAGGCTTATGATTGTAAAACGACATTTGAAAATTATCCCGCATGTGTTTCTTTTGAACGAAAAATCTAAATTTATTTTTTAAGAAGAAATAAAACGATTATTTATAACCTTAGAGATGAACCATATCTGCCCGGTAATCGGAACACTGTGGGTTCGATTCCCATCCCTGGACACTTTTATTTTTCCTTTTATCAATACTCTTTACAATTCATCCTTTCATACTTCATATCTAAGGTTGGAAATAATCGTTTTTTCTCCTTTTCGGTATTTCGTTTAAAAGAAACACATGCGGGATAATTTTCAAATGTTATGAAATATATTCTTTATTAAAATCAAATTTCCCAACTGAAGAAATAAGTTCTGGGTTATACCGATACTTGTAATATATACAACATGTTAACATATTTGAATGAGAGAGAAGTCAGACGAAATAAAATATTCTTTATGTTATATTTCAATTAAGGGATAGAACTAAAGTGCATATGGGAGTAAACTAGACAGCATTTTACAAAATAAATATGGAAAATACGACTACAAACACAATATAAAACATATAAAATGTGTAAAGATGATCTAAAAGAACATTTAAAAAGATACTCAAAAGGTTCAACATATAATTCTTGAAGTTACATGAGCCCCAACAAATGTTTTATATCAGACGTGTTTCTATATACTGTATGTATACACATGCATTATCATATCCAACACACAGCAACAGAACACACATATGCTAACTATAAAATACCAATTTTATAAAAACAATAAATACACTGAAGATATTACATAGAAAAATAACAAAATATTTATCTATAAATATATTACTAATATAAAAGATAAATATTGATAATTACAATATATTTAATTAATCATAATTCAAAATTATATTTGAAAGTTATATAGACGATTTCGAACAGTGAAGACTTCAATTTTATTAAAAACTTCCACTTTTCCTAAGTCAGAGGTGTTTTATGGGTTAATATTGTTCATCATCAGTTATAAATGTTGGACTTTGAAGCGCTCTGTGTTTACAAGAAGATGTAATAAATCAGGTGAACAATAAATATTGCCAAACGATGGCGAGAGTTAGTGCGGGAATCATTACTTATTTGTATACGGCGGTCATCTGGCCAATAAATATTCCTCCGTCTGCCCACATAATGGAAACTGACGGCCCGAGATCGTCTGGCTCAGACAGCGTGAGGATCTGCTGCCCCGAAATTGGGAATTATATTCATCTTATGGCGCTCCCTGCTGAGGTATAAATGTTTGACTGCGCATGTGCAGAACCTGGCGTTGTAAGTTGGTATATTCTATATTATACAGAGTAGAGTTCTATAGATTCTGCTAGGTTATAAAATGGAATTAATAGTTTATTAATATTCAAATCCCTCTGAGCTAGGTCGTATAAGAAATTAATCTATTTATCTAATTAATTATTATATATAAAATAAAAAACAAGTTTAACCTCGATGAAAATATTCTAGTTAAATAATATCATTACTTATATATAGATCGCATCCTCTTTTTGAATGATATTTATGCTCAACTAGACTTCTGAGATTTTCTTGCGAAACATTTCACAATGCAGGTACATTACTGAAATTAAAAATTTATAAATTGCTACATAAGGATGAAATTAAAATAATAATATTATGTTTATTGGACAAATATATTATATTGAGAATAAAATGTGATTAAGATTTCAAGAAATGTGGAGATAACGATCCTGAAAAATCAGCTTCAAAAGATGCCTCAGTTCATCAATATTGATGACTGTTAACAAGCCAGTTGCTCAACAACCATTGCCCAGACGTTTTCTATTGGTGACAGATCAGGAGAACGTACTACCAGGGCAATAACCGAACATTCTCAGTATGTAGAAATGTCTGTAAAATACAGGAAACATGAACACACAGAGAAGGCTTTGATTTCATACATCCTACAAATGGAGTTATGAAATCAGTCTAATTTTACAAAGATGTGTTTAAACAGGTAAAGTGGGATAAGCCAGTTTTAAGGCTCTAATACAATATAAATTGGCAGGTGTATGTATTCATGTACTAAAATATTCATTTCTTCCTTCAATTATACAATGATACAATACATTATCCTGAAGATAATGAAGATTTGTATTTACTTCTCCTGACGAAGACAAAAGATTTCAGTCGAAACGTTGAGAAAATAAAAAACTCCAACTGGCCGAAGTGTCTATTTTTCATAGAAAAACAATACATTATTTTTTATCACACCAGATATAAACTTCAACGCTAGTGATAAGAAATGAACCACAACACCCATGCTTTAAACTCATTTGAAAAATCCTAAATTAAACAAATAATTATGATTATAAAACAACACTTAAAGTTTCACCGCATAAGTTTCTTTTCTGTGGAAAATCAATATTTATTTCAAAGAGAAATATTTACTATTTCTAACTTTTTTGGATGAAGTATGAAAGGGTGAAAATATGAAGAGTAATGGCGAACGGAAAAATAAAAGTGTCCAGGGGCGGGAATTTTTCCGCTCGCCATTACTCTTCATATTTTCACCCTTTCATACTTCATCCAAAAAAGTTAGAAATAGTAAATATTTCTCTTTGAAATGAATATTGATTTTTCACAGAAAAGAAACTTATGCGGTGAAACTTTAAGTGTTGTTTTATAATCATACGCCGCAGTCCTTTATAAATAATTATGATGGACACAGCACGACACCATAGTATATTGACTGACATTTTGTCTGTATTTGATGAAACTGGTTTTGGGCCTCATTCATTATTACCACCAGTAAAGGTTTTTTACCTTAGTAATAGACATAAAATACATTGTTTTAATGCATAAATTAGGGAGAGGTACCTTTTATTGTTAAATGAATACCATCCATTGTTTAAAACCACATTAAATTAGAATAATTAATAATATAAACCAATAACACTCCATCTGAATATAACTAATAAAAACATTTAGACGCGAATGTTTCTTTTAGAGCAGAATGATCCAATACAGTATTAGACCTCGAAAGAAGCAGTCTGGTAGATTAAAAATTGGCGAAACCGCTGGGAGAGTTCACGACTGATGAGCCAAGATCTCCCAATATTTTTCATTGTAGAAGGACTGTAGATGTTTTATATATGTGTAAAAGAAGCATTGGCGTCTAAATGTTTTCATTTAATATAATTAAAAATAAAATATAGAATCAATAATATCTGATCAAATTTGAATAGAGATAAATCAAGACAATTTTATACTATTATTTATAAATAAATAATTTGATATCATTAACAAAATAGAATAAAAAAATATTAATAAATATTTACAGAACTTATAAAAAAAACCTGACAGATCTCTAATCCTAGAAGAAATTTCCTCTACCAGTTTTCGGTGCTATGCTAATGTACACCAAAGCGTCATTAAAATTCATGTAAAAAAATTGATTATATCTTCTTCCACCAAATTGAATTTTAAAGTAAATCAAAAAAGAAGCTGCAGGACCAGGGATTAGCGATTCTTAACAAATGGTTCTGAAATGGCAAATCAATGGAAATTGTTTATCTATCGTTTGTTTCCAATTGATTGATTGGTTTTCTTGTCATCTGCTTTACAAAAGAAATTCACCATCTTGTATTATTCGCATGTCTATTTTTTATTGCATTTCCTCTTTGTTTCAAATTTGATTTGAATTCTTTTTTATATATGAGATATATGTGTTAAGAAAATTAATCTCCCCTATTACGAAAGAGTATATTAAATAATTACTAGTATATATAATTTTGTGAAAAAATAGTACAATTTTGATATTGTACTGGGGTAAGGTGCATATATTATGAAAAAGCATCTCCTCATCGTGCAACTTAAAGTTTGGCTTGCACCATCTATCGGAATAAATATCAACGAGAATAGTTTATATTTATTCCGATAGATGGCGCAAGCCATCAGCATCTTTCAATTGCACGATAAGGTGATGTCTTATTTTTTCATAATAAATAGTTTTATTTGCGAAAATATATAGAGTGTTATAAAACAATTCACATTAAATATATATATTATTAATATTTAAAATACATTGTATTCAAAGCATATACTATCTCAAATTTTAATACGTTAGTGAAAATTAAGGTGAAAACATAATGATTATGGAGATATGCTTCTTTTTGAAATATTGAATTTCTGGCTTAGCTGAAAAAATAAAACCTTATTATTATATACACCTATACATTTTACATATTTACATATACATGTTGTATGAAATAAATAAATAAATATCTTAATTATTGAAATAATAATTTTCATAATAAATTAAAATGTATTTTGTACACTAAATATTTTATATGAAGTTGTGTAAATTAGTATCTAAAATTATAATTTCTTTTTTATGGACGATTTATGTTAACTCATCGTGCTCCTGTGTAGAGGTCTGTGAGATTGAGAGATTTTGATTAAATATTTTTAAAAGAAACTCATCCCCGAAAACCTTAGGTTTATACCTGAATAAATATATTGATCTAAGCAATATATATATATGGTAATTTAAACCAACAACCCTATATTGTATAATACTTATAACAAGATTGTCATGTTGTATATAGAAACACATCTATAAATAATTATACGCATGATTGACATGTGTCATTGCATCACCATATGTAATGTACTTTGTACAAACTGAGGATAAATAAATAAAACTATGTAATAGATTAAGAGCTGAGTTAAAGCAAGATTGAGAAGTTCAAAAACGTCTAAAATCGAGAGAGAAATCCAACAACCTTAAAAAGGAATATGGCAGCCCGTTGCCATCAAGGTCAAAGGGTGCAGAATGCCGCAGACGTTCAAAGTCCAAATTCTCACATGTCTTCCCCCCTCCCTCGGCAAAGATATAAAACCTCGGTTTTAGCCGAACTTAGAGAGTCTGTTCACCATCGGCGCGAGCCCTTGTCGGTTGTAGCCAGGTCCACCTCATCGCTATGTAAAACAGTGAGAGCTTTTTCTAACTCCATCTTGCTCTTAGCTCGACTCCTATCTGTTCATGGAACTTTCCTACTACAACTGTGTCTCTTCGTTTTTTGTGTCTGGACATTCCCAAGCTTTCCACACTGCCTCGACCACGATTGCCTGTACTCTGTGAGAACTTTTAAAGGTCTTCCAGGGTGCAGAGAGGTACTGGAAAACTCTCCACGCCCTGATTGTCCCTCTCGGTTACTACAGGTTTGACCCTCGGTTACCACATATATATATATATATATAATTAGATAGTATAAAGGCATATATTGGATTGAATAAAAGATTTATTTGCCAATATTTCGGCTGGCTGAGCGCCAACCTTTATCGAGAGAGAGAGAGAGAAAGAGAGAGAGAGAGAGACAATTGACAATTGAAACACTTTTATTGACGTCTAGTCAATTTTTACAAAATGATTATGATAAAAGTAATGAATAAATAATGGGAATTTACAATGATTTTAGGAGCTGGGGAGGCTCCACCACCTTGACAAGGTTCTCCTCCAGACAAGGAGGGGGTCTTCTTGGACTCCCCGCATCTCCAGGCCCAGGAAGTGCTTGTAGATGCGGGTCTTGGCGGACGCCATGATGGCCAGGGCGTCGTCCTCCAGGTCATGTCCGAAGATCCAACTTTGCAGGTCAGGAGGCCGTTGGAGGATGGTGAAGGCCTCCAGGATGACAGGCCTGATCCGACTACAGGACCAGTAGCGGTGGGCCAGTGACAGGTCTCCGGACCCACAGGCGATGCAGGACTCCCGGGCTGAAGCCGGATGTTCTGGATGGGGAAGGGCGTGCAGGGCCAGCCGCACGGCAACGTCAGCATTGTGCCCCGAGAAGGCGCAACGCCGGAGGGAAGAACAGCTGATGGAGATGGGGATGCTGACGTGGGGGAACCACCGTCTGAACAGCTGGGTAATGGGCAGCGCAGCCAAGCGCGGACGCTCAAGCAAACGGCGGGCTGTGCGGGTGGTTAGGCGCTGGAAGGCGGTGGTCGTCCCGCGCACCACGATTGCGTCCGCCAGGCTGTCGACGCGATAACGTCCCCGGGCATTCTGGGTTATCAGGCGTGTGCAGAAGCTCCCCAGAGCAGCGACGTCCGTGAGGGCGCCACGCGTAGCGATGGTGATGTTTGGAGCAGGCCCGGTCAGTTCTCCGATGCGCCAGCCCAGCCATCTTGTAGGAGCCAGGAGCTCAGGAGGCCGCAGGAAACGGCAGTCGCCCACGACCCGAAGAGCCCGAAGAAGTGCAGGTTGTAAGATCCGGTGGTTTAGATCTAGGATCTCCGCGGCAGGCTCGAAGAGGTGAAGACTCCGACGACGCCGCGGGGGAAGCCAGATGCCAGGAGTGGACGCAGGAGTCAGCCACATCCCGCTCTCAGCGAGCCAAGAGTGAGCGTTACGGCCTCCACGCAGTGCTGCCTGGACACCCTTAAGGCACGACAGCCGGAGCTGAGTGCCCACGTCGAGAAGTCCCATGCCTCCCACAGTGATCGGCCGCGCCAGGATGCTACTGGGAAGCCATGAGGTACGATCGTGCCCCCACACGAATCGAGCCAATCTTGCCTGCAGTCTTCCGATGGTGGTCTCGCCGTAGATGGCCGAGAGCACCAGGCTATTGGCCGCTTTTGCTCGACCAGCAAGTGAGAAACCGCGGACAAAGGGGGACCACCTAGCAATGGTTCGCTCCAGCAACTCTTGCAGGTGTTGATCTTGAGCCGAAGTTCCCATTCCAGGAGTCACTAAGGTCCCTAGAATATTGATTTTCTCCCTGTTCCAGGAGATTGCCGACGGGGAGTCAGTGCGGTTCCTCCATCTCCCGCACCAGAGACCCTGGCTCTTGCCGAAGTTGACTCTTATTCCTGACGCACGCCTGAAGTCCTCGAAGATCTTCCTGACGACCTCCAGCTGCCCATCCTCGCGGATAAGCAGGACGATGTCGTCGGCGTACGCCAGGACATTATCCCGGCCAAGTAGCTGTTCCAGGCGTAGCAGGAGGGGCCCGGTGGAGATGGTAAAGAACGCTGCGCTGGCAGCGCATCCCTGCCTCACTCCGTTGAGCATGTGGAACAGAGGAGTTCTCCCAATCCCCTCAATCCTCGCCGCAGCCTCGGCCCCAGCGTAGAGCAGAAGAACCCACCCCACGAAGACTGGCGGCAGACCGACGGAGAGAAGAGTGGACACCAGGAAGCCTCTGTCCAGCGTGTCAAACGCTGACTCCAAGTCGATGGCGACGACTGCCAGTGGGGCTTCATCTCTGCAGGCAGTGGCAACTTCATCAGCTACGCGGGCTATGTTCCAGGCTGGTGTTCTACCTGGAACGGCGTAGCTCTGGCATTCAGGTACGATGTCTCGGAGATGGGGTCGCAGTCGCCAGTAGAGGACCCCGCTGAGGACTCTGTAGTCCGTCGTTGGCAAGGAGAGGGGTCGAAGTCCGGCTAGGCCCGGACCACCGTGCGGTTTTTCTATCAGGGACATTTCGCTGCGCCGCATGGAAGTGGGCAGAGCCCCGCAGAGCTGGGACGCCTCGAAGACCCGACGGAGTGCACTCGTGAAGTAATCCTCAAAACCCCTGAAGAGCTCGCAGGGCAAGTCATCCCACCCGGCCGCTTTCCCAGTTGGCAGACGACCGATGGCAGCAACGATCTCTTCCTCGCCGATCCCATAGCGGTGGAGAGGATCGCTTTCCTCAATGGTGACCCTTAGAGTAAAACCCCGCAGGAAGCCATCGATGTCCACCGGTGAGCACGAAGGATGGGAAAAGCGCTCTTTCAGGTTGACGAAAGCCAGTTCTCTCACCGCTGGTCCCGTAATCATTCGACCTGCGCTGTCGTAGAAAGTATTCGACGACGTTCCCCTGCGACGAAGACGAAGGGCGCGCCCGAGGTCCGGCAGGGAGGGATAGTCCGAGTAGATGGAGACATCTTCGAGCTTGGCTTGAACATATTTTCTCGCCCTCGAGATGTAGTCGTCGTCGTTATTGCGCAGGTCGTGGAGTGACTTGATGGCGGAGGCCAGATGCGCCTTAATATGTCCCCACCTCCTCCAGATTTCCGCATTCCGCATGTCCTCGATGTTTCCCAAGGCCTCGTCAAGAAGCGTTTCTACTGTCCCAACGACTAGCCTCGATCGGAGCATGCTAGCAATGCACGGTGGTCGAGGTTCTGAGGCCTCGCCGGTTTGGAGGAGGACCGCACGGTGGTCGGAGTTCTTGTAGTATAGGCTCCAGTATCGGGTGACGCGGTTGGAGAAGCTTGATGGTATAAGCACTCGATCCAATCTGCTCGCATCCACCCGGCTTCCGCAACTGGAGATCCTTGTTGGTAGGTGCGTGGCGTTGAAGATAGCTGCGGCGTCTACGAGGTTGGCCCGGTCCAGGAGCTCCCCGAGGGCTTCGACGGAACCGGACGCAATGTCGCTCGCAGACTCCTCGGAGATATTGAGGTCCCCAAGGACCCACGCGTCTTCATTGACAGCAGCAGCTGCGATGACCTGTAGCTGCTGTAGCCGCTCATCAGGAGCATGAGAGAGGTGGCAGTTGACAAATGTCGCCTTTGATCCCCGGATGGTAACGTCAAAGGCGGCGATCTTGCCAGGGGACAGGACCTGTTGTCCGATGACCTGGACGCCGGAAGAGAAGATGCAGGCGAGGCCGGATCCTCTGGCGCCAGAAGCTGGAACAACTGCTGCTCTGTATCCCAAGCAGAGGTCCTCAACGCTGTCCAGGGTGGTGACATTGGTTTCTTGAATGAAAGCGATGTCAACTGCGTGCTGTTTCAGGAAACAGCACAATTCAATGCTCCTGTGTCGAGCGGCAATGCCGCGCACATTAAGGCACGCAAGGCGGAAGCTCTTGCGCGCTTCTTGTCTTTGTTCTGATGTCAGATAGCCGCTTGTAAAGGGCTGACTTGGAGCTTCCAAGTCCCTTTATCAACTTTTCATTGAAGGTGTGCAGCCCCAGACTTTGTTCTACGCTGAGCTTTCCCAGGAGCAGCCTTAGATGAGGAAGGGAGACGATGGCCTGTTTCACTTCCTCTTCCTTCAAGCCTAAGAGTGTAACCTCTTCAAAGAATGATCCTGGGAGGCGCTCGAGGAGGGTGTCAAGCTGTAGTTGAGTCGTAGACCCGGCCTTGGGAGACAAGGATCTAGATCTATCCTTGATCTTGTGATGGCTAGAGTTCTCGACTCTGTTGATGTTGAGGTCTGTCTGGGTGGAGGTTTCCGGGGTCCTGGTGGTGGGCTCAGTCTCGAGAGCTATATCCTCTTGAGCAGGTGGCGCGGAGGATGTCTGTGCCGGGGCAGCCACTGGCGCAGGGTGGGAGAATGTTGCAGGTGGCGAAGCAGCTGCTGTGGTGTTAGGAGCAGGCGCCGTGGTTTTCACACTGCTCGTCTGGCTCAAGGGTTGGGTGGTGCTTGTCTCCCGGATGATCCGGGGACAGTTCATTCTTTTGTGTCCCATTCTGTAGCACTTGGAGCAACGGAAGCCGTACTCCAAGTAGGCCAGTGCAGAGCCGCCCTTGGCAGTCACAATGATCTTTTTAGGAAGATCTGTGATTTTTTTTCCATTGTTCATGAGAATGAACGCAGTTTTTTTGAGGTCCAGCCAGGTGTAGCCGCCGGAAGAATTCACGGTAGGGGCGATGGAGACTACCTGACAGTAAGGCCTCAGAGTCCTGATGATATCGGCGTCCTCGATTACAAATGGGAGACCGCTGATGGTGATTTTTTCTGCCTTCTTTTGGTAGGGAAGGGCTTTAAGGAGGGCTCCCTTAATCATCAGACCATCCTCTATGATCGTCTCCGCCATATCAGGCCGCTCGAAGCCAACTAGGATCTGTCCGGAAGCTTTTCCTATCTGTACAACGCAGCCTTTCCCCAGTTTATTTTCCAGAGCCTTGATGTAGTCTACTTGGGTGAACTCCGGGGAGAACTCCAGATAGGTCATCTGGTCATAGGTTCCGGCAGCTGCTTTGCTCCGACACTGAGCCAGCATTTGCCTCGAGACCTTTATTTGCTCGATGGTGTTCCTAGGGCACGATGGCTGGCGCGGCGTAGTGCTGTCCCGGGTGGTTTTCGTCTGTCGAGATGGACCAGGCAGAGACTGACTCGCACTTTCCGAAGGAAGCAGACGCTTTCTCTTTTTGGGTTGTTCAAAATTTTCATCGTTTTCGACGATGTCGGCCCAATTCCGGCTTGATTGAGGCGAATTTGCATACTTCTCGTTAGTTTCAGAAATTGAAACATTCTTCACTGAATTGTTTTCCGCCGATATTTCGGCATTCGTTGTTGTAACACCGAAAGGAATAGCACCATTCTGTTCCCCGTCATATTGGCTATCCGCCAATACTGAAAACATATTGCTAACTTCCATTCTCTCGCCCTCCATGCCCGAAGAACGCGGAGCTCGCGCGCCGCGTGGCCGCACGGCCGAGAGAGAGAGAGAGAGAGAGAGGCTTTACATTCTTGTATTTTAAATGATTTTAACTGTAATATTATAGCACTATGCGGCGCTGAGTTTGTGTTTGCAAAAATGTAATGCCTCGATGAAGGTTGGCGTTCAACCAACCGAAATATTGGCAAATAAAAATTTTATTAAATCCAATATATGCCTTTTTATTATCTAATGATTTAGGTATGGATTGCTCTATTTTTAGAAGATATATAGAATACAATAATATATTAATATATATTTATCAATATAAATCTATAATAAATAAATTATAATATTTATTTTTAATATCAAAATATCTAAGTCCATTTCGAGATAAATCCCTAAACGAGTGCATCAATCATTATTGAACACTACATATGACGCTTTTTGAAAACTTTGGAAAAATGTTAGAACTAGTTATTTGTTATAGATTTGTTCCTTGCAATTTCACTTGGTTAAAACGTTAATAAAAGTGAAAAAACATTAATAATATGGCAAACTAATTTTTTCTTTAGTATTAATATCTCTAACTATACTATTAATTAAAATTTATTTTGCGGAAGATGCAATAATGATTCATAGATATAGTATTGTAATGTTTACTATTTATAAATAAGGGATTGTCACATTACTTTGTGTTTTAATATTAAATATTATTACAACAAGACTAATCATAGTATATAAACAACAAAAATAACCTATGCAAGATTACAAAAAGAAAGAAAGCACAGGGACTGTCAACTATGAAGAAAAATAATTAAATTATATTAACCATGGAGATAAGCACCACCACCATAATTAAATATTTTACATAAATAAATATAAAGCATGTTACAAGTATAAAAGGGAATTATTTTCTTCTGTATTTTATTTTAGAACGTAAAGTTATTTGTGATCTGATCTGTTTTGTTTAAAGATAATATATCAGTGATATTACTTTACTCTTTATAATATGATACACTAGCGCGCCATCATAGCCCTTTAATTTTTCCTTTGCAGTAAGGGCAGTAGAAATTGTTTAATTTCGAAAAGAATCTTACGCCTTTAAAATAGTTTCGAATTTTGATTACTTTACTATGTTTGATCTGAGATAATCCAAGGTATGTAAATGTATTAAAACTTTAAAATTTTACACAAATAAATTTACTGGCAATGCGCTTCTTTTAAATATCATCAAATATTATCTCTACAGACCTTACTGCAATGATATGAGTTAT
The DNA here is from genome assembly GCA_030710605.1 of Cordylochernes scorpioides. NCBI lineage: Eukaryota > Metazoa > Arthropoda > Arachnida > Pseudoscorpiones > Chernetidae > Cordylochernes > Cordylochernes scorpioides. The sequence goes on from CP092866.1 coordinate 65,423,971, forward strand.
TGATTTAGAGGGCTTGGCTCATCAGTAGTGAACCCTCTCAGCGGTTTCGCCAAATTAATCTATAGACCGCTTTACTATTGTATTAAATTGGTTTGGAATACACCTTGTATTTTCTATGGAAGGCAGCTTAGGGGTGTTTAGTGAACTATGGACATAAGCTTATAGGTCTGTAGAGGAACATACATATAATTTCAAGGTATTGCATCGAGCAAAGCTCTTCCTCAAAATATTTTTTCATAACAAATATATATTAGTAAATTAAATTTAATTGCCATCTATCGCTTTCTATCGCATCTAAAACTTTATTTACAATGTTTATGTATGCAAAAAAAAAATAAAAATTGTAAAATAATAAAATATTCTTAGTGGCATTAAATTTCGCATCTTCTATTTTTTTTTTAAAGATATCTAAATATAAAGTGCGGTTTCTTATAAATTAATATTTCATTATATTCATTAATATTTCATTTCTTATTACTTATTCAGCGTATTTTGGTTTTTCAAAATATAAATAGACGCTAAGGCTTTAAATAGGTTTATTTTAAAACTTAGAGCTTTTTTTGCAATTTGATATAGAAAGTAAAGTTACAACACAAATAAAAAAGTCTGTAGTTTATAATTCACAATAGAGAGTCTGTATATAATGGTCTGTTCAAATGCTCGATACTTGGGGAAAAATAAAGAAAGGTACCGTTAGAGAAAATTTCTAATCTCTTAAATTGAGACTAACCATCTTTTATTCACAAATAAAGAAGAAGAGAATCTTACAAATTTTGAAATGATCAGAAATGGCTGTGCCAAAAAAAAAAAAGAGACAGTTTGGGTACAATATTGATTCTGTTAACAGAACCTCTGTTCTGGGTATAATTTAAAATAAATAATATAAATAAATATTCAAAAAAATTATAAATTTGAATGTAGTTTTGGGATTTCAAAATCTCTCAATGGATAATAACCAAAGTTGAATATATTTTTCATACCTGTATGAGAAACTAAGAAGGTTTCATAGAAAAAATATACAATTATCATTAAGGAAATCGGCTAAATATTTTTGAATATATTAGTAAACATAAGAATTATATTTCTGTAAAAAGAAAGACACTTCGGCCAGTTAAAGTTTTATTTTCTCAACGTTTCAACAAAAATATTTTGTCTTCGTCAGGAGAAATAAATAAAGCATTTGGCAAGGCGTTAAAAATGTTTTATTTTTATTTATTTCTCTTGACGGAGACAAACGATTTTTCTTGAAACGTTTAGAAAATAAAACTCTAACTGGCCATAGTGTCTATTTATTCCAGAAATATGAATGCTGGTCAGGCAACTTCAATCTTCAAAATAAGAAATATAATGTTTGTTATTCAATATAATTAAATCGTAAAATTAATTATCTCGTATTTAATTCTAATGTGAACTTTTCTTTTCTTGTTATTATAAAAGTCAATGTTTGTTGTCTGTTTATTATTATCGATACCAATCTTAGTCTATACGTGGCATGATCAAAGAACAAATTAAACCATCCTATATAGTTACAAGAACAATACTGATTATCTAATAGAAATGGCTTACAAACTACAACTGGAATGGTTTGGACACTTTCCAAGACACTCACACTTTCCCGCTAATTAAACGCTCTCTACTATCCAAACAACGGGAAGATCAACCAGCAACTAGTGGCAATATATCAACCACAGATCTTACATTTAAACATATGTCATATCACTCACAGATAGGAAGTCGGTGGAAGGGTGGTCTAAACCTTTGGTTTTCGACCTCTAGGGGATCATATCCGCATTGGACACCTTTTTTCTAATGATAAAAGAAATGCTCAAATGGCCCCTGATTCTTGCATAGGTTCAACCCCACCAGCGAGTACAAGTAACCAAACGGGGCCCTGGTACATTTGTAAGTGCAAAGTCGAACTGCTTTTCGAATGTGTAGACATGTGGTGTACTCACTGTAAAAGCAGTCGCCAACTTCTACTCACTATCCTGGCCTGTACTACGTGTACTAGGGAAAATAATTTATATATATATATATATATATATATATATAACATTTCAGATAAATAAACCGTTCTTAAAATAATTTTCCCCGACGTTTCGGGGATTTACATGTTACTTTCTCAGGAAATATGTGTTCCTAAACATATAGAAAAAATTAAATAAAGAACGATTGATGTAAAATATATATGTTGTGAAGGCAAGTCCAAAACCGTCCACCAACTGTGAACCAGGGAGGCGAACGAACCAATGAGGAAAAAATAAGCCCACCTATCCGGAAATGAAGCTATTCACGCTTATACTTAACTTAAATCTTATAAGTTAAAGTGTTTCGCTGAGTTTGAGTTCTTCTTCTCCAGGAGACGTTTGAGAATAAAACAAAGACTTGACTTGAATTAGAGTTTAGAATATTTATATGAGTCACTACAAACAAAACAAAATAATTTTAAATATTACATACACCCCAATGAATACGATTTTTAAATTACATCACAAAAAAAAATATATATATATATATTATATTAATTTTAAAAAATGTTTTTTGAGTTTCTGCTTGATATTTGATCATGCCGAGGATTATTGCAATGGTGGTGCAGTCGTGGCTAAATTTCTTGAAAGAATAATAATAAAATGGTCTTGATCAGATATTGCTTTATTGAGCTGAGAAATGAATTCATATTAAAAGCATAATTTTGTACAAGTACAGCCTGGCTTAAGGCGTAAGAATGAAAAAATATAAAAAACAAAAGAATATTTACATAATTACATATGGTTTGAGCCGACCAGTGGGGAAGAACAACAATGAGATTTTATATGGGAAGCATGACCTCTGGCGGTCGACTTAAACAGAGTATTTATAGCTATGACATTATAATTTTAAATAAAATAACACTTTAACATAATTCCAAATAAAATATTCTAATTTAACATTTTAAATAAATTATTTTAATATAACATTTCCCCCCTGTGAAGAGAATAATATGGGGTAATTAAAAGTAAAGTGGTAAAAAATATAGCTTTAAAAAAGATAAAATGATTAATGGAAAGAAAATAATGTGAGAGGAGATATTCACTTATCATATTGGTTTTCGTATGGTAACCAATAGACAGGAAAGTACAAAATTATATAAATGATAAAAATGTGAATAATAACAAAACAATTGGGAGCAAGTGAAAATAAAAATGTAATAATCCATAATCATATTGGTTTATTGTTAACCAATAGATTGGAAATTACAAGTGTGAATGATGATAACAAAAATATGGTGAAGAGTAAAAATGTGATATTCTCTAATCATATTGGTTTGTTATTAACCAACAGATTGGAAAGAGCAAGAAAAAATGCACATATATAACATCAAAAATGAGGAAGGAAATTTTAAAGAAAAGATAACATTAAAAACAAAATAATTGCAAAAGTATATGAATGAAAAATAAAGAAGAAAAACATAGAAAACAATATAAAAATAATTGGCAAAGATATATGGAAATGCTATAAACATTTGATGATTATAAAAAAAGGCATTTATGAGAAAAGGCAATAAGTAGAGACAAAAGTTTATGTACAAAAAGTAAATGTGAAAACAAGGAATGAACATAAAGATAAATGATTATATGTTAAAGATAAATGAATTAATGGCAAGAATAAAGAATGGGCATTGAAAAAAAAAGAATCATGGTGAACAAAAACAAAAGTTAAAATTTACATATGTTTACTACGGTAAATTTACATATCTGTTAGGCGAAATGAGAAACATTAAAAATTATGGCATTTAAAAAGAAATTTAAAAAGGGGTAAAAATGCAATTTTTTAAAAATAAAACATTTTGATACGAGATTAAATAAGAAAATAACATATCAAAAGTTAGGGAATTTTAAATATAAATGTGAAGCTATAGAGGATATTGTGGTCATATGATAAGCAATAGGGAATTTTAAACATATTGAAAAAGAAAAATTGAAAAATATGAAAAAAAAACAAAGTTTAGCTAATATTTTAATAAAGACATTGAATGTGAGAAATATGTTAATTTGTTGTTGTCCTCCCAGCCGACCGTTTTACATTTAGAATTATAAAAACGATAAGGTGCAAATGCTTTAATTGCAAATGTTTTAAAAATAAAATATAGAATTAAATATATCTAGAAGGGAGAGAGAACTAATTATACAAAGAAATAAAAGATTTAAAAGAATTAAAAGGTGTGGCTCTATTCAAAAGGAAAAACAGCTATGGCAAAATATGTATCTAAAATCAATTTGAGAAAAGGAGTATATAACTATAATAGGCGATTGAAACTATTGTAAATATTGGATAAAGATTAAGAAGTTAAGAGATAAATAAGTAAAATGGTAGATACAAAGTACCTTGGGTTGGATGATGCTGGCTAGAGTTGGCTGTAGATGACTGGTGTTGCATGGGAAAAGGCTGCTTGTTGCGGGTGATGGTTGAAGTTATCCTGAGTTGTCTGGAGTTAACTGGAGATGGCCGCTGGAGATGACCATGGCTTGAAGCTATGACTTTGAATGAATTAGGCTAACAGGTTGAAGAAATCTTTGTTTAAAGTATTTGTATTTTTGATATTGAATAATTTTGCCTTTGAAATTTTGAACGAACAGGTAAATATCCTGTCGGCTTATATTATATTAATTTTAAAAAATGTTTTTTGAGTTTCTGCTTGATATTTGATCATGCCGAGGATTATTGCAATGGTGGTGCAGTCGTGGCTAAATTTCTTGAAAGAATAATAATAAAATGGTCTTGATCAGATATTGCTTTATTGAGCTGAGAAATGAATTCATATTAAAAGCATAATTTTGTACAAGTACAGCCTGGCTTAAGGCGTAAGAATAAAAAAATATAAAAAACAAAAGAATATTTACATAATTACATATGGTTTGAGCCGACCAGCGGGGAAGAACAACAATGAGATTTTATATGGGAAGCATGACCTCTGGCGGTCGACTTAAACAGAGTATTTATATCTATGACATTATAATTTTAAATAAAATAACACTTTAACATAATTCCAAATAAGCAGCAAACATAAATAAATTCCGAGGATAAGTTTCTTTTATTTCAAAAATAATAGTACTTCGAGCTTTCGGGCGTAAATAGCCCTTCTTCAAGAAATATTTTTGAAATAAAAGAAACTTATCCTCGGAATTTATTTATGTTTGCTGCTTATTATACACCAGAGGATTCACCTTATGATAATTCCAAATAAAATATTCTAATTTAACATTTTAAATAAATTATTTCAATATAACATATATATATATATGTCATAATATATGCTCTTCCAGGATTAATAAAACGAACCAACAGCCAACGAGAGAGAGATGGGTAGCTAAAGCGAGACACTTTAGACAACTAACTTACGACCATTTTTTGGCCACATTCCTGAGGAGGGCGTCACCACCTGGCGACTTTCCTGGTTAGCCCCCCGGTTGTGTACACAGGGAAAAACGGTCGTTCAGCTGATAACGTCTCGCTCGCTACCTCTTTCTCTCTCGTCTGGCTGCCTGGATGATTGCTCTAACAACTCGTCGTGTGATTATTTCTCACCTCACCACATCATTACCATTATATTGTCACATTGAAAGTCGACAGGATCATATCACAGAAGAGTCGACAGGATAAGACCTGGCCGGGAAGCAAATCCCTCATATACCGGAGTATGAAGAAACAAGAAGCCAAGCCACGATGATCGGCCAAACCCAACTCAACTGTAACCACTCCTCTTCGAGCCCTCAACCCCTTCTTCGCCAACCTTTGAACCGTGATCCCGAAGAAGTATTCACCTACGACGGAGATGGAGCTGCCACACACTTCTTCCAGCACTAGATCTACCCAAGAACGACCACCGTGCCAGAGCAGGACACCTTCCATCATCATGGACAAGACTCCGCCATATCCCTGCCGCTACTGTGATGTACAGCACTGGTACACTCAGTGTCACAGACAGAACTCTCCCGAATCTCAATGAACTTACCTGCTCTCTAAACCAGCATAACCTGTAAGTGAAATTGTTTTACCCCTTCCATGCATTCTTTAAATAAGTCATTCCTTGTAAATTGTCCCAATATTTACATAATTAGCTCCATTTATTCTCTCCATGCCTATTAACAATGATTTTATGCTCCATACTATTTATCTAGATATTTGTAACTCATTTAATTAGTTACCTTACCAGTAGAATTTAACAATCGTTATTTTAATTAAATAATTTCCATTTTTAACGTAACTCTTAAAAAAAAAAACTCTTAAAAAAAAAAATTGGAATTCTACCTATTAATGCTTTACGATTTTTACTATTAACAATAGATTTTTCATAATCAATTTATTTATAAAAATATGCCTCCAGCACCTAAACCTTTGTATGTCTATTTGTATAGACCTCTCCTACTTGTAAGCACGGCTCACGAAAAATAATTTCTTTCCCTAATCGATTCAAAATTCACCCTGTAAGACAGGCGTCGAAGAATTTCAACCATCACGTGAGCCTTGCTTACAACCAACCCTTGGTGACTCTTATCTATCTTCCCCTGAATGCCTCTCTCATGCTTACAACTTTGTTAACCTTATACCAGATAAGGACCTTTTATAGAATTATTGATTGATCAATTATCGAACTTCTATATTGTCATTTCAAAATACTAACCTTCGCCCTTCATTTATGATAATATATTTCGTAGTTCATCTCTAGCATATCCACCGACCCACACCATCTAGCCAATGGTGTGTTCGTCACAGGGTGCAGATTGACTAACTGCTAGATATTTATCAACCCCTTTTTGTTTGCACTTGAACAATCTGCATCGAGCGACACAGTTCGCCCTTCTTCTCGCGCCACACGTTCGCCACACGGACCCTGTCTTCAAATCTATGTTTGTCCATTGTCCAAACCAGCACGATATAGCCTACCTCCGATATTTCCCACGGAGGTACGTTAAACATCGTCGCTGATTCTGTTCGGTCCGTCATCATTTCGCGCAGACATGGGTCTTACTTTCAACCCACCGCGAAATCATCGCCTTGCACCAGCTCCCACGACGGTTCAAGCACCTCGTGTCCGAGCAGCTTGTCACTTGTAACGGACAACGCAGTCCTCGTCCCAATTTTTGGCACTGTGCGCGCATACTTTCCGCAAATTAAATATAAGTCCATCCGACTTCCTCACCTACACACGGGACTTTTCCCCTCGGACTCGCTACACAAGTAACTGCATAGATAAGTTAGATTGGCCCAGGGCAAGTCTCCCCTCGCTCTGCTCGCCGAAATTCTAACATTGTATGTAGTTCGATATTTACCTCAGTCCTGAGCTCACACAATTGCCAACCTCAACAGCATTTCTCGTACTCTACACTTATAGCATAGAAAGCCCATGACAAGTTTCCCCTTGCCATGTCCGCCTGAAAAAATATCTTAAAGTGTAGAGTTCCCCAGTCTTAATGATCTTCAGAATTTCACCATATGTATGTGACTCTTCTTCTCGTTGTTCACACACCTCCATATCACTTCCCTTATAGTACATTAGATTTTGTTGTATATAGCCTTTTATAACCTTGATATTTTCAAAGATTTCCTTAAATGTCAAACTCCCCGGTGTTGTAAAACTGCTTGTAAATAATATTTACTTGTGTACTATACAATATTTTATTTACATAAAACTATGTCACCATTACCTTAACTAATTTTAACTGTAAAATTATTTTCTCTATTCCTGGCTTCACCAGCTTTAAATATACTTAAACTATGTTCAGCCTTCTTCAACGGGGGCCATATGTCATAATATATGCTCTTCCAGGATTAATAAAATAAACCAACAGCCAACGAGAGAGAGATGGGTAGCTAAAGCGAGACACTTTAGACAACTAACTTACGACCATTTTTTGGCCACATTCCTGAGGGGGGCGTCACCACCTGGCGACTTTCCTGGTTAGCCCCCCGGTTGTGTACACAGGGAAAAACGGTCGTTCAGCTGATAACGTCTCGCTCGCTACCTCTTTCTCTCTCGTCTGGCTGCCTGGATGATTGCTCTAACAACTCGTCGTGTGATTATTTCTCACCTCACCACATCATTACCACTATATTGTCACATATATATTAACAAAACACTCTTGCTGAATTAAGAAAAAAATAAAAAACATTTAAACTAATAATCAATGAATATATATACAAATTAATAAAGCACAATAACCATAAAGAATAAGAATAAAATAACAATAATAATAATGATTTTAACCAAACAAAGGCTTCTTCGCCCTTATTGTTGTATGATGCTCGTTGTATGTTGTTTGCTTCGTTCTCCATATTACACGATGGTAAATAAAGAGGAGTCGAACAGAGATCCTTACCTATCCTGGGAGCTCATTTGACCATCCTTGACATAGCAGAGAATGGCGCAACAATTGACTATTTCAACAAACGGTAGTCTTTTGTAGTCATCAAACGAATTTCGAAAAGAGCGAAAGTTGAAGCAACATCATTGATGTCGAACATGTCTACAAAGATTTGTAAAATTGTCTACGATTGCTCTAATTTACATAAATTTGGTAAATAAATGTTGATGACGAAGTCTACTACTATCACACGACTTCCAAGAAAAAATATCCCAAAAATGTATTGGTCAAACAATATTGGTAGGGCGAGTATTAATTCAAACAATTCAAAGTCAATGTTGTATCATTCGTCTTGCTTCTATATACATACAGTTTTATTAAGAACACCGGTCTTATACATATTCACCGCAGGAAGGAAGTATAAATGGAGCTCCTATATTGCAGCACGGAACCCAACAACAGCCTCTAGGTCCGACCTCTCTATGTCCCAGCTTCGATATAAATAATATTAGAGAGAAATCACAGATTTTAAACTATTTATAGATATATAAAAACCCGTTTGACATAATATCAAATAAAACAATTTTTTACTATCCTTACTGTAATGATTAAAAACACGGAGAGAGCCTGGCTCTTCAAGAATTTTTAATAGAAGCGGTCGTGCTATGAATATTTCTAAATACATTTTGCGTTTTAATGGGACACATTTATTGAAATAGATTTGATTGTTTATAGTTAGTATACGTTTATAAAATATTTAATATATCTCAATGAAGCATTTCCATTCTATAATGTAGGTCTGAAGGAAGTCTCTATCACACGGACGTTGCATACACAATATGCAAAAATGTCCAATACCGGCTTATTCTCTTTGCATATTTTCTCTACTACTATTATTGATAATAATAATAATGATAAAATATGACTCAAATAGATCTCGACAAATATAAGAAGCGATACGTTCTTAATTTTGGAATAGAAAGTTTCGGTGAAAAGAATTTAAACGGGCCAAGAAAAATTTAGTAGATGATCGTAATCTTTCATTTAAGACTATTCAAATTTACTAGTGATAATAAAGATTTATAAACAATAATGGTGGACAAACAGTTTCTTGAGTAGCATTTGGGTGAAACCGTATCATTCACCTAGGTTACATAAATATTATATGAATTGAAAAGTAATTTTAAAAATAGAATAAGTCCAGGTATTGTTATTGTTGCACCAAGTTGCAGCCTTTTAAGGGTCGTCGACCTTGGTTTTCTCCTTCTTGGTGTTATACACCGAGCGGGTTTCCATACTTAAAGTAATTAAAAGTAAATTACCTTTTAAAGTTATTGTGTTTATTTATTCGTTGTCTTCCTCGTATGTCGTGATCCGCAGTCTTGGTCTAGGTCCTCTCTCGCTCCAATAACCTATCAAGATATATGTACAATAAAAGTATTACAAAAGGAATGAAACTATAAAAAGGAATTATAACCTTGTAAATAATCCTGACCGCCTACACGAGTATTTTAAATGGTAGAGAGTGCCATCTAGTGCAATAAAAATGACCTAAACGTTGATTTAGATTATTTCATGATATTGCTTTTCTTGATTTATTAAAAAATAAGTTGGCGAAATATCATGAAATTAACTTAAATCAACGTATAGTTTATTTTGATTCAACTAGATGTCGCTTTGACATCTGAAAATGCATATCCGAGCGGTCAGGAAATGACTTTTTATTTTAAATTTTAATATTACCACTTGACCTTTTCTATCTTTAAAATTGCTTTTAAATTAATATAAACCTATTTAAAATCTTAGAAATTTATATTTCAATATTTCCGTATATAAAATAATTGAATTGGAGATATTAAATTTTATCTAGCAAGGTATTTGAGATCCATTCTGGCCCCACCGTCCCGTTTAATAAGACAATTTGACGGAGTTGTACCCGCGGGTGTATTCTTGTTAAATGTCCTTCTTTACATGTAGAGTTCATTTTTTATCTTCCCTAGTTTTATCACCTTCCCACTCGTTAACTTCTGCCGAAATGATTTTAAGTGTTTTTCTTCTTTAAGTTAATAGGTTTAAACATAAGAATAGAATGAATGTATAAATATACCTTACTGTTTGTGATGTGTCAGAGAGAAATTGAATATGTTTTGAAAGAATATAATATATTTCAGCGTTATAAAGGTTGTCTAGAAGAATAATATTATCATAAATAGTACTAATATTTAGTGATGGATGGCTCTGAGTAAACAATGTGAACATTTGATATGATATACAGTTCAATGTTTAAATGATGTTCGTTTTATTCGACTTTTGATTGGTTCTTTACTATCATGTGATCTAAATCATCCAATCAGCATTGAGATCATCAACCCTTGAACCCTCAATATTTCTTTTTAGCTTCGTGGTTGCACATTGTGAAACACGAAGTACTATATATTGAATATAAAACTGTATAGGCTTATATATCAGATTAACTGGTGATACCAAAAAGTTTATATATATATTTGGTCACTTTTATTAGGTGTATAAATAGTTTTTAAAAACAAATTTATATCAGGGGGCTATATCTTTATTAATTTTATTGATAGTGGCTTTGTAATCTCTTTGTATTATTGATATCTAAGCTTTTATTTCTTTATTCTTCCATAGTAAATGTGTTAGAGAAAGAAGGAGGATCTGAGTGTGAGAGAATAGCTCTAATTTATTACATCGACATATTAGAAACGACGGCACATTGGAAAATGTAGCAATATATTTGAGATTCGGCACTACCAACTTCAGTAGTTCAAATATAGTTGGACAGATTTGGTATTCAAAAAAACCACTTTCGAAAAGAATGATACAAAATCATGGCTTTCACTGTGATGATGAGGATCATAAGCCAAAACATTATTATACAGTGAAAAATTAGTACAAAAGTGTTTTCTTTTTTTTACTTATATCGGGTGGATATTTTTTTAAAATGCATCTCCTGATATTAAAACTGAGAATGGCTGATGGCTTGCACCATTGCATGCACCATATTTAACCAATTCTGGAATTATTCAAAAAATCAACGATTGGCTGATATTTATTTCGACATATGGCGAACCTTTAGTGACACGATCAGGAGATGCCCTTTTTTCCTTAATTGTCATACACGTTGGTGATTTCAGAAATTATCCAACCAGTGTATGTGTGTTTATGTTGTATATTTACTGATTTGATACCGCACGTTAAGCGTAGGGGGAGGAGAAATAAATATGCATAATTATTAATAGTTATGAACGATAGATTTTATAGAAGTTGTAGCTACAGCGGTAAAGAGACTTCCCTCACGGTAAGGGAAGAGAGTCCCGAGGGTGCGAAGCTGTCACTAAGCTCCGCGGCAAAAATCCAGCAGGGCTTCTAAATTCCGGATGTCGCTGAAGTTGATGGATCTTGGGCTCAAGGAGGATTGCTTCAGCGTCAAACTGTTTTTACACACGGTCACTTCTAGCAGCCAATTAGAACCTAGGGAGTGTACTGTACCGCGCAGACTGAACCTTTCTAGAACCTCATCACGAAACCAGGCATTAAGAAAAAAGATTTCGGTTTCATTCAACATTTTTCTAACTCAGGGAAGCATGCTTACAGGCGTTCTTAAATTCTACCTATAGAATTAAGTATAAATTGGAATTCCCATCCCTGGACATTTTTATTTTTCCATTCAACATTAATCTTCACAATTCATCCTTTCATACTTCATCCCTAAGGATAGGAATAGTCGTTATTTCTCTTTAAATAATGAAAATTATGATTTTTCGTTCTGTAAAAAAAAAAGAAACATTTGTGGCAAAACTTGTTAAACGTCGTTCTATAATTTGTAATGTAACATAAATACTATTTGCATAGTTACTATATAAATATTTGATTTTTTAAGTATAGCAATGTTCGGAAATTCATATATGTTTATTTCAACGTATATATAAAAATTATTTTGAAATATTCCAATCCATATTTGAATCTATTTATATTAAAAATACATATAATAGATCAAAATGATTTTATTTAAAGATATTTCGATTTTGATATCACACAAACACACTTCTATATTTTCAATATGTACATATTGTATATTCATATATTGAACTTTTCATCTATCATATGGGGGATATGGAACTTATTTATTGCGTTTTTTTTAAAAGAAATAAACAACTTTCTACTATCATTTCTGTGATATTTTTTGTTTCTATAAGAATTTGTGCGCAAATTAGTTTCAATGTTCATATATTAATGGTGCAGTATTTCCATAAGGTAAATGTTCTCTATCAATTATTATAAATTAGCAGACAAACATTAAAAACTCTCAATACCAACATAAAAAGAAAACTTAATGTAAAATATATATGCTGATATCTTTAGATAATAAAAAAGAATATATTAGATTGAATAAAAATATTTATTTGTAACTATTTCGGTTGACTCAACGTCATTGTTAAGGCTATACTAATATACACCCATGGACAAAACTTGAGGAAGTTGTACCTTTTACCATGTATATCGGGATTCAAATAATAACTCTGAAAAATATTTATGCATAGTGACCTTTAATGAAGAAAAACGAGATAACCAAGTGTGAAAGAATTGCCTCTGTCGCCTTAAAAAAAAAACAGAAATCGACAGAGAAAACTTTTCACTTCCGTAGGTTTTGTTCATGAGTGTATATTAGTAAATATATCAGTACAATTAGAATAGGCTGAATGTTAATAAATCTCACAAAAGTAAACAATCTATCTAAAAAGTGAATACATTTACCACACAGAAAGCAATCTAACAGGGTAGAGATTTAAATATATTGTAACGTTTTTAAGTTTGTTGTTGTTTTATAATAAGGAAGATACAAATTTAATTGTTGTTGTTGTTTAATATTGTTTTTTTTAATACATTGCATGTGATGATGATAACGAAATTGACTTTTTAATTTAATATACAAAAATCAGTGAAAAAAAGAAATAATTAATTATAAAATTCACAAACGTAACATTATAATTTTGAAATTATTCAATAATCATTTAACAAGAATTTTTAAAATATATGAATTATGCTGAACCTTTGAATATTCAAAATTTATTTCAAATATAAGGTACTTGTTGTGATGCAATTTAAAATATAAAAACCTCATTAAATAGGGACGTATTCTAAATGATCAAGAGAAAATTTAAAATGAAATATTAATATTCTAATTACAAATTATCAAAGTCAATTATCAAAACACATCATTTAAGTTAAATTAATTTAATTATTTATTGGATTAACAAAAGGTATTTTTAAGACCGATATATATATATATCCTCTTCAACCAACTCTACGTATAAATAAAGAGTTCAAAAGAAGAAGAGAAAAAAGAGATAACATCTAAAATCTTTCTCTTCTGACTAAATGAAATCAAATCCTGTCATCATCTACTTTGAATAAAAAAGAGAACACACATTAGCAGAAAAAAAAGATAAACCTACAGATTTTTCCATAAAGAAAAGAAAAAACAGGCGAAAAGCGTGTATATATAATTGTCAGAAATCAATATGTTCATTACCTAAATACCCTGAAATATTTCCTTCCAAAAAAAACTTATCGGATTTACTCTAAAACCAAATTTAACCAAAAGATAATGGCCTTGGCAATAAATAGGCAATATATTTTAAATTCTATTATCAAACGCATTACTCTAAATTCAAAAGTGTTCGAATGGCAAAAAATTCAAATAGCAACCCTTTAAAATTGATTTTAAATAGAAAATTTGACAATAAACTAAATGTTAGCCTCTTCGCGCGGCCATTTTTATGTCGTCGAACTATCGTTTGGGACGATTAGACAGACGTTAGGTCGTTAAGATGGAGATTTAGATTTGGCACCACAACGTTCTTTATTTATGTCTTTAATCGCTCCCATTGATTTTGGAACAAGGAGGAATGTCTCCTTGAAATGTATAATATATAACAGCAGGTCGTAAATATTGTAATATGTCTTTTTTAAAACTTTATTTCTCAATGTATTTTTACAATAAATCTAACGTTTATTCAAATAGAAGAGTGAAGAAAATGTACATTTATCCATATGAAAAAGAACAATGAATTAATTTTATCTAATTTGTATCCATTTTTTCACATATAGGTCCAGGTATGTCTTCTCCACTATTCCAATATGCTTATGGATCAACAATTATCCTGAACTTTATAGATAGAATATTTAATCTACTTTATATATAAAGGTTTACCTATATCCTTTCAAAATAGAAACAAGAACTATTAGCCAAATCTTAACCGTCATTACAACCCAGAAGACTCTATTTGTAAGTGCAAAGTTCAACTGCTTTTCACATGTGTAGACATGTGGTGCACTTACAGTAAAAGCAGTTGTCTACTTCTATCCACCATGATGGCCTGTACCACGTGTACTTGAGATAAGTAAAAGAAAAAAAGACTCTATTCAATGGAAAATCTGCAATACCAATTTTTATAACCCAAGTTTTAACATGAAATTTGAAGAATATCCAATCAAACTATTGAAATTAAAATTTCTAGAATAATTAGCAAATTTTTAAATTGTTAAATTCCATCTACCTCTCTATATAATGTAGGTATTTGTGAAACAATTGGTGTGATGATGAGCTAACGCTTGAAAGATTTCCATTTTAAAATAATAAATAAACTTATTGAAAATATCCTGATTGATATAATTGTTGAAACTATTGTGGCTCAAATTTGTTTGTCCTTTGTCCATTATGTATTTAGAGTTCTTGAATGAATCTATTAACAAGAATTGTGAGAGAAGCTCTTAAGTTATTAATTTTAATATATTTCAAGAATTGTATCCCTCCTTTGTATAATGGGGATAGAGATTCGTCGCATTTAATTTATATTTCCAATCATGTTTTATTACAAGAGAAGATATCGTCAGACATCATTTCGAAGAGAGAATCAAAGTTTACGGCGTATAGTAGGTAGAGTATGGTAGAGTAGGTAAAGTATACCGCACAAATAAAATATTTCGTCGCCGTAAACTTTGATTCTTTCTTCGAAATTATGTCTTATTCGTCTCGAATAGCGCTAACAACACTTGAATAATGGCAGAACGGGAAATTTTTAAATAAATTTCCTTTTTCTACCTCACTTTCTTCTTTAGGGAAATGTGAGTTTAGAAAACTCTTGATAATTGTTTTAGCCATGATGGATATTCAAGATATAGCTAGTGTTCAAATAATATGTGTGGTGGAATATACGAGGGTTGTCCGTTAAATAAGTTCCACAGAGGTTTTTCATACAGAAAAACAGGTTTATTTGCCCTTAACTATACATTTTCGAAAATATCAGACCCTTTTCATTTTTCTACATATTACCCGTTTCATTCGACGCATTTTTGCATTCGGGACACCCACTTATGGAACCCAGAGTTGAAGAACTATGCCGCCTGGCCGTGCAGAAAGCCTAAAACCGCTTCTTTCAACTCGTAATCATCCTGGAAATGAGTTCCACCCAGGTTTTTCTTCAACTCGGGGAAGAGATGAAAGTCACTAGGAGCTACGTTCGGGCTGTAAGGTGGGTGTGACACCAATTCCCAGTGGTGAAAACACACCCCTTTGGTTAACATCCCTCTCCTCTTGTTCTGAATCGTGCGTCGAAGTTGTTTTAAGGTCTCAAAGTACCGGTCGGAATTGATTGTTGTACCCCGAAGCATGCGGTCGCAAAACAATAGGCCCTTTCGGTCCCAAAAGACGGTAGCAATAAGTTTCCCGGCAGAAGGCGTTTGTGTAAACTTTAGAGGTTTCGGCGAAGAAGTGTGCTTCCACTGCTTGGATTGCTCCTTTGTCTCCGGTGTGATGTACTGTACCGAGGTCTCATCACCAGTAACGATCGAATCCAAGAATTCTTCTCCGTCAGTTTCGTGGCAATCGAGAAGTTTCCGGGCCGCTTCAACCCGCTGCCGTTTATGGTCTTCAGTCAGCATTTTCGGAACCCATCTTGCGCAGACTTTCGAATACCCTAAATGTTCACGCAAAATATAGTCGATGGTGGTTTTACTAACATCAGGAACCAAATCGCAGAGCTTCCGCACAGTAACCCGTCGATCTTCGATCATTGCTGCTTCGACTTTGGCAATGGTTTCGTCCGAAACCGATGCCGTCCAGCACGCGGTTCATCGTGGATGTCTGTTCGGCCGTTTTTAAATTCTCTGACCCATCTGCTCATCATCCCGGAACTCATACACCCTTCTCCATACACTTGACAGTGTTCAGTATGAATGTCCTTCGCCGAATTCTTCTTTGCGGCCAAAAAGATCATTACTGACCGTAATTCGCAGCTGGCGGGAGATACGAGGGGAAGCTCCATCACTAACGGCTGCTCAGCCAAGACTAAGCTTACCAGCGACGTGGCCTTGGTGGGAAATTGGAGTGGGGAGAACAAGCTACGTGCCCGTGCAGACGGCTCGCGCCTTAAAGCGATCCTCATGACAGTGGTGCCCCGTGGAACTTATTTAACGGACAATCCTCGTATATTGTGTATAATAATCACATCGTGATGGGCAGGATTGGTATTATATTGTTACGACGCTTCTTAGGATACAGCTTATTTCGGTATATTTATTACTACAACTTAAAAAGGGATATTAATAACTATACACGGGAGATAAACACTTGCCTTCAATGCCGCCCCAGGTAGGTTTCTCCTCGTCCTCCACTTGTTAATCCACACAGTCCCGGAGCCCACTTCCTGAAATGGAATGCGTCACACCACGATAGCGAGTCCATGTTCCGACGCCATCTTTCCACCGAAGCCGTTCCAAACTGTTTACCGTTCTTTTCTCGCGCGCCCGTGCCTTGCCTCCCTTGGCTTTCCCACTTCTTCTCTTCTACTTTTCTGCATAGCTTCACTATATATTTAACTATACGTTTTTTCAGGTATAACTAAATGGCTTTTATATGTTTCTATCATTTATTTAGTTGTCTCAACATGTTTCTCAAGTATACACATTTCGATAACTTCAAGACTAATTTTTATATTTTCAAAATATGTCAGGTGTCCGAAGAGGGAGTGGGAGGGGGGACCCTCCGTGGTTTAATAAACAAGAGATTCTATGTTTTCAGATATAATGGGTATTCTATGCAAATTTAGAATACAACATAAAGTTGCGTGGATGCTATACGGAGAAGTCATTCAGCCCAGAAATAGAAAAATTATAAAAAATAACGCAATCCCACAACTTCTAGAAATTACATTTATAAATTGTATTGCCACCTATGGATGATATTTTACCAAATATTTTTGGCAATGTGTTTATTTTCACATATATCAGAAAATAATAACTCTACAGACTTTACTGCAATGATAATAGTTGTTGAATGAGAGGGTTTGGCTCATTAAAGGTGTATCTTCTCAGCAGTTTCCCCAAATTAATCTCCAGACCGCTCTACTATTGGTAACCGGTTATTTGCAGAACATGTTATCCAAGAAACAATTCGAATGGCACAAATCCGAAAATACAAGATAGAAGGTATTGAGCACCAGTGGGTTTATTTTTCAATAAACCTAATAAATTCCCAAACATCACCTAGCTATATATTGCATGAAATATACGAATAAATTACAACTCATTTAATCATGAAGGTCAGTTACAATTACTGCAAATTATACAAACCTAACGTAGCCCTACAACCTACCTAAATATACAAGAGGCCACTTACCAGCAGAACAAGTTATACGAGACACATACAATGCCGTCCCACAGCCAGCCCAACTATACAAGAGGCCACTTACAATCAGAACAAGTTATACAAGAAACAAAAAAAAAGCCCTACAACCTACCTAAATATACAAGAGGCCACTTACCAGCAGAACAGGTTATACGAGACACATACAATGCCGTCCCACAGCTAACCTAACTATACAAGATACCACTTACAATCAGTACAAGTTATACAAGAAACAAAACAAAGCCCTATAACCTACCTAAATATACAATAGGCCACTCACCAGCAGAACAGGTAATACAAGACACATACAATGCCGTCCCACAGCTAACCTAACTATACAAGAGACCACTTACAATCAGTACAAGTTATACAAGAAACAAAATAAAGCCCTATAACCTACCTAAATATACAAGAGGCCACTCACCAGCAGAACAGGTAATACAAGACACATACAATGCCGTCCCACAGCTAACCTAACTATACAAGAGACCACTTACAATCAGTACAAGTTATACAAGAAACAAAATAAAGCCCTATAACCTACCTAAATATACAAGAGGCCACTCACCAGCAGAACAGGTAATACAAGACACATACAATGCCGTCCCACAGCTAACCTAACTATACAAGAGACCACTTACAATCAGTACAAGTTATACAAGAAACAAAATAAAGCCCTATAACCTACCTAAATATATAAGAGGCCACTTACAATCAGAACAAGTTATACAAGAAACAAAATAAAGCCCTATAACCTACCTAAATATACAAGAGGCCACTTACAATCAGTACAAGTTATACAAGAAACAAAATAAAGCCCTATAACCTACCTAAATATACAAGAGGCCACTCAACAGCAGAACAGGTAATACAAGACACATACAATGCCGTCCCACAGCTAACCTAACTATACAAGAGACCACTTACAATCAGTACAAGTTATACAAGAAACAAAATAAAGCCCTATAACCTACCTAAATATACAAGAGGCCACTCACCAGCAGAACAGGTAATACAAGACACATACAATGCCGTCCCACAGCTAACCTAACTATACAAGAGACCACTTACAATCAGTACAAGTTATACAAGAAACAAAATAAAGCCCTATAACCTACCTAAATATACAAGAGGCCACTCACCAGCAGAACAGGTAATACAAGACACATACAATGCCGTCCCACAGCTAACCTAACTATACAAGAGACCACTTACAATCAGTACAAGTTATACAAGAAACAAAATAAAGCCCTATAACCTACCTAAATATTAAAGAGGCCACTCACCAGCAGAACAGGTAATACAAGACACATACAATGCCGTCCCACAGCTAACCTAACTATACAAGAGACCACTTACAATCAGTACAAGTTATACAAGAAACAAAATAAAGCCCTATAACCTACCTAAATATATAAGAGGCCACTTACAATCAGAACAAGTTATACAAGAAACAAAATAAAGCCCTATAACCTACCTAAATATACAAGAGGCCACTTACAATCAGTACAAGTTATACAAGAAACAAAACAAAGCCCTATAACCTACCTAAATATACAAGAGGCCACTCAACAGCAGAACAGGTAATACAAGGCACATACAATGCCGTCCCACAGCTAACCTAACTATACAAGAGACCACTTACAATCAGTACAAGTTATACAAGAAACAAAACAAAGCCCTATAACCTACCTGAATATACAAGAGGCCACTCACCAGCAGAACAGGTAATACAAGACACATACAATGCCGTCCCACAGCTAACCTAACTATACAAGAGACCACTTACAATCAGTACAAGTTATACAAGAAACAAAACAAAGCCCTACAACCTACCTAAATATACAATAGGCCACTTACAATCAGTACAAGTTATACAAGAAACAAAACAAAGCCCTATAACCTACCTAAATATACAAGAGGCCACTCACCAGCAGAACAGGTAATACAAGACACATACAATGCCGTCCCACAGCTAACCTAACTATACAAGAGACCACTTACAATCAGTACAAGTTATACAAGAAACAAAATAAAGCCCTATAACCTACCTAAATATACAAGAGGCCACTCACCAGCAGAACAGGTAATACAAGACACATACAATGCCGTCCCACAGCTAACCTAACTATACAAGAGACCACTTACAATCAGTACAAGTTATACAAGAAACAAAATAAAGCCCTATAACCTACCTAAATATACAAGAGGCCACTCACCAGCAGAACAGGTAATACAAGACACATACAATGCCGTCCCACAGCTAACCTAACTATACAAGAGACCACTTACAATCAGTACAAGTTATACAAGAAACAAAATAAAGCCCTATAACCTACCTAAATATATAAGAGGCCACTTACAATCAGAACAAGTTATACAAGAAACAAAATAAAGCTCTATAACCTACCTAAATTCACAAGAGGCCACTTACAATCAGTACAAGTTATACAAGAAACAAAATAAAGCCCTATAACCTACCTAAATATACAAGAGGCCACTCAACAGCAGAACAGGTAATACAAGACACATACAATGCCGTCCCACAGCTAACCTAACTATACAAGAGACAACTTACAATCAGTACAAGTTATACAAGAAACAAAATAAAGCCCTATAACCTACCTAAATATACAAGAGGCCACTCACCAGCAGAACAGGTAATACAAGACACATACAATGCCGTCCCACAGCTAACCTAACTATACAAGAGACCACTTACAATCAGTACAAGTTATACAAGAAACAAAATAAAGCCCTATAACCTACCTAAATATACAAGAGGCCACTCACCAGCAGAACAGGTAATACAAGACACATACAATGCCGTCCCACAGCTAACCTAACTATACAAGAGACCACTTACAATCAGAACAAGTTATACAAGAAACAAAACAAAGCCCTACAACCTACCTAAATATACAATAGGCCACTTACAATCAGTACAAGTTATACAAGAAACAAAACAAAGCCCTATAACCTACCTGAATATACAAGAGGCCACTCACCAGCAGAACAGGTAATACAAGACACATACAATGCCGTCCCACAGCTAACCTAACTATACAAGAGACCACTTACAATCAGTACAAGTTATACAAGAAACAAAATAAAGCCCTATAACCTACCTAAATATACAAGAGGCCACTCACCAGCAGAACAGGTAATACAAGACACATACAATGCCGTCCCACAGCTAACCTAACTATACAAGAGACCACTTACAATCAGTACAAGTTATACAAGAAACAAAATAAAGCCCTATAACCTACCTAAATATACAAGAGGCCACTCACCAGCAGAACAGGTAATACAAGACACATACAATGCCGTCCCACAGCTAACCTAACTATACAAGAGACCACTTACAATCAGTACAAGTTATACAAGAAACAAAATAAAGCCCTATAACCTACCTAAATATATAAGAGGCCACTTACAATCAGAACAAGTTATACAAGAAACAAAATAAAGCTCTATAACCTACCTAAATTCACAAGAGGCCACTTACAATCAGTACAAGTTATACAAGAAACAAAATAAAGCCCTATAACCTACCTAAATATACAAGAGGCCACTCAACAGCAGAACAGGTAATACAAGACACATACAATGCCGTCCCACAGCTAACCTAACTATACAAGAGACAACTTACAATCAGTACAAGTTATACAAGAAACAAAATAAAGCCCTATAACCTACCTAAATATACAAGAGGCCACTCACCAGCAGAACAGGTAATACAAGACACATACAATGCCGTCCCACAGCTAACCTAACTATACAAGAGACCACTTACAATCAGTACAAGTTATACAAGAAACAAAATAAAGCCCTATAACCTACCTAAATATACAAGAGGCCACTCACCAGCAGAACAGGTAATACAAGACACATACAATGCCGTCCCACAGCTAACCTAACTATACAAGAGACCACTTACAATCAGTACAAGTTATACAAGAAACAAAATAAAGCCCTATAACCTACCTAAATATATAAGAGGCCACTTACAATCAGAACAAGTTATACAAGAAACAAAATAAAGCCCTATAACCTACCTAAATATACAAGAGGCCACTTACAATCAGTACAAGTTATACAAGAAACAAAATAAAGCCCTATAACCTACCTAAATATACAAGAGGCCACTCAACAGCAGAACAGGTAATTCAAGACACATACAATGCAGTCCCACAGCTAACCTAACTATACAAGAGACCACTTACAATCAGTACAAGTTATACAAGAAACAAAATAAAGCCCTATAACCTACCTAAATATACAAGAGGCCACTCACCAGCAGAACAGGTAATACAAGACACATACAATGCCGTCCCACAGCTAACCTAACTATACAAGAGACCACTTACAATCAGTACAAGTTATACAAGAAACAAAATAAAGCCCTATAACCTACCTAAATATACAAGAGGCCACTCACCAGCAGAACAGGTAATACAAGACACATACAATGCCGTCCCACAGCTAACTTAACTATACAAGAGACCACTTACAATCAGTACAAGTTATACAAGAAACAAAACAAAGCCCTATAACCTACCTAAATATACAAGAGGCCACTCACCAGCAGAACAGGTAATACAAGACACATACAATGCCGTCCCACAGCTAACCTAACTATACAAGAGACCACTTACAATCAGAACAAGTTATACAAGAAACAAAACAAAGCCCTACAACCTACCTAAATATACAATAGGCCACTTACAATCAGTACAAGTTATACAAGAAACAAAACAAAGCCCTATAACCTACCTAAATATACAAGAGGCCACTCACCAGCAGAACAGGTAATACAAGACACATACAATGCCGTCCCACAGCTAACCTAACTATACAAGAGACCACTTACAATCAGTACAAGTTATACAAGAAACAAAACAAAGCCCTACAACCTACCTAAATATACAATAGGCCACTTACAATCAGTACAAGTTATACAAGAAACAAAACAAAGCCCTATAACCTACCTAAATATACAAGAGGCCACTCACCAGCAGAACAGGTAATACAAGACACATACAATGCCGTCCCACAGCTAACCTAACTATACAAGAGACCACTTACAATCAGTACAAGTTATACAAGAAACAAAATAAAGCCCTATAACCTACCTAAATATACAAGAGGCCACTCACCAGCAGAACAGGTAATACAAGACACATACAATGCCGTCCCACAGCTAACCTAACTATACAAGAGACCACTTACAATCAGTACAAGTTATACAAGAAACAAAATAAAGCCCTATAACCTACCTAAATATACAAGAGGCCACTTACAGTCGGAACAAGTTATACAAGAAAAAGTACTACAATCTACCTAAATATACAATAGGCCACTTACAGTCGGAACACGTTATACAAGAAAAAGTACTACAACCTACCTAAATATACAAGAGGTCACTTACAGTCGGAACAAGTTATACAAGAAAAGGTACTACAACCTACCTAAATATACAAGAGGCCACTTACAGTCGGAACAAGTTAAACAAGAAAAAGTACTACAACCTACCTAAATATACAAGAGGCCACTTAGAGTCGGAACAATTTATACAAGAAAAAGTACTACAACCTACCTAAATATACAAGAGGCCACTTACAGTCGGAACAAGTTATACAAGAAAAAGTACTACAACCTACTTAAATATACAAGAGGCCACTTAGAGTCGGAACAATTTATACAAGAAAAAGTACTACAACCTACCTAAATATACAAGAGGCCACTTACAGTCGGAACAAGTTATACAAGAAAAAATCCTACAACCTACCTAAATATACAAGAGGCCACTTACCAGCAGAACAAGTTATACAAGAAACAACCTACCTAAATATACAAGAGGCCACTTACCAGCAGAACAAGTCATACAAGAAACAACCTACCTAAATATACAAGAGGCCACTTACCAGCAGAACAAGTCATACGAGACACAAACAGCGCAGTCCCACAACTCACCAACAATAAAATAATCACTCCATAAAAGTCCTCCTAAAAGTCCTCCGAGCTTTATTTGAATTCATTACGTGGACCTTTCTTTACGGTCCGCCCGCGTCCGTCGTAAAGTGGAGACTCGTAAAACTGTCGCCGCGGACTTTTTTACTGGAGGTCCCCGCGGTGGTGAGAGTACGGA
Organism: Cordylochernes scorpioides; assembly: GCA_030710605.1. NCBI lineage: Eukaryota > Metazoa > Arthropoda > Arachnida > Pseudoscorpiones > Chernetidae > Cordylochernes > Cordylochernes scorpioides. The sequence continues at coordinate 65,448,176 of CP092866.1, forward strand.
GCGTTTGGTTGGGGCAGTTCTGTGGGAGACAAATGCCGAGCGGATAGTTGTGAATCACGTCGGTTCTGTGGGGAACAAACATCACACGGAGAGTTAGGCTACATGACAAGATGTGGATGACATTATCTAGAGTTGGGATACATGGAAAGATTTGTGGATGATAGATTTCATATTCAGAGTCGGAATAAATGGTTAAGTGTTTGGGTGACGAATGTCAAACGGAGAAATCAGCTACCCGAATGGTTCTGTGTTTGACAAATGTCACAAGGAGAGTTTGGATACATAGGTACGCTCGGTGAATAGCAATTGTCACACGGTAAGTTAGTATATGGGAAGTTTTTGAATGAAAAATGTCACGTAGGGAATTAGTCTGCATGGTTGGTTGGTTCCCTGGGTGACAAACGTTATACAGAGAGAAGGGTTCATTTTAAGTTGTTGAATGTGAAATATCAAACGATGTTTTAGGCTGAATGATAATATATTTGAATGAAAATTGTCACACGGTGAAATAGGCTAGATGGTAAGTTTTGTAGATGAAATTTTTCATACGATCAATTCAACTACATGGTAAGTTTTGTAAAAAACAAATGTCGCACGATTAATTCGGCTCCATAGTAAATTCTGTAAATGACAAATGTCACTCGGTGTATTCGGTAACATCGTTTGTTCTATGGGGATGACAAATTTATCACGATTAATCAGACTACATGGTAAATTCTGCAAATTACAAATGTTACACGGTGATTTAAGCTACTTGGTAAGTTCTGTTGGAATGAAAAATGTCACAAGGTGAATTAAGTTATATGGTAAGTCCTGTAAATGTTAAATGTCACACGCTGAAGTAGGCTACATGATAATTTCTTGGAATGACAAATGTCATGATAAAAATTCGGCAAGACGGCAGTTCTGTGGATGACAAACGGAGAATTAGTCAAAACTGGCAGATGTTGCAATTCCATATTTCCAATTATTCGTCAGAGAGAGATAGTGTCATCTCTAGTACCTCTGAAATATTGATTCCTATAAGTACCGGCAAAGTTGACCTTATTTCCATATTTCCTTCGAGAAGATTGGACACACGAGAGATCCCTAGCTAATGACAAAAAATGAACTTCCAAGCCAGAATCTTTTTCCAATTTTCTAAAACTAAGTTTTAATCCCCAATTGATTAAATTCCTCATTAAAGGACCATAAGTCACTGCAACACTATTAAATTAGCAATTATTAGGTGGAGGATAAAAAAGGTCTAATGATAATTGAACTTGGCCACGCTGGCGCTGAGGACTTTAATGGGATTTATTAGAACTGGGGTCGGCTCTTCCTAGAAACAATTAGTTTACTAACACTGGCCCGTGGAATTCTGGCATAGGTTCTATCTCCGTGCCTTATCTTAAATGTATTCTTCGCGACCAATTCTTGGCGCTTTGCTCAATCATTACATTTGTCTTTAACTATTTAGTCTTTATCTCAATGCTTATTTCCACCTTTCTGGGCCATCCTCATTCATAACATGAGGCATTCTAATTTCCATGTCTGGTGTAATGTCTATGTATTTATATTATCGTAAAGATAGAGGCTGCCTGGCCGGAATTCATTGTTCTTCAAATTAAAGATATTTCGGCCAGTAAATCTTTTTTATTTTTAAAAAAGATTTGAAGAACTATGTATTTATAAGTAGATCCCCTAAAATTTTTCTGCAGATTCACGCCATGCCCTGGGCATTTAAAGACTGACTGAGACTAGGGATCTTGTTTCTTTGTTGGGAAATACGTCGGTTGTTCTGAAGAGGTATAAGAGAGGTTTTTATTACCCAAGACCTACTTCATTGAGGTATATATTTATATATATATAAAAATATATTAGACAAATATTCACATACTTTCCAACCTGGATAATTGTAATAAGTTTTTTATCACACTAATGCACAATAGATTATATTAAGGCAATTCTCCAAAATAGCTCTATTTTTTGACGATTCAATAAAATATTTTGTTATAAATACAAAAATATGTCTTTAATTATATAGGTTAAGAGTTTTTATAAATCCTCATGATTATTAATGCGAATCAATTTGAAGTAATAAATAAAAATTTCGAAAACCATGAATTTTGTCGACGAGTTGTGGAGCGTTTCACGTATCTGTTGACAATCCTGACGACGTCTTTGTCACACAAATATTCTGTTCTAGTGTTCTAGTGGAGTTGAGACTTCAAAAACATCCTGCGTGTAGTTAACTTTGATCAGTAGAGATTGATATGTGTTGTGTGAATAGGATAGCTATGCAACAAACTTGAGGAATTTCTACCTCTCTCTCTCTCTCTCTCTCTCTTTTAAGCATGTATATCGGAATTTAGACACCTCTGAAAGATATTTGATACACAGTGACCTTTATTAAGGACACAATATAACCAAGTGTGAACAAAATTGTCTCTGTCTCCTTAAATAAAAAGACTGACTAGCGAAAACAAAGACTTTGCACTTTCTTAAGTCCACCACTATAGATGGATCATTTCACTGTGTGGTAAACACATCCGGGGATTTTGAAGTGTAGACTACAATTATTGTGCCTGCATGTTTTAGTATCATTTAAAATTGAATTCTCATACCTTGTACTAAAGCTGAACAGTAGTGTTCGACACATCTGAATGTGTTATATTCCTACAATCCTAAACAGCTATCGCCACAGTTTCACTAGATGTCTTCAAGAAGAAACTCTTTCGGGGGCTACAATATAACCATCCACTTGACGGGAGATCGCAGTGATGATTGTGTGTTTTAAAGATATTTGTGTGGTTTTGTGGTGTTTCGTTTTTTTTTATAAATGTATGAAAAACAAGAAAGTTTTATTTGGAGCTAATTTAGATATTAAAATAGTTATTAAGCAGACTCAAATAACATGATTATGTAAATGGAAATTCATTTCAGAATAAATTCTATACTTGTGCAGTTCACAGTCTTAAAGTATTAAAAATCGTATTTAATTCCTAATAAACAATAACACAAGTATAATATATAACTTAACACTATTTGGGAATATTATACCGATTTTATAGATTCTCTTTTCGAATGCTATGAAATTGAAGATGTCTGTGTACATATTTGGACCATAATCCGAAACAATGGTATACAGGCTGGCTTTGGTTTGTATTTTCCATAGCTGTTACCCAGTACAGACTGTAATTGTGGTGATAATGGATGAGCGAACAACCAGCTTTGGAGCATTCAATATTACAACCATTACGTTGTGTAACGAATAGATAAAAATGCATTGTTTCAATGAAGTATTTTTTTCTTCTTCTTATACCTAGAACACGTGGTACAGACCATGATATAATGGTGGGTTGAGGTAGGCGACTGCTTTTATTGTAAGTACACCACATGTCTACACATGTGAAAAGCAGTTCGACTTTTCACTTACAAATGTGCAAGAGCTCCGTTCGGTTACTTGCACTCGCTGGTTGGGTTGGACTTTTCCAAGAATCGGGGGCCATTGGAGCATTTTTTTTTAAATAAGAAAAAAAGTGCCAAATGCGAGAATCAAACCCGGGTCATAGCGGCCGAACACCAACGGTTTTCATTTTTCAATGAAGTCTTAAAAGAATAGGTATACCTCTATTGGCACGATTGAATTTCTTATATAAATATAGATAGAATAAACTACAAAGTATTTATTTGTGATATTCCGAAAGCCGCGGCTAAAGAGCTGGGTAGGCGAGAGATTAATCGAAAAAGTATCGTGCCAGATATTTCCGCATGTAAAAACCTCTGGAATCTGCCGTGTGAAAAGAAGTGGAATTTCATTTCTGACTTTTTTATTGGAGGACGCACTGAAGGGAGAAATAATCCGGAACATATCGTAAAAATCACAGAGCACTTCATTATTGAAAAAGTGCTTGGCAACGTTTATTGCCTGTAAAAATTTATTATCCTATAATTTAATCCATTTCTCTGAAAAGTAATGCTAATTAATTGAGAAATTTTGTTATATATATGGCTTATTATTTTTATATTTATTTAATATTCATGTTCCCCCAAAGTGAATACTATCATTAGTAATTTATATAGATTGAACATAATTAAAGGGACTTATGAAAAATGAATAGATACCAAATATAAATATGTTTATAACTCTGTTCTGGTATGTTCTATTAATCACAAACTCTTTATGTATATGTAAAATTTGCTTTTACAGTAATTTGTACAATTTAATACTATTGTCAACCTCATATAATATTCTTTAGACTTTCAAATTGATTCAAGATTGTATATAAATACGTTGAGAATTAATTCTTGTAAGCATACCAAAATATAATTTTAAACTTTATTTGCATATAGTCTTTAGGTAAAGGGATTTTTATTTTCCGCTTGAGAAAGTTCTCCGAGAACATTTTGGAATATTTCCAACTTTGTGTGGCTGTTTATAAACCACACTCTAGACACCCGACATCCGTCATTTACTTTCCAAGTCATGCTTGCCTTTTATTTAATTTGTATTGCGATCAAAGTAAAACATTGCAATTCCCCACAACTACCAATCTTTTTATCGCAAACAACACTTATATAACATTTCTATATAACACAATTATTGGAGAATAAAAATAAATGTGAAACACGAAGTAAGAAATAACGAAAATGTGGTATATGTATCGCCATGTACAGTTCAGTATCTTTAAAGAAGATTGCTTAACTCTTTACAACCTAAAACTCTGTTAGTGTATCATCTATATGGATATGCGTGATCATATATTGGAATCCGATTACTTTGAAATATAACAGATATATTAAAATATTTATTGCCTTTTGCAGTTCTTGCTTGTAAAAAAATAAAAATATGTAACTAGATTATATGAACAATATGTCAAGTAAGAAGTTTCAGAAGATGAGTTTCTTTTAATTGTAAAACATTACAAGCTTTCGGGCAATACCCTTCTACAGGTAAAATAAAAATAAAAATAAATTTATTTTTATTTTACCTGTAGAAGGGCATTGCCCGAAAGCTTGTAATGTTTTATATTTAAAAGAAACTCATCTTCTGAAACTTCTTACTTGATATATCTTACTGGAAGAGTCTTTGACCTTTATATGAACAATAATGATAAATGTAATTAACAATTTAGAATTAGAAACACGAAATATCTATAATTAGAAATTAATAGAATTCAAACGTACATGTTTTGAAAACAAAGCAATTTGGTGATGATAAATAAATAGAGTGAAATTTGAGAGCAAAAAGAATCTACGATTGAAAAATTGAATAAATTTAAATATATATAACTAATAACATTTGGATTAAAAAATAAGTGAGACACACGAAGTAAAAAATAACGATCATTTTGGTGGTATATAGATAGCTTATATATAGTTCAGTATCTTTGGTGGAGACTGCTTTAAACTTTACAACTGAAAACTCTGTGGGTGTATTATTTATCAATTGACGAACCCTGTGAGATTATAAATGAGTTAAACAAAGCATCAAGGGCTGCGTATCTTTTTATTAGAACGAATATAATTGGTTAGCTCGTTTTATATTCGTTCTAATAAAAAGATACGCAGCCCTTGATGCTTTGTTTAACTCATTTGTATTATTTATATAATATATATAGCTTATAGAATAGATATTATATATATATGTTATATTCAATATAATTTTTATAATAAATAAATATTTTTTCAAATTTGACCAAAAAACAAAAAGCTTTTTTAAAATTATTATTTTTGTTCTGTTGTACAATAGTTTTGTTTTTCCTTTTGGGTTGGTTAAATGTGTGTTTTTTTTTAAATAAACTCATTTGCCAAAAATATAATATTATCTAGTTAAATTTGTTCAAAATTAAAAAAAAGCATATTTTCTAATAAATAATATTTCATTCTTCTTTTCTTTTCTTTTTTTTTTTTTTTTTTTTGTAAGTAAAATTTGCATTCGACAATCTAAACATTTACTTAATAATTTATTACTTTTTTTTATTCTCCCCCCCCGAATATAAGATAAATATATTAAAAACAAAGTAGGCATATCCTAAATAGGAGTACATGTGCCTTTCAGAAGGCAGAGCGCCATCTGGTGGAACAGAAATCAACTAAACATTGATTTAGCCTGTTCCCTGATATTTGGCCAACTCAATGTTTAGTTGATTTCTGTTCCACCAGATATCGCTCTGCCTTCTGAAAGCACATGTGCTCCTGATCAGGATATGCTGTTTTTAATATCACACCTGATCTTTTTATTTTTTTGTATTGTGTTTTAATAGATATATATATTCAAGCCATAAAATTCAAAAATTGCTCAAACCACTAAAGTAGCAAACGCAAGGCACGCGCTGAGGAAGGCACCTGATAATTTTGATGGTTTTGTGGAGTAAATAGTCTTGAAGATGAATGTGAAAACTGACCACTCGACCATCTTCGTGGAAGTAGATCGGCCGCGGAGGTCGCAGATGGAGGAACTCGTGCGCGACCTGAAGGAGAAGCTGCGGTTGCGGAACGAAGTGCTGCGGGCCCTCGTCGACACCAACCAGCGGCTGGCCCGGAAGGCCGCCGAGAAACGAGCCAACAAGGACGCCATCGTAGCCTACCTTGGGAGTGAGCTGGTCGCCCTCGACCACGATCTCGAGCTGCAGAACAAGAACCTCATCTTCACCAGATCCGAGGTCGATGAATTCAAGAAGGAAATGTCTCAAGAAGAGAAACGAGGAAAGGATGAATATAACCGACTTTCTCAGATATTTGATGCCGTCAAAATGAATATGGAGGCAAAACAGTCGTCCATGAACCAACTCCTATCTCTCAGAGACTCTATTCTCGATAAACTCCGGGAGACAGAACTTCAAGCCTTCACCGAGCAACAAGAGGCCCACGAAGAGGTGTACGGTAAGGAGCGCGGAGACATCATCAAGTACAATCGGTGGAGGATAGAGGCAAATTCCAAGTCCCGGGAACTAATGGAAGACATGCTGAAATTGAACAGCTCACAGATCAAGCAGCAGGTTACAAGTTCCATCATCAAGCTCGGACAATTGACCAATCGATTCAACGACCTAGCAATTGAGGCGGCCGTACAGCTCGACAGAGCCGAAGAGGCCACTCGCGAGAACAACAAACTGAAACGTGAAATATCAATCGGTAAGCAACTGCAGGAGACCATAGGCAAGAAGATCCATCAGCAAGGCATTAACTTAAAAGAACTTGTGGAGCGTTTAGAAAAACTGAAAGATGAAGCAAGCATCACATCGAGATACGCGAGCCTGAGTAACGATTTAATTCGCGATTACCAATCCCTCAGGTCGCGGTTCAAGCTGGTGAGAGAGACTATTGATTATTTCGCGAACCACAAGAAAGAGATGGGCGAACGTTACCAAGAAATGGAACGGGATCTTCAGGAAACGGAAGAATACAACGCCTATATACAAAAGGTTTTAATTTACGGGCAGGTGTACTTGGAGGGATTATGTCGGGCCAGACTGGCGTCGGAGAGGGAGGACGACTATGAACACCGACGGCTCAATTTGATCATGCACCTACTGACGTTCATGCTGCTAGCTTCCAAGGCCGAAGCACCGTCCGAAGGCAGCGTTTTTGATTTCAACTTCGGGCAGGTTCCGTACTTCTACCAGCCTGGGGACCTGGGGCTGCTGCAGCGGCAGGAAGGCGCCGCGACCGTGCTGACAGAGCGCGCCGTGCAATGCACCGAGCTGAGCGCGGGACTCGGCATCCACCTGCCGCAGTACCGCGATGTGTCCACTCAGGCTGGCCATGGCATTATCAACATCCGATTCTCATGTCTCAAGAAAGGCCACCCGTGTAACTCCAGAAGGAGGCTGATGTAAATAATAGTATCGGATCCGTTTCAAATTGTACTCTCAATAAACTGAAGAACTTTGCTCGAAGAAAATATATTTGTGAAATTTCTACATTCACATAAACCTCTTTCCATAGTTTCGTTGAATAAAATTTCGTTTAATTATAGTGCAGAATACATAAACAATCAACAGATAAGACCTATAGCGATCTGGTGTTATAAATTTTCGAAATTACTGGGAAAATTCACCACTGATAAACCTAGTTTCCCTAAAATCTTTTTATCTTCGGTTCACTAGTTGTAGAAATTCGTTCTATATATTTTTTCAATAGAAATAACTTTTATATTTTTCTTTTAAAAAAAGAGATAAATCTAAAAGGGTAAATTTGAGAGGTTGTGTGGTAAGTTTGTTCCAATACAATGGAAGACTTATAGAATTTTCTTTTAAAACGACTATTTAGAATGATTACTACACATATTTTCTTAAAGGCTGTAGTGTAGTGTAGATATGTAAGCTTGTAAGGTGAGGAAATGTAGAAATCCTTGTAAGTAAGAGGTAACGTATAAGTTTTTTTATCGGTTTTATCAACAGAATTAACTGTTTATTTTTACATCTCTCTATTTTTATCTCAAACATCCAATGTGGTTCAGCTCAATAACCTAAACCAAAGTGGGGGGCAGTGCCTTTGTGAATCTACCAATTCGCAGAAAAAGTTGAAATTTTCGGTTGAACTGTTGAACCAAGAGAGTCCTTCAAATAATTTTCATCGCAGTAAGGATAGTAGAAATTTTGCTTTATTTTGAGAAAAATAATCCATGCTTGATCTCAATTTACATCTATTATTGAATGTGGCAAATATTTTGAACTTTTTATTGATCAAGTATATTGCCACAGTCCATAATGAATAGAAATTTAGGATATATTGTCTAAATGCTAATCTTTTCTGTTTCTGTCTCAATAAAAGAATTTGATGCAAATAGAAGGTTATGTTTCAGCTTTGATTTATGAATTATGGTATTGTAGTCTGCGTCAGATAATATATGAACAGTAATGGGCAAACAGAATCTCCTTGGTGTTTCCTATATTCTATTTACTGAATTGGCATGATTGATACCATTCAGATATTTATGGACAGAAACTCATGGTCTACAGCCTTAATTCCTTAATAGCATCGAGTGAAGATAAGAAAGAGGTATATGAAGATTGTACTTGTTTATAATAGAGGTTTTGTTATAAATATAAAGAAGGCATATCATGACCAAATGCACATGTGCTTTTGAGATGGCAGAGTGCCATCTAGTGGAACAGAAATCAACTAAATATTGATTTAACCTGTTCCCTGATATTTGGCCAACCCATTATGTTAATGACGTATCTGATAATTTCTGAAATTCTACTAGACTATTGTAACGTGTATAGAGTCAAAGACTTTACGAAAACCTACAGACGCCCTGTAAGTTGGACTTAATCTATTGGATAGAATATTATTGATAAACATTTTATTGGTTTTGTGATGTTTCTGTTTCTCATTATTCCAATTTGTTGATCTGCCATTATTGGTTTAATTACATCTATTATTCTATTTATGGTGATATTAGGGAATATATTTTATACACATGGGAGTACTGTGATTTCTCTGTAATTGTCTGGTGGATGGATACCTCCTACCTTATATACAGTGAGAGTTTTACCTTCCAGTTACTTGGTGTTTCTAGGCAGTGGATAATAGAGATTTAAAAAAAAATCAGATTAGTATGAGCAAAAAAAAGGCAGTTTGTAAATATAAAAAAGAATATTTGTAATATATTTTATTAGGTTTTTTCAAATTTAAATGGTTATTTTATGGTCACACGCCAGCGTTAAATATTCTATTTTTATAAACAGTCGATATTTCCTATCATAAGTTTTTATAAGGAGTTAGAAGAGCATCTCTGCTCGAAATCCCACATTTTCATACATAATTTTAAAAAAGACACTCTCATATTATTTTATTTTTAAGCATCTATAAAATCTTTTATTAACAATTTTAATCTGAAAATCAGTTTTTTTTCAGGTGTTCATATACATCGTTGCCATTACCTTCTGCTTTGTTATTGGGAGCTGAGAGAATTGCATTTTTATTCCGTCGTAATAAATCTGAAATTATGGTTTTTGGTCTTGACCGGTGTTTGATCAATCTTCAGTACATTTTTTTTAGAAGTCCATTGAAATGTTCTGACCAAATCTCTAGCCTTATAGGTGGGATGATTGAAGGTTTTGTGAAAGATCTATATTTATCTATGTTCGTTATTATTATTTTGAAGTTTAATTTTGGGGTGTAAACTGATTTCACTTCTATTTTATAATAATTCTATGTGTTTTAATGCTGAATTGATATTTTAATAGTTCCAATATTTATTTTATAAATCAATAGGGTTTCGAGTTCTGCACCTTTTGCTTCCGCATAATCCTCACCGAACCAGGGTTTGTCGATATCGTTTTTGGCTTGCGAAGTGTTATTTTTGTTTATGTTCTGGATGATTATTTTATAGCAATTTATCTTTTATCTTTAAAGATAATAATTAAGATATCAAATAATAAATAGCTTTTTGTTGTTCAAGCAATTGTTATTTGGGAAACAAGTGAATACTCAAGGAGAAACCAGGTGATGTCAGACATTCGTTAAGGATAGTAAAAAATGCTGGTTTAGCAGAGCACTCTATTTAGATTCAACCTGATATTATTTTCTAGATGGAAATGTGACGTGTGTAGTAATATTTAACGACAAATATAAAACTGAGACATGAACTCCTTCCAGGTTAGGATGCTTTCCTCATTGTTTTCAAACCATTTGAGAGCAGTACCAATCAGGTAGAAGTAAACGTTGGCAAAACAAAGGTTTCAACCCAGTGATTGAGCTTCACCACACGTTCGTACTGTTTTACCCAGCTAGTGTCCTCTTGATAATCAGCGTTAAAGTCGGTAGAGTGTTTTAATCCTAAGTGTGTTAAAACCTTGCGGAGTGAAAGGAGTGCTGCAGAGACATAACGGATAGAAATCTGTTTTAAAGAAGTTGGTTTAAATAATATGTAAAAACGAATTGTTTTTACTTATCCCTCAAATATAGTGCGGTTCATGCTAATCATGGTGGGAAGTAAGCATCTGTCATTTACTCCAGGCGTAAAACGTGTCTGCATATGAATATTGTCGATAAATAAAGCAAAGGCAAATTTGAAAAGAATCAATTTATTATAAAGGAGTATTTACATTTAAGATATTCAATAAAAATATATACAACGATATCTATTTGGAGAGAGGGTCAAGTTTTTTAAATATAGAACAGCTTATCAAGATAATAATTTTGAAAAAAGTGTGTTTTTTTTTGTCATCAAGGCGTCTCGTTTCTTATCTGTAGATAAGATTCCAAGAACCCTTCGTACCTGTGGTCGCCCCCCCCCCCCCTAGCGGAGTCCTGCGATGACTGACAGGCGTCCCATGGAACTTCCTGGCTTGTAGAGCTACTTGACAATATTGTAGTTTGACGCTACACTTACAAATTACAAGAGTCTTGTTTGGTTAGTTGAACAAGTTAGTTGGGCTGACTTGTGCGAAGAAGGTAGGCGGGGAAGGATTTTTTCATAAAAAAAGTAGTTAATACGGTTTCGATTCAGGTTGAACAATATATACAGGTCCAGCAACTCCACAATATTCATTCCTATAACCACCAACGAAAAATCACAATCATATGCTCAATATACAAAAGATCTAAGGAATTTATGCAGAGGCAAGACTATTACTACAGAAGACTTAAAATCGTTCCTAGAAAACATAAAAAGTACCGCTTATATTTACGGCCAACCCAAGACCCATAAACCAGGTATTCCTATTCGCCCTATCATAGCCTATCATATGTCTCCTATAGCCCCCTTAGCTAAGTTCCTAGCAAACTTCCTTATCCCCATTCTAAAAGATAATCCTACCACCACATCCATCACATCCATACCAAAATTTATAGAAAATATACACAGCCTCCCCCCTCTCCTAACAGCACCATGATATCTTTTGACGTAGTTAATATGTACCCAAGCCTACCACACCATCTAATAATAGATAATACAATAGAATATTTAGCATTAAACAATATTCCTCCAGATACTTCTACTAAAATTATTTCATTAGTTAAGCTCAGCCTACAATACAACATATTCTCCTTCAATAGTAATTTTTATAGACAAACCAAGGGCTCCCCCATGGGAAGTCCCCTCTCTTCACCTTTGGCAGAAATAGTAATGAGAAAAATAGATAAAACAATAACCAACCTTTTTCCCACAGATATCATCATCTGGCAGAGATACATAGACGACATCTTTTGTATAGCCAACTCTACCAAAATAGATACCATTTTTACCCAACTAAAGTCCATACATAATGATATTGATTTTACCATAGAAACAGAAAACAATAAGACCTTACCATTTCTAGATGTACTTATACTAAAAACACAAAACCAATATACAACAGAAATATACCATAAACCAAACTCCACTCCAGATTATATACACTTTTCCTCTTATTGCCCCCTCAGTCACAAGATCAACACTGTAAAAACCCTCTCAAAACGAATATATACACATTGTTCCACCCAACTCTCAAAAGATACAGAAACCCAATTTTTGATCAATAAACTCACTTCTAGTGGTTATCCAAAAAATTTTATATTAAGACATTTCCATAATCCCTCTCTTATAAGAAATAACCATGTTTATAAATCAATATGTATATTTCCCTATTCCCATAGTAGTACCAATATAGCCAGAATTTTAAGCAAACACGGTATAAGAACATATTATGAAAGCAACCCGAGTATAGCAACCATAATAAGAAACCCCATTACAAGAAACAGTATTCCTATAACAAAACTATACAATAGCAAAGCCGTATATTCCATACCATGCAACCAATGTAATAATGTATATGTAGGTGAAACAGGTAGACATATAAAAGACAGAATAGACGAACATAGAAGAAATATTAAAAACAAAGACCCCAAATCTCTAATAGTACAACATATCAGAAACACAGATCACGATTTCAACCTAGCAAACCCTAATATTCATTATACAAACATAAATAGTAAATACAAAAGATTAATACTGGAAGCACTGATTTCAACAAAATATAATAGCATAAATAGACACATAGATATTCCAGAGACATATGATAGGCTGGTCCAAAAACTAAAATAGAATTATCCGATTTCTCTTAACCACACCACTTAACAATTATGCATATAATAATATGAACCAATTGTCTAATTTACATAGCAATAATTTTTCTTAAATAATAAAATATAAAACTTCATAAATAATCCTAAATATGCAAAAAAAAAAAAAAAAAAAAAAAAAGCTTATATATATGTATAGATTAATATATGGCATATACTGGATATAAATTGTTAATCGGCTAGTATTTCTAGGGGCAACGCGCCTCTCTTTATCAGGGCTTTTCTTTGATTTGAACTAAATCGCGCGGGCATGTGATCCACTCACGCTATGCAAGACCAAAGCGAGAAACCATTTGAATAAAATATATAGAACTGTAAATACATGATTAATTGAAATTGTAACTATTATTCCTGTAGAAGGGCAGCTTGCGCCCGAAAGCTCGAATTAATTTTCCAAATAAAGAAACTCATCCTTTTTGAATCTATTCATTATTATAATATATACAGGTGCCACTTATACAGGCCACCAATTAACGGATTTTGATTTACGACAGAATGATGGATTTACTTTGAGTTCGTAGCCAGACCTGGTAATTTGTTCGACATGGATCTATTGTGGTGCAAAGGGTTTCCAGACATTGTTTGACGTAGAAATTTACCCCCTGCCAACTTGTCCTCAGAATGTTTCTGCCGGTTTGCTTGGAAACAACTGAATCGAATTGATTTTTCAAACTCTATTGATTCTAAAAAAAAACTTTTAAAACGAAAACTTCGGGATAAGATCTGGCGGCGCTCTAGTTAAGTACATCTTTGTTTCTCAGCTAGATAGTTCTCTGCAGGTTTCCATGACAACGTGTGACGTCATCAGCTTTCTTTCTTTATCTCAGGCTTTATGTAAAGTAGGTCCACTCAGTGGTTTGGAGTGTTAATTGTAGGAGACGCCACGGGAGGTAATCTTGTTTTCTCAACTTTGTTCGTGGTGGAAGTTTAACATTCTATTCTTGTCTCTACCTTTGTGACTTTTGATGACATTTTTATAATCTAAATCCATGAAATATACAATTTCAGAAAGTTGTTAATGAGGTTTATTTTAGGCAAGTAATAGTTGACTTGGAATTATTCACAATGTATTTCGTTTGGTACTAAATATTAGTTAAACGAAAAACTTATAAAACGTATATGACTATAACATTTATATTATGATGCATTAGAGCGCCATCTGTTATGAAAATTCGTCACTATTATAGACGCGTATGATTCTTTTGAAAATTAAACAATTTCTACTGCCCTTACTGCAATGAAAAAATTAATGGGAGGGCCTGGCTCATCAGTGGTGAAACTGGCGAAACCTCTGGGAGGGTTCACCACTGATGAGCCAGGCCCTCCCATTAATTTTTCCATTGCAGTAAGGGCAGTAGAAATTGTTTAATTTTAAAAAGAATCATACGCGTCTATAATAGTTTCGAATTTTCACTATAATATTTGTGAGCAGATTTGTTCATTCATTTATTTCAAATAAGGCGCCACTTTTTTTTTTTTGCCAAATTTTCTGTCAAGCGTGTTACTTTTATATAAAAAAAAATAGATACATTCACAATTCTAGTCTCTATAGATGTTTTCAACTTTCATAGGTATATATTTAAAAGAGAATCAACTGAAATATCAATGTAAAATTTATAAATGATTCATAATTTATGAGTAGGTGTTGTAATTATATTTTTCACCTTATAGACGAAAAGAGAATTGAAAACGAACTTCCAAAATTGCTAAGATGTGTCGGAAAGAAACATCTTGATGCGGTAGAATCCCATTGCTAGCCTCTCATATAGATTCTTCAATGGAGTTTATTCAATGTAATGGAGTGATAGAGGCAGTTTCCGAGAGAAGACATCCATGTATCAAGAACAATCAGAGAAAGAAAGTCAAACACACAAAACCCAATCTTAGATTCCAAAATTCCTAACATCAAAAAACCTTTAACAAAGGAAAACAATATCATTCACTACACAGCATAGGTACAGATAGATTGCGCCGACCTTCACCAACAAAGTCCACACAGTAATAGACCTCATTCGAATAAGGAATACTAGCTTTTTGGGCAAATCGTTTTGTTTTAATTTGAGATGTTGAAATCTTTTGAAAAAAATTTCCTCTTAAACGGGAATATCCAGAACAAATGGATTCACACCCGCATCAATTGTAGTGAAGGATATTGCTTTCCTTTGTTAACTGTGTTTTGGTGTTAGAACTTTTGGAATTCAAGATGGGGTTTTGTTTGAATCTCTGATTTTTCTTGATACATGGATGTCTTCTCACTCTATTCCATTGAATAAACTCAATAGGAAAATCTATACAAGGGTCTAGCAATGAAATTCTAGCGCGTCTAGAGTTTCTGGCTTCGGCACAGACATTTTGGCCATCAAGAAAAGCCAGCGAAACGCGTTCGTGGATGGCTTTTCTTGATTTATCAAGAAATTGGTTTGGCTAAATTTCAGGAAACAGGTTAAATCAACGATTAGTTGATTATATATATATATCAGACAAAAGGGGGGGGGGGGGGAGGGGGGAATGATCAGACAAAGAAAACCAAACCGTAATCTTGGAAACAACAGAATATATCAACAAAATGAACAATATTCTCACAGACCGGAACACCTTCGAATTAATCCCCGAAGCTGACAAAAGAGCAATCTACAATCAATACAAAAAAGATTTAAGAAGCCTTCAAAGAAATAACACCATCACGGCAGATGAGCTTAGGGATTTTCTATCAAATATAAACTCCGATGCATATATATATGGACTCCCAAAACTACACAAGTCAGGTAACCCATTACGACCAATAGTAGCATACTATCTATCCCCAGCAGCTCCTTTAGCTAAATTTTTAGCCAATCTCCTCATCCTCTTACTCAAAGATAATCCCCCAAAACAACTATTATATCCACAGCAAAATTCATCAACGAAATTTTAAACACTCCCTATACGCCTAACCATAGTATGGTATCTTTTGATGTCGTTAACCTTTACCCTAGCTTACCACACCAATTAGTCATAGAATGCACAAAAAAATTTCTTTCAGACCATAATATAACCTCCAATATATATACTAAAATAATTAAATTAATAGATATATTTTTACATATCAACATATTTTCATTCAATAACAATAATTACAAACAAACCAAAGGCTCCCCAATGGGAAGCCCATTATCATCTCCTTTAGCAGAAATAGTAATGCAACATATAGACCGGCAGATTACTAACCACTTTCCGACAGAAATTCAAATATGGGGCAGGTACATAGATGACATATTCTGCTTATGCCATACAGAAGCAATAGATAGTATTTTGACCAAATTAAAGGGCCTACACAAAGAAATAGATTTCACCCTAGAAAAGGAGGCCAATGGCATATTGCCTTTCTTGGATATTTTCATCACCAGGCAAAACCAGATGTTCAACACCACAGTTTATTATAAGCCCACTTTCCAACCCAATTACATACACTACTCCTCATATTGCCCTTTAAACCATAAAATAAACACCATAAAAACTCTCACAAAAAGGATCTATACCCATTGTTCTAATCAAACATTCAAAACGATAGAAACTCAAAATATAATGCAAAACCTTCTCATAGCAGGATACCCAAAAAATCTTATATTAAGACATTTTTATAACCCTTCCACAATCAACAATAACCAGACATACAGATCAACATGCACCATACCATATTCCCCCAATAACATCAAAAAACCCGAGAACTTAAAAAACACGGAATCAGATTTTTTATGAAAATACCCCGAACATCAGTCCTATAGTTAGAAACCCCAACACCAAAAACAATAGCCCTAACCTACCAATATACACAGACAAGCCATCTATTCCGTTAAATGTAACCATTGCAATAGTGTATACGTTGGAGAAACAGGCAGGTTAGTTAAGGACAGAATCAATGAACACAATAGAAATATAAAAAGCAAAGACAATAGATCACTTATTTTTCGAAACATTGAAACGACAGGCCATACATTTAACTTAGCCAAACCAAAAACCTACTACACCAACATAAATAATAAGCATAAAAGACTAATTCTTGAAGCCTTAGTATCCACGAAACACCAGAGCATTAATAGACATATAGATATCCCATAAGTATACAATAGTTTAAACTACATTCCAGATAAGCAATAGTATATTTCTAACTTGTTTTGTATATATAAAATATAAATATTTAACTCAGGCATAAAATATTCATTTTAATTAGAAATTTTTTTGCACATTTTAAAATATGTAAATAACATACCATATATAAATAATAGATCACCTTGTCTGCCCTTATAGTGCCCGGTTCTGATCGCAGAATTACTTCATTACAGTCGATGGTGAATTACTCGAGACATACAAATCCAACACCTTTAACAAGTTATAGATGGACATATGATAACTCACAGTTTTTCTCGCAGGCACTAAATGAAATACACCTGAATTGGAATCACTCAATAGATAGTACAATGAGGCTTTTAACTGATAAAATCATTGATACTATGGGCAAAGCGGGGATGCAGAGAAGATCCAAAACATTGAACCCAAATTCAAAGCCCTGGTTTGATCGAGAATGTTATCTAACAAAAAAGAATACTAAATCTCATCTTAAAATCTACATGAAATCAAAAAAAGAAACAGACCGTGTTAACTATATTTCAAAAAAGAAATTCTATGCTGCATTAATTAGAGATAAAAAGAAAAAATACTACCAATCATTGCATGTAAATTTATCAAGCAATACTCATGACTCTAAAAACTTTTGGAAAACAATAAGCATTTATAAAAAAAGAAGTTGCATTCAAGGAAACATATCGCTTCAAGAATGGCACCAATTTTACGACAAACTACTCTCATCCGAAACATCAACAGAATATATCCTTCCTATACTAAACACGCTTTCTGTGGATACAGGCTTATTGGTGGAAATTACAATGAGGGAGATAACAGAAGAAATCTCGCGTTTAAAGAACTGTAAAGCAGCTGGAATCGACGAGGTACCGAACGAAGCAATCAAGCTCCTTCCCCACAGTTACTTGCTGTTACTCAAGGATATATACAACAGAATACTAAGATCAGCTGTATTCCCATCCTCCTTCTCGAAGTCTATTATTCATCCGATTTTTAAAAATGGCGATTCTAATAATCCATCCAACTACCGCGGAATCTCACTGCTGAGCAATTTCGCGAAACTATTTATAGCAATACTTAGGTCCCGCCTAGTCAAATGGATTGAAACTAATGATATTATCCCAGAGAATCAGGCGGGCTTTAGATCTGCTCACTCTTGTCAAGATCACATTTTCATATTGACATCTGTAATCCAACTTGCCCTAAGGAAGAAAAGAGGTAAATGTTACTTCTTCTTCGTAGACTTAAAAAAAGCTTTTGACACGGTTCCTCACGATTCGCTATGGACAAAACTAGCCAAAATAGGACTGAATCACCGATTTGTCAACTTAATTAAATGTTATTATGAAGACATGACCGCTGCGGTTCGTTGGAACAATTCTATCACTGAATTCATTGAAATTCGTTCGGGGGTGCTCCAAGGTGACCCACTATCCCCATGCCTATTCCTACTCTTTATTAATGATTTGATTAAAATTTTGATGACTCGGGGTTGTCAGGAATATACTTACCCAATTTCAGAAACATACACCTCCTCCTATATGCCGACGATATTGTTTTGATCGGTGATTCTAAAATAAACCTTCAATTGAAAATCAATATACTGAAAACCTATCTAGAAACTAACTTACTAACTCTGAACGAAAACAAGTCAAGAATAATGGTTTTCCGTAATGGAGGAAAGGTGGCGCGTTCAGAAAGATGGTATTGGGGTCAAAGTCCTTTAAGTGTTACATCAAAATATACGTACCTGGGCTACCCGCTCACCCCTTCGATTTCTTTCACTCAAGTTGCCTTAAATTATAGAGGCAGGACCATGGCCGCGATGGGTGCCGTGGGGGAGATTATTCTGAAGTCCAAGCTCAATCCTTCCATGCAAGTATGAGATTGTTGGATTATATGATCTTGACAGTCCTACTCTATGCGGCTCCAATCTGGGCACATGATCAAGCCTTCTTCTTAGATATAATCCAGGATACCTTTCTCAGACGTTTTCTGTGCCTTCCAAGCTATACTCCGGGCTATATTTTGAGGGCCGAAACAGGAAGAAACTCTCTTGATATCACAGTGAAAAAACTAACTTTAAAATTCTGGACTAGAATTCTGAAAATGGACGGCAGCAGGCTACCTTCAATTTGTTTGGCACATTTGTGGGACATTTCAATTTCTTCAAAACAGAATATCGGACTGGTAAAAAGTATAACAGAGCTACTTAATAACACCGGCTTCTCATGGCTTGTTGGAAGTACAGACTTCAATATTCTACAAAGATACATCCCCCTAATTATTAGAACGGCAACCGATCAGTCCTTGCAGCTGGATTATGTAAGAATACGAAAATCGGTACTCTACTCTCACTATAAATACTTTCATTCATCACCTACAATGGAATCCTATCTGAATGACAATATCCCCCTAACCTTAAAGAGAATCATTGCACAAGTAAGAAGCCTTTTTGCAGTACAGAGAATTAATCATGTTTCACTTTTGAAAACCAAGACCATAAAATGCACCTTATACAACGGTGAATTTAGTCTCGATTTTCCACACTACATGTTCTTACTGTACGGCAATGGAAGAAGAGAGAGAAATCCTTCGTCAAGAGACCGGCTATAATAGCAATTCGCCTTATGTTTTAATGGCAAAGGTCGTAAAATCCAAACCCTTTGCATTCGCTTTTTATAAATACTGGAAATCAGCTCAATCAAAATATTTAGCACAGACACCGGATCCAACTCGATAATTGGTCGAGGTCAATACCCAATATTTGTATATAACTATGATACTAATTTTTTATTTATTTATTTTGTCCTACCGGGAGAATCCTGTATGGCACGTGTGCCCAATAAAGGCTTTTGTTGTTGTTGTTGTATATGAATAATAGCTAAAAATTGTGATTCATTTCGTCTTATACACTCCTGTCGAAGGGTTTACGATACCTGAAAGCTCGAGATATCATTTATGAAATAAAGAAACTTATCCTCGGAGTTTTCATGTGTTACTGCAATATATTATTAACCCTGAATGAAAATAAGTCAAAAATTGTAGTTTTCAGAAACGGCGGTCGATTATAACATGACACTGGTCAACAAGATTTTTGCACAAGAGAACCTGATTATGTTTCTAGTGTAACTTTTCATGCTAAACTCAAAAATCTAATCAGAAATTTCCCATCACCTATGGTTTTTGCGTGACGGTCTTTTTTTAGTATTGGGATAAATACACTAAAAATTGCAAACATTGTCACGTAACTGGTTTATCAAAAAATATTTTTCTTTGTCCACAAAGAAATAGCATCATATCTACATGTTCTGAATCCAAATATACCATTAGTTTTTTTCTATTACACAATATTTCTGAGATACACCTACTTGAATTTGGAAATATTGTTAATATATAGGCATATATGAACGAAACATATTTATTACTAGCGGATGTGTACCCGGCTTCGCCCGGGTTTTATCCGAGTGAAAGTTTGCCTAACGAATATTATTGATAATGATGTTAATAATATTCATTACATTATATATTCATATAATATATTTTCCGATCAAACATATGCTCTCTATCTCTACTGAATAGATTAAAAAAAAAGATATATATAAATAAAAATATCTAGAGATATACTAAATGATCTTAGCCAAAAGGCCGAGAAACGATATTTTATATATAGAGACGACCTGGCTTCGTGTGTCTTCTGCTCGAGTGAATGTTTCGCTGGTAGAATTTTGTTCCTGCTTACTAATAATTATTATCTGGCTTCGCTCGTGGACTGCTTTAGTGAATATTCCCCTAAAGAATTTTGTTTATGTCAATCAAGCATGATACAGCAATATTGTCATAATCATTTCTGACTAAAAAATAATTGTTGCTGAGTACTTGGCTAATTATAATTTTTCTTGGTTAAAAGTGAGACAAAAAGTTCTTCCAGATATAATTCTCTGTCCTGCTCAAATTTTAGCGAGATTAGTTCCCGGCTTCGCCCGATTTTTACCCGAGTAAAAGTTTGCCTAACAAACATTTGTTAAAACGATTCTAGCAAACATCCAATCCCTTCTGAATCTATACTTGTCTATACTCTCAATAATTTGAAAATTTTCCGGTTCCCTTGAAAAATACTCGATAAGTTGAAAAAAATCAGTATTAATTGGTCCACTCGGTAATTTAAAGTTGAAGGAATAGTATCTTGCTACAAACGAAGATTTGTAAATAACTGTATTTAGCGAATGTACCCGGCTTCGCCCGGTTTTTAATCCGAGTAAAAGTTTGCCTAACGAACATTTGTTAAAACGATTCTAGAAAACATCCAATCCACCTACTCGTATATATTGATTTATAAACGTATATAAATATAAATATTGTTATATGCGTTTAAATATATTTTTGAAACACATAATTCTTTTAAAACATTTATTATATTTTAAATAAAATATTGTCACTTTTATGAATTTTATAATTATTTTTTTTTTCTCAATGAAATATATATATTAATTTAAAAATTCATTTTTGTTATCATCATCACATACAATGTAATTTTTTTATATAAACAAACGATAATAAACAACAACAAAAATGTAATTTGCATCTTTATTATTATAAAACAACAACAAATTAAATTAACAATGTAAAAAATATATTTTAACATTACATTTTAACATTTAACACAAAAATGTTACAATATTTTCTTTAAATATATATTAATATTAAAACGCCAAGTTTTTTTACGTCATTGGAATATTATATTAATAAATTCTCAAATTAAATTTATTATACTTTTAACACATTTTAAGCATTGTTACAATTTATAAAGAAAATTTCACCAGACGCCGCTAGAGGCGCTGCTTGCGAGTGAAAGTAGAAAATTTGCAAATAAAATTACAAAGAATATTTATTTCAAATCAAATTCATACCAGAAACCTTCCTAGTAGTATAGTAAATAACTTCCTAAAGTTTCACGGCGATTGGATAATCTTACCTTTTAAAAACAATCATCGTGTGAACAAATAAGATTCATCGTGTTTACAAACCACGTGTAAATTATTAACCAATCAAATTCATTTATCGTCGCGACCAGTGCTGCGCCCAAGCGGTAAAAGGCCTGAATTAACGCTTTTTGGTTTTTTATTTTTAAAAAAAGCACATTAACCTTTTTAGTTTTTTGAATAGCCTATATGTTAAACGAAATCTTCAGCTACCTACATGCGAAATTCCATAATGATTGAGTCAGTAGATTTTGCGTGATGCGATAACAAACATCGATTTCGCATTTCATTTTTATAGATATAAAGGATTGAAAAGCAGTGACAGTGGATTTTCTTCTATACTTTGCTTGTGGTAGATCCCTCTTGAGTGCCCAGCAGTCGTCGGCAAGCATAGAGGGACTCCATTTACCTTGGTACCGCTTCTCCATGCTTGATATAGCTTGATGAAACCTCTCACCATGCTCATCGCTAACTGCGCCAAGATTGTCTGGAAAGAAATCTAGATGTGAATGCAGGAAATGGATCTTGAGGGACATGTTACATCCCAGTGCCTTGTAGGAAAGCAACAGATCATTAACTATGTCTCGGTAATTTTCAACCTTGACACTTCCTAAGAAGTTTTTGCAAACGTTTCAAAAGGAATTCCATTCTGCTGCTTCAAATTCGTTCAAACTATTTTGAAAATTTCCATCCTGCTGCAATTCTCGAATCTGAGGTCCAACGAAAATGCCTTCTTTAATCTTCGCTTCACTTATACTAGAAAATTTTTGTTTTAGGTAGGCAAATCCACTGGCATTTCGATCCATTGCCTTGACAAAGTTCTTCATTAATCCCAGTTTAATATGTAATGGTGGTAAGTAAATATTTTCTGAATCGATCAGGGGTGGATTTGCAATATTTTTATATCCTGGAGTAAAGATTTTACGGTTTGGCCAGATTTTTTTAATGTAATGCCTTTCCCTATCTCTGCTATCCCACTCACACAGAAAGTTCTCTTGTGCAAAAAAAAAAGTTTTTTTTGTTGACCTGTGTTAGCACAAAATGACAAATGGTTTTGGGGTGAGCGGCAACTGTCTGTTACTACGAAATATCTATACTTGGGATATCCGCTTACAAGTGCAAATTCACTAAACAAGGTAGCGTCACACTACAAGGGCAAATCCCTGGCAGCAATTGGCGCTGTGTGGCAAGTTCTGACAAAATCCAAGATGAACTCTCTAAATGCGGCAATGAGATTACTTGATTCGACGGTCTTGCCTCACATGCTATACGCCGCACCCTGCTGGGCACTCAACCAAGTAAAGGTAGTTGACCAGGTTCAGAATATTTTCCTAAGACGCTACCTAAATTTACCAAAGTATACTCCGGGCTTTATGCTAAGAATGGAGTGTGGACGAGTATCACAGGAAGTTATCATAACTAAACAGGTCCTGAGATTTTGGGTGAGGATTATAAAAGTGGAAGAGAGTAGGTTGCCCAGGGCATGTTTGTCACACCTCTGGACATTACACAGCAATCAAAGGGCTGGTTTAACCTTTGTCGAAAACCTGTCAACCATTTTAGACTCAAACGGTTTTTCGTTCCTGAAGGGTTGTCCGGATTACACTGCAATACTGACTGAAATCCCTGCTATTATTCGAATAGCAACCAAACAAAGCATCCAAAACGACATGGCGAAAATCCTAAATACTTCACACTACAGTCACTTCAAATACCTAAAAAATTCAATAACAGCAGAACGATATTTATTCACAACTATTTCTCTAGCAATTAAAAGATTTTTTGCACAACTGAGACTCCTATGGACGATCTTCCCAGAAAATCGTTCAAAGCGCTGGAAGATTGATTTGACTCTAACTTGCGATCTGTGTAAAAACAGAATCCAAGACGAAATTATGCATATAATATTTGAATGCTCTTGCTTAGAGAAACAGAGGAAATAAATTTTGGGTGACTTACCCTGGTCTCATCTGACTGCCAACAAATTTGCAGCTGGATGAACACACTGATGGTTGATCAGGGTCTCTCCCTCAGTTTATATAAATTCTACAAGGCCGCAGTCAATGTCCGTTGGAGAATAATGGATTCGCCGAATGTCGTGGTTTGCTTGGAGGAAGAAGACGAAGATTGAATGCGGCTGATTCCACACTAGCCCTCTCAATGATATCCTAACCTTGACATATTCTAAACATTGGTACTTTAATTTAAATATTTAATCATGTATGCTCTGTATGTTTATTTTTTGTATATATGGTTATATTTCTTTTTGTTTGTTTTTTTCTTTCTTCTCTCTTTTCTTTTTCCTTATTACTTCTTGTAGTCTAGTTTTTACTTTTGAAATATCTTCCTTTGCTAAATCCTGTAGAGGGGAATCATGTATAGGGCTGGATGCCCCAATAAAAAGGCGTGTGTGTGTGTGTGTTACTGCAATATATGTGTGTGTGTGATGAGTTCCTGTTGACTCTTGTAGAATCCTGTCGACTATAAATGTGATGAGTGATCCAGTCGACTTAAACTATGTGATGGGGTCCTGTTGACTCTTGTAGAATCCTGTCGACTCTCGCTATACTGTGTTGACCGAGAGGAACTGTCAGGATGGGGAGTTTTCAAGTACCTCTCTGCACCTTGGGAGACCTTTAACAGTTCTCACAGAGTACAGGCAGTCGTGGCCGAGGCAGAGTGGAAAGCTTGGGAATGTCCATACACACAAAAAACGAAGACAGTTGCACTAGGAAAGTTCCGTGAAAAAATAAAAGTTGAGCTAGGAGCGAAAGATGGAGAGATAAAAGAGTTCTTACTCTTGCATGGTGGATGAGGAGGACCTTGGTGACAACCGATGAGGGCTTCCGCTGATGGTGAAGAGACGGAGGCCTAGGACGGAGGCCTTTTATATCTTTTCTGAGAAAGGGAGTATTGCATTTCATCAGATGTGAAGAGTGTGGATCGTCTGGCGAAATTCTAAACTGGCGCCGTGGAAGTTTCCATCTTTAGACCTTGTTTTGGGACTGCTATATGCTCGATCTCTGCTTTAGCTCAACTCTTAATCTATTACAGAATTTTATTTATTTATCCTCAGTTTGTACAAAGTACATTACATATGATGATGTAATGACACATGTCAATAATGCGTATAATCATTTACAGGTGTGTTTCTATTATACAACATGAAAATCTTGTAATAAATTATATACAATATGGGGTTGTTGGTTTAAATTACCATATATATATATGCGTGCTTTATCCGTGTCTGGCTATCTCCTCGCATACCTGTGTATGGGGATCCGATCCCTACCAACACAACAATAAAGATAAGTACTGTTTTTATTTTATTTTATTTAACAAATTGTGAGTTATTATTTAGTTGTTTTTTTTTTGTGTTGTACTCTTTAGTGTACGTTTTTTTCTGTGTTTAAGTTACTCTTACTGTAGGCCCTAGTTTATTGCATTTTGTGTTAACCCGTAGTTAACACGTATTTAAAATTCCACACATATTGTAAATCTACAATACAACTTTATTTGTGTGTGTGGGAAGAGGGATATTCATTGAAAAAAAAATTATTTCAAATGAATATATTCAATATTTAGAGAATAAAACTATTCCAAGAATCTGAGTATTGAACTTGGAAAAATTATACTATTTGGAATTATTTCCAATTAGTCGGGTATAGAGATAACGTGTGATAAAAAGTAATAATTAGTAGTCCTATATATCCCTCTATAATTGCATATACATTGATTGACCAACATGTTAATTAATGTCTTTCACTTAATTAATAATTAATTCAATCAATATGTATAAAAAGGAGCATTCCAACACGACCCAGTACTAAATGAAATCCAATTGAAATGAATGTACGACATAGCGGAATGTCTTTTTTTCCTTTTTTTTTCGCCATTACGACAACTTTATTTAGGATCTATTCACAGATCGCACATTCCCCGCAAAAATCCTTCCCCGGTAATTAATCTTTAGTCAAGTTTGTACGCCGAACTACTTTTTTTTTACGGCAAATAAATAAACAAATAAGAGACAATTAGGGACGCAGTCAAACATCGCCTTTTTTTACTAAATTTCCTGTCAAACGAACAAAAAAGATCAAGATGTTGGAGGGGGTTGAACTAGGGCAAAAAATGGCGGGTTGGAAATTTATCAAGATGTCGATCTCTGATTGGTCCATCCTCCTGATCACGTGATCCGAATCCTGGACAGACGATTAGATGCCTCATCAGGAAAACGAGATTTTTTTTTTTTCTGTCGTTTGGAAGAAGAATAATAATGGACGCCATATTTATATATCCAGGCGAGAAATGGGTTTCCTACCATTTTTATTGAAGTACGTTAGTTTACATTAAAGTTATTCATAGTGTGGTTTAATACATTTGATAAAATAAAATTTCCTATAACATAACAATATATAACACTATAAATAACATTTTGAATTCTAAATATAGATTACATATGTTTTGCATATATGCAAATATTAGATAGAGCTCTCATACATATATTCATATAGGACAAAATACGGTTTGTATTTTAAATGTATATGTTATATAAAAGAAAAAATTATTTCTGTTGATTTTTGATCATCTTGAGGATTAAGCTATGGTAATTGCAGTCGTGGTTAAAAAATCTTGAAAGAATAATAATAAAAATAGTTTAGACCAGACATTGCCTTAATTGAACTTATGGAATATTAAAAAAACATAATTTGATTAAAGTACTGCCTGGCTTAAGGCGTAAGAATAAAAAAATGAAAAACTTATTTACATAATGTAAAAAAGTTTAGAGCCGGCCATCGGGAAAACAACAACTAGTTTTTATAGGGGAAGCGTGACCTCTGGCGGTCGATTTAACAGAGTATTTGTATCTATGAAATATAATTTTAAATAAAATAATATTTTAATATAACATATATTTTTATACATATATGTGATGCATTAGCCCGTCATTTGTTTTGAGAAATTGAAACTATTTTAAACGCGTATGTTGCTTTTAAAAATTCAACAATTTTCTACTGCCCTTAATACAATGAAAATTAGTTGATTTTCCATTGCGGTAAGGGCATTAAATAATTGTTTGATTTTTAAAAGTAACATACGCGTTTAAAATATTTTATATTTCTCACAAACATAAATGTAAAGAAAGAAAAAAGGCATCTCCTTTTCGTGCAACTGAAAGTTGATGATAGCTTGCGCCATCTATCGGAATAAATATCAACTCTTCGTTTATTTTTAATTATTTCAGATTGGTTAAATACAAAATAATTGGCCAAATAATCGTGCACCTGAAAGTTGCTTATGACTTGCGCCATCTATCGGAATAAATATCAACTATTTGTTTTTTTATTCCGATAAATAGCACAAGCCATTAGAAACTTTCTGCTGCACAATAAGGAGATGTATTTTTCATAATTTATTCACCTTTTATCCAAGTACAATTTCACATTTGTACTATTCATTCATATATGTCTTTGTTTTACTTTTTTTTTTTTTTTGAATTGGATAATTCGCCTTCTTTATAATGTTATTTGAAGGGAATATCTCTTATCTATCAGTCTATAGATTGTCTCATAAGATATATAAGTATATAGATGTTCCTCTTTTTGTGCCAACAAAGCGCGGAACTTAACTTTTCTCATCTGCATACTTGAGATTTATAAAATGTCGATAAAATGACTTCGCGCAGCTTGCTACTCTTTAATTGTACTTGTATATATCTATTTAAGGATCAGTATGCGCGCGTGAACCTACGATTCTACTGTTCAGATAGAATGAATGGCAACGTATCTAGTTCTAAATACTTTACCTGACCTGTTTAACCCCATTAAGAACTCGACTAGTCGACCGTACTACAAGCTTCAATATTATGACCTGGAAACCCCACTTCAAGATCTTTACATGTCGTTGATACAAAGACCTGGCTATTTTGACCTAAACACCCAACAATACGGCCTGGACATTTCGCTGATACGATGGCTTTTCTCGCTTGACCTAAACACCTAACAATGAGACTTAGACATTTCGCTGATAAAATGGCTTGGCTAGCTTGACCTAAACACCCAACAATAAGACCTGGACATTTCGCTGATACGATGGCTTTTATCGCTTGACCTAAACACCCAACAATGAGACCTGGACATTTCGCTGATACGATGGCTTTTATCGCTTGACCTAAACACCAAACAATGAGACTCGGACATTTCGCTGATACAATGGCTTTTCTCGCTTGACCTAAACACCTAACAATGAGACCTAGACATTTCGCTGATACAACGGCTTGGCTAGATTGACCTAAACACCCAACAATAAGAACTGGACATTTTGCTGATACAACGGCTTGGCTAGTTTGACCTAAACACCCAGCAATAAGACCTGGACATTTCGCTGATAAAATGGCTTGGATAGTTTGACCTAAACACCCAACAATAAGACCTGGACATTTCGCTGATACAATGGCTTGGCTCGCTTGACCTAAACACCCAACAATAAGACCTGGACATTTCGCTGATACAACGGCTTGGCTCTCTTGACCTAAACACCCAACAATAAGACCTGGACATTTCGCTGATATAACGGCTTGGATAGTTTGACCTAAACACCCAACAATGAGATCTGGACATTTCGCTGATATAACGGCTTGGATAGTTTGACCTTAGCACCCAACAATGAGATCTGAACATTTTGCTGATACAACAGCTTGGCTCGCTTGACATAAACACCCAACAATAAGACCTGGATATTTCCCTGATAAAGGCTTGGCTAACTTAAGCTTTCTATTGTCCACAGGTCGACCTAATAAAGTATTGAATTAATCATTTACACCACACAACTCATGTTGAATTGAGACTTAAAATGCAAGTAACATGTATCAATTTCCTTATCTACCTTTCATATAGGGTCAGAGTATTGGATCCCAAGATCCCAAGCCAAGTACTAGGCCAATTGGTTGGATCAGAATAACATTCACATGGAAAGAAATATGTTAATATACAAAATAGTCATCAATAATCAGCTCGATCAAACTCATGTCAGAGAAGTTACCAGATATAAATAGGCACTGAGGAAAATCAAGGAAAATTTTAAAATGTATTTATTTTCTATATATAATTTAAAATTTTAAGTATATAGGTAATATGAAAAATAACGTCCAAAAGGAATATTGTTTAATTGAGAGGTAACCTTATTACTTTATATTAAATAAGCGACATATATATTTATATATTTCTCAAAATGTTGAATTAATGTTCACAGCGTGATCAGCTGCTATTATTTCTAAAGGCCAAGAATTCGAAAGACCATTCTTTAGTTGGAACAGCGATAAGATTCCAACCACGTCGCCCACCGTCGCTGCCAAGACATTTAATATTTATGGGCAATATTGAAAACCCACAAGTTTTGTATTGCAGACGATTGTTTTACGTCCCCGGCAGATGTCGCTGCCAGCGTAGCAAAATCTGAAATACAACCTAAAGCGATTGTAATATGTTTGTCCCATGTTTATTGACTGCATTCCAGAAATGGATTTAAGAAGAACTCTATTTTATTGCAGACGTATATTGAAATGTCTTTTTTTATCTTTTGTTTCTAATTTAACTCAAAGTTATGTTTAAAATATTTCTCCTTTTGTTTCAAATTTATGTTTAGCCTGGAACTAAATGTAAATTGTATTCTTTTGCTGCGGCGAATTTTTTATTCTTAAAGTTTGTTAGAAAAAACTAGGGAAATAAAAAGAAATTTGAATTTATAGTAGAAATAACGGTTCTCATAGATATAGCAATTTTGAGGCCATATCATTTTAAATTAAACTTTTTCCACAAAATATATAGAAAATAGGATATACTTTTCCCTGAAAGTATTAAAGTATATTTTAGAAATATATAAATATAATTGGATGCAAGTCTTATATGATTAGAGAACAAATATTAAAAATAGATCCATATATAAACATAGCGAATGTGTTATGGCATATATTAATGTACAATGTCACAATTGTACTATTTTTTCATATATTAATGTGTCACAATCTCTGCGTACTGCACTGCTATATATATTTTAAAGGGAGAGGTGTTCCCTTCTGATAAATGAATACCATCCTCCCATATTTTGCCTTATATATACTAAAAAGGTGCGGAAAGATGGTATTTCCTTATGCCAAATTGAATCTTTCCATTCCAGATATACAGTTGCCCGGCCATCCTTGCAGCCCTCTATATGGCAGACATCAATCCAGAAGAGGACATCCATACGGACAAGGCACCTTTGTTGGCCGGTATTGTGATCAGGGTGCACGGACCGATCTGATCTGCTCCACCACCACCCAATCTCTCCATTTTAATACATAATACATTTTTCAAAGAGAGAGGTACCTGTACGGTAGCCAGCGTAGTGTGGAAGGCTCCACAGAATGTTTAGAGGAACGATTTAGTGTTGAGATTTCATTACTCTGAGCAGAGAAAGAGGGTGGTGAAATGGAGAAAGGTCTAGTTATTCGTGGAGCAGAGATCGAGTCCTGGCTGGTTGTCACTTGTGATGGTCTCGGAAATATAGGGATATTCCATGCAGCATGATTGCGTCAGTGATAACTACCCTGATTTGTCATAAATACGGCATTTTTATACTCTCGAAGAAGGTAGATAGCCATTACTTTAGGTGTGATACTCATCCGCTGGAATGCGGGAAGTGAATCTTGAATTTTGTTTTTAAGCTTTTTTTTTTCTTCTGGAATTTACATTTTAACGTGTCGCTTTATTGAGCTATTTCGAATTATACGAGGGTAAGGTGAGAAATTATCGGCCTGACAATGAAGAACCATGATTTTCAGTTGAAGATTTTTTTCTACAAAAACTCCTTTGACTTCAATACACTTGTTTTAGAGTTTCTCCAATATCAGTATTCTTTCCCTGAAATAAGAGTCTGGAAAGCTGTAAAATTATGCATCTACAGCCCTCTCAACTTCTATATTGAAAGCAAATCGCTTTCCATGAAAAAATATCTTTAGGTGTGAGAAGAGATGGAAGTCTGGGGATGAAAAATAATCAAATTCCTCAATTTTCCCATTGCCAATATTCTTTTATAAGCAGGTGCGTTGTCTTGGTGAAAGATTATTTTTTTCTCTACCAAGCCAGGCTTCTTCTCTCGAATTTTGACATCCATCTAGTCAAAATGATTAGAGTGATATTCACCTGTAATAGTTCTACCTTTTTGAAGGTAATCAATTGACAGGATTCCTTTTACATCCAAAAAACACACTGGTCATGACCTTTCCGGCGGATGTGATTGACTTCGCTTTCTTTGGCGCTGAACAACTGGCTGCCTCTCACTGCTCCGACTGCTGTTTGGTTTCTGGTGTGTAGTGGTAGACCCATGTCTCATTCATGCTAACAAATCGCCGCACAAAATCGTTCGGATCCCTCTTTAATCGGCCCAAACATTTCTGCGAATGCCATTGCGCATTTATTTTTGATCTAAATTTAGAAAATGTGGCACCCGTTTTGCGAAGAGCTTTCGCATCCCAAATTACACACCCTTTCTTTCGATATTCCCACAGCCTCAGCTAGCTCACACACCTTTACTCACCTATCGTCTAACACGATATTGTGCATAATTCTGATATTTTACGATATAAATGCCGTTTTTGGCTGTCCTTCACGTGGCTCAGCTTCGAGCGACGTGCAACCACGTCGACGTGCTACCCACTCTTTGACGATTGAAATTTTGGAAGCAGTTCCCGTGAACCTTTGTCAACTCCGGATGGATTTATTTAGGTGTTGATACGTCAAAGACGTGAACTGCACACAAAGACTCGTTTACACTGACTCTACTTGAGAGAACAAGTTGAAACTGTTCCTACAAACTATTGAAATGGGCAGGCAGGGAGAAACGTAATATTTTGCATTTGTAATGCCATCTCTAGGTCAGGTAGAGAACTTTTCACCTTAACTTCGCACAGGAATATTACGTTGGAATCCAATATGGCATAGATATATGTGAAAAATAATAGAAAAATAAAAATGTCAGGTGTTGATATAAAAAATAAAGAAGGCATATCCTGACCCAGAGCTCATGTGCTTTTCAGATGGCAGAGCACCATCTAAATGTTTAATTGATTTCTGTTCCACCAGATGGCGCTCTGTCATCTAAAAAGCACATGTGATTCTGTTTAGGATAGGCCTTTTTCATTTTTAATATATATATTTTATAAATAAAATATTTTGTGGTGCATAGATAGAGAATTGAAGGTACAGTCGTGATAATAGAAAAGTAGAAAAAATAATTATTTACTAACAAGTAGTTTTTATTTTCAATTACTTGAAGACAATTACACATTAAATATTTTCACAGTTATATTAAATTTATAAAATTAATTCTATATTAGTGAATTTAAAAAAGGTAACTTTACTATACATATTTACAACAATTTTTAAAGTGGTGTTTGAAGTTTATATTTTAATTTTGTAATTATTCTTATTTTTTAATTCATAGAAACATTTTTCTGGCAGACATATTTAATTTTTTATCATCATCATTTTTGGCCATTATTATTATTTTTTTCCTTAGTTAGTTATCAAATCATCTTCAATTGTAGTTTCTTTTTTGGTTTGTAGTGTTCCCTTTTAAGCGATAAAATATATGTAGAACTAAGGTGTAATATTCAATTCAAGAATTTGGGACCAACATCGATTCATTTTTAAAACAAAGCAAAATCATAAGCTTGTACAACTTTCACTTTTTCAAACAAGTAGTATATTATAAAACGATGGTCAAAATACAAGTATGTAAAATATTCAATAAATGTGAAAAAAATATATTTTTCAAATTATAAAATATTTGCATTTTTGATTTATATAATATATATATATTGGTGTGACTACTAAACTCTATATACAAGAGAGTTGGACTTATAAAGGCTTTACACAATTTTGCCACTGAGTAAAAAATGTTATTTTTCCTTCACGCAATATCTCAATTTGTGGCACATGAAGATGTATAATTTCCACAAACATCCCTTCAACCCAGTGTATAAGACCTTGCGGATAGGCCTAGAAATTAGAACGGAGAATTTATTGAATATTTCAGCCGCCATTTTTTAAAGACTCTTTTATTCTTAAACCTTTTTTTATATTTTAGGCTTAACAATTTTAATGGTTTCGCCGATATTAATGGATTCCCAGAAATGATTCCAAATTGATGACTGTGGAAATTTGACTAGGGACTGGTGGCTGAATAATTCTGCATCAAATTTCCTTCAACACCAGCCTTGCAGAAACCCCCGCGCGTTTATATATGCAAATCTATAACGTATATATAAGGTAAGCAATGCATATAGATTTTATATACACACTTATGGACAGACAACTTAAAGAAGGTTCATATTTTAAGCATAAACCACTCTCCTTATTTGCTTATATAATGTAAATTCGAACGTTTTTTATTATTAAAAAATAATTAAAAAATATAATATAATAATGAGGTTTAAAATATACATGCTAAAAGGTACAATTTTTTTTAGTTTTGTCCATGAGTGTACTATAATATAGAGTTAATATGGTGTATATGTACGTTTAAATCAATTTCTAAATGATTGTTTTACGTCATATGGCCATAATCAGCCAATCGTCGTTGGGTTCATTAGCCAATCAGGGTGTGCAGTGTTTCCTTAGCTCATAGAAGGCTGCATTGAACATTTAAATTATATTTTAAATATAAGATCGTAGTTTCGATTCAAAGAATTTTTCTCTCTTTCACTTTTATCTTGATTGAGTAATATAAAATGATATTTTTATCATACTTAATTTTCTCTTTACTTTTAAAGCATTTCTCAAAGTTGAATAATAGTAAAGGATATTTTTAAAATAATGCTCACTTTTCATCCATTTATTATAACATCACTTTTAATCTCTTTATTCTGTAATGTCATATTTTAGTGACGTGAGAATAGTTCGATATATATTATATTGAAAATACTACTATCTGAATTTAATGAAAATCTTAACTTGTCAATGAATAAAACACTGCTTCAAACGGTTTCTTGGCCTAGTTGATATGTTAAAGATTCCACGTTAAACGGTCTCGCTTTTTCCTTACATTTAAGGATACCCAAATAGTCGATCTCCTAGCATCACACAAATACAACCTACCTTCAACAATAGACACTGATACTTGCCCTTCTGTAGTCGCTATGAGAGAATGTTAAATGGAGACACATTGAAAATAATCTTTTATAACGATGTTGAACAGGGGTTGTAACAGTCAGCAAGCTGGAGACAATATTTCTGCAGCTTGTTGAAGATATCGATCCTACAATCTGAATATTACAGAGCGATTCACATTCACACAGGAGGAATCGACGGGTATCATTTGTAAGAAGATATATAAGCTGATGGAAAATAGTTTCTTTGATGAATAGTAAAAACTTAGCTCTTCGCTGTCAGAAAAGAAGTTAGCTACATCAGTGATGGATCCTCCATTCTTCTAACTACTCATCAACGTTCAGAATCCCTCTAACGTCTTCTCTCATCCATTATGACAATATCCTATGAATACAAATTCGAATAATAGTGATTTGGTTGACAAAGTAAGCAGGCGAAATCAGTAGGGTATTTAATAGGGTGGCTGATTTGCATATTAAATTGTTGCTTTGTTTGCTATTGGTCTATTTTCTTAATCGCATATTATTTTAAAGTTGCAGATTTAATTAATATATAATAAAATATATTTTAAATTTAATGCTTAACCTTTGGAGAGGAGTATCTATTGGTGAATTAAATAAAGTACTTTAGTGTAAGTCAACTATATAAATAATGATAAAAAATATCTTAAAATATTTTTTGAGAAGTTTTAAATGTGAATCTTTCACTGCCGCTCTGCCTTTCGCAATAGCGGAAGGTTAGCCAGTGTACTAGTTCCTTAAATATACACTTAAGTTTCTTAAATAATATATATATGGTTAAAAGGTGATTTTTTAAAATCATATAAAGTCAATTCTATCTACATTTTTAATCACACTCCAGCGTGTTATTGTGTGGCTTAGGTATTCATAATTGTATCCGTATGCCAAATCACGCGCTAGCGTGTGATAGAGAAAAACACTTAAAATTAGATTAATGCAGAACACTTAGATTAATTTGGT
Organism: Cordylochernes scorpioides; assembly: GCA_030710605.1. Taxonomy (NCBI): domain Eukaryota; kingdom Metazoa; phylum Arthropoda; class Arachnida; order Pseudoscorpiones; family Chernetidae; genus Cordylochernes; species Cordylochernes scorpioides. The sequence continues at coordinate 65,483,465 of CP092866.1, forward strand.
ATATAAATTATATTTTAGGGGTATTTGATCATACACACATTCTATGCAATATAATCATGAGAACCCACACAAATTTCGTATATGTAAAATTGTTTGTTTTTTTTCATTTAGTGGATAGCAACTTTTCCAAACCTCTTCTAGCATCTTTCTTTCTTTCTAATTTCCAAAACGATGGTTAGATGTTTAAGATTAATAAATTTAATCTAAATTATTTAGGCTATTTTTTCAAACTACTTGAGCATTAGCTAGGTCAACGCAGACAAACGGTAGCTACTCTCTAAATTTGACTTTCATAAACTAAATTATAATATATACTAAAATATATGGTTGATTTTAACAAAAATATTTAATGCAAAATATTTTATTGAAACTATTTCTTAAGTTATTATGTCTCACTAAATTCTTTATTTATATATATATTCTCATTTTATTTCGATGGAAAAAACATTTTAATCAATAAAATAATTAAGAAAAAGGCATCTCCTTATCGTGCAACTGAAAGTTGCTGATGGCTTGCGCCATCTATCGGAATAAATATCAACTATTCTCGTTGATTTGTAATTATTCCAGTATTGGCCAAATACCCATTCTTGATTAATCAAGAAAGGCTGACCACGGACTTTTTCTTAATTTATGCACCTTATCCCAGTACAATATCACATTTGTGCCATTTTTTTTCACAATAAAATAATGTTTTCTACTTTGATTTAAAATTTCAAAACCAAATAAGAAAAAAATCTTGAAACTTCTATAAATGCCAACGCAAATACCTAAAATAAAACTCAATTATATATCTCTATTATGATAAAGCCAAAATTTGTGTATCTGTTGGTTCATCAATAAACTTCTAAGCATCTGTCACCAAATGTCATCAAATATTTCCACGTAACTCTTTTAGTCCCTTGGGATGGTTTAAAACTGTTCTTTTTAGAAATCTCTCTCTCTCTGTTGTAATTCTATTTTAGAAAATAAATGTAATGGCTGAGCAATTTTAATTTTTAAAGATTTCTAATTTATCTTTTTATCATTGGTTATATAGCTATTTGTCATGTGTCCATTTAGAACCTTCAGGAAAATTGTAGAGATAAATTTTGTAAGATTTTTTTTTATCACAATTCTTTTTTTCAAAATACAAGAAAATTACTTTTTTTTTTAAATTATCTTTATAACAAATCAGTTTTCTTTCTTTCGTCATCTAATTGATTGTCCATGCTACTGCGTCCGAGGGAGCCGACGCGCTGAGGCCTGCAGTCCGGGGAACCAGTGGGAAATATGTTACGAGGACCCTAAACATCTTGTAATATTTTGGACAAGACACCGCCACCATCAATACATCTATATTCCTTATGAAAAAAAGACATCTCCTCATCGTGCAACTGAAAGTTGCGGATGGCTTGCGCCATCTATCGGAATAAATATCAACTATTCTCGTTGATTTTAAATTATTCCAGAATTGGCCAAATACCCATTCTCGATTAATCAAGAAAAGCTAACCACGGACGCGTTTCAGGCTGTTGGCCCATCATGATTAATCAAGAATGGGTTTTTGGCTAATTCTGGAATAATTTAAAATCAACGAGAATAGTTGATATTTATCCCGATAGATGGCTTAAGCCATCAGCAACTTTCAGTTGCACGATAAGGAGATGTCTTTTTTCATAATTTATGCACCTTATCCCAGTACAATGTCACATTTGTACTATTATTTCACATCTATATTCCTAGTATTAATGAGAATACAACAGTGTCAACCACACATGATATATACATAGTGGAAATCTATAAAGTCATAGAAGGTAATAGACATTACCGAAATGCAAATAAGAAGCATTCAAACAATTAAAATATTATTTGTCAATACAATATCAAATAATTTGATAAGATTAAGAAACATTTGCAATGACTAAAATTGCATGTTTTGAGCCAAACAGTGAGGAATATTAGATAGAGTAGAACCTTCCTTTAAGAGAATGGCTTAATTAGTCTCTCAAAGAATTATTTCATGTCAGTCAGAATCTCCGATCAGAGTCCAACACCAGGAGAAACAGGTCCAACCATAGTTTTAGGCGGTAACTCTTGAGACCTTATATATACAAGGTTAAGTCCTTGTCTCTCGTATGGTACCAAAATACAGCTGTGGATTAATCAAGAAACATTGTAGAGCATCTCTTAATAAATTAGGGTACTAATAGAACCATTGAAATAGTGTATTTCAGCTTTAGCATCCCATGGCCAAACTACTACTTTAGGTGGGACAGTTGTAGAGTATCAGACTTGAGACTGGTTCAAATTACATCCGTTAAATTGAAAAAAAAAAACTTTTTGTAAATCTAATTATCCCCATCTCTTTTATTATAAAAATCATTTTTTTTTGCCTTTGTGTTTATTAATTAACTTCTACTATGGAAAATATTCTTCATGTAACCTTTTTGAACCCTGGGAATCGATTTAGACTATTTATTTTATTAGGCTCCATAGAATCCAAAATATATATATGGAAAAAAACAGTAGAAAAAATGATAAAAGGGTCAGGTATTGATATTAAAAATAAAGAAGGCATACCTTGACCAGGAGCACATGTGCTTTTTAGATGGCAGAGCGCCATCTAGTGGAGCATAAATCAACTGAACGTTGATTTAACCTGTTCCTTGATATTTGGCCAACCCAATTTCTTGATAAATCAAGAAAAGCCATCCACGAACGCGTTTCGCGCTGTTGGCGCTCGTCAGCGTGGAGCAAGCTGTACCACTGCGATTAAAAATATTTTTGTCCCAGAGGCTTCTTGAGAAACCAAGAAATGGGTATTTAAGGCCAAATTTGCGTAAATACGCTTAACACATGAAAGAACAGTACAAAACATATATAAAAAGGTCAGGTGTTGACATTAAAAATAATTAAAGCATATCCTAACCAGGAGCACACGTGCTTTAGATATATAATAAAAAATAAATAAAATCAAATAATAAAAAAGGTCAGGTGTTGGTATTAAAATAAAAAAGGCATATTCTGACCACGAGCACATGAGCGTTTTACATGGCAGAGCGCCATCTAGTGGAACATAAATCAACTAAACGGTTGGCCAAATATCAGTGAACAGGCTAAATCAACGTTTGGTTGATTTCTGTTCCACTAGATGGTGGTCTGCCATCTAAAAAGCTCATGTGCTCGTGGTCAGGATATGCTTTTTTTATTTTAATATATATAAAAATATATACAGATATTTGTATATATGATGTATATAAAAAATGTAGAAAAAATGTATAGAGACATGCTTTATATATACAAACTGCAAATATACACGTATATATGAATATTATATACACATCAATATTTATCCTGGCTTTGAACTATATTCTCGGATTTCTCTGTGGTATTTGTGTAGCTATGATGATATATATTTTTATTGTTTTTTATGGTTTTATTTTAACAACACACATAGTTGTTTGACCTCTAAATTTAATTCAAACTTTTGTGTATATTTTATTTACTATAATCTTTTTTTACATTTCATTTTTATATATCAATATATATATATATATTAAAATAGGCACTTTTCCCTTTAACTGTGCAATCATAATATGGCACTTTATGTATTACACTAATAAAAACTTTAATAGTGATTATAAAGAATAAGCCACAATACCAGTTTCGGAATATTCGGGAAAAATGCAACCTGTATACCTAGGTTTTGGTCTTTGGCCCTTATCAATACAGGGGCGGCTTCGTTTTTATAACATCCTACGAAAGAAGTTTTGAAATCGGTCGAATTTACCAAACAGGTATTTTTCAGCTGGTTTTGGCTCATTCTTTCATATCACTAGTGTTTTTAACTAGTGTAATGCATAGTGCCATCGTTCTGATGTACAATTAAAAGGAAAGGTGCCTCTTTTGGTAAATGAATCTCATCCTCCCACAACCTTATGTTATTTATATTTTTTATAAAATTGTATTTACAGAAAAATAAATTTTATCGGGCAAAGTTTCTCATCAATCCGGGAAAACATTTTTCGGATCGTTACCCTTTTAGACGGTTCACTCCACCAGGACGCGGTCCTAAGAAATTCTGCTCCACACATCACTCTCTAACTTTAACCTTCGCCAATCTTATCTGATTACATTAGCAAATCTTGAACCCTAGAACGGGGTTATTGTTGAATGCTCGTGACCTAAGTAAACAAATATTAATTATGAAAAAGGTATCTCCTTATCGTGCAACTGAAAGTTGCTGATGGCTCGCGCCATCTATCGGAATAAATATCAACTATTCTACAATTCTGGAATAATTCAAAATCAACGAGAATAGTTGATATTTATTCCGATAGATGGCGCAAGCCATCAGCAACTTTCAGTGGCACGATAAAGAGATTCCTTTCTAATAATTTATTGACCTTACCCCAGTACAATATCACATTTGTACTATTTTTTCACGTAATATTAATTGTTCAAATAAATTTTTCAAAATCATAATCTATATAAGAATATCATGTTCAGAATTTTATGTGATATTTTTTGGTATATGGTCGAGATATAGATTAAGACAATTTTTTTTTTTTTTCGAAAAGGTAATTCAATAATTCATTGGTGTTCAGAAATAACAACTTACAAAGAGGTGGAACATTATATAAGGAACAAGATTGAGTATATATAAATACTGTGCTGATGTTACTTCTTGGAGTATTTTAAAACTCTGAATTATATAGCAGGATATGACTGTACTCTGAATTTTTGATATTTCCTGGTAGTGATATCTTCTTGAGAGTATCAATGGGCTAAGAGAGAGATTCTTGGCTGAATTTGGCCAAATGAAGACAAAGAACATCATCTTATATAATTTTCACATCACCTTTTAAACCTTTCTTTTGTGTCTTTTCGGAAACAGCGTTATTGCCATCATCAGACAAAAGAATAAATATCACAACATGTTCTTAAATAGTACTTTATCACGTGAGTGTATACAAGATTTAAGAACATGCTATGATATTTTTTCTCATTTATTCTTTTTTTTTTTGTGATGATGGTAACAATACAGTTAACCGAAACGTCACACACTGTTTATTTGGATTAGGTCGTATTTTCTTGTAGCTATAATCTATAATTCAAATTGTGCTTTATAATATTTCTATTATGAAATTAAAATTTATTATTTCAACGTTTAATAATTACATTTGTTGCAATAGAAAGAATCGGAGGATACGATTGTTAGAAGAGACCAAAGGTAGACGTGTCGTATTTCATTATTTAAAGAGCTGCGAGCTTTCGAACATCAACGTCCTTCAACAGGCTAATTCTTACCTTAGGTATTCTTCTAATAGCCTGCTGAAGGAGGTTATTGTCCGAAAGCTCTCTCCCTTTTAAATAAAGAAACATGCCTCGTTTATCTTTGGTCTCTTCCAACAATGATATCATTTTTTAAATTTTAAAAATATCTTTTTTGACACTTCCGTATTTATTAACTATTATATATTTTATTTTTTTCTCTTCATATTAAACCCGATAGATCTTATACAACAATGTTTACCCTCCATATTATCGTATAGTATATTTATAAACAACTATTTATATTAATATCACAAATATATCATAAGATGTGTTTATTAAGCATCAAAATGTTTTTTAGAAATTCAGAATTTTCAAAAATTCGTATGCCATATGTTATCAATACGTTAGATTAGGCTTGTTTCAGTTAGGTTAAATTAGGTATAGGATAATTAGTTTAGTTTAGGTTCGTTTAGTTTTAAATCGAATCAATTAGGTTAGTCTCAGTAGGCTAAATAAGGATATAGTTTAGTTTTCATAAAATTAAATTATGAACACGTATCATCCCCCACTATGCAAGTATAGTTTCAAAAATATTTTATAACATACAAAGAATATAATAATTTTTTCTCTCCCTTTCAATATCATAAATATTTAAAATATGTAGATAATATATTTTTTGTATATAAAAATAGTATTTATTATTAATTTGTTAAAGTGATACTCCTGTTAAAGGACTGACAAGTCCGAAAGCTTGAAAATAAAAAGTTGAACAAGAAACTTAGCCCTGGAAGCTTTATTTATTTTATAATAAAATTAAATTATGTTGGTTAATTTTTTTTTCGAGAAAAAAACCGGGAATTATATATTTTTAAACCCCTTCCAAGTAGGTATCAATAAACCTTAGTTCACATTTCTAATTATAACCGGGGAGTTTCCATATAATAATATATTTTCCATTTGAAAATATTTCAAGTGAATATTTATATCAAGGAATATATAACTTTTATAATGACTATAACCTTAGAAAAATCCATAAATAAATTACAAAAACCCAGGTTTAGAAATAAATATTTGAACGAATACAGGGACAGTTCACTTTTCTTTTCGAAATACCTTCTTTGGAAGGATGTCTAGATTTTAATTTTAGATTTGGAACTCCTTTATAAATGTAATAAACTTTGGATATTGTCTCGTTATATAGATTCCATTTAATAATACTTTCTACATTAAAAATATTTTGGTTGACACCTTTATTTCTGATATATAAATGTGTGATGGTAAATATGATTTTTCAATATTCTTGAATTAAACAATTATGACTTGTTCCATATGTAAATACCTGTTTTCTTTCCTCTTTTCGCTCTCCACTTCTCCCATCCATATTTCCATTTTTTTTTATTTATTCTTCTTATTTTTTATTCTTTCTTATAATCTGTATATACAAGGTATGCCCCATAAGTTCCCGGACTGGATCCATAAAAAAATAAATAAATGAAAAATGTAAATAAATTTGACTGTTTATTATAGAAAAAATATCTGGCAACACGGTGGTACCAATATCGAGGCGGTACGTGCGCGCGCGCCAAAGTTATTCAATTTATTTAAAGGTTACATCTTGCGCTGCGGCGATTTTACGATGGAACAAAAATTGAAGCAGAGAATTTGCATAGAATTTTGTGTGAAACTTCAAATATCAGCAACCGATACTTTTGAAATGCTTAATAAAGCATTCCCCAATAACGCCCCAAAGAGAACAACTGTTTTTGAATGGCATTCTAGATTTAAAGCTGGCAGAATTTTCATTGAAGATGATCCTCGTCAAGGACGCCCAACATTTCAAAGGACTGATGAAAATGTGCAAAAAATCACCGATTTGATAAAAGAAAATCCTCGAACCACTTTGCTGGAGCTAGAGCAAGACACAGGCATCTCTAAAACAACGATTGGAAGGATCGTTACCGAAGATTTAAGGCTCAAAAAGACTCCTGTAAAATTCATCCCAAGATTCCTCACTAATGAGCAAAAACTGTGTCGGCTTTAAACCTGTGAGGACATGCTGGAAATGACAAGAACGGATCCGGAATGGAAAGACAAGATAATCACAGGCGACGAGACATGGGTCTATGGCTATGACCCTGAAACCAAGCGTCAATCTGCCGAGTGGAGAGGTCAGGGTGAGCCTAGACCCAAAAAATCCAGGATATTGAAATCCAGAAACAATGTGTTGCTGGTCGCTTTTTTGGATAACAAGGGCATTGTTCATCACGAGTATCTTCCTGCAGGCCAAACAGTTATTAAGGAAATGTATTTGAGCATTCTTCGCCGTCTAAGGGAAGCGATTCGAAAAAAAAAAGGCCAGAAAAATGGACTAATGGCGACTGGATCCTACACCATGACAATGCCCGCCCTCACACAGCGCACTTGGTGACGAGTTTTTTGGCGAAAAACGGGACAGAAATCCTACCTCAACCACCCTATTCCCCAGACATCGCACCAAATGACTTTTTCCTGTTCCCCAAACTCAAAGCAGTTCTAAAAGGAAGACATTTTGACACCAGGGAAGACATAATAGAAAAATCGCTGCTGGCATTGAAGAGCATTCCAAAAGAGGCCTATAAAAACTGTTTCGACAATTGGGAGAAACGATGGCGCTGGTGCGTTGAAGCAAGGGGGGATTACTTTGAAAAGTTTTAATAAAAAAATTGAAAAAATCTTACCTTTTTTTTTTTATGGACCCAGTCCGGGAACTTATGGGACATACCTTGTATTTACCATATGTATATAATCTTTCTCCATTTCTTATTTCCCACTTTCATAGGTTTCTCCGTCTTGTAACCCCAAGGAGAATCCTCTGTAAGACCTGTGTGTCTTAATAAAGGCTTTTGTGTGTGTGTGTGAATTAAACAATTAAACAATATATTTATAATAAAAGAGACTATATAAAAAAGTGTCATTATAAGCTGAATTTGTGTATAGCTGATATTAGTAAAAACTGCTTTCTCTAGAAATATATTGTCACTGAATAATTATTTTAAATGCTCTGTTGTAAATCATCATAAATATTTGCATAGTCATCACCCCTTACCATGCTTGTATATTATTACTTGTAAATAAAATTTTAGAAATAGTTTGCATTCTAATCAATAAATTATTTTTACTTAAACTTTTGTTATACTCGTTATCACTACCGTGACAATATTTTATTAATCAACGATCCAACAATTAAGGCAATTAAATAACATAAAGTTACAAGAGGATGATATTCAAACCAAAAGTATAACCTCTCCTTTTAATTATATATCATAACGATGCACTTGCTATCTCCTGTTGTGTATGTAAATAGATGAAGATTATTTGCATTCTTTAAAGCCTCATTATGTAAAAATATATGTGTACATAAATCAGATATTTTTTTTGTTGGCCAGCCGGAAGAATAAAAGCTAAATAAAGAGTCATGGTTAAGTTTGAGTTGCTGTACGTCTAATTACGACACAACATCTTCCAAGTTAAAAAAACTAACTAGTGATGATAAAAAGTGAGGAATAAACCAGTTTCAGACAAATATAAGCAATTTATATACCATAGATTCGAAATTTGTTTCTCATCAGTATATAGACGGCTTCGTTTTTATAACATCCTTTAACATCATTAGGAATGTTTTTACTAGGGTGAAGAGAACAAGAGTTTCGTTCTGTAGCATAATTAATTGGATTTATTTTTGGTACAGGCAATTATATACTATAATAATAGGCGATAAAATATATATTTTATATAAAATTTTGTAATATATTTTACCATATTTATATCCAAATAACCAAGTGTATCGAATAAATAAACGACTCCATTATCAAAAAAGACAATAATCAAGGATATATTCAAATAGGTAAAGGCTTTTACTACAAAAATATCCATCAAATTCAGTTCAAATATTGTTACCCATTGAAAGAGGAGAATGAAGGTTATGGCTTTGATATTTGAACCCACTAGTCTGTTATCGGTTCTTGAGGAAAGATAGAGAATGACGCGCTTGCGTGTGAATGGCCTCTTAATCAAGCTTCATTTACACGCAGACGTGGTATCGTCAGCGAAAATGTTAAGAACTCTCACCAATGATGAGCCAAGTCCTTCCAAAATTTTTCCCTCGCAGAATGGCCATTATAGACAGTTATTTTGTTTGAAATATATATATTGAGTAAAATTAATCATTCCTCCAGGGAAAAGTGTCTTTTCAAACATTTTTATTATTCTCTAGCTTTCGGGCACGGACGTCCTTATACAGGAGAAAACATGGTATAATAATTCGCCAATAGAACACGAGTTAAATATAATCTGATACTATTTTACATAATTTTATAAAATTATATAGATATGATAGAGAATAATAAAAATGTTTTGAAAAGATACTTTTCCCTGGAGGAATGATTAATTTTAATAACGAAAAGATTCAAAAAGGATAAGTTTCTTTATTTGAAAAATAAATTCGAGCTTTCGGGCGTAAGCTGCCCTTCTACAGGAATAATGAATACAATTTTAAGTAGTCATGTATTTACAGTTATAAATATTTTCTTTAAATGGTTTCTCGCTTTGGTCTTGCATAGCGTGAGTGGATCGCGTACCCACGTGATTTAGTTTAAATCAAAGAAAAGCCTTGATAAAGAGAGGCGTGTTGCCCCTAGAAATACTAGTTGACCAATAATTTATATCCAGTATATGTCTTATATTTATCTATATATATGTCATAATATATGCTCTTCCAGGATTAATAAAACAAATCTACAGTCGACCAGAGAGAGAGAGAACGCAGCTAAGGCCGGTCACTTGATATAGCAGTCACATCCAAGGGGGAGACCGCAGGGCCTTTTCTTGGAACCTCAGTTCTATGTTTACTCAGTCGGGGGGGGGGGGGGGGGGTGGTGGCCACACAAGACGGGCATTTCCGCGGTGGCAGCCGCTAGCGCTCCCTCTCTCCCTCGGTTTGCTGGGTTCCATCTTCCAAACTTGTTGTTTTCTTATTTCTCACTCACCACATTACTATCACTATAGTGCCACATTGAAAGTCGACAGGATCATATCACATATATATATATGACAACGGCACTTATTTACGACCTCAAGGAATCTTTACACCCTTCGACGACAATCTACGCTTATGCCGACGACTTTATATTTCTTATAAAAGAAGACCGCGACTTTACGACAATTCGCGAATGCTTCGCGCGTTTTGAAAGCGTTTCCAAAATAAAAGTCAACTATGGAAAGAGTACGGGACTGTGGTGCGGGAGCTGGAAAGGGAGGACAGACGCACCTAGCGACATCAAGATGAGGAATGACTGTATCAACCTGCTTGGACTGACCCTGGAGAACAGCAGAACACCTTTTAAACTTCAAACTGACGAGCTTCGATCGAACTTTCAACAATGTCTCTCCATCGCGAAGCAAAAAATACTACCCTTGCCTTTAACATCAAAAGTCCGTTACCTAAACGAATATTTTATTCCTAAATTTACATACATCATCAACTCCGTTCTACCTCACGATCTAATACTCAACGAACTACAATCAGAAATGGATGACGCCCTCTACCTATCCAAGACATGGACGAATTACACAATCAATTGCCTGCCCGTCCCTAATGGAGGCCTTGGACTGCTACACCTACCTACGCAACGCGACTTATTTACCATCAAGAGGATACAGAAATACGTGAACGGATATACGAACGAAAATGGCTTTCTATTCGAAAATAAAAACACGACTAATTACCAGAATTTATTTAATTACGACCTATACCACATATCGTCGCCGCGAAACAAAGAAATCTTACAGAGCTTAAAGAAAATTGTGCCTTCGTTCGAAATCGACTTTACAAAATTGTCACGTAAAGACTTCCTCCACCTCGTCCTTCTCAAATGTCGCTTTCTAAAAGATCTTAGAATGCAGAATCCCGCCGTTTTTAGTGTTCGGAATCTTAAAAGATTTAAAGACCTCGTTAACGACGACGGCTCTTTTCGCCCTATTGACTGCCTTTTTTCACACGCCACGAGAAACGTTATTATGGACTTCGCGAATCTTACGACCCTGTACGACAAACTCAAGGAGACGAAATTTTTAACCCGCGACAACAATTCCTGCGTTTACCTTCCCATCGTAGCAAGGGCAACAAAACGACCCTTCTCAGGGGTAAAGAGCGCGTATATGAGAACCCTGATAACGAACACCTATCTTGATGCCAATGGCGCAAATACTAAGGCAGAAAGGTGGCTGCTTGAGTGTACACCATCCTGGCACCGCGAAACCAATATCCGCGACGATATTGCATGGCGACTCGTGATTCGTGCCCTCCCCTACCCTCGACGCTTTGGAAAGACTGCCTGTCCAACATGCCACGGACCGCCAGACGTTGAACACCGATATTTAACCTGTGACTCTATTCAGCCTATTCTGAACGACGCCATCTCCAAATGCCGCGATATACATAATGACTTCGTCTTTGACCGCGGGAAATACATAATGAACCGAGAGCCCGAAACCGTCAGGAACATCCTCAACGCCGCCAAACATGACATCTATAAATACTACCTACATTTTGATTTTCCTTAACTATTGCTATCCCCTCCCCCACTAACACGTCTCCCTGTAATCTCGATTTTTAAATAAAGTACTGTTTTTGTTGTTATATATATATATATATATATATATATATATATATATAAGTTATTTTTTGACGGCGCGGCGCGACCGCTTGCCGCTTGTTAGAACAATATGGTCGATAAAATTGAAAAACGTACTGAGGAATGTAGGATTCAGCATAAGATCATCTCGGAACAAATTGCTGACACATTAAAATCAAAGTACTCATCTACAAATAAAAGCATAAATCAAAATGATCTTACAATTGTACAGGGTTTGCTAAAGCAATTGAATATATTGATGGATACAATGGGAGATATCGCTGTAATCAATGGCTCTATTTGTGATAGACTTGGAAATCTGGACGAATCAATAAAGAAAATATCTCCTTCAAGTCAATTTTATAATAGGTCATATGCTCAAGCTACGAGAGTTACTAGTGAAGACGATAAAATAGTTATGCAAAATCAAAACGTAACGGATAAAACAATAATATTTAAATCCAAGTTAAATGTTTCCCCGGCTGAAGTATTAGGCGAAGTAAATAATGGTATTAAAAAGATGAGAAATGATAGATCTAAAGTCAAAATAAATAAAATAATAAAATCAAAATCTGGCGTAATACTTAAAGTTGATTCAGGTGAAGATTTGAATACATTGATTGAAGAGTTTAAAAAGATTGATGAGGTAAATCAAAAAGCATTAATTTATGCACCAAAACCACTAGATCCTACAATTGTTCTTAAGTCAATTACTAAATCTACAGATATTAAGGAATTGCCTTCGATTTTATGCAATATGAACCCAGAGTTAGAAGGTCGAGAGAAGAAGATAAAGGTTCTGTTCGCTATGAGATCAAATGCTGATGTACAGGATGTTGTTCTCCGCATTTCCCCGGCTACATACCAAATTATGAAGAAATTACAACGTATATATACAGACATACAGGTTACATATATGAAGGATAAGGTGCTTGTACGTCAATGTCAAAACTGTTTTAGTTATGGTCATAGTAAAAATTCATGTAACATCATAAAATGTAAAAATTGCGGAGACAATGACCAACATGTTAACTGTCAATCCTTGCCCAAGTGCATATTCAAACTGAATGCTATCAATGATCCAACATGTGAATGCCGCTTAGATGTTGAATCACCAGAGCATCTTCTTTTATCTTGCCCTCTGACTAATCAAATTGTATGTAGATACTTTGAAACATTACCAAATTCTCTTTGTGTATATACTCTATCTTATGAGAACTTTGTTAAGTTTAGAACTATTTGTACAATAATTTACAAAACAATACTAATCCATCGTGTAAATAATTAATCATATATATATATATATATATACATATATAATACTAGCACAGCACAATAGTCCTTTGGACTTCGTGCTTTTGTAACAATAAATAAATAAATATCTAGGATTATTTATGTAGTTTTATATTTTATTATTTAAGAAAAATTATTGCTATGTAAATTTTTTTAATTGGTTTATATTATTATATGCAAAATTGTTAAGTGGTGTAATGAAGAGAAAACGGATAATTCTATTTTAGTATTTGGACTATTAACTTGAATGATTAATTTTACTCAATATTGATGCAAGAGATTATTTTATAGAGTATATATTTATATATATATATTCTCAAATTCTTACATATATATCAACATTTCTTTTTTTATTCTAAAATTATCAATTCTAAAGTTGAAATTGTTTTGAATTGTTTTAAACCATCATTATTCAACATAATGTTAAATAAGCCTCCATTTAAATATATTCTTAATAAATTTTCATTTAAAAATTCCAAAAATTTAAACATAATGCGTAATGAGTTAATAACCCAGCAATTAAACATCAAGAGTCAACACTACATTAGCAAATGTAAAAATGGAATAATAAACAATAATTATGCAAAAAATGAAAAGCCCAGAAGACAAAACAAATAAGTCAGACGAAATGGGCAGGTCATTAGCACGAAGCCGCCATTACCATCAAAATGGCGCCAAAACTTCATCTGCTGCCACGTTATTTGGGAAGCCTTTGTTCGCCAGACGATTACTTGGAAATGTTCTTTTGGGAATTTATCCAACCAACTGTTGTTAATAATAATGCTCGAATATTTTTGCTTATTATACATACATATATATTACATATACATATATATGTACATATATATATTCTTTAAATATTTTATCTCTACTCCCCCATCATTCAATAGATATGCTATATATTTCTGAATATCTATATAGATAATACCGTAACAGAGTTTTCCATTGTAAAGTCCTGAGCTATCTCCTCCGAAGATTCTGAACTACACATAACGATCTATATACCAAAATTTTCGTTATTTTTTTCTTCATATGATAGGCCTGTTTTTATTTTCCTAATGTTAACAGTTATTTTTATTTTTTAATTTAATCTATTTTACAATCGTAGATTTTTTGCATTTATCATCATCAATACCTTTGTTCTGAAATGCGTTCTTTTATCTTATTACTACAACCAATCGTGATGAAACTTTGGGAAGATGTTTAGTATACTACCGGGATGGTTTCTGGCTAATTACTCTTTAGAAATAACCTTTCGTTGCATTTTTATTTACGATAAAACGTAGATTCACTCGCAATCAGCGCCCCCTCGCGGCAGACGTATGGCCTTAAATAGCCTCGCATGAGCTTATTTGTAACGTCAATGTTAGCCTATAGGGTAGGTACACAGCTTCGTACCCCCGCAACCTAGGTTCGAAGCTCAGCGTGGTTGTTTTTTTTTTTTTCATTTCTTTTATATTATTGTAGCAAATTATTAAAAATATTATTTTATTTAAAATGTAGGCTTTTTAAAATAAAAATTAACATACACAATTTTTTAATAATATTTGTAACAAACCTAGGTTCGAGGCTCAGCGTGGGTGTCTTTTTTTATTTTCGTTTCTTTTATATTATTGTAGAAAGGTCTGTTTTTACAGCATTATTATATTTTGATTGGTTTATTTTAAATATGTTTGTTATGAAGGCTCTATGTAATACTATTTAGAGCACATTTTACATTTTAAACACCTAAGCCCCCCTCTTTTTAATATTGTAGCAAAGTATTAAAAGTATTATTTTATTTTAGATGTTTGCCATGAAACTTTGGGAAGTTGTTTAGTATACTATCAGGACGATTTCTGGCGAATTACTTTAGAATAATATTTATAACAATAATTATAGCGAAATTAAGACATAGTGATTATATTCTGTGTTTGTGCATATATTAATATTTAACAGAAAATGTTAGAACGTTCTATTAGAATATCTCGAAAACAAAAAACAATACATATAAACGAGTTCACTGACATTTATTAATGCAGTGATTATAATCAATGATTACAATGAAGGGCTATATTATCGATATATATAAAAAATCACTTTCAAATTTTAACGTAACGTTCCATTCTCAATCCCGTAGGGCTTTAGATCGGCTGAAACATTTTTATCTTTATAAGTGAATATTAACTTTACTGTACTGAATAGTTTAGTATAATGTTAATTTAACATATTACAATTTAGCCACAGCAACGCGTGGCCGGGTTCGCTATTTATAATATATATTTCTGATTCATTTGATTATGATTATAATTTGTAAGTACTTTGTTATAGTTTTTCATTTAAATAGAGCTCAATTTTTGTGTATGTTTTCTATTTGCAGTATCTTTCCTAATGTCTTTGGCAACGTTTTTTTTTTCTCATAAATAGGCTGAGGTTATATTATTTTTCGAATTGTAGATTGAATTATTACTTTTATTCTATAATAATTATCTTTTATAAGTGTTTGTTATAGTTTTTCATTTGAATTTAGCACAATTTTTGTATCTGGTTATCCTTTTTGGCATCTTTTCATCTCTCTTTGGCATCTTTTTTTTCTCATTAATAAGACCTAATCCAAATAATTTAATAGTGTGTGACGTTTCAGCAACAGCATCAGACAAAAGAATAAATGAACTAAAGAATAAAATCTCATTTTTTCTTTTGTCTGATGATGGTGACATTTGGATTAGGTCTTATTTTTTTTATTAATTTGTTATAGTTTTTCATTTGAATTTAGCTCCATTTTTGTGTCTTATTTAATAAATGAACTAAAGAATAAAATCTCATTTATTCTTTTGTCTGATTTTTGTGTCTGATTTTCTTTTTTACAGTATCTTTCATAATGCCTGATTTGATTACTTGATCTGTTATAGTTTTTCATTTAAATTTAGCTCCATTTTTGTGTCTGTCGTTTTTTTTCTTCTCATAAATAGGCTGATGCTGTATTTGTGTACTCAATTGTTGCTTTTTGTGTCTGGTTTCTTTTTGGCAGTATTTTTTTGGAATCCTTTTTTTTTTCATCAATTGTTTCCTCACATGCTTGGAATTTTCTTTTTATGCCTGTCCTGGCTCTCAGTTTTATAGTTTTCCTCTGCTTGGTTCTTATTTTACCTTTTTTTTTCAGCGTCTTCTGTCATGCCTCGAAAAGGCCGTGGAAGACTCACTCCCCTAACAGCTAGGCGTGCTAATATGACTCGCCGCAGACACAAAACCCCAATTGCTATTTCTCTTGTTCACTTTTTTACCAATGCCTATAAATTTTCACCTGAAAGATTTTTTATTTTATTTGTTATTCAATAAATTATTATCACTTATTTTTGGTCTTCTTTTTACTTACTTATTTTACTGGGGGTTGGTGGAAGGATGGTCTAAGCCGTTGGTTTTCGACCGCTACGACCTGGGTTCGATTCCCGCATTGGGCACTTTTTTCTGAAAAATTTAAAAAAAAATGCTCCAATGGCTTCCGATTCTTGCAAAAGTCCAACCCCACCAGCAAGCGCAAGTAATCAAACGGGGCTCTGGCACATTTGTAAATGCAAAGTCGAACTGCTTTTCACATGTTTAGACATGTGGTGTACTTACAGTTAAAGCAGTCGCCTACTCTACCCACCATGATTATCAAGGCCTGTACCACGTGTACTAGGGATAAGCAAAAAAAAAAAATTATTTTACTCATTGATCTATACATACAATTATTTGCATACAATTATTTACATACAAATATATGCATACAATTATATACATACACTTTTCTACATTTTTGCACTCTGTAGTCTAATATGTTGTTAATAATAGGGGTTTTAGACAAATATCAACTGTTGAAATTTGATTTTCCAAAATAGTTGAATTATCGAAAGTGTCGAATTAGTTTGTCATATGATAGGCCGTAGGTCGAGACATCTAAAAATGGTCGAATTATCGTGTGTTGAATTAATTAGATTATATTGTATATATAAAAATATAGAATTGTTGTTTTTAATGAAGTCTTTTAAATGAATTTATTCCTTTAATATGTTGTCATATCTGCAATTTTTTTTCATTTCCAAAATATTTATGTAAACTTTCACCAATGCCTATAGGATCTTTGCGATGGAACAGGTATGGTGTTCTAGCGCATGTGCTCTCATGTCCTTGAAGCACATATACTGACAGTACCCAAAGTTGAACACACTGTATAATGTCTGAAATATATGACTATAAAGAGGGCTCAAGGCCAAACCTTTGCTACAAGAGCCTGTGTTTACGCACAGACGACTTTATGTTTTTAATGAGGTCTTTAAAATGAATTTATTCCTTTAATATGTTGTCATATCTGCAATTTTTTTTCATTTCCAAAATATTTATTTACACTTTCACCAATGCCTATAGGATCTTTGCGATGGAACAGGTATGGTGTTCTAGCGCATGTGCTCTCATGTCCTTGAAGCACATATACTGACAGTACCCAAAGTTGAACACACTGTATAATGTCTGAAATATATGACTATAAAGAGGGCTCAAGGCCAAACCTTTGCTACAAGAGCCTGTGTTTACGCACAGACGACTTTATGTGACTTTTTCAAGTGTGCGAACTTTGGATAGCATACATGTAAAGTTGAACCCAAGTATATATAAAATGTAGTTTTTAATGAGGTCATTTAAATGAATTCCTATTATAAATCGTCTCCTCTGAAATATAGTTTGTAAATTTATATTCTGATTTATTTTATCTTTTTTTTTCATTTCCAAAATATATATTTACACTTTTCACCAATGCCTAAAGTTTCTCACCTCAAAGAAAAAAAACTCCGCCTTTGCCGGTCCCAAGCCAGGATGAAAAAGGAGGAGGGGGAACAGTAACAAGCTCACTAAAAAAACCTGGGCTCAGCTGGCCCGGCTGATAGTACCTTGTAAGGGCTCCTAATCCAGGGATACATTCTTTTGGAGCTAAGTCAGTGGCCTGCCACTGAGTAGTGCTCCCAATCTTGATGACAAAGGCAGACGCATTCTACTTCACCCAATCGTGATGGTTGTTAATTTCAAGCTTTACAAGCTTGACACTCTAATATGATTGAGTGAAGATAAGAAAGGAGAAAAAATTTATTATCAATTAATTTGATTTTGGTCTTTATTTATTATTCCCCTGCTCTATACATACATTTTGTACATTTACAATGTCAGCCATTTTCTCTGTAATACCTTTTTAGCAGTGAAGTTATATTTGAGCAACAAACAATTGTTGAAATTTTAAATGGTCGAATTATCGATAGTGTTGAATTACACTTTGTTATATGATAGGCTGTAGGTCAAGACAACAAAACATGGTCGAATTATCGAGGTTATATTGTATATATAAAACTAGAAATGTAGTTTTAATGAGGTCCTTTAAATATTTTCATTCCTTTTATATGTTGTCTTATCTGCGATATAGTAGCATTTTTTGCAATTTTATTTGCTGATTTGTGTCATTTATTCACTCTAAATATATTTATTTAAACTCTTCAACTAATGCCTATAGTTTCTTTCCTGAAATTGCTTAGCAAACATGCGTTGGTTGTATTGTTATGCTTCGGAGATATTTTAATCCTAAGCAGGGTCTTCACGAATGGTACACGTATGGTTACACAGTGCATGTGCTCTCATGTTCTTGAAGTAGTGTAGATGTGTTGTTTGCACTTTTATTTTCTGATTTGTTAGTATTTTTCTTCTTTTTTCATTTTAAATAATTTTTTAGGCATAGGAACCAATGCCTATAGTTTCTCACCTGCGGGCCCTTCGAGTAAACCCGGGGCGTTGCCCGGGTCACTCGGCTAGTTATCAAATATACGCATAAATTTCTTTTAACCGCACAATGAAGATTATTTTGATATTATTATGATAATTATCTCACATTTTAATGTTTAAATATGAACTCAAAACCATATCATTGGAACATAAAATATCAATAGTTAGAACTTAGACGTTGTGTGATAGCTAAATCATAATATTTCTCGTATCAGGGCCAGAATTTCGGCAGGAAATTCCAGAATTCTAAATTCCATACCGCAGGTCATATGCAAATACTTCATTAATGTCGATTCAGTTGGATCCGATATATTCCCTTTCCAGCGGGATCCAATAATTTCCCATTTATTGCCATTTCAAGGAATCCAGTTTTTTATCTTTCATGAAATAAAAAAAAATGTTTTTTTCTCTCTTTGGGTAAAAAAAGTATTTGTTCTCTATTAAACTTCTCTCTTTCTAGATGCCTGACATATAGCTACAATATTGTAGAATTCCTTACATCTGCTGATAGAATTTCTAGTTTGTATTTCAGCCAGGTTGATTTGGAGTTACATCGGTTGGATATTTAATTTCTAGGTTGCAAGGGCACGCATATATATTTGTGGAAAGTTGACAAAATGTAAAAATAGGATATGGGTAACGGCATGTGGCCTCAATATGATGTCTCAACATTCGAAGACAAAATAAATGAAAGATTGGTTTCATTTCGAAAAATTATATCTTCATCATCTCCGTCTATGAAAAATAGACACTTCGGCCAGTTAGAGTTTTTGTTTTTCTCAACGTTTCAACAAAATTATTTTGTCTTCGTCACGATAAATAAATAAAATAAAGCATTTGGCAAGGCGTTAAAAATTGTTCTCTAACTGGCCGAAGTGTCTATTCTTCATAGAAATATGAATGCCGGCCAGGCAACCTCTATCTTCAGGATCCATCTATGCTTATTTCAAATAACATCGTTGTAAGAGAGGTGTACTGATCTCTATAATAAGGTGTTAGAAAAGTTCTGTTTCTCTCAGGCTCTAAATTGACGACACCCTTCTAAGCAGTTGACTTATATCACTGCGGCCCCAGGACATCAAGTCATCTATATCCAATGGAAATAAAATTGCTATGATTTTCAGCTATAGATAATTCTGTGGAAGGACAGTAAATATCTGAAGGTTAGCACTTATAGAATAACGAAACATATTTTAAATCTTATTTAGTTCGACCTATTCAATAGAGCGGCTCATTGGGCCTGTAATATCAAAATAAGATGCAGGCTCCTCAAGGCGACTTCAGGAATATTCTCTTTATTCTAAAATCATAGTATATATTTATAAAATGTTAAATATGTATTTACAAGTATTTCAACATGTTTTCCCGTTGATTCATGAAGTAAGTGATGTGACGCCTTCTTGAGTTATCAGGTAATTCAGAAAGTCGATTTATTTTTTACCAAGTATAGATTCAGACATATTGTATCTTCGATGGAATTTGTCTAGTCTGTGGAATATTAGTCTCTCGGATGCTGTTTATGTTATTTTTCGGAACTAAAGACAATCAATATAGTATTTATATATGCAAAAGCGAATTCTATTATTAATTTTTGAAATGTTTTGGCGCACAACCGAGGCCAAAGATAATTATGTTGAAATCGTAAAGTTCGCATGGGTGGTAATATGGCGGTTTCTAGAACGTTCTCTTACAAATACAGAAATTGATAGTGAGCTTTTAAAAGAACGATTTTCGAGAAAATCGACTTACCGGGTAGGATATGGAGGAAATCTTCGATCCTCGGAATAAGATACCGATCTGACAGCGTGCCGGGTCTACAGCCATGCTTTATAAGTTCCATATTTCAAGAATACGCGGACAGGACTTGCCCATTGAGAGATATCGATGGCCTAAATATTTCATTTTCCTGCATTAAGAATAAATATTCTATGGCAATTTTCAACTTTCAGAAGTCTGATTGTCTTTGTTTTGAGTGAACTGGTTGTCCTATGATATGATGCTTGACATTATACTCGGTATTATGCTTGGATATTAGTAGATTTGGTTTCGTTACATTAGGATATTTCAGGAATATATAAATTGGGAGGTTTTATTTAAGGGGTAATGAAATTACTATGTCTTGACACACATTTGCGACATTGCCTACTAGCTAAGCTTCTTCACGTCTTCTATAAATTTTATGCTGTGGTTTTCAATCATATGGTTAGAATTTGTAGAATGTCTGCACTCAGTAACCTTCTTTTTTGGCTTTTGCAATCAGAAATAAAGACGTTTTGTAAATCCCTGACGTAGTTATAAGTCCAGTGATAGAATTTTAATTTCAAATTAATTCAATTTCTGTTCCATTTGCCGCATATAGTTTGACATTCACTTTTGACTTCTCGTTTTGTGACCGTTGGGATTAGGCTTACTTCGGTTTCTCTATTTACAAGAAAATGTATTATATATTTTTTCAAATTTGCAAATAGGCGAGAGTTGTGGCAATTTACAGCAGAGATTGCCACTCCTACTGTTGGTTGGACCTTTCCGAATTTTTACATTCACCCTGTTGCTGACATTTTTCATTTTCTTCGATTCTAATTTGATAGAAGCATGCAGCAATTTGATATGGCTTCTGAAGCCAACTGTGCGGACGTGTTTTGCTTCGCTCGTCTCGTTAAGCTAAGTACTTTTTTCTTTCCTCTTTTAAATTTAATATTACCTTATATATCTTTCTGTTTTAAATTATTCATATCATAGGTATAGTATTAATATCATTACAATAAGATTTTACTTTTTTTCCTTTTTTTTTTCTTTTGGACAGAAGACATGGATTGTATTTTGAAATCAATAGATGTTGAACTCGATGTAATATTAATATATTTTGATAACAAAAATTTAAAACTAAAATTTTAAAATTCTAACAAAAAATGAGAGATATAGCTTACTTATCTTCAATGATTAACCAAGCAAAAAATGAAATTGAATCTATATCTGAGTTAAATAAACAATATACAATAGATAGTTTGACCGACACAATAGAAAAGGCTATAGATAATAAACTAGATAAAGTTCTTAAAGAGATTCCGAGACAGACACCTTCCTATGCTCAAGTTGTGCGACAGGAAGCAGAACTAATTAAAATAAAACAGCAGTCATTCAAAGATGAATCTACTTTAATTGTGGCTTTAAATGATGGTGTACCTAATTCTGATGCACTTCAAAAAATTAATAATAATATTTAAAATGTCAGTGAAAATGGTAAAAAGATTAATAGAATTATAAACGCTAAAAAGTCTGTAATTATAAAGGTTCCAAACCAAACTGATAATAAAATACTACTGGATAAATTAAACAAATCAGAAGATTTGAAATTGATTAGTAAAATTTACATACCGACACTAAGAGATCCAACTATAGTAGTCAAAAACGTATCCAAAATTACAGATACGGCGAACTTCGTTCAAACCATATGCAGAATGAATTCTGATCTAGAAAATTTGGAAAATGAAATAAAAGTTCTATTGACAATGAGATCTAACTCTCTATATCTCAATATAGTATTAAGAGTAACTCCTAAAGTTTACCAAATTTTAAGAAAAATGGGTAATGAGATATACACCGATTTTGAGCGATGTTCTATACAAGATAGAAAATTTGTCAGACCATGCCAAAATTGTTTTGAATTTAATCCAAATCACAAAGCAAAAGGCTGCCAAAACATTAAAATATGTAAAATATGCGGTGTACAGGGTAGCCACAACTGTACAGAAGCACCAAATTGTCACAATTGCTCTAAGCACCCTAAATTTAAAAACCTTTCTACAAACCATAAATCAAATTCAAGTGAATGTCCGATTTACAAATCACAAATAGACAGAATTATCCAAAGGACACAATATTCACAAATATACGAGGGAAATGATGTATCAAATACAATTTGAAGCTCAATCTTAAATAGATTAATATCCAATATGATTGAAAATGTGAGATGTATTCAACAAAATGTAAGAAAAAGTTTTACTGCGATAAGTGAGCTACAGGCCAACACTAGAGATGACCCACCTGACATTCTTTTGATTCAAGAACCATATGTTTTACATAAAAGCTACTAAATTCCATTGGAACGCTTTTGTTTAGTAATTAACTCTTTTTTGGTATTGTTTTAACTGAATAATTCTCTAATATCTAGCATATATTTTCATTATAAATTATTCCTTAAAACCCTTTTTTTTAATCTGTAATTTTCTTTTCTCGAAAAAACACAATACTTTACAATTTGATTTAATTTAACTAAATTTGCTTACCAACCCTTTGTACATATATCAATTGTGTTGATTTATATATTTTTTATATTTTCTTCTAACTAACTTGCATACTAATTCTGTACATATTTAAAATATCTTTCTTTCTCTTCTTTAAAAATTTTGTTTATATTTAAAGTGCAAGTGTCCCTAGGGGGACATAGCGCTTTAAGTCAAAATAAAGAAATAGAAACATAATTTACCATTAAATATATTTCTTCGTTGAGATGTGGATTGTGAATGTTTCTGTAGGACATGAAAATATTTTTGTGTTCGGGTGATTATGAGCGTTGCCAAAACTTTGAAGTTACTAACTCTTTCTTTAATGTGTCTCTAGGATATTGAAGCTCTTTCTGAAAAAAAAAAAAAAAAACACACACACACACACACAATTGCAGGACTCTTCTCTTTCATTTCAAGAATTTCATTGTGGAAATTAATTTCCATAATTTTTTTTTTCGACCAGTTGTTTCTAGATTTTCTTCACTTACAATCAAAATACCTTTTTTTACTGGATTGGGTAATGTCCATAATTATTTCTTATTTACCTACGAGCGATCTCATCCTTCGCAAAAGATGACTTGGTATCATATCGTTTAACTCCATTTTTGTGGTCAACCTTTTGAAAATTATCATTCTTCAGTTAGTTTGTCATGTCAAAACCCTCTTCCATATTTTAAATTTTAGATGTCTGAGGGTGTCAGGTCAGGGCTGTACGCAGGGCTTAAACATCAAAGTCCGCACATTCACTGCAATCTTCGCCAAAGTAAGGGGCGGCGTGTGAAGTATCGCATTATCTTGATGAAAGTTTATTTGGGTGTTTTTAAGTTGGATATTTTTTATTCATTTGCTATTTTTGATATTCTAATGATTTACAATACCTTTCACTGTTGATAGAAGAATTTATTACAAGAGTGTTCATGAACATCAGCCCTTCTTGGTCCCAAAAGACAGAGATAATGATTCTGGCCCTGGAAAGGGAGTGCCTTATTTTTTCTCTACTGGCAATATTTATGGGTCATTACATTAATTGGCCCTTTGAAGAAGGATCTTAATGATGAATGCAAGTCTCATCACATGTTACCACACCTTCAAACACCTGATAAGGTTCTCCAGAAAAAGTCCCTATGAAGTTTAAGCAAATTTATTTCCAAATTTGCATTGTTTCTCGTGTTGGAAGTTTAGCACAAGTTTTTAGCATAATTTTCGATATCCAAAATTATTTATAAGTTTAATAAATCCTTTTTTTAGACAGGAACAGTTGTCTATTATTTGATATGTTGTCATTGTCCGGTTATTCCTGATTAATTACTCTGTTAGAGCTAAATTCTGGTTCGTCACTACAGAGGTTGGTCTACCTGGCCTTTCTTTACCACTAATGTCTAAATAACTAGTCTGTCAGCGCTGAATATATCTTCGTATTGGGCTTATCCATTTCTCCGTTTCCATACACAGAATTTAGGTACGAGATAATTACAGTGGCTGAAAATTTCCGGACTAAAATAGGAATTTCATTACCGACCGTTGTCGTAATTATGCCTATACTTCAGGCTGCATATCCGAACAATACAAAAGATATCTTAATTCTGTTTGCATATGAAATAAGGAATGTCTATTTAACAATCAAAATATTTAATAATAGTAAATTATATAAATATTTTTCAATAGAATAATGTGTATTACTTATTGATCGGTCCTGGTAAATTTTGATGCGTTGCTAGCGTCTTGTTTAATGCTCTATTGTATCTTGGTTCCAATTGAACAATTAATGGTTGTATTTGATTTCTTGAGATACAATATACCGCTTATATTAAATTGGGACTCAACTTGATAAAACTATAATTCTGGATTTTCTGACTAGAACGGAGTGATTCTCACACTGATTTTGCAGACCTCATGGGCAACGTGCGTCTTGTTTTTCCCATTTTTCAAAAACCTAAGCTAAAGGGGAAGAAAATTCTTCTCACCACTTTTTATTGTCCATTTCACCAGTTGTAATAATAGAATCAGACGCAGGTTAAACAAGGCGATGTAAGGGAAAATTTCTTTTTTTTTTCTTTTGAATATTCAAAGTATATTTTTACAAAATACTATATATATATAAATGCACTCATGGACAAAACATAAGGAAATGCCGCCGATAGTCTGTTTTTTTTTTTCAAGGAGACAGAGACAATTTTGTTCACACTTGGTTATCTCGTGTGTTCAATGAAGGTCACTGTAATATCTTTCAGGGTTATTGTCTGGATCCCGATACATGCTGGAAGGTATACAATTTCCTTAAGTTTTGTCCATGGGTATAGATGTGTCGTATAATAATTGTTGGATCGGTGATTCAATCAGATGCAGAATAGATTGAAATATATAAGTTTAAATATATCACGACATACCAAGCAGCCAGAACAAGGAAAGACATAAACAGGAAGTGAAGGGAAAGGTGCAGCGCCTCTAGTGGTGATGGTTGGAAGCTCCTCAATGCCACGTCGTCCCGTGACGTAGGCGCGCTGGAAGCCACTACGTATTTGAAGGAAGCACACAGTTCAGCAATTTTAATATTCAAATATTAGAGATTTATAAAATGATTGATAGTATATAAATTCGAGTAAAATTAATCCGGCCTCCAGGTAAGTATCTTTTGAAAAGATACTTCTCCCTGGAGGAATGATTAATTTTACTCAATAATGATGCAAGGGATAATTTTATAGAGTATATAATGTGATAACTTTTTTATTCCTCCATAAATAATACCAAGCTGTATTTTACACATGTCTGCATAATTGACTGTCATTTCTTTTTTTAATGATCTCATTTACTTTGATTCCGTTTATATTTTTATATATAGTCCAAATATTATTCAAGTTATTTCAATTTTGTTGAAAATAGTGGATGAATTAAGAAAATGGCATAGTCATGTAACTAAAAGTTGCTGATGGTTTGCATCATCTGGAGGAATAAATATAAAATAATCGTTGATTTTTAATTATTCCAGAATGGTACGTGGTTAGTTTTTCTCGATTAATCAAGAATGGGTATTATAAAGTCAACTATGGAATAATTAGTATGAAAAATTTATTGAAAATAAAGAAGGCATATCCTGACCAAAAGCACATGAGTTTTTAGATTGCAGAGCGCCATCT
This sequence comes from Cordylochernes scorpioides, assembly GCA_030710605.1. Lineage (NCBI taxonomy): Eukaryota > Metazoa > Arthropoda > Arachnida > Pseudoscorpiones > Chernetidae > Cordylochernes > Cordylochernes scorpioides. Next base: position 65,509,889 of record CP092866.1, read on the forward strand.
AGTAGAACAGTAATCAACTAAACATTGATATCACCTATTCCCTGATATTTGGCCAACCCAATTTCTTGATAAATCAAGAAAAGCCACCCACGAACGCGTTTCTCGCTGTTGGCGCTCCTCAGCGTGGAGCAGAGGAGAGAGTATAATAATATATTTATCATTTAAATTATAATTAAAATCAACACACAATAAGTTGATGTTTATTCCTTCAGATGCCATCATCAACTTCTAGTTGCACAATCAGGAGATGCCTTTTTATTATTTGAATTTTGTTGAGGACTTTTCTGGCTGCTACAGGCTTCCATCCGTGTGAGTGTCCCACTCTTACCTGAATGGAATTTCACACCAATTTGACCGTTGTCCTCTTGACTCATAGAATGTTGCTTTTGCCTGTGTCGATATCTAACTTGCATACAAGCTATATTTATCCTTTATTAGTGAAATGACGTGTTCACAGCTTGCCTTAGAATCCATGCAAGTTTTATACCAACATATTGAGAATTATCACTGTCCCCAACATTTTTCCAGAAATAAAGTTTCGCACTTGGCGCGATTCTTTTTTTTTTATTCAAGCCTGCCTTAGTAGCTAGAAGCTAATCTTAAATTTGATTTGATACGAAGTATATTGTGATACGGTAGTTTCTCTTATAGTAACCTTTCATTTATTTAACTTTATTTCAATATATAAAACAAATTAGGGTATGAAGGTTTGTATGTAAATGTTCTTAAGTGAAGGTTCATTTATCAACTTTCTAAACTGTCTCCGAAAGTTTTTATAAAGGACTTTATATGTCTTAATACAAATATAAATTTAATGAGTTTATAAAATTTGTTATATATAAAACTTCAAATGGGTATAAAAATCGAATTTGTATTTATATAATAGAATATAATAATTTTGTTTGATATTATATTTGTAAATATATATGAAATTCAATTATATCCATTGTTATGTGTGTGAAAAATAAAACAAAATGAAAAATAGGGAAAAAAAAGGTCAGGTATTGATATTAAAAACAAAAATGGGGCCTATCTACCCTAACCGCTCACATGAGTGGAATAAAAAATGAACTAAACGTTATACATAATATAAAATAAACTTATATATATATATATATATATATATATATATATACTAGCGGATGTGCCCGGCTTCGCCCGGGTTTTACCCGAGTGAATGTTTGTCTAACGAACATTTGTTAAAACAATTCTTTATAAACTTATAAAACGTACTCGGCTTCGCCCGGGATTTTACCCGAGTAAAGGTTTGTCTAGCGAACATTTGTTAAAACAATTCTCTAAAAACTTATTTAAAAAAAAGATATATTTTGATAATTTGAAACTCGTAAATTTGAATCTCTCGATAAAGTGAACATTTTTTCCCGGTCCCTGTGTGCCGTGTCATCCTGAATTTTGTCTTTCCTAATTTTCTACATTAGAAAATCATAGTTTTATCTAGTGAACATTTTTTCCCGTGTCACATTGCAGTGTCATCCTGAGATAATCTTACTTTTGATAAATAATATTTAAGATAACAAACTTAGTGATAAGAAAACTTGTTATCATCGTCACAATGGGGGCGCTGCTTGCGAGTTAAATCTACAAATCTGCAAATAACTCTAAGGGTATTCAAGATATTCATGAAATTATTTTTCAAAAACCTTCCCGGTGATATACCTAATAATATCCCAAAATTTCACGGCGATTGGATGTATGGTTTTTGAATCTATAGAGTACAGACAAACAGACAGACATTCAATTTTAAATATATAGATTTACTCTTCATTGTTGGCTTTTTATCTTACATTCACTCTTCATTGTTGGCTTTTTATATTATATTTACTCCTCTTTGTTGGCTTTTTATCTTACATTCATTCTTCATTGTTGGCTTTTTATATTACATTTACTCTTCATTGTTGGCTTTTTATCTTACATTCATTCTTCATTGTTGGCTTTTTATCTTACATTCATTCTTCATTGTTTGGCTTTTTATATTACATTCACTCTTCATTGTTGGCTTTTTTCCTTACATTCACTCTGTTGGCTTTTTATATTACATTTACTCTTCATTGTTGGCTTTTTATCTTACATTCACTCTTCATTGTTGGCTTTTTATATTATATTTACTTTTCATTGTTGGCTTTTTATCTTACATTCATTCTTCATTGTTGGCTTTTTATATTATATTTACTCTTCATTGTTGGCTTTTTATCTTACATTCATTCTTCATTGTTGGCTTTTTATATTACATTTACTATTCATTGTTGGCTTTTTATCTTACATTCACTCTTCATTGTTGGCTTTTTATCTTACATTCATTCTTCATTGTTGGCTTTTTATATTACATTCACTCTTCATTGTTGGCTTTTTATATCATATAGAAAATCATAGTTTTATCTAGTGAACATTTTTTCCCGTGTCACATTGCCGTGTCATCCTGAGATAATCTTACTTTTGATAAATAATATTTAAGATAACAAACTTAGGGATAAGAAAACTTGTTAACATCTTCACAATGGGGGCGCTGCTTGCGAGTTAAATCTACAAATCTGCAAATAACTCTAAGGATATTCAAGATATTCATGAAATTATTTTTCAAAAACCTTCCCGGTGATATACCTAATAATATCCCAAAATTTCACGGCGATTGGATGTATGGTTTTTGAATCTATAGAGTACAAACAAACAAACAAACAGACAGACAGACATTCAATTATATATATATAGATATATAATAGAATTAAAATATAGTACAACAATTCATTACAAATATATTTTATGTTTAAGAGTATTGGGACAGGGATGCAATATACCTCATTACACCTAATAGGATGGTGTTGAATGATCACCCGCCCCTGTGTACTTCAAAAAGAGAACGACCTAAGTGTTTAAATGGCAGACGAGGGGATATCAGATTGAATCACACGAAGGGGAGTTATCCACTGGACGAAATTCAATTCCAGCCGAGAAAGCAGAACTCCCGGCTGGAAAATAAAAAATCTGCTAAACAACAACGCTCCGTATGAAACTCAATCGTTTCACTGAGTAACGTTTCAAACACAATTTATAAATCTTTTGGTCGCAAATAAAATTGGCAGTTTGGAGTGGGCGACATCTAAGAACGGGTAGCACTTTTTCTCTAAAATTTATTTGGTGATGTTTTATCTATAAGCGCCTGTTGGATAAATATAGCTGAATATTTTTTTTTATTTTTACGGCTTTATTTCTATAGAAATTGTGAACAATTCTACAATTTTTTTCTAGAAATAATTATTCGATAAAAATAATCCCTTGAATCAATATTAAAATAAAAACATAAATCCTCCAGGGAAAAGATTCTTTTAAAAATATTTTTATTTAAAAATATCTCGAGCTTTCGGGCAAGTAAGCCCTTCTACGGGAGAAACTATTTTACATCCTTAATACGCCACAATAAAATAATATTTAAACTTAAATACAGTCCTTTAGTTGTTTACATTTGTTTTGAGGCATAATCAACGCGGGCTTCTATTGCGCGTGATTCACTTGGAGGTTATGGGGTGGGCTCAGGAAATATAATGTTATAAACTTCCGGGATATCTATTCTTCTGTTAATACTATTGTGCTTTCTGGATATGATGGATTCTATTATTAGTCTCTGTAGTCTATTGGGGATGTTGGAGTAATGGGTCTTTGGTTCTGATAGGGAGAAGGAATGGCCTGTTTCTCTTATATGTTGGTATACTAAAGATCTACTGTCTTGGTTGTCGATATTTCGCTTATGTTCTGATATTCTTATATTTAAATGTCTGCCAGTTTCGCCAACATATTTGGTTTTGCATTCGTTGCATTCTATGGAATATATGGCATTCTTAATATTGGAAGGATAATCAACGGTATTGTTCTTTGTTATGGGGTTTCTTAGTAACGAATTTAAATTAGGTGAGTTGCTGAAAAATGTTATAATTGTTTTGATTATGCCTCAAAACAAATGTAAACAACTAAAGGACTGTATTTAAGTTTAAATATTATTTTATTGTGGCGTATTAAGGATGTAAAATAGTTTCTCCCGTAGAAGGGCTTACTTGCCCGAAAGCTCGAGATATTTTTAAATAAAAATATTTTTAAAAGAATCTTTTCCCTGGAGGATTTATGTTTTTATTTTAAGAAATAATTATGTTTGTTTATTTATAAATAATTGTTCCATATGTTATTAATTTGTATACTTGCCTATATTCCGTTTTTTTTTTAATTTTTAATTGTAAGATGCATATTTCAAAATTTGGTCTTGATGTATTGATTTTTGATTACAGAGTAGCAAGAGAAATAGCATGTATTTATAATTAATAGAGTTTTCCTCTCATATCAAATTGAATACAGATACAAAAAATATATATTGTTGAATCAGACATTATTCCTTCCAACAGTGATTTATAACAAAACAATAATTATTATCTATTATACACATTTCTCCCCACGCCATTAAGCTTATGGATATTATAGAATCACATTGTTTGTAGTATATTAAGTTAGTATAGTTTTAATAATGTTAATCTAAAGACCACACTGAAGGTATACTTAAATATAAAATAGAGTTCAAGTAAATAGTGTGACGATTGGAAGAAAATGTTTTTTCAATTTTTTCAAATAATATTTCCCTCATTAAGCCTTTTAAAAATAGTTTAACATTCTGTAATAAACATAATTTTAGCTCAACATGTATATATCTATTTTTAAAATAATATATTGGTATCATTTATATGATAATAATATGTTTGTATATTATTTATATAATATAAATTAGTATACTGTTATATGATATTTGTAAAGAGAAAACTTTTCACTTAGGTGATATTATTTTTTTGTTTACAAATATTAGTTTCAAATTGTTGTTTATAAATCAAAATATGTCGAGATATTTGTTATATAATACACAGTATAACAAAAAAAATCGACCCACCATGAAGGAGTTGTCAGATTAGGACAAAAGTTGGTGTATGTAAAGAGCATGTATAGGGGAAAAAACGATTAAAATTTCAGAACAATTAATTGTTTTATTTCAGAGTTTGATCGTCACGAATTGAAAATGTCAATATGTCGTTGGATGCAGGCTGCCACCCGGCGTGTCATGGACTGATAAAGATTACGGATGGTGTGCTGCGGGATTTCTTGCCAAATTGTCTTCAACTGTCGGGCTAAATAGTCAACATTCCGGGATGGTTGCAATCACCTTCCCATCACGTCCCAGATGTGCTCTATGGGCGAGAGATCAGGCGACCTTGCTGGCCACGGAAGAGTTCGGCAAGATTGAAGACAATCCATAGTAACACGTGCCGTGTGTGGCCGGGCATTATCTTGTTGAAAAGTAAGCCCGGGGTGATGTGAGAGGAACGGCAACAAAACAGGCCGTAGAATGTCATCTACGTACTGTTGTGCTGTCAGGGTGCCAGGAATGACTACCAATTGGGTCCTGCTATCAAATGAAATGGCACCCCTGACCATAACGCCCTGTTGTGGACCTGTGTAGTGTTCGACAGTAAGGCCAGGATCCACACACTGCCCAGGACTTCTCCGGACACGTTTGCGACGGTCGTCAGGACACAGTAAGAAACGGGACTCGTCACTAAAGACTATACGTCCCCAGTCAGCGCAGTTCCAAGTTGATCGCTCCCGACACCACTGTAGTCGGATTTGTCGGTGCACGGGTGTGAGGGGTAGGCATCGTAACGGTCGGCGAGCTCTTAGATTCCGCTCTCTCAGTCGCCTGTTGAGGGTCATTTTGGACACTTGTATGCCGGTCACACGTTGGATGGTAGATAACGTGTATTCCGGTGCTGCGACAGCCATTCTGACAATTGCTCTGTCCTCCCGTTCTGATGTTGCCCTTGGTCGACCGCTGCCGTCCTGACGTTGCATACTTCCGTTGTTGACCCATTTTTGCCAACATCGCCTAATATCCGCATCACTTCGACAAAGATGTCGCGCGACTAGTCGATTAGACCAACCAGCCTCTTTCAGACCAATTGCACGACCAGTTTCAAACTCTGACATATGTTCGTAATGAACACGAATCTTTCGGCGAGGCATTGATACAGTAGAAATAGGCGTACTGCTAAAATATTAAACGGAAATTCTGAAAATCAGCTCGTGCCACGCCGAATATTGAGTCTAGAATGCTCGTGCTGGATGCGCAGTTCAGATGCGCTGGAGCTCTTGCTTTGCATAAATCGGCCACCAAATTTCAATCATTTGCATGTTTGGTCGAAACCTCTTTGTATACATATTTTCATATAAATCGGACAACTGCTTCATGGTGCGTCGATATTTTTGTTAAAGAGTATATATATATATGTGGTGATGGGTTTATCCTGTCGGACTGACTATAGTGTAGTTTGTTTGGTTGTCTTCAGATTGTCGTGGTAGACAGGTTGGTTAGATGCAGTCGTGATGACCACAATGGTCAGAGTGGTTTCAGGCGTCAATGGGATAGCACAAAAGGACAAGGTATGTTGGATGTCACCTCAGAGAGGGAGCAAGTGAGAGATGTCGACGCCAGTCGAGGAGGGTCTGATCTATTCTAGAGCCAGAGGGGAACTGCTGGTAATTCGACTGTTTTTCGGACCGATGGTGTAATCGGAGACCTTTCTCCTGTCTGGGCGCCGGCTGACCACTCAATCAAACTTTATTGTTCCGTTTTGTATTACATGATGGCCAAACTGGTGATTTGGATTTTATCTACACTTTGGCTGTTACACTATATTACATATTGATATCAAGTATATATTGAAATATATTACTACATACAGTTAAACCTGTCTATAGCGCCCTCCTCTAAATAGCTACTTCCTCTCTATAGCGCCCGATTTTAAATACTTAGTGTTCGTGGCATGAATGTTCAGTAAAAGATACTAAGAAGCACTTTGCCACTTGTTTTGAATTATTTTATTGTCTTTTGGTTTTAGAGTTAGGAGTAGCTACCACATGAATTTTATTTAGATTACATGAATTTGACTTAGAATTTTGATACTAGTGGTAGAGAGAGAGAGAAAAGAAAAACTATTAATTAACCAAACTGGAAATTTACATACATGTTGCTTGCTTTAAAATTTACATATTAAAGATTTATATTGTACAATTGAATTTAGAAGATTTTGACTTAATTTTCATATATAAAATTGAATTTAAAGAAATTATTAACTATAGGATCCAACATACTCCCCCGGCTGGGAAGAGATGACCAGAAAATAAAAATAAAAAAAATAAATAAAAAATAAAAAAGAGTTCCAATAGTATAGATGCTGGACTAATTGATTCCGACTATGTAGCTAAGATTACAATTCTCATTGTTTGAAAGGCAATGGAATCAGCTTTGTAATGGGTCTCTTGAAGACTCCTTTTGAAGTCTTTATCTGGACTACCCTGACATTCTTGTCCTCTCCTGGAAATATCTCCTGAATCCTAGCCAAAGGCCAGCGAAGTGGAGATATTTGAGCCTCTTTGAGGTAGACCAGTTGACCTATTTGGATATTGTCTTGTTTGATTCGCCATTTACCACGGCCTTGGAGGTTGCTCAGATATTCCTTGGACCATCTTGACCAGAATGAGTTTTTTAGGTTTTGAATCAGCTTCCATCTTGTCTGTAAGTTTAAGACTTCAGAGTTTGAGGTTGGAATTTCTGAAAACGAAGATCCGATTAAGAAATGAGCTGGTGTCAAGGCCTCATAATCATTGGGATCACTACTTAGAGGGGCCAGTGGTCTTGAATTTAGGCAAGATTCAATCTGAATAATCAAGGTGTTCATTTCTTCATAATTCAGGGTTGTTGATTTAAAGGTTCGGACCAAGTGTGATTTCACACTTTTGATTCCGGCTTCCCAAAGGCCACCAAAGTGAGGTCCACCTGGGGGGATGAAATGCCAAGTGATTAATTCCTCTGTAACCAATCTTTGCACTGACTGAGAGTTCAATAATTGAAACTGAGTGCGGAAAAAATTGGATGCTCCTTTAAAATTGGTAGCATTATCTGAGTAAATGTCAGAGGGCTTCCCTCTTCTGGCCATGAATCTTCTCAACGAGGCCATGAATGAATCAGTTGATAAACTTGTTGTCAACTCTAAATGAATGGCCTTAGTAGTAAAGCAAATGAATAGTACAATGTAAGATTTGCTTATTGTTTTAGATCTGCCCAGGCTACTCTTTATTGAGAATGGTCCTGTAAGATCAATGCCAGTCTTTGAGAATGGCCTTGATGGGATGATTCTCTCCGGAGGTAGATTTCCCATGATTTGATGAATGGTAGTAGATCCAAATTTTAAACAAATCAGACATTTTTTAATGGTTTTTTTGACTGCATCTCTTGCTCCCAAAATCCAATAATTTTTTCTGAGTATTGACAATACAAGTTGAGGTCCTGCATGTAGGTATTTCCTGTGAATATCATCGATTATAAGATTGGTGATGTGGTGATTCTTCGGTAGTAAGAGAGGGAATTTTAGATTTTCATTTAAATAGGAATACTTGAGTCTACCTCCAACTCTTAGAAGTCCTTGAGTGTCTAAAAAGGGATTTAGAGAAGTTAGCTTGTTGGACAGAGGTAGTTGCTTGTTTGACTTCAGTAATTTTATTTCCGTGCAGAATTCAACTTGCTGGATTGATTTGACTAAGACTTGAATTGCCTTTGTTAATTCTCTTGTTGTCAAAGGTCCTTTCTGACGAATTGGATCAAAGAGGAGGCAATTGTAGTAGAATCTCCAACACCAAGCTGTTATTCGGATCAATTTAGTCATTGTGGAATACCTTTCAATGAATTCTAGATTTAACATAGTTTCTGAATTTTGAATTAAGGTTGTTTGATCCAACACTTGACCCTCACCGACTTCTTCTTGAATGATATTGAGATTTACTTGGGTTGGTGAAGAAGGAATATATCGAACATTATTTTCTTGAAGCCAAATAGGACCCCGCCACCAAATTCTATGATTGACCAAGTCTTGAGGCATGATTCCTCTTGATGCGCAATCAGCTGGATTATCTTGACTGGATACATGGAACCAATCAGTGATTTGAGTCAAATTTTGAATTGACGACACTCTGTTCGAAACAAAGGCTTTCCATCTGCTGGCATCTGATCTTATCCAATCTATGCAGATTTGTGAATCAGTCCATAAAAAGGTTTTGTCAGGTTGAAAAGGAAATGATTCAAGAATGACTTGATTCAGTTGAGCCAAAAGCAATGCTGCACTTAGTTCAAGTCTTGGAATTGTAATGGTCTTTAATGGTGCAACCTTAGTTTTTGAGGTTATCAGATTGATTTTGATCTTTTGATTTTTGAATCTAGTTTTCAAGTAAAAAACTGCTGAATAAGCATTAAGGGATGCATCACAAAATCCATGTAGTTGTAATTCTTCTATTTCAGAAGATGAACTGTTCAGGTATCTTGGTATTTTGATTTCCTTTAGGCACGATAGTTGAGTTTGGAATTTATTCCAATTTGACTTTATATCTGATTCAATTGGTTCATCCCATGAAGTTTTCCTCTTCCAAAGCTGTTGTATCATAATCTTCAGCAGAACAGTCGTGGGGGAAAGGAGACCAAGTGGATCATAAATTTTGGCTATAGCAGACAGAAGCTGTCTTTTAGTTGTTACTTCAAAATTCAGTGGATTGACTTGAACATTGAAGGTATCTTGAATTTTGTTCCAGACTAGTCCTAGAAGTTTGATTGAAGAATCCTCTTCAAGCAATTTTGAGTTAGTGTCATTGATTATTTCCTGTGAAAGAGAGGAAAGAACCTCTTTGTTATTAGAGGACCATTTTCTTAGTTTGAATCCTCCCTTGTTCAATAAGGATGATAATTCCGCAACCAAAGACTTAGCTTCTTGAATTGAATATGCACCTGAAATAAGATCATCAACATAGAAATCCCTAAAGACTATTGATGAAGCAGAAGGAAATTTAGAACTCTCATCCTCAGCCAATTTTTGAATAGTTCTGATTGCCAGAAAAGGGGCGCTTGCAGTGCCATAAGTAACTGTTAACAGTCTATATTCCAGTAGTGGATCTTCTGGATTTTCTCTCCACAAAATTCTATGATAATCTCTATCATCTGAATTCAGCCTAATCTGTCTGAACATTTTCTCTATGTCTGCTGTGATTGCAATAGGAAATGTTCTGAATCTGAGTAAAATGTTGAATAAATTCTGCTGAAGCCTTGGACCCACATGCAGAAAATCATTTAAAGAAAGATTGTTTGTACTTCTGGATGAAGCATCAAACACAACTCTGATTTTAGTTGTTGTGCTCTGTTCTCTTAGGACTCCATGATGAGGTAAATAAAAACATTGGTTGGAAGGTTTTTTCAACTCCTTGAGTGGTATCAACTCCATATGATTCAGCTCCATGTACTCCCTCATAAAGTTGATGTATTGAGATTTGAGACTTGGATTAGCCTGTAGCCTTTTTTCCAAATTAAAAAACCTTCTCAATGCTTGAGATCTTGAATCACCTAAATTGGGTGTTGATTTAAAAGGGAGATTGACTGAATATCTGCCCTCAATGTCTCTTTTGATGTTTGACTTGAATAATATCTCACAGGCATTCTTTGTACCCAACTGGGCCTTAGAAATTGGGACATCTTCAAGTTCCCAGAATTTTCTTATGCTGGAATCAAGTTCAGTGGTACAGTGATTGATTACCGAAGTATTCGACTTAATAGTTGAATGGATTCTCCCAGAAACAAGCCAACCTAACTTGGTATTAAGTGCTATAGGATGGTGCTTTAAATCTGTTTTATGACCTAGAATTATTTCTACAAAGGTATCTGCACCCAAAATTAGGTCTATGGGCTTGGTGACATAGAATTCTGGGTCTGCCAAGAGCAAATTTTCTAAATGAGGAAAGTCTGCTGACTGAATTTGGAAGTTTGGAAGGTCTGCAGTTACCCTCCCAACCACAAATGCTCTGGCAGAAAATAATTGATCATTATGATGTGGGGTGAACTCTATTTCAACCTGCGATGTTGTCCTGTTGACAACAATGTCACCTACACCTTTTAGTGTATAATAATTTTTCCTTTTTTCAAGTCCCAACTTGTGGCAACATTGTTCTGAAATTAGGCTTATTTGGGACCCATTGTCCACTAATGCTCTACATAGCACAAATGAGCCATCCTTCGCCTTGACTTTAATAAGGGCTGTTGACAGTAGAATATTTGTTTCCGTTTCCAAAGGCATCGCATTACAGATGGTATTTGTTGAAATCAACATCTCTTGAGAGGTTGTTGGTTGTGAAATGGATGGTTCAGAGTTGTATTGATGCAGAAGAGTATGATGGTTCTGCTTGCAGTTTTTACATCTTGATGTGATGAGACATTTGGATATCTCATGATTTGCTCTAAGGCAATTTTGACAAAGTTTATGTTTTTTAACTAATTCCCATTTTTTAGGCAAGGGAAGATTTATGAATCTATGGCAGTCATTTAGTTTATGAATTTGATGACATAAAATACAATTTTGACCTTTGTTGACATAAAGGCCATGAGCCATCATATTTTTGCTAGAGGTTTTTTGTTCCTGGAACAAAGGAATTCTCATACCTTGCAGGCTTCTAGCATGTTTTTCTAAAAAATTCACAAAGTTTTCAAATGTTGGATATTCTTCATTTTGAAGGGTTAATTCCCATTCTTTCCTGAGGGCTTCACCAATTCTTTTTTCAAAAAAATTGATCAGGATTAGATCTGTTAATGTGTTTTTCTCAAGTCCTAGCACTGAGAGATTTCTAATGCCTTCATTGCAAACATCAAGGATTTCATAGAGAGAACCAGCCGAAATAGATTTTAATGGCCTTATGGAGAATATTTTGTTGATTTGTGAAAAAGCCAATTCTCTTCTGTTATTAAATCTATTGCATAAGGTATCCCATGCTTGCTGGTAGTTTTTGTCAGAAATGGGAAAACCCCGAATCAACTTTTCCGCAGGACCCTTAACAGATGCATTTAGATATTGAAATTTTTGTATTTCAGTTAGTGTTTGATTTGAATTAATGGTGGAGTTAAATATTTCTCTAAAACTAAGCCAATTGGCTGAATCACCATTGAAAATGGGTAAATTTATCTTAGGTAAATTAACATTGGATTCAGGCAGTTGTTTATCACTATGAGTATTTTCTTTGGTTTCAATCAAAGATAAAGCTTCTTCAATAGACACCAACATATTAAAAATATCCTTTTTGGCCTTTGAATAATCGTCATATTGTGTATCATCTAACTCTGATTCTAATAATGTGTTGATAACTTGATTTAGGCTAATTTTCCTTTCATTAACTTCTTGTTGGAATAGCTTTAATCTATGTATGTTTTTGGATTCTACAATAGCTTTATTCTCTGATTCCAGATCCTTTATTTTCTGAATAATAAAGTTGAATTTGTGCCGAATTTTAACTTCAGATTTGGGCATGACTTTATTTTAAGAATTTTAAGTTTTCAAATGGCTTACCTTAATTTTTTAAAGTATCCGGCTCGATGAGGGACCATAATGTTCGTGGCATGAATGTTCAGTAAAAGATACTAAGAAGCACTTTGCCACTTGTTTTGAATTATTTTATTGTCTTTTGGTTTTAGAGTTAGGAGTAGCTACCACATGAATTTTATTTAGATTACATGAATTTGACTTAGAATTTTGATACTAGTGGTAGAGAGAGAGAGAAAAGAAAAACTATTAATTAACCAAACTGGAAATTTACATACATGTTGCTTGCTTTAAAATTTACATATTAAAGATTTATATTGTACAATTGAATTTAGAAGATTTTGACTTAATTTTCATATATAAAATTGAATTTAAAGAAATTATTAACTATAGGATCCAACACTTAGTACGATGCAATTTACATTAAAAGTGACCTGTCTATAGCACCTCCTCTCCATAGCACCCTATTTTGGTGAGACTCAAGAGGGGGCGCTATAGACAGGTTTAACTGTATATATGTTTTACCCATAAATAATAGGTATGCATACACTGGTAAATGAAAAGTATTGTTAAATATTTCCAAACTACATATAATTAAAATATCGGTAAATCAGATAGGTTAGTGCTATTGTCGAATGAATGTTGTATAAATAACATTTCTCTAAATAACACACACAAATAGGTCCTAATTAATTTAATAATAGGCAAAATGGATACTTGTGATGTTTAAAAAATTAAATGTAACAGTCGATAAAATCTACTATGTATATTTTAACACGTACGTTAAGAGCGTAATTATCAGGCACAAAATTTTGCCTCTATTTCTATATTGTATAGTTTCAATGTTAAAAATATGAAAGACAAGAGATTTTAAAATAGGTAAACCTATTGCCGCAACAGGTTTGATTCACCTATTTTTAATAGGTAATTCATAAAAAGTATTATTTTTAAATAATTTATTTATTTGAAATATCGGACGCGATATCCCAGCTTGGGATACTTGCGCCTAAATACATTTTATCAGGTTATATACAATTCATTTTATATACAATTCAATAAGAAATACTAAAAACAAAATTAAACCTGAAAGGTTGGTTTTATTTAATAAATAACTTTTTATAATAAAATATAATGCGGCTTATGATTGTAAAACGACGTTTGACAAGTTTTCGCCTAAAGATTTCTTTTGAACGAAAATTCGTAATTTATTTTAAGGAGAAATAACGACTATTTCTATCCTTAGGGATGAAGTATGAAAGGATGAATTGTGAAGAGCAATGATGAACGGAAAAATAAAGGTGTCAAGAGATTTTATTTTTCCGTTCATCATTACTCTTCACAATTCATTCTTTCATACTTCATCCCTAAGGATAGAAATAGTCGTTATTTCTCCTTAAAATAAATCACGATTTTTCGTTCAAAAGAAATCCTTGCGGTAAAACTTGTTAAACTTCGTTTTTAATACCCTTTAAATTTTATATCTATTACCTTGTAGATCTTCACCAATATTTGCACCAGACAAATTCGTCAGCCTTGAAATTCTCCTCAGACATGTCTTGTATCTTTCCAGAACGTGTTTCAACCATACTACATGATTAGATAAGTAAATAAAAAGATATCAATATTTCAGGTAGCCTCAAGCACTTTATTTATTTATAGCATCAAATTTTAAAGAAGTGTCTAGCCAAAATGTTTCAAAATACAAATATTTATTTTATAATCCATAATATCTTAACTAAAAACGGTGTATTGCCGGACTGAGAATCCTCTCGGTGCTCTTTACTGATGATCGCCCCAGAATATTTAAAACAGACGGATGGACATGCGAGATTTGCGGGACAAGAATGGAGCCGGGGCTACATCACCATATACTCTCATGTATGGGGCTGAAAGACGAACGAGAAGTGCTCCTCCGTGAAATAGGCCTTGAAGGACTCTCTTTGGAGCTCCTGTTGAATGAGGTGGTGAGAAACAGAGCTGGAGCGTTTGCGTTGTTCAAATTTTGGAAGACGGCTGAAGAGAAAAGAAAGCTATATACATAATCTAATTGTTGTAAATAATCATATGTAAATAATTTTTGTCAGGATTAGAATGACGAATCCTGTATGGGACTTTGATTCCACTAAAAGGCTTGTTGCTGCTGTTGTATATATTCACAGTGTAGAAAATACTATACTATACCTACTACTTATAGGTTTCTCTCTGTATTCTTAGTTCTCTTCTCTTCAATTACTCTGTAAACTGGCGAATCCTTTATAGGACGAGAGGTCCTCAATAAAGGCTTTTGTTGTTGTTGTATATCTTAACTAAAAACAAAATGAATATAAAATATTTCAAAATAATATACTTGAGAAATCGTGGATAAAATAAGCGCACAAAAACCTCTGTAAAACAATATATTCTACGCTTTTCCATTTTAATTATAGTCTTATTTCGCAATATAATTAAAAACATAGTTTCGTCTGTGCGCCATTTTATTTCTTGATTAGAGAAATAGTTTTTGGAAGAATCTCTTTAATTAATACTATTGCAACATATTTATTGATTTAATTATTAGTTAGAAAGTTTATTTAACGCATCTAAAACTTTATATACTTAATTTGATAATAGAGTTTATACGTTGAAGATTGTAGCTGTTGGCAAAATTCAGAGGGGAAAGAAAAAAATTAAGAATATTTTATAAAGATGAAGAGATCCTTTATTCCTTAAAAAGTGAATTAACTAACCATTGAAGGTGAAGGTAACTACATTGGACAAATAAAATAAAGTCCACACAGCTCACACATAACAATAGCCTGACTTGAAGAAGAAAAAAACTGGAGAAACCTTTATAAATACAAAGCGATAACGCGCCATCTATATATAACAAATGAAAATATTAAGATGCGAATGTTTATTTTCACAAATAAATCAAACTTCTACTGTCCTTACTGCGATGAAATAATATTGGGAGGGCTTGGCTCATCAGTGGTGAACCCTCCCAGTTGTTCCGTCAATTTTTAATCTACCAGACCGCTTCTTTAGAGCTCTAATACTGTATTGGATCATTCTGCTTATATATGCTACACATTAACGGAGGAATCTTAGAAATGGTATTGAAGCAAACTATAGACATAAGCTTTTAGGACAGTAGAATATCATAATTGGGAGAAAAACCTTTATATAAACCTTAATAAAGATCATTTATTCTTTAAAAAGGGAAAGAAAATAACATTAAGCATGAGAGAGGTAAAAAAGCAGCTACTCTGTACAAATGAAATGAAGTACACGCAGCTCAAAATTAACAATCACCTGACATGAATCTTACTAATACCTAACATAACATAACCTAACAATTTCAGAATAAATAGATATATACAAATTAACATAGATAACAATTTTAATATTATATAAAAAGATTGAAAGACCTCATATTAAAATATTATAGATATTTCCATTTCCAACAATATCTTCTGTTTCTTTTCCAGCCTTTGGCATGATCAGAATTCAGGAGACAGAGGGTGTAATGGAGTGAAGAGACAATTAAGTGAAATGACCTGTATGACACTCATTGATGTTCGTATAAATAACCTGACGATACATTTTATTATGGCAGAAGACATTAGGTTGTATAATATATGTTACTAAATATAGAACACTTATAGAAATTGTGTTTGTCTGCTAGAAGCACAGTAAGGCGATTGTTGTTTAGATTCTAAATTATCTGATGGGGAAAAAGACTTTCTAGAAAATTATTTTGTTGAAAGAAGCTACCTCAACCTTTTGAAATATTTGAGTTTACGAAAAATATTAATTTATATATGGAAAGTATTTCTTGACACACATACAGAATTCACACATATTTGCATCTTAATTTACATATTTATGTTCTTCTTTTTATGATAAAACAACTCTTTTCGTTTTAAAATTTCAAACTCTTGACTCGCTATATATAACCTTGATTTTTTATATCAATTTTCTTCTCTACGATACCAATAGTTGTAAATAACTTTATGCTTTCAACATATATCCTAGCAATTTGTAGATGACTATAATTATGTATTAACCTTTTGGTATTATATGAAATTATTGTGGGGTTTATATATTATATATAATATAAAAATCAAAAATATATAATCTGAAGATATGTTGAATATTCCTACCTCCGCCGGAGAGGACCTACGTCACCACTACGTCCCGGCCAGCCAATCACAGTGCTGCCCAGGTGGTAGTCTCTCTCTCTCTCTCTCCTTTGAAGTATTTAAAAGCGCGAATGTTTCTTTTATACATAATACAAACTTCTACTATCCTTACTGCAATGATAAAATATATTGGGAAGGCTTGGCTCATCAGTGGTGAACCTTCCCAGCGGTTTCGCCAATTTAATCCACCAGACCGTTTCTCGGAGCTCTAATATTGTATTGGACGATTCTTCTTATATACGCAGGACTGAAGGGCGGAATCTCAGAAATAGTTTTCAAGAAAAATGATGAGCCAAGCCCTCCCAATATATTTTCCATCCCAGTAAGGACAGTAGAAGTTTGTATTGTGTATAAAAGAAACATTCGTGCTTTTAAATCCTTTCATCCTTCTCCACGCTGACGAGCGCCAACAGCGCGAAACGCGTTCGTTGATGGCTTTTCTTGATAAATCAAGAAATTGGGTTGGCCAAATATCACGGAGCAAGCTAAATAAACGTTTAGTTTATTTTTGCTCCACTAGATGGCGCTCTGCCATCTAAAAAGCACATGTGCTCGTGGTCAGGAGATGCCTTTTTTATTTTTAATATCAACACCTGACCCACTTATCTTTTATTTTTTCTATTGTTTTTTCATATATATATATATATATATATATATATATATATATATATATATATATATATATATATATATATATATATATATATATATATTAAAAGCGCGAATGTTTCTTTTATACATAATACAAACTTCTACTATCCTTACTGCAATGATAAAATATATTGGGAAGGCTTGGCTCATCAGTGGTGAACCTTCCCAGCGGTTTCGCCAATTTAATCCACCAGACCGTTTCTCGGAGCTCTAATATTGTATTGGACGATTCTTCTTATATACGCAGGACTGAAGGGCGGAATCTCAGAAATAGTTTTCAAGAAAAATGATGAGCCAAGCCCTCCCAATATATTTTCCATCCCAGTAAGGACAGTAGAAGTTTGTATTGTGTATAAAAGAAACATTCGTGCTTTTAAATCCTTTCATCCTTTTCCACGCTGACGAGCGCCAACAGCGCGAAACGCGTTCGTTGATGGCTTTTCTTGATAAATCAAGAAATTGGGTTGGCCAAATATCACGGAGCAAGCTAAATAAACGTTTAGTTTATTTTTGCTCCACTAGATGGCGCTCTGCCATCTAAAAAGCACATGTGCTCGTGGTCAGGAGATGCCTTTTTTATTTTTAATATCAACACCTGACCCACTTATCTTTTATTTTTTCTATTGTTTTTTCATATATATATATATATATATATATAGTTGGCGCTCGTCAGCGTGGAGAAGGCTGTAACCACTGCGACCAAAAAATATTTTTGGTCCCAATGGCTTCCCGAGAAATCAGAAAATGGGTATTTAAGGCCAAATTTGCGTAAAGACGCTTAACACATGAAAAAACAATAGAAAAAAATAAAAGATAAGTGAGTCAGTGGTTGATATTAAAAATAAAAAAGGCATCTCCTGACCACGAGCACATGTGCTTTTTAGATGGCGCTCTGCCATCTAAAAAGCGCATGTGCTCGTGGTCAGGAGATGCCTTTTTTATTTTTAATATATATATATATGGCGCGCTATTGCTTAGTATCTCTCTCCTTTGCTATCAGTCTAAATAAAAGTAGTTTAACCCTTGCCTGTTGTTTGCGTCGACTCCGCGTGTTTTCAACTTTATCCATTTCAATCAGATGATATAGTAAGATAATTAACTACTTCACTATCATCTAGTCCAGCTTCAACTTATGTCCATCATATTCCCTATTATATATATACCTTGTATAGATCCAATAAAGTTCAATGAAGGCTGACCACTCCAGAATTAGGGGTAACAGCATAGTCCCATATCACTTTACAAGGCGAGGACCTTCAAAAGTCCTAACTTTGACCTCGGTAGGAAGCACCCCGTGTACTGATGAGGGCCAGATGCTGACTCTACGATATACCAGGTCTATTAGTATGAAACGCGAAAATGGCTGCCAGAGGGCGCTGTGCAACTTTATTTGAGCCGACGGTGGCGTTGTTGAAGGCATTTTGTTTTTTGACTCACGTGGCATCAGCATGTGTGGAGTTTTTCAAAAATTCAAATCGTGGAAAATTTCTGGAACCCGTGGAAAGTGGTGATTTCCGAGCCAAAAAGTGCCCATTTGCGGGAAGTTTTGTTGTTCGCTTTCAACTGTAAGAAAAGTGCCACTGAAGCCCACCGAATGCTCGAGTAAGTTCACGGCGACCATTCTCTGAGCAAATCACAGTGTTACAGGTGGTTTAAAAAATTCCAAAGTGGCGATTTCGAACTTGATAATGAACCACGTGGAAAACCGCACCAAAAGTTCGAGGACGCTGAACTGCAAGCTTTGTTGGATGACGACAGTACCCAAACGCAAGAGAAACTCGCGAAACAGCTCCAGGTGTCTCAAGGTTCTGTTTCCCTACGTTTAAACAGCCTCAGAATGACCCAAAAGCTTTCCAGAAAGGTCCCCCACGAGTTGAGCGAAAGGCAGCAAGAACGGCGTCTGGTAACCTGCGAAGGGCTGCTCGCCAGGCATGAAAAGAAGTTATTTTTGCACCGAATCGTAACTTCTGATGAGAAATCGATCCACTTCAGCAATTCTATGCGCCAAAAGTCGTGGGGCCTGCTCGGCCAATTTCCAAAACGGAAGCCTAGGCCCAATCGCTTAGGAAAAAAGGCAATGCTTTGCGTATGGTGGGACCAGACCAGCGTAATATATTTCAAGCTCCTGAAACCTGGCGAAACGGTCGATACTAGTCGCTACGAACATCAAATGCACAGTTTGAGAGAGGCATTGAATGAAAAAAGACCGGAATTGCGTGAAAAGCACAACAAGCTGATACTGCAGCATGACAACGCTCCAGCCCACAACGCTACAGTGGTCAAAAACACCATAAAAGACTTGGGCTGGGAACTCTTACCCCACCCGCCGTACTCACCAGACTTAGCGCCGTCGGACTACCACCTTTTAACATCTTTAGGACACGCCCTAAAAAACCAGGAATTTTCGAACTCAGACATACGCCGAAAATGGCTTGTTGACTGGTTCGACTCAAAAGGAATAGAATTTTTCAGACAAGGAATTCGAAAATTGCCTGAAAGGTGGTCCGAGTGTATAGCTAATCAGGGCAATTACTTTGAATAAAAAATCTTTTGTTGTATGGAATTGGTGAACTTTTGAATTCACTGAAAATTTTCGCGTTTCATACTAATAGACCTGGTACATCTACGATTTGTGTGTTTTGCTTTGTTGTTTATTTTTCTCTTTGGACAATTTTCTTTGGTTAATTATGTAAAATATTGAATTGAACAGGATTGTATATAGCCGATTTGTTGTGATGTAGAAAGAGGTATCGACGCAAATATCCCTGAGTTTTGGGATATCGCGTTTCATGATGTTAATAAAGGTTTACATATACAGTGTGAAGATAGAGTACAAATGTGATAGAGTACTGGGATAGGCTACATAAATCCTCACGAAATTCTTGCCTTAACTACCCGTTTCATGATTTTTCCTGCCTGAATGAATAGTGTTTTGGTCTTTGAGGTATAGCTTGCACCACGCTGACGAGAGCCAACATCTCAAAACGCGAACGTGATTAACTTTTCTTGATTAATCAAGAATGGGTATATTGCCAATTCTGGAATATTTAAAAATCAACGAATAATTTCTGTTTATTTCGATAGATGGCGCAAGTCATCAGCAACTTCCAGTTGCACGATAAGGAGATGCCTTTTTTTTTTCTTAATTTACATATACAGGTTGGTTTATGTCTGAATTTGCCAAAAATGGTGTTTTGACATGATATTTATCATGTTCTGTACTAGAGTTTATAAACAAAATGAATTGCTTTAATAATAAAGGCAACTCTTCCTTCAAAAATGATAAAGGAAAATATGCATTTTGGTGAATTTATGTATATACGTTAAATTTGATAAAGTTTTTAACATTTTTTAAAATGAAATTAATTTGACTTTTAAATATGATGCCAATTTATCTATTATAAAACTGAACAACTATATTATGATTTTCTAAAATGATTCGCGTAGAAAATTAGGAAAGAAAAACTTCAGAATGACACGGCAATTTATTAAAGGTAAAAACAAAATCAACATTTATTAGATATAAGATAAGCAATGAGGGAAATTTCCAGAGTATATATTTAGCAAAATATAAAATATTAATATTCTGTACATAAAATATATTAAATACTTTGCTAAAGTTTTATCACAGAATTTATAAAATGGAGGAATAAAGTAGTAATGCTATGTTGACAAAAAAATTTAAATGCAAAGAAATAGTATTAATTTGGATTCAAATACTGTTGAAACATCCCGAGGGTTCTCTTATTTTAAATATTCAAATAAATTCATCGACCTTTATTTGAGAGGCTTATCAACCATTACATGTTATACATAGTGCCTCTGTTGAGGGTAAATATAGATTCCAAAAGTAATTCTAAGCAGATATGATTGTGTGTGTGTGTGTGTGTTAAAATATGAAACCGCTGGGAGGCTTCACCACTATTATTAGCCAGGTTCTTCCAATATTTTATTATTGCAGTTATTTCAGAAATGAAAAACACATGCGTGTAAATAACAATACCTATGAATAGAAGTGTAAAATATATAAATGTGTAGATTAAAGTGTAGTAAGATAATATGTAAAATAAAAATATTTAGAATATAAATATGTAAATAAACAGGACGGATATATGGTTAGAATTGTGTGGAGTATCATATCATGATACTAATAGTTTACTTGATAAGGTACATCGGCTGAACTCGTAAAGATTCTGAGTACAATCAAAAGCGGTATGACCTTGTTCCTGTTTGAAGGTTACTTATAACCCGCAAAAACAGACGACATAGCAATTAAGACGTCAATGGGGGTATAGACGTAGTTTGATGCCCTATTGAAGACAGAAACTGTTTAAATTAGTACGAGAGACTGTAGATCCTTTCCTGTAAGGCTCTTATGCTCTCCTTAATCTTAATCCAGTGTACGAGCCTATTGACAGCCGGAGTGAGCCGATTCCAAGTTATGTAGTGCTATACTCTCCTTGTTCCATACAGAATTATTGTCAGTCTGAATGAACCTAATCTGCTCAAGTTGACCTGGATACGTCAACTATTAGGTTATAAATAAAAAACCTTGGTGTCGTCACTATTATGTTACACTTCATTGAATACTAATACGGTTTTCTTAACATTAATATATCACTATCCCCTATTGAATAAGAGGTTTCGCTAACAAGTTCAAGTCACCATTTCACAACAAAATCTTTATTCTATAAAAGGAAATTCAGTTCTTTTCATATATTTACATTGTTTAAATAGATAAACGACACAAATTTCAATGTGAAAATACCAGGTTGATATACAGTTTATCTGTGGTAAACCAGATGTATCTACAACAATCTATGAAACATTCCATAAAATAAGTTATTATATAAAGGAAAGGTGCATTTGATGTAATATTCCATATGGGAATTATCTCAAAGTGGTTGAATATGAGTAATGCTCCAATCCTAATATCGCTTAAGCGCGTATCGTTTTTGTAACTTTTAACTTTTGTAACAAATGGAATTTAAAATTTGATTTGGAAATATAGATTTGTAAATATTATTTCTTTGCATGTGAGACGTGTGCGGCTCTTTTCTCGGATACTTTTATATAATATTATAAATAATAAAGATGATAAAATGTATTTTTGCGGACGCAAACGTTACAAAATATGAGGTTTTAAAGAGATAGGGAGACTACAAATAGGGAATATAAAATTATTTACATAATCACCTCGTCCTTATTTACATGGAACTGGTTGCTCTCACAATAAAATTAATTGAGACTACCGTATGTCAGATGTATGGTCCTGTGGTGAGGTTTAGCCATTTTTGGAAATATTTCATTCATGAGACCTTCAGCATTCATAGGCCTTCTTTTTTATATACCGTTTGATTTCCTTATTTTATTAATTACAAAAGCTAGGGATTGTTGTCTTTTGTCAGCAGATAGCTCAAATAGTGATATTTCGCCTTATGCTTAAAGGTTGAAATTGCACTTATATTCGGTGTAAGACTTCCGTGTCAGTAATTCTATCTATCCATGTTATTTTGAGCATTATTGTCTAAATCCACACTTCTTTTGAATCAATTTTTCTAGGGTTTTCAAATCCATGTTTCAGCTTTGTAAAGGAAAATTAGTCAAATACGTAGCATTATTTAGTCTTATTTGCTTTTTCGGGTTTATCTGTTTTTATAGTGATTTTAATTTTTAAATTTATTCGTTGATTGTATATTTTGACTACGTATTTCGATGTCTGGCTTCAGTTATCTGTTGACATTAAATTCTGGATTCTTGAAGTTGTTGATTTCGTACAAACGTATACCAACACACAAACAAAATTACAATTCAGAAACAATATTTGGTAATAAAATAATTCTAAATATCACACGAGAAACAATGTTACAAAATAAGGAAGGAAATTCAACAGCCTTCAAGGAAATAAAATATGATGTAAGCTCATATAAATGTCGATCACAGACACCAGGGGTGTCAGATAAATGAGATAGTTTGGAGGGAGTCACGTGTGTCGGCCCTCTAATCTCGTTTGGTCAAATTCCCCACCCGAGGAAATCCAATTTTTTAGACTCCGCTGATAATCACGTCGAGAATTTTTTTATCTCACAGCTTTGATCTAATCCCACCGTGTTACCAGATCCACGTTCGGCGATATATTGTCTCAGTGAATAAATGATAAAACTGACGGTTTTAGTTTGGCAACACGGGCTGAGTCTTGCAACGTTGAAAACTTCCTGCTTTAAAATATTTACCTGTAGATATGTTCCAATGGATTCTCTACCTTCCCTTGTCTATTGAGTTTGGTATTTTACCTGTAGATATGTTCCAATGGATTCTCTACCCTCCCTTGTCTATTGAGTTTGGTATTTTACCTGTAGATATGTTCCAATGGATTCTCTACCTTCCCTTGTCTATTGAGTTTGGTATTTTACCTGTAGATATGTTCCAATGGATTATCTACCCTCCCTTGTCTATTGAGTTTGGTATTTTACCTGTAGATATGTTCCAATGGATTATCTACCCTCCCTTGTCTATTGAGTTTGGTATTTTACCTGTAGATATGTTCCAATGGATTCTCTACCTTCCCTTGTCTATTGAGTTTGGTATTTTACCTGTAGATATGTTCCAATGGATTCTCTACCCTCTCTTGTCTATTGAGTTTGGTATTTTACCTGTAGATATGTTCCAATTGGATTCTCTACCCTCCCTTGTCTATTGAGTTTGGTATTTTACCTGTAGATATGTTCCAATGGATTCTCTACCTTCCCTTGTCTATTGAGTTTGGTATTTTACCTGTAGATATGTTCCAATGGATTCTCTACCCTCTCTTGTCTATTGAGTTTGGTATTTTACCTGTAGATATGTTCCAATTGGATTCTCTACCCTCCCTTGTCTATTGAGTTTGGTATTTTACCTGTAGATATGTTCCAATGGATTCTCTACCCTCCCTTGTCTATTGAGTTTGGTATTTTACCTGTAGATATGTTCCAATTTATTCTCTACCCTCCCTTGTCTATTGAGTTTGGTATTTTACCTGTAGATATGTTCCAATGGATTCTCTACCCTCCCTTGTCTATTGAGTTTTAGTTATTTTAGCTGTAAATATATTCCAATGGATTCACTAACCATCCTTTGACTATTGAGTTTGGTATTTTACCTGGATATATGTTCCAAAAGGATTCTCTACCCTCCCTTGTCTATTGAGTTTGATATTTTACCTGTAGATATGTTCCAATGGATTCTCTACCTTCCCTTGTCTATTGAGTTTGGTATTTTACCTGTAGATATGTTCCAATGGATTCTCTACCCTCCCTTGTCTATTGAGTTTGGTATTTTACCTGTAGATATGTTCCAATGGATTCTCTACCTTCCCTTGTCTATTGAGTTTGGTATTTTACCTGTAGATATGTTCCAATGGATTCTCTACCCTCCCTTGTCTATTGAGTTTGGTATTTTAGCTGTAGATATGTTCCAATGAATTCTCTACTCTCACTTGTCTATTGAGTTTGGTATTTTACCTGTAGATATGTTCCAATGGATTCTCTACCTTCCCTTGTCTATTGAGTTTGGTATTTTACCTGTAGATATGTTCCAATGGACTCTACCCTCCCTTGTCTGTTGAGTTTGGTATTTTACCTGTAGATATGTTCCAATGGATTCTCTACCCTCCCTTGTCTATTGAGTTTGGTATTTTACCTGTAGATATGTTCCAATGAATTCTCTACCCTCCCTTGTCTATTGAGTTTGGTATTTTACCTGTAGATATGTTCCAATGGATTCTCTACCCTCTCTTGTCTATTGAGTTTGGTCATTTACCTGAAGATATGTTCCAATGGATTCTCTACCCTCCCTTGTCTATTGAGTTTGGTATTTTAGCTGTAGATATGTTCAAATGGATTCTCTACCTTCCCTCGTCTATTGAGTTTGGTATTTTACCTTTAGATATGTTCCAATGGATTCTCTACCTTCCCTTGTCTATTGAGTTTGGTATTTTACCTCTACATATGTTCCAATGGATTCTCTACCCTCCCTTGTCTATTGAGTTTGGTATTTTACCTGTAGATATGTTCCAATGGATTCTCTACCCTCCCTTGTCTATTGAGTTTGGTCATTTACCTGTAGATATGTTCCAATGGAATCTTTACCCTCCCTTGTCTATTGAGTTTGGTATTTTACCTGTAGATATGTTCCAATGGATTCTCTACCCTCCCTTATCTATTGAGTTTGGTATTTCACCTGTATATATGTTCCAATGTATTCCCCACCCTCCCTTGTTTAATGAATTTGGCTTTTCTATTATATAATAAACATTATACTTCTAAAAAATATATTTTCAAATTATATATAATTAATTATATTCCAAAGATTTGATATAATTTGATATTTGGTCAAAATCTATTCTTCATAATTTTCTGGATACTATTTTAATACCTAAATTAGACCTGGCTTCTACCGAGTATTTCACCGTCAGAATTTTACTTTCTTTAATATGTCTCATCACCATCTTTGTATATAAAATTTAATAAAACTTATGGAGAGGTGTTACAGATAAATATTTCGCAAATTTCAAATAATAAATCTGAAAATATAAAATATTTTCAAGTAGACAATTAGGAAAGACAAATTTCAGGATGACACATAAGTTTATTCAAGACACAGGTACAGATATATATATAGTTGTAACCCAGGTCCCTATAGCGCAGGTACCGTCTTTGTATTTTTTCAATCAATTTCAGACACCCGTATAAAGAAATCGGCGCATATTATCGTAACATGATTGAAGACAGTGTATATCATCAATATGATTACTGTTATCTGATTTCCAATTTACCTCTAGGAAACTAAATCGAAATTTGGCTTTGTCATGGCATTCCCGGAACTGTTTTTCAATCAAAGATATACCTTTTTATTGAAATCATTTAAAGACTTTAGAAGAGAACGCCTTACAAAAATAATCGGATTCGGGCCCTCAACTCCGAAACTAATCCGAATCGGCATCGTTTTGTTTACTTGACGTTGTCTTATATTTCTCATTTACCTAAATGTGAAGCTGCATAATTCATTTTTATACCTTCTATTCTAACTTGCCATCCAATTGTGTGTATTAGGTTAAATATCACAAAATATCCCAAACGATCTTTGCGACAGAGAGGGAGACATCTATGCTATACATCCTCTACAGGGTCTACTAACTAACATATGTCATCTCTTTGACAAGATCAATAGAGGAATCAACACTCTTTCGGCTGCGCATAAATATAACATAGCAAGAGGAAGCCTAGAGAACAGTTGGTCTAGACAGTTGGGTGTATCGGAGCCTGCATGTTACTCGGGACCTAGAGCTGATATCAGTAACAACTTGATGGCTATACCTTTCCGACTTCCTTTCCAGGATTCTTCTTCTCCTTTTGAATCTCTTGCCTCTTGGTTTATCCTCAATCCATTTTTAGACTGTTCATCCCAGCATAGCTAAACGACAAATATGCTTTAACGGACAATGATACTTGCATAGATAGATTGAAACCTTAGATTGAAATGAAATTCTATGCATTTACTCATAAAATTGAAACAAATACGTGATCAAAAATTGTTATCAAACTGCAGGTTGATTTCTTAAATGCAAAACTATGATAATCAAAAACGAGTAGGGCTGCCTTTCAATGCGCTTCATGCAACAACCCGGCAAGTAGCGAATTTAAAAGTCGGCTGTCGATGTCCTGTTTAAGAAGAGGTCATTACTTGTGGACGGATGTTTCCAAGCTGGAATATTGAGGAACTGCGGGAATTGTCGCTTAAGTTGATCCCAAATCTATTAAATAAAGGACGGGTCTGGCAGGCCATGGAACTCTGAGTATTTTTTAAAATTTATTAATCATAGGCGCGATATTGAAATATTTGCGCCTAATATAGAGGAAACAAAACAACAAAATAGAACTTATAATTAAATATTTACAAATCCACATGTTATATTCTACAGAGTTCATAAAATTTATATAGACAAAGAGTTAGATCATTTAAATCAGGGAACAAACGATTTATGACTTCTGCAAAGTTCAGACAGTCGTAGATGAAGTGAAGAGCAGTTTGTTCAGTAACTCTGTGTATCATGACGAACGTCCAGAGATATCCTTACAGTGTGCAGCCGTGGATTATCCGTTGAGAAAATAGCCTCTATAAATTTTACTGGGGAAGGGGAGAACACGAGGGGGAAATGGCGTTGGCTCGTTAATGTGTCCCACGAGATAACAAGGGGTCTGGCCATCAGGGGTGGGGAATTCCGTGCCATGATGCCTGCAGTTCATGGCGCAGACTGAGGAAGTGGCATTGGGTAGATTATAAATAAAAGACAAATAGCTGAGGGAAGAGTTTCTTTATATATATTGTAATATATTCCAATATATACCTATGTCCCTATGTGTTGTATAGTTATAGTGTAATTTCCAAGGTGACAAAAATAAAATTTCGAGTGAGTGACAGCCGGCGCCAGGAGAGGAAAAAGGTCCGAAAAACATGTAGGGGTTCCCAGGTGTGCCACCCTTCTTGCTCAAGCAGATTAGTCCGCTTTGAGACACGATGATTGACAGAACCCTCTCAACAGATCTCTTCTGACCGGTGTCGGCTTCACTTACTTTCTCGCCATCTCCATGGTGACATCTAACATGTCTCGTTCTTTGGTGCAATACATTCACGCCTGAAACCACTCAGAATATTGAGGCCACAACGACTGCATTTAAACAACACACTACAGTCATCCTACAGGATCGATTACCTTACTACACACTAACGGCAATACAAATAATTTAGGATCGTTTTTTGATTCACTATTTAATATAATATACGTTGTACGTGCTAGATTATAATTTGACGTATTGATTTATGCTGCGTATCAACAGCCCTTCGACAGGCATAACTATGCTACTAAGGTTTTTGAGTTTCAAAAAATCCATATATATACATATAATGAAGTAGGAAATATAAGATAGATATATAATGAAAATATTCCCTCAGCGAATTGTGTTTTAATTATAATTTTACCTGAGAGATCATATTATCAACAAATTTTGTAGATTGCCTAAGGATTTACAAATCTTCCAATAAATCGATCATCTGATCCCATCCTATACAGGCTTTCTTTACTGACTGATTACAAAAATGATTTTACATCGTGTATAGCAAAATCATTAACTTGTATGAAATGATGATCTAGGTTTATGAAATCTTGAAATATAACAATTTTTAAACAAGGTAAAATCCTCTGGAGTAATCCTCTTGTCTTTGAGTGTTCTCTCTTTACCAAATATAACAATTATTTGTATTTGAAAACCACTCTGATAAAGCGATGTAAAAAAATTGTAACCATTTTTTCTAAAAAAAAAAAAAATTCTTATTCAAATTTACATATAACCTATTTTGTTATTTGGAATATATCTTGGATGAAAAGTGGGAGTGACGTTAAAATTATCCTAAAGTTGATTTGCATACCTAACAGTAAAAAAAGATTTGTGCCGCGAGATATTCCGGCCCAAGATATGCAAATTTCCCTGGAGCTAACAAAGGCTTCAAATTCAATTTTATATTCAGCACCGCTGACTAAAGAATCAGGAAGTGAGCGGGTCGATGGGTGTAAATTGATGGAAATATGCGGGGAGTTTATTATGTTTAGGTGGTCAAATTGTATTATTTAATTGAATGGAACTCTTAGAATATTGTTGTTGGGAGGCATGTGTTTGCCATCAACAAGTCGGTGCGGGTCGTCTGCTCGCCATTTTTTACCGCCGAATTTTAATATCTCAAAGGAATTTAAAGAATATAGGAACGTTATTGGCTCACCATTTAATTTAATATACGCTGTACGTGTTAGATTATAATTCAAATTATTGATTTATGCTACGTTTGAAAATAGAAAGCGTAACATGTAACATATATTTTATAGAAATACTATAAATATATATCATAACGTATAATATAAGTAAATGTGCAGATATGTATTTACAGTATAACACAATTTTATCCTCTTATACGTTTTCATTTTATTCGATTTATCATTCGATAATATATATTATAAAACATTTTAAAATGTGTAGATATGCACACACACACATACATAAGAGGAAATGTGCTTTTTGGCTTAAAATAAGGAATGCAAACCCATATTTACTTTTAAATGACTGAATGATAGTTTATGGAAGTAACAACAGGTAATTGTAAATTAATATTCGTATAATTAGATGTGTTTAATTATAGAATAAATCTACAGACGCGCACTTTCTAGGGCAGAATGAACACTTTGGAGATGTTTCAAATCAAACCTATGCATCAATTACAATCAATTACACCCGTTACACAACATTTCCTTATGTTTGTAAAAATCCATAAAAAAGAAAAAGGTACCTTTCTAGTCAAAGTGAACGCTTAAATTAAGCACAATCTATTGACCTTCTTCGCATACTAGTGGACTCTGGTCAGTTACAAAGCCAAAACACCAGCTTTGGCAAACTCAGAGCGAGCTTTGATATCATGATATTCACACAGGATTCATGAAATCCGAGTTGTCTGCCAAAGAAGGTATTTTATAGATCAATGATTTTCCGGCAAATTTTTCATCTATAGAAAAATGTTCATGACAGTGGATTTTTATTCAAAAATCAATAAGGAGGTTTGATATAGGGAATATTTGCATACGACGTTATTAGTTGCATACCTATTGTACCACTCTCTCGGTACGTTCATAGCAGTCACAATTGAAGGTCGGCTTACCTCCTGTGGAATTGTGCCGTGGGTTCACGGAAAACGGGTTGTGGGACGAAATTCCAAGGATAATCTGAAAGATTGTAGTACATTGTTCAGCCCTAGTTTTTACCGATAGATGGTGTGACTCCATCAGAGAGTTGGAATAGAACACGTTGGCTCTCTAGTCGAATTGAGGACAATTTATGAAGCGGCGACAGGACAAATTGTGTGATGAAGGAATGGCACTCGAAAGGTGCGAGTGCTATCTTGTTTGTCCAGGCGGGATTAGAACCTGGGTCCATACATCTCACCGGAATATTCTCTGAGCCTGATTAATGTTATCTTTGTCGCCTTTTTAACTGCCGCCGGCTTTTTATGGCGCGCGCACTTAAGTGCTCCATTTTCCCCCGAAAAATCGTCTTTTTTGTCCCTAATCCTCTTAGAAGGCGGGCTATTGCATTAAACTCCATTGTCCCGCTAATTCAGTCCTTCTTTGTGGCTTAACTTCGGAAATAATGGTAACTTTTTTAAAATAAAAATTTTAGAGCTTTTTTTGGGTGGTATCAAACATATTCATTAGGCATTATGGGGGTTTGACTAATGCTATTTAACATTCATTTTTCAACATGTATTTTGAAAGTTTTATTCGATATATCATTTATCCAGGTGTGTATGGGACAATATATAAATGTCAATTCAATACACTAAATAACAATTGATTATTATTTTATAATTAAAGGTGTAGACACATAGATACATTTATATTATATTTTGTTATAAATAGTGTTGTTGACGTGTTAAGAGCTTCTAAAATCAGATTAGTTCAATACCACGTGGTACTATGAGGGCATTGCGTGTGTGTCCGTGGATATTTAAATGAAATAAATTTTATATTGATCATATCATATATTTAATTCTCTCTCGTAGTTTTGTAAAAATAATCTTCTGTCCTTAGAAGAATCACAAGCCAATGAAGGAACGATGCACGTTGATCTAAAGAGGAATTAGAAAGGTGAATCTCCTCTCGTCAAGGACACTCAACAAGATTCAAGAATTATCTTTGAAGTTTAATCTTTAACTCTGAACCACCAATCTTTTGAAGTGTGGTTTACTTTTATCAAATTGTTTTTAAAGATATACGTTTTTGTCGGCGTTTCTATAAAATATCTTTTTCGACAAGGTATGTGTTGTATTGTTCAATATACCTTTTTAAGTGCCTTGGTCCATTGTAGTAATTCTGTACCGCGTTCGAGTGACGTGGTCCATTGTAGTAGTTTTGTACCGTGTTCGAGTGAGGTGGTCCATTGTAGTAGTTTTGTACCGCGTTCGAGTGACGTGGTCCATTGTAGTAGTTTTGTACCGCGTTCGAGTGAGGTGGTCCATTGTAGTAGTTTTGTACCGTGTTCGAGTGAGGTGGTCCATTGTAGTAGTTTTGTACCGTGTTCGAGTGAGGTGGTCCATTGTAGTAGTTTTGTAGCGTGTTCGAGTGAGGTGGTCCATTGTAGTAGTTTTGTACCGTGTTCGAGTGAGGTGGTCCATTGTAGTAGTTTTGTACCGTGTTCGAGTGAGGTGGTCCATTGTAGTAGTTTTGTACCGTGTTCGAGTGAGGTGGTCCATTGTAGTAGTTTTGTACCGCGTTCGAGTGACGTGGTCCATTGTAGTAGTTTTGTACCGTGTTCGAGTGAGGTGGTCCATTGTAGTAGTTTTGTACCGCGTTCGAGTGAGGTGGTCCATTGTAGTAGTTTTGTACCGTGTTCGAGTGAGGTGGTTCATTGTAGTAGTTTTGTACCGTGTTCGAGTGAGGTGGTCCATTGTAGTAGTTTTGTACCGTGTTCGAGTGAGGTGGTCCATTGTCGTGATATTGTACCGTGTTCGAGAGCCGTGATCCAGTGTTGTGATCCTGTACCGTGTTCGAAAAGCGTGATCCAGTGTCGTGATCTTGTACCGTGTTCTGAAGCCGTGATCCAGTGTCGTGATTCTATACCGTGTTCCTATACCGTGTTCGAGAGCCGTGGTCCAGTGACATAATCCTGTACCATGTTCTAGAAACATTGTACAATATCATGATCCTATACCGTGTTCTAGAACTCTGGTCCATTGTCGTGATACTGTGCCATGTTCTGGAGCCGTGGTCCAGTGTCGTGATCCTGTATCATGTTCTAAAACCATTGTGCAGTGTCATGATCATGCACCATGTTCTAGAACTCTGGTCCATTGTTGTGATCCAGTACCGTGTTCTGTAGCCGTGGTCTATTGTCGTGATCCTGTACCGCGTTCTAGAACTATTGTGCAATATCATGATCCTGTACCTTGTTCTAGAACCATTGTGCAGTATCATGATCCTCTACCTTGTGCTAGAACAATTGTGCAGTATCATGATCCTGTACCGTGTTCTAGAACTCTGTTCCATTGTCGTGATCTTGTACCGCGTTCTAGAAATCTGTTCCATTTTTGTGATCCTGTACCGCGTTCTGGAGCCGTGGTCCAGTGTCGTGATCCTTTACAGTGTTCTAGAAACATTGTGCAGTATCATGATCCTATACCGTGTTCGAGAGCTGTGATCCAGTGTCGTGATCTTGTACCGTGTTCTGGAGCCGTGGTCTAGTGTCGTGATCTTGTACCGTGTTCTAGAACCATTGTGCAGTATCGTTATCCTGTACCGTGTTATAGAACTCTGGTCCATTGTCGTGATTCTGTACCGTGTTCTAGAGTCGTGGTCAAGTGTTGTAATCCTGTACCATGTTTTAGAGCCGTGGTCCAGTGTCGTTATCCTTTACGGTGTTCTAGAAACATTGTGCAGTATCATGATCCTATACCGTGTACTAGAACTCTAGTCTATTGTCGTGATCCTGTCCGTGTTCTGTAGCGGTTGTCCAGTGTCGTGAACTCGTACCGTGTTCAAGATCCGTGGTTTACTGTCGAGATTCTCAACCGTGTTCTGGAATCGTGGTCCAGTGTCGTGGTTCTGTACCGTGTTCGAGAGCTGTGATCCAGTGTAGTGATCTTGTAGCGTGTTCTGGAGCCGTGGTCCAGTTTCTTGATCCTGTACCGTGCTCTAGAGCTGTGGTCCAATGACGTGATCCTGTATTGTGTTCTGGAGCTGTGGTCCAGTGTCGTGATCCTGTACCGTTTTATAGAACTCTGGTCCAGTGTCGTGATCTTGTACCGTGTTCTAGAGCCATTGTGGAGTATCGTTATCCTGTACCGTGTTATAGAACTCTGGTCCATTGTCGTGATCCTGTACCATGTTCTGAAGCCGTGGTCCAGTGTCGTGATTCTCAACCGTGTTCTGATGCCGTGGTCCAGTGTCGTGATCCTGTACCGTGTTCTAGAGTCGTGGTCCAGTGTCGTGATCTTGTACCGTGTTCTAGAGCCATTGTGGAGTATCGTTATCCTGTACCGTGTTATAGAACTCTGGTCCATTGTCGTGATCCTGTACCATGTTCTGAAGCCGTGGTCCAGTGTCGTGATTCTCAACCGTGTTCTGATGCCGTGGTCCAGTGTCGTGATCCTGTACCGTGTTCTAGAGTCGTGGTCCAGTGTCGTGGTCAAGTGTCGTGATCCTGTACCGTGTTCTAGAACCATTGTGCAGCATCGTGATCCTGTACCGTGTTCTAGAACCATTGTGCAGCATCGTGATCCTGACAGTGTTCTAGAACCATTGTGAAGCATCGTGATCCTGTACCGTGTTCTAGAACCATTGTGCAGCATCGTGATCCTCTACCGTGTTCTAGAAACATTGTGCAGCATCGTGATCCTGTACCGTGTTCTAGAACTCTGCTCCATTGTCGTGATCCTGTACCATGTTCTGAAGCCGTGGTCCAGTGTCGTGATTCTCAACCGTGTTCTGATTTGTGGTCCAGTGTCGTGATCCTGTACCGTGTTCTAGAGTCGTGGTCCAGTGTCGTGGTCGAGTGTCGTGATCCTGTACCATGTTTTAGAGCCGTGGTCGAGTGTAGTGATCCTCTACCGTGTCCTAGAACCATTGTGCAGCATCGTGATCCTGTACCGTGTTCTAGAACCATTGTGCAGCATCGTGATCCTGTACCGTGTTCTAGAACCATTGTGCAGCATCGTGATCCTGACAGTGTTCTAGAACCATTGTGAAGCATCGTGATCCTGTACCGTGTTCTAGAACCATTGTGCAGCATCGTGATCCTCTACCGTGTTCTAGAAACATTGTGCAGCATCGTGATCCTGTACCGTGTTCTAGAACTCTGCTCCATTGTCGTGATCCTGTACCATCTTATAGAGCCGTGGTCCACTGTCGTGATTCTCAACCGTGTTCTGATTTCGTGGTCCAATGTCGTTATCCTGTACCGTTTTCTTGAAACATTGTGCAGTATCCTGATCCTATATCGTGTTCTAGAACTTTAATCCATTGTCGTGATCCTGTACCGCGTTCTAGAAATCTGTTCCATTGTCGTGATCCTGTACCGCGTTCTAGAAATTTGGTTCATTGTCGTGATCCTGTCCGTGTTCTGTAGCCCTTGTCTAGAGTCGTGAATCTGTACCGTGTTCGAGAGAGCCGTGATCCAATGTCATTATTCTCTATCGTGTTCTGGAGCCGTGGTCCAAGGTCGTAGTCCTGTACCGTTTTATAACACCACTGTTATTCCAAAAATATCTTGTGTTCGACTAATATATATACTGCAGAAACGTTTTAAAAAATTCATAACACACACATATGCACGTGTATTAACCAAACAGAAGAACCTCTTTTTCATTATGTGATGAAATACGCAAAGATAAGAGGGCTCTACAGCTATTAGAAAAGAAACTACAAGTATTAAAACCATGAATGTTCTTAGCCGTTGTCAAACGCTCTATCCATTGCGCCAAACCAACTACCTTCTGAATTGATTATTTGAAATAATAAATTAAACATTCATACAATTTATTTTGGAAAACTATAATGAAAGCCAAAGAACGTCAACTTCTAGATGCAATAGTTTGTTTTATGATATTTAGACAGAAGGAAATCTCTTTCGTCTTTATCGAGATAACTAATTCCTTTATAAAGGCAAGGCTGATGTGGGGAGAAATATAGCATACATATGTTTCAATGTGATGAGCCGACATCTTCCAAGAGGGCTCCACATCCAACATGCAGTCATGGGCCAACGTTGGAGGGCACTAGCCTGGAAACAAATAAAGACCACACGCATAGGAACATGGTTATTTCGGTTTGTGGGGCAGCTCTCAGTAAGGTGAAGTGAACTATGGAAGTTCTGGGATGGTTCTGGTCAACCGGACAGCATGGCGACTTGGCTGCTGTCTATATTGTGCTCCTTCGTGTGGGCTCAGAAGAAACCCAGCTTATATGCTAATGGTGACGTCATAGAAGGGAGACCTCTTTGGGCGTCCGTGTCCAATAAAGGACTGGCCTGATCGATGTTTATGTTCTCTTAGCTATTTGGACAATGTCAATTATCTGTTATTCGACCTTACTGGGTGCCGCGCCCTTCTTTTCCGGTGGTAGATTTTATTGAACGCCATTTTGAAGTAATACCAGGCTTGGTATTTCTATGTGAACATTCCTTATGTATATGTTCAACAAATTTAATACGACATATATATATATTGCATGTTTACAAAAAGACGCACATTTTATATCATTAAACCGTTAAATTATAACGGTTTTATTTACATCTAATTTCAGCGAATGGTGTACGCAGGAGAAATGAAAATACATAGTAAATTTTATAAGTTATTATACATAGCACACATAAAATAATTCAAAATATAGGATAGCGGTTATTTTTATTTTTTTAATATTCACAAATTTGCTTTCCTTATACAAATATTATAATTTATATTGTTAATAATTTTCATATAAATACACTCTCTAAAAAAAAAACGACTCTCCAGGCAGGAGTTGTCGGATTTATATAAAAATACGTATACAAAGACGTTTCGACCAAACATGTAAATTATTGAAATTTGATGACCGCTTTATTCGAAGCAAGAGCTCCAGTGCATTGAACTACGCATTCGCACAAGTATTCTAGACTCAATATTCGGCAAGAGCTGATTTTGTTAATTTTTGCAGTAAACGTATTTATACTGCAGCAATGACTCGATTTGTTATTATGCTGTAGTTAAAACTGAACAATTATCATTTTTTATCATCATTCGTATAAATTAAGTGCTTTATATAGAGCTAAAATTTATAATTCAACAATTAAAGACGTTTAAATAGAAAGGAAAATACGAATATGAAGTATAAATAATATAATTTTGAAAATAATTATAATATTTTTCATAATGAAAATAAAAAGTTATAACAAGGATTACACAAAAGCTACCGCAGTTATGCGTCTTATATGCGAACACAGAAAGAAAAAAAGGGGAGAAAGAGGTGAAGATAGTTAGAGTAGAAAAAGAGATAAATATAGAACCATGATAATATTTATTCAAACAAATAGAGGATAACTAAAGTTTAGAAATTTTTCTAAAAGGCATTAGGTATTTTTAATTCTTTTAATATGAGTTTTAGATTATAATAAGAATTCCTAGAGCGCAAATTGAAGAAAACATAACTGAAAAGTTTTTGTATATTTTTAACGAAAACCATAATGGTTCAACCAGGATGGAAAGTGTTTGTACCAGGCCGGGTCTTGTCAAAGGTTAACCTGGAGGTTGGGGTCGGAATCTCAGCTTTACAATCATATACATCTTCATATAATATATACATCTTATATAATATGGATGGATATTTTTCTGGGTGCATACTATAATCATCTAGAAAATGATATATTTTTTATTTTTTATTATTATTTTATTTTTTAATTTATTGTCACAAAAAGCACGAAGTCCAAAGGACTATTGTGCTGTGCTAGTATTATTTACATATATATGATTAATTATTCACACGATGTATTAGTAGTGTTTTGTAAATTATTTTACAAATAGTTCTAAACTTAACAAAGTTCTCATGAGATTTAGTATATACACTAAGACAATTTGGTAATGTTTCAAAGTATCTACATACAATTTGATTAGTCATAGGGCAAGTTAAAAGAAGATGCTCTGGTGATTCGACATCTAAGCGGCATTCACATGTTGGATCATTGATAACATTCAGTTTGAATAGGAAACTTAAAAAGGGTCCTTTGCCTGTTAAGAATAAAGTAGTGAATTTATCAGAAGAAATAAAATTTGGGACAGCACAATTGGAAAGAATTTCTTGAATAGTTCATTAGATTGAGAAAGATAAAACTTAAATTTTAGATCCAGATATAGTTTATTTAATTCTTTTTGAGGGGTTTTTGAGTGTTTGATCTGTGAGAGAATTTGTCATATTATACTTTGTTTGTGATAATTCAAGATAATCGGATAGTAAAGAAGTTTTCGCTAGTAAATGAGTGATGAAAGAAGATGAAGACCTATAAGCATGAATGCATCTAATAAGAATTTGATATTGTATAGAGAGAGAATTCAACTTGGATCTTTTTGCTGCAGTGATAAACGGAAACCAAATGATTGATGCATAGCTTGATATGGGGCGTATCATAGTTTTATATAAGATCAATCTACGCCGAGTATCAATGCCCCAAGTACGTGCACATAAAGAGACTAATATATTCTTAAGTTTCGTTGCTTTCATAATTATATTATCAACATGTGTTCCAAAATTAATCTTATTCCTTTGTCTATGATTTTTAAAAATGACTCCCAAAATTTTTACAGTTTCTGATGGTTGAATTATTTTTCCATCAAAATTAATGGGCAATTTTTCATCTATTCATATATTCATCTTTATATATTAATTCTCTATTAAAACTCTACTAACTGGGTAGAAAAGCATATTGAACTTTGCCTAAAAACAACGTAACATTGAAAATTTTCGATTTTCCAAAAATTCCAAACAGACGAAGAAGGATCAAGAATACCATTAGCAATTAACGGTATCAATTTAAATATTTTTCGAGAAAATTAAACCGTTTATTACCCTAATTAACGGGCAAGATTTCAATTGCACGGCCATTAAGGCGATTTATTAGGGAATAAATAACCGAGCTCCCAAGAGAAAAAGGAATAGAAGGGCAAATTCACATCAACAAGAATCTTTCCTATGCACAGACGATTGAATTTTTAAATATTTTGACCGGAGACAGTTTCAGT
This sequence comes from Cordylochernes scorpioides, assembly GCA_030710605.1. Lineage (NCBI taxonomy): Eukaryota > Metazoa > Arthropoda > Arachnida > Pseudoscorpiones > Chernetidae > Cordylochernes > Cordylochernes scorpioides. Next base: position 65,548,002 of record CP092866.1, read on the forward strand.
ACTATAGGAGCGATTAGAATTTGATGACTAGAGGGAATGATAGCCTTTTTTGTAGATAAAATAATGTAAATAATAATTATTATAAGGAAAATAATCAGAAATTTTATAAAATTCATCCATTTATCACAATATTATATAATTACAATTATAATCTTAAAAATGCCCTGCTCAATTCTCACTATTTGTTTGTAAGAATTAAATATGAATAAAATCGTCTATATTTCTGTTGTATTCATAAAGGGTTCTATATCGATAAAACACGTGAAAATATCAATTAATATTTATTTCTGAAAATATATCGATAAAAATCCTTTTATAGGGTTAATACATTCGTCAGTATTCAATTTTCGTCCACCTAGATTGAAGATTATAATGGTGACATTGACATATTCCTTTTATTTTTATTGAACTATTAATTAAATTATATAGAGATTGTGTGTGGGATTTCACCGGAAGGATATAGGTACCATCTATTGATCGTCTTTGGAAGCTAGCAGACACTGCTCGGTCATAAAAAACACAACCTCAGTTTTGGTATATATGGCACATGTAAATACTAGAGATGCGTCGGACCTGCAGGCTATTGTTGTATTCTGTGCTGACTGGAGCATAGGGGCTCTATCTGTGCTTTCTTACTGCGGTAAATCTGGATAAGGCCGGTGGTCCTATATATATATATACACTTATAGAAAGACAAAACTCAGGGAAGATGTACCTTTCAGCATGTATATCGGGATTCAGACAATAACTCTGAAATATATTTGATACACAGTGACCTCTTCATTGAAGAAACACGATATAACCAAGTATGAACAAATTTACCTCTGTCTCCGTCAAAATACATACGAACGACCATAGGATTTGTTCATAAGTGTATGTTGTACATAGGTTAGTATCTATTCAAAAGGTGAATTTCTTTTTATATATATCACTAGTATCTCCTTCTGCAAGATTGTCATCGATATTTATGCCATAGCCTACCCATTTCCCCAGATAAACACCTCTTTGGTAACATCGGTAGATTTCGTGAATCCTTCGTTATTATCTAGAAGTCAAATTCAACCATAAACTGAAGAGGGCTGTTAATCCTAAACCATGGTGGGCATTCTGATTATCTAAAGCTGGTGTTGTGGCTTATCAATCATCCGAATCTGCTAGCTTACAGAGATTGTCGATAGATGGCGCGCAATTTGGAAGGAAGGATCACCATTATTTTTATAAACATTATTTACATATTTACAAAAACTTTTGTGCCCTAAAGATCAACAACAGAACATTTACATAGTGTAAAGTGACGCCATCTGACGGCCGACTTCACAAAATTGTTATAGAAAATATCCTTTAAAATAAATTCGGAAATTCTATCTATAATATATACTGATAGTGATTTTTCATAAGCTCTTATGCTATTATAAAAAATATGTAATTTATAAAGGTATTTATAATATACACTAATAAGGTTATGTATATGGGAGTGACCAGAAACAAATTTCTGAATGAATAGATATTTTTGAAGCAGAAGAGAGATTTTTAAAAGCTTTCCAAAGCTCTCAATAAGAATTGTCATGCATCATTTATTTTATATAATGTTTGTATATTCTGTACACATCGGTGCATCTTATATATAAAACACAAGAGGTTCATATTGGGTTTTTAATGTGATATTTTACTAAAGTGTCATGGGTTTAAATCCAATATAAGCCACCATATTGTATTGTAAGTGTAGGACTATGAGTTGCAAGATATATCTTCGAAATCGTAAATGCCGTATATTGAGAACTTTTAAAACGTTTTGGTATCTGTCCAGCGCTCCTTGTTCTGTATCTTGAGTTTCCTGATAACCTACTCGTATAATGGCTGTTAGAATGGGTTGTTTGTTCTGGTTGTCTGCAGATGAACTTACACCGAGTTAATTACTTCCTTTATTGAGTGATTCTTTAAATTGATGTAAAGTACTTAAGATATAAAGACGCGGACCGACCGAGGGGGAAGGTGAGAGGTACATTGTATGCCAAAGTGAACTTAAAACACACACAACTAGCGCTCAATCATTACTAGCAACTGACTATCTAACTGCATTTTAACTAGCAATGCAAAGTAGAGGATGTCTTGGCCTTAAAACAATAATGAGTCATGCTCAAAATGTATTAAATGTTGAAATATAGTTTAAATGTGATATTGTACACTGGGATAAGTTTCATAAATTCATCAGGTTCATGAGCAACTTTCAGTTGCCCGATAAGGAGATGCATCTTTTCTTTTTAATATATTAAATATTTAATTTTCTCTAATCTCTATTAAAATATGTTTTGTGGGAAATGGAAAATATTTTATATTTTAAAAATGTATAGAATTTCATGAAGAGAGAGAGATAAAGCGATTTCTTCTTACACTTTGCTCACATTTATCTGATATTAATACCTTTCCTAAATATGATGCGACTTATTAGTTTATTTCTTTCTAACTTCAATAAATAAATAAACAAAAAGTCATTCAAATTTTACATAGAAAAATTTAATGTTAAAAGATAAAATTATTATTATTAATAAATTTTTAATATAATGAAGTCGGTCTATTCGCTCTTTAATTCCATCCCAACTATGCCACGCACCATGAGTTTTCTATTAAAATAAATATCAGAACCTTCGCTGAGACAGCACGAAAAATCTCTTCCAACTCTGACTCCAGAACTCTGACCTTTTCTGTCAGTTGTGAAAGAGAGGAAGAAAAACTGGGATTTAATAAACATATTAATTTGGGTGCAAATTGGTCTAGGGCGGGGTCCAAAGGTTTAATTAGGGATCGACCTGTGTGGGTTAGGCCTAACATGGCCGCACTCAAAGTAATGATCAGGGGCAAGCTCATCGCTAACTGCCGGAATATTTGTGTTCCTGTACCGGCTCTTGCTTCTTAGTGGCTGAAGTCAGTTCTTAGGGGCACTGGTAGGAATCATTCTAAGATTCTGTAGATACAAAACCAGTTCTTCATTGGACATATAGGATTGATCCTAAGTTGCTGTATTTACAAAACCAGTTCTTCATGGCACTTGCAGAATTGATCCTAATATGCTGTAGATACAAGACCAGTTCTTCATGGGACATATAGGATTGATTCTAAGTTGCTGTATTTACAAAACCAGTTCTTCATGGCACTTGTAGGATTGATCCTAAGATTCTGTAGTTACAAGACCAGTTCTTCATGGGACATATAGGATTGATTCTAAGTTTCTGTATTTATTACAAAACCAGTTCTTCATGGCACTTGTAGAATTGATCCTAATATGCTGTAGATACAAGACTATTTCCACAAAACACTAATAGGATTGTTCCTAAGATTCTAGAGAATCAAAACCTGTTCTAAAAAGCACTAATAGGAAAGGTCCTGAATTACTAGAGATGCAAGACCAATTCCATAAAGGACCAATAAAATTGATCCTGAGTTTCTAGAGATACAAGACCAGTTCCACAAAGCACCAATAAAATTGATCCTAAGTTCCTAGAGATACAAGATCATCTCTTAGCTTGTCACACTACAAGAGAATCGATTGAATCAATATTAAAAGAGAATATTCACCTTACTATAAGGTAATTCTAATGATGTGTAAGAAGCAATCAAACTCGGTACAGATATCTGTTTTGATGTTTCCATATTCTACCAGAAGAGACCAACCGTGTGGAAGACTAGCGCATGCGTAGCACTGAAAGATTACGGAAAGACGAGCGGACGGCATCAAAATTCAAGTTAACAAATATCTTATTCAGGCGTCAGCACAATCTCTTTTTGTTTGTGTCAAATAAAATGAATCGATTCGTCGAATTTTAAAAACAATATTTTCCGTTTGGAAACCCTTCCATTTAAAATGATCGGGGGGCGTGGAATTTAATTTACTGGGAACAATTCCATCGTTTTGCAGGAAATGTATTTCTGAATAATTTATGTGCTGCTCCCTTAGCACATGTGGGATGGCGTGGTTCAGTGACTTCGATTTGAAAAATGAAAAAGAGTGAAACAATTCAACTAGTGTGGTTGTATGTGCAAACAATATAACGAAATTAAATGTAAGCCACAAAACACTTTGGATTAATGCCAACAATACATTTACCAGGACTATCACTAAATATTGAACCAATATGGATTATAAATATATATTCCATATGAAAGGTATAAAATATAATTATTTATTATAAATAAACTCCATTTATTTAAATATATATAAGCAGATAATAATTCTAGGAAGTTATGTAGCTTTGAGAGCTCTAGATAATTATGCTAATTGAAACTACCGGTAGATATGTAAATGGTTGCACACCTGTCAGATGTATACGAGTAGATGTGAGAGAACTTTAGATAAATAAGAGAAATATATCTATATATGTATGTATGTGTGTAAGAGTATGAGAGAGCAGTAAATACCGTAATTTATAACAAAACATCCAATATATAATTGATTTTAGAACGAAATATGGCAATTATACCGCAAATGTTTCTTTTGAACGAAAAATCGAAATTTATTTTAAGGAGAAATAGCGATTATTTTTAACCTTAGGGATGAAGTATAATAGTATGCTTGTGAATAGTAATGATAAACAGAAAAATAAAGTGTCCAGGGATTCTACAATCATAAGCCGTATTATATTTTATTATATAATTGATTTATTCAAATAAATGTATTCAATTACCCCATTGAAATGTATGAAAGAGGCAAACAGTATAAACCCAAGTACTGTGGGTGCCTACATCAGCAGTTAGAAAAACTCTAGGTAAATAGCATATATAAATACTCCCTGTGTAAAATTTAGATAGAAACATATTAAATAGGCAGATAAGAAAACACTCGGTAAATGTTTAAATAGAAGAACTCTGAATAAATAATCAGATAATAATGCTAGGTAGTTATGTGGATTTGGTAGCTTTGGATAATTATACAAATAGAACTACCGGTAGATATGTACGTGGAAGTACACCTGGCAGATGTCTATATGTGAGAACTTCAGATAAATATGAAAATACAAAATGCAAGTAGATATGTAAATGGGAGACCTCAATAGATGAAAATCTATCCGTAAGATATGTATATATGGTAGGACACATGATAAATAATCAAATAAAAATTCTCTACCGTCATATTTGTAGAGATTTATATAGCTAAGCAAACATGAACTCAATATAAACGCATTAGACTATTTAATAAATACGTTGTATCAATAAAATATCAATAAAGTAACAGGAAAGAGGTTATTTTAATAAGACATCCTGATGCAAGTTTTCGAATTTAAGTTATTTTTTGATGGTACAAACTCAGTTGTTTTATTGATCTCTTTTTGGTCATTTCCATCAAGTGAGAACTACCGTTTGGTATATAGATAGAAGAACACAAAGGATAAATAAGCAAAACCTACCTCCAGGTAGCTGGACATATACGTACAGTATAGTCTAGACTCTTTAGATGGATTTTGCTTTCAGTACTAATCAACAAGGAGTAGTAAATATTATTTGTAAATCCATTTCTGTTCTCCTATGGGCATCTTCTGTCTATCAATGCTATGGCATTTGGTTATAACAATCGCACGCGGAATATTCCTGAGATTTTTAAGAATAATTCTTGAATATTTATATTTCATAACGCTATAGTGCAACTCATTCACTGTTTGAAGAAGAAACCCCCTTCTAGTTACAATATTCCACTTAAAATTTCTTTAACACGATTTTTTTTTCTTGTGATATATTAGAAAATATTCAATTTCCTTCATACACACAAACATACTGTTTTATAAGACCACCAGTTTTATACAGATTCACCGCTGAAAGGAAGCATATAAGGGGATCCTATACTCCAGGCAGCCCAGAACCCAACAGCAGCCTCTAGGTCTGACTCATATCCAGTGGCCACAGATTCCACAGTGCATACGTCAAGGTTAGAGTATCACTGAAAAGGCGAGTGTGGAATCAGCCGCGTTCTAGTCTTCTCTTTCCTCATCCAAATGGACCACACCAATATTCTTTATACATAGAATAATATGAAAAAAACAATTTAAAAAAATAATAATAAGTGGGTCAGGTGTTGATATTAAAAACAAAGTAGGCATATCCTGACCAGGAGCACATGTGCTTTTCAGAAGGCAGAGCGCCATCTGGTGGAACAGAAATCAACTATTCATTGATTTAACCTGTTTCCTGATATTTGGCCAACCCAATTTCTTGATAAATCAAGAAAAGCCTTTTTTTCTATTGTTTTTCATGTGTTAAGCTTATTTACGCAAGTTTGGCCTTAAATACCCATTTCTTGGTTTTTCAGGAAACCACTGGGACCAAAAATATTTTTTGGTCGCAGTGGTACAGCCTACTCCACGCTGACGAGCGCTAACAGCGCGAAACGCGTTCGTGGATGTCTTTTCTTGATTTATTAAGAAATTGGGTTGACCAAGTATAAGGGAACAGGTTAAATCAATGAATAGTTGATTTCTGTTCCACCAGATGGCGCTCTGCCTTCTGAAAAGCACATGTGCTCCTGGTCAGGATATGCCTACTTTGTTTTTAATATATATATATATGAAATAAATGAGTAAAAATAGAAAAAGGGTTAGACGTTGATATTAAAAATAAAAAGAGCCTTTCCTGACCGCTCATATCAGCATTTTTTTATGGTGAAGCGCCATCTAGTGAAACAAGAATGAACTAAACGTCTATTTAACTTTTTTCGTGATATTTGGCAAACCAAATATTTTGACATATCAAGAAAAGCCAACCACGTAAGCCTTTTTTCGATGTTGTCGCTTGTCAGCGTGGTGCAAGGCTGTACCTCAATGACCAAAAGGTTGATCCTTTAGGCTTTCTGAGAAGTCAAGAAATGGGTATTTAGGACCAAATTTGCGTAAATACGCTTTTCATGTGAAAAAAAAAAGAGAAAAATTGGGAAAAAGAGGTCAGATGTTGATTTTTTTTTTTATCCCTAGTACACGTGATAAAAGTCATAATAATCATGGTGGGTAGATGTTGCGAATGCTTTTACTGTAAGTGCACCACATGTCTACACATATGAAAAGCAGTTCGAATTTTGCACTTTAAAATATGGCAGAGCCCCGTTTGGTTACTTGAATTTGCTGTTGGGGTTGAACTTTTGCAATAATTGGGGGCCGTTGGAACATTTTATTTTTTAATTAGAAAAAAGTGCCCAATGCGGGATTCGATCCCGGGTCATAGAAATCGAAAACCAACGGTTTAGACCATCCTTCTACCGACTCCCGATGTTAGAAATAAAAAGAGCATCTCCTGACCACTCACATTTATTCAAATCTATATTTATTCCTAGTTTTCTCTCTAACTCGAGGGGACGAAAAAGCGAGCGGACGTCCAGAAATATTCGAATACTTTAGAAAGAAACTTGAGAAGATGTCGTTGATTGAATGTTGAAGATTGAAAAGAACAACATTGGGCTTTTCAGAAATCCAGATCTACAAAATATTATTTGTTGGATATGTTGATTCTATTTAAATCATATGTTGGAGAAATAATTCAGAAGTAGGAATCTATTTGTTTTATCATTTGAATTCCATGGTAGAAAAAAAATGATTAGAGTTTAAAATGCTTATTGAGAACACAAGGCCGTAGTCCCCGTTCGGAGGAGATTAATTGAATCGCCGAACTTCATGGTCTATTTGGACGAGGAAAGCGAAGACTAAAACGCGGCTAATTCCACACTCGCCTGTTCAGTGATTCGCTAACCATGACGTATGCACAAAGGAACGTGTGGCCATTGGACATGCGTCGGACCTGAAGGCTGTTGTTGGGTGCTGCGCTGCCTGGAGTATAGGAGCTCCATCTATTATTTCTTCCTATGGTGAATCTGTATAAGACCGGTGGTCTAAATAAAGCTTTTTGTGTGTGTGTGCTTATTGAGAACATTTAAAATTTTATTTATGACTTATATCAAGCGGAAATTTCTAATACTTCTCTTTTAAAAAGATATTAAGAAGAAATTTAGCTAAATCAACCAATGATTTATTTGATTTTCGACGTTTTAGTGACTTGCTGTCATTCTCCTCAGCGAGGCCAACTTTCAACCAACAAATGATCTTCAAAACTTTGAAGAAGAATTCTGAAACTAGATAAAACTATATTTCTCCTTATATTATACTTATTTTAAAATATTTTCATGATTATCAAATATCAAGCTTTTGTTTTGTTCTATCTGTTTAAATGCTTGTATCTTTCTCACATCTATTTGAAACACCTTTTTAATCTCGCAGTGGATAATATGTATCGCATAAATAAGGATCACACTGTTTAAAGAAAACCACGCTAAGATATTTATCTCAACTGATCGAAAATGTTAATTATGTGATAAAAGAACCGACTCAGAACTTGAAAACCATTTCTGAGATTCCACCCTTCAGTGCAGAATATAGGAGCAGAAATGTTCAATACAGTATTAGAGCTCTAAGAAGCGGTTTGGTAGATTAAATTGGCGAAAACGCTGGGAGGGTTGACCACTGATATGCCAAGCCCTCCCAATATATTTTTTAATCGCAGTGAGGACAGTGGAAGTTTGTATTGAATATAAAAGAAATATTCGTGCTTTTATACTTTCATTTTATAACACATTATTCAATTTTTTGCGGAAGAACATTGCTCGAAGCAAGTGTTTACACATTTCTAATTTTTTAAATTCAACTTTCTCTCAGTATCGATTATATTTATTTTAATTCATTTGAAAAATATTTATCTATCTCTTATAATTCATTTTACTCTGTAATGCCGTCAGTACAGGATGAAGCACTCTTGGTGAAATTTTTTATTGCAATTCTAAGGCGAATGATAAAAAAATTTGAGAAGGCTGGATCTCTGGATGCAAAACCTCGGAGAGGAAGACCTTCGACAAGCAAGTCAGTGGCTGTTACGGTTTCGCTGAATGTTGAAGCTGTTGAAACGTTATCCACGTATGAATAAGTAAGTGCTCAACAAGTTTCTCGACAAACGGGGATTTCGTATGGAACAGTTTGGAGAGCATTAAGAATTTTCTTTAGATTATACCCGTACAAAATTCAAAGAATTCACGAGCTAAAAGTCGGCGATTTTGTGAAGCGCCAAGAATTCGCTGCATGGGTTTTCCGGAAAATTGATATAATGAAAACTAGCTGTCAAATGTTTTCTGTGGACAGATGAATCTCACTTTTCTCTAAACGGAGAAGTTAACACTCAAAACAGCCGCTTTAGGGCAACAGTAATTCCTAGGATTTTTACAGAAATGCCACTTCATCAGACCAGAGTTAGTTTGGTGTGAGTTCACTTCTTCTTTTATTATAGGGCCATTTTTATTTGAAGAAATCAATGGAATAACTTTTAAAAGCGTTTGTGTAACTGGTGAACGTTATGTTCAACTTTTGAGAAAAAAGGTTATTCCCATATTGCAAGACAGACAAGCACTAAGCGAAATAGCATTCATGCAAGATGGAGGACCTTCTCATATCTCCCGCGGTGCCGAACAATTGCTGAATAATACGTTCGGTGATGATCGTGTGATAAGTCGCCACTTCATACACCAGTGGCCTCCAAGATCACCAGATTGACGCCTTGCGCTTTCTGGCTATGGGGGTACATTAAGTTGCGTGTTTATCGAAGACGGCCATAGGCCATTTTGAAATGCTTCTATCAGACGGCACGTTTCATCAATTTCAACAGATATGTTATTTAATGCTGTTCATTCTGTCATCTATCGTCTGCAGGCGGTGTTTGAGAATGAAAGGCGCCACATTGAGCAAAGATTGTGACCTAATACAAAAGAGAAGGCAGTTACCTCATGTGTTATATAAGCTGCCATGTATTATATTCCAATATTTTTCATTTTATGGGGATAATAAATGCTGTCCTCACTAAAGTTGTATAAATATTATAACTTATCGAATAACACTGGTACACACAATCGTACCCCCTTATGGTTAGTTTTTAGCTTTTCGCTCATTAGAAGAAATAGCATAAGGAATATTCTCTGTACACCTCTAACTTTAGAAATTTTGCGAAAAATAATAAAAAATGTTTTAACTACCACGTTATTCAACGCAAAATGTCGATATATAAATGATTTTTATTTGAGGGGATACATTTCAAAATTTTGTACAGTATAATAGCAATGATAACATTTGAGAAGTCCATAGGATATTTGGAATAAAGTACGACAAATAGATTTTGTCACCCCCTCTTTATTTCACTTGTTGGATCGTGACAAATTTCCAGTTAAACAGTCAAGTGTCACCAATATGTCAAGAAATTATACATTCCTTATAGCAAGAAATCTTATTAGTAGTGCCATCATAATTCTTGGTACTATATTAACATTTTCAAAAATCGTGTATTGATTTCAGAAGTGTTTTTCAAACATTCAATCTTTTTCACAAAACCCTATCTAAAATATTATTTTCTTTTGCTACATGTTGGATTTTGTTATATATTTATTCTATTTTTAATTTATTATTCTTTTGTTGTTTTAATTGGATTTGACCACGGACGTCTGGTCACGTGCCTATTTTAAAATGTATATATTGTGATGCAAAATAAAGTAGTTGTGAGTCACCAGTTAATCGTGTCGGCCTCATCCTTCTGAGTGGTTATTTGGTAAACGTACTCCCGTGGGCCAAGTACCGCAACCTCCAGAGAACACAGCCTCCCTTATCCCTAGGTCGCCGGCAGTTCGGATCTTCCCTCAAACAGAAACTCAACTATACAGTCCTCTATAGACGGCGGAGTGAGGTACAACTGGTTAGTGCCTTTAGGTGAAACACCTCCTCCAGCCCAGGTCAAAACATTATTGGTCCTAATCGAGCAGGATTTCAAAGAGGCTAAGAAAATTAGGGAAGAAAAAAAAGAATTCTAAAGACAGAAAATTTGCATACTTCTGAAGAATTCTAAAGACAGAAAATTTGCATACTTCTGAAGAAATTAAAAAATTTGGTTGATAGTTAAAAAGGAAATTTGCAAATTTATTTAATCAAGTGAAATATCTTTAGAATTCAAAATGGAAAAGAGTAAAAAACTCCGAACGCTGTTGCGATCATCTGCAACAAAGAGTATAAGGGAACTCGATGCGGAACTGGAAAAGGAATTTCCATCTCGTGAGACCATCAGGATAAATTTTAAGGTGTTGGAGACTAATGAGAACCAACTCAGAGATGTAAATTCACAAATTATGAATCTGATGTTGGAGGATGAAACAATAACTCCGCACGATCTGGAAAAGGAGCAAGATATGGTGGTCCAGTATGAAAAGAATTTCATCAGAACGGAACTTCGAGTGGCTGAATATCTCCAGTTAGAGGAGAATGAGCACCAAGGCCGAAGTAATCTGGACCCTACTAGGAGCGCCAAGGAAGGTATGTCATCGTGCAAGCTGCCTAAAATGGCACTCCCGGTTTTTGATGGCACATGCCTCGAGTGGTTGGGATGGTGGTCGCGATTTGAAATGATCCACGAGAGTGCAGTGTTGTCGGAGGTGGAAAAGTTCCAGTACCTTGTGCAGTCAATGAAGGTTGATACCCGAGCAGATAGATTGGTCAAGAGTTACCCGCTGACCACAGAAAATTATCCAAAGGTGGTTAAGGCCTTGCAAGATCGGTTTGGGGATAAAGTGATACTGACCGAGGTCTATGTGCGCCAACTATTGAAACTGGTGATAAATAATGCACGAAAAAAGACCTTAACGTTGGAAGGTTTGTATGACCAGGTCGAATCACATTTAAGAGCCTTGGAATCATTGGGCGTCACTACACAACAGAACGCCTCCTTTTTGTACCCCCTGGTGGAGTCAAGTCTGCCAGAAGACTTGTTGAGAATATGGCAGAGAAGTGCACTGGCAGGGTATGGTGGAGATGAACTTGAACTCCCCATAACCATCGACCAAAGATTGGAACGACTTCTCGAGTTCCTAAGGAGAGAAGTGAAGGGTGATCAACGGCTTGAATATATGAAAGAGGGGTTTGGAGAATCATCCCAAAGAAGGAACTATGGCCAACATATAGCCAGGATGCACGCCGCTCAGATAACGGAGGCTAAGGGTAGAGTGACTCCCCTGTGCCTCAGGTGTAAAGGAAAGCATTGGATCCAGGATTGCGCGGGTTGGCGTTCCATGACAGTGACCAAACGAATGGATGAAATCAGAAAGGATAACGCCTGCTTTCGCTGTTTGCGGGTGGGTCATGTGATGGCGGCCTGCCGAACCCAACTCCGGTGCTCGCACTGCAAGGGATTCCATCATACAGCTCTGCATCTACCAAGGCGGGTATCAATGGAAGATCGGGATCAAAGGGAAAGGCAAAACACTGAGGAGCCGCAGGTCTCGCCTGGTGAACAAGAAATCGCCTTATCAGGGATGCATGTGAGAACCGCAATCCCAACAGCCTTGTTGGCGACAGCTCGGGTTCGCCTGGTGGGCCCTCGGGGCGTGGGAGTCACTGTGCGGGCGTTGCTGGATCAGGGGTCTCAGTCGTCCTTTGTCCATCGAGACCTTATTCATCACTTGACTATCCCAGTGCATAAGGTCAATGCACAAATCTTCGGGATTAACGACACCAAGGGAGAGCATGTTAAACAGATGGTATCCTGTTCGGTGGCGTCGTTGACGGAATCAGGATGGACTATGCCGATTCGGGCGCTGGTGGTGGGAAGAATGACTGGGATCCTACCTAGTCGGGATCTCCGCATCCCTGTGCCGTCCAGCTGGAAGACCCTGCCATTGGCAGACCCTCAGTTTGAGACAAGTGGCCGAGTGGATGTAATACTGGGAGCAGACGTATATGGAAGTTTGTTGCTTCCCGAAGTTAAGTATGATGAGAAGACCCAATTATGCGCGCAGAAGACCCGATTAGGCTGGATTGTCTCGGGAAAATTACCAGGTGAAGGAGAAGTCGGCCCACACAGGGTGTACAACATTCGGGTGAATTATGGAGAAAGCCTGGACAACGTATTACGGCAACTCGGGGAGGTGGAAGAGGTCCCCTTTGGACATGCCAAGTTGGACGCAGATGAATTCTGTGAAGAATTATACAAGACCAGAGGTATGTCAAAAATGGAACTCCATGAAAAACGTATGAGAACTCCAGCGTCTAGGACGGGTGAGAAAATCTCTGAATATTCCATGTCGAAAGAAGAGTACACCACTGGCCGGGTTAAGTTGACCGAGTCTAAAGACGGATACGGTTCTGAGCGTGTCAAGGAGAAAGTGGATAAACTCTGCCCAGCTAGTGCCATGGTGAAAGTGACCGAAAGAAAAACCTGTCCAGATAGTTCCGTTCAGAAAAGGTCTGAAGAGTCAACTTGTCCTGACTGCTCGAAGGTGAAAGGATCAATGTGTCCACACTGTGCAAAGATGAAAGAGATTGAGATGCTAACCTGTACAGACAGTGCCAAGGTGCAAGTGGATAAACCCTGTCCAGACAGTTCCAGAGTGGAAGTAGATAGAGAGGAACCCTCTCCAGAGCTATGGCCCAAGATGCCTAAAGATAGAAAAGGATGTAAAAGGTTTCCAGATGTTAAGCCGAAAGAGTACGATCATTTGGAGGAGAAGGAGAATGATAGGAGGATTCTTTCAATCGATGAACTTGCCGAAGAATTGATGGAGAGCTACAAGGAGTTTCCACCAGTCCATGTTAAAGTCGACAGATGTGGCAACCTCGATGAACATTGGCTGAGACGAAAGATCCGCGAGGATTTGTGCCAGGTGCCTCCAAAAATTCCTCCCTATAGAAGGATGAGTGACTCCACAAAACTGAAAGTTGAAAAACTCCGGGAAATGGCTTGTTTTTTAAAGAGCACTAACGTGTTAGGAGACTTGCAAACAGGTGTTGTCAACCTAGACATCGTGGAAGAACTTCTGAAGTCTCGGCCGAAGTGTGAGAATAGGGAATCGGAGTTGGACATCTACGAAAACCTTGACTTGGAGCAGAGAACTTTGGATATCGTTAAGGAATCCAATATTGAAAATCCAAATTGTGAGGAAAAGATGGCCGACAGTAAGCTCGTCCAATCTCACGTGGAGATCTGCAGAGGCGACGAGGAGCCTGATGACAGGAGCATGTCCATTTCGCGCTATGTGGCTCAACACGTCCCCACTGCATATTGCGGCGGCTATCTACGGAATGGGAGAGAACGGGAGATGCAAGACATCTACGATGATGCCAAGATTTATAAAGAAGCTGCGAAGAAAGAAAAGGTCGAACGACCTCACGAAATCTCCCTATCCTGCCAACTTTTACAGATAGACGGCAATCTGAATAGCAACACAACTGTTGGATGTTTAGAAAAACCTTTAGATAATCAGACTTCAGAACCTGTCTGTTGTGACGACTTAGACACCGAAATATGTCCACCTTTTGAATATTCTATTGGGGAAGAACTTCACAACCTCTTACAACCAAAAGTAGAGCCCCCACACCAGGAATCGCTTATCGAAAAGCTAACTGAGAATGACGACATTCCTGAGGCTATCGATGAGAATCACGAAGAAGATTCTTCAATTTTAGAAACCACTTTTGTCATTGAAGACGAAGAGCCTAACGAAGCTATCGGAACTCCAAGAATCGAAATTTCCGAAGTTTCGGTTATTGCTAAATCGGAAGGCAAAGATTCGAAAGAACCAATGGTCAGGGCAGAAGCTCTGGATAAGAAACTCTGCCATGATGACCCGGCTCACCTCAATGTGGTTGAAGCTGATCTTAATCGACCTAAAGAGGCTACCAGTGGCATAATTGATGTTCCTACTGAAAGCAAAGACAAAGCTGTACCTGTTGAAACTGTGGATCCATCAACAAAGGATTATCTACAGAGCGGTGAAAAGGCTAACTTATCCCGTTGGAAGCCCATCGATTCTCTGTGCTTAGAAGACTTCAAAGAATCTGAAAACGACGATGAAAAGTACAGTTCATCGGCATATATGGAATGGCCAGAAATCTTGAAGAAAGAAGTCTTAAAACCCGAAGCTTTAGAAAAAGCAGCCAAACAACTGCGTATAGGATTCTATATGGCTCGGGATCAGATGTCGGAGATCGCGGAGATATTGGCCAATGATGGAACGGATTGGAGATTTAATCCTCCAGGTGCTCCTCGCTTTGGTGGCCTATGGGAGGCCGGCATAAAGTGCTTCAAGTATCACTTTCGCCGCATCATTGGAGAGGCCTTGCTGACTTATGAGGAGTTCCTGACCCTAATTGTCCAAATTGAAGCCTGTCTGAATTCAAGACCTTTGGGACCAATTAGTGGCGACCCCAATGATCTGGCGGTATTGACACCAGCACATTTTCTACTGACATCTTCATCTTGTTGCGTCCCTGAAGAGGACTTATTGAGCGCTCAGCTATTGCCTTGGTGGAAAATGGTCCAGAGGATGGTCCAACATCTGTGGAGGCAGTGGTCTACGGATTATATTCATAATCTGCAACAACGACACAAATGGAGAACGCCAAGGCCCAATGTGGCTACTGGTTCCTTGGTTCTTGTCCGGGAAGAACATGTGCCCCCCGCCAAGTGGATAATGGGGCGAGTGGTGGAGATCCATCCGGGCAAAGACGGATTGGTCCGAGTTGTGTCTATCCGCACCAAGGCTGGCTTACTCAAAAGACCACTGGTTAAGCTGGCATTGCTGCCTGTTTCCCATGACTTGCTTTGATGGTTCCCATCAACTCGGGGAGAATGTTGGATTTTGTTATATATTTATTCTATTTTTAATTTATTATTCTTTTGTTGTTTTAATTGGATTTGACCACGGACGTCTGGTCACGTGCCTATTTTAAAATGTATATATTGTGATGCAAAATAAAGTAGTTGTGAGTCACCAGTTAATCGTGTCGGCCTCATCCTTCTGAGTGGTTATTTGGTAAACGTACTCCCGTGGGCCAAGTACCGCAACCTCCAGAGAACACAGCCTCCCTTATCCCTAGGTCGCCGGCAGTTCGGATCTTCCCTCAAACAGAAACTCAACTATACAGTCCTCTATAGACGGCGGAGTGAGGTACAACTGGTTAGTGCCTTTAGGTGAAACACCTCCTCCAGCCCAGGTCAAAACACTACATGTTTAATTTGCATTTACCTATTTTACACATCTCGGATTGCATTTAAAAATCGTCATCCAATTATTCTACTCATAGGGAAATGGTGTTTTATTAATTTATCATTTGATAATATTAGGGTACTTTCCTGGTATTCAAAAAGGAAAAATACGTGTCGATCAGTAATATTTTTTCAATTTATCAAACAATTTGGCCACTGAATCTCTGATTCTGGTAGATCGCCATCTAGCGAATAAAATCATAACTAAAATCGATTTCGAAATTTTAATTATTTACCATAAAAAAACGCCATTGCATCCTGAACAAAATGGTGTTTACCGCATTTCTCTAGCGCAAATATTCGCGGAGTTATTAATTTTTAAAGTCGTGCAAGAATTTTGGATCACCCTGTATGATAAAGATTTTATTATTTTACAATAACAAATTTAGAAAACATTTAGAAATTCAGAATTTAAATTGTGGTTGCGCGTAATGCTAATTATTATTCGAAAAGATTATTTTTATTTTTCAATTTAATAAAATAAAATCAAGTGTACTACAGATGAATGTCTATTGACTTGCTTATTTTCTAATGACCTGGTTTCCTTGGGTACCGATTCAGACTAACAAGGTATGTAATTACCTAATTAATTAATAAAACATCTCATTATGTTCTCAATATATATTATACTTCTCTCTGAGAATGAAAGAGATAACCTTTTAGATAAAAATTTCAATTTACTTCAAAATTTAAATTGAATAAAACTCCTGTTATTTGAACTATTGATAGATAAGCATATGACTATGGTTAAAATTTTACACAAATAAATTTAATGGAAATGCGTTTCTTTTAAATATCATCAAATATTATCTCTACAGACCTTACTGCAATGATATAAGTTATTGAATGAGAGGGCTTGGCTCATCAGTAGTGAAAGCCCTCTCATTCAATAACTTATATCATTGCAGTAAGGTCTGTAGAAATAATATTTGATGATATTTAAAAGAAACGCATTGCCAGTAAATTTATTTGTGTAAGATTTCAACGATAGTTGGCAATTAAATTTAATTTACCAATATGACTATGGTGTTTATAGAAATAGATGTTGAGCTGCTTGATCTGAATTCTGATTTTGGAGATAACCTCTTATCATTGTCCTCCAAATGGACGTATCTTGGTTACCCGCTAGCAACCTCAAAAATTCAACTTGCATAACTAAGCAATGTTCCAATAAACACTAACACACTAAATTTATATTTTTTAAAATTCAAGAGAATTTTTAACTTATTTGTATGTTATTTAGTGTGCTTATTTCGATAATGATCTCCATTTTTCCAACATCACGTCATGATTTTCCAAAATTCGATATATATATAAATAAAATAGAAATATCGGGGTCTGTTGATCTATGTTTTGTTCCTTATACACTTCTAAAATATGCGACCAATCTGAATGAAATTACCACAGGAGCCCGAAAATGCTATTTAGCCAATAAAACGAACCGATTAGTGTATTTTAGGTCAAATAAATGATTAGGATAGCACAGAAATGTTATTTTCATATATTTTTAAATATAATAAACCTTTTTAAACTGCTCTCTATAGCCAGAAAATCCGGAAAACCTAGTATTTTATTTTATTTGACATATCGGACGCGATATCCCAGCTTGAGATACTTGCGCCTAAATACATTTCAGCAGCTTATATACAATTCATTTTATATACGTTTCAATAACAGGTCTAAAAACAAAATTAAAACTGAATGGTTGGTTTTCTCAAACAGAAAAGAAAATCAAAAATATTTACAAAAATTATTTAATTTTACATATGTGTCATTGTTATATACAAATTCGCATATTTCTTCGATGGGATAAAAATGATTATTTCTGTAACTGTGAAAAATTGAACATTATATTAATAAATGTATTGAGTTTTGGTTTTCTTTTCCACAGAAGCAGCTAGGATCATTCGTTGCCCCGATATTCGCCAGAAATTCTCCAAAATCATCGTGATTTTTGATGAACTGTGAGTTATAAAATTTGGACGAAAATAAAAAGCAATTCCAAATGGGAGAAATTTCCGGAATGTTTCACTAGTGTAGCGTTCACTATTGTTTCAGCCATTCTTGATTCTATGGATTTGTGAATTATAGTTGGGGCATACGGTCTAAATAAATCAGTCTTCTTTTGATAAATTGGCCAATTCGTATTTTATTATGAACGATTCTATGTGATTTGTGAGAATAGGTATGTTTGTCTAACTATGAATGCAATTTGATGAGGTCGTTTTATAAGCTCTCACTACCCAAAGAAGAATCTTATATTGCTGAGAGTTTAATCTTTGCTTACTTCTTTTGTTAATATATTTATACCTTATTTCAGATCCGTAGGTTAGTATCGGCCTGGAAAGAGTTTTATATAAAATTAATATTTTTTTAGCATCCAATCCCCACATTTACCCACGAAGTGAAAATAACAGATTTTTTTCATACGATTGGTTTTACATAAAATATCATTAATGTGGGGTGTGAAGTTTTTTTCCTTGAATTTGTTATTGGAAAATTTTATTACCTGTTATTCATAAAATCGTATTTGTCAGAACGATATATACAAGGTAGAATCAAAAAGTTCCCGAACTTTTTTTAAATGAATTATTTATTCATAGTATAGTAATTTAAACATCATATTTTTAAAATAGGAGCTTTCGTTATCTATAATTTTTTCCAGCGTTAAAAAGCTGTTGAAATGCTAGTTCAAAGTCAATTTTTCTAAGCTTGTTTAGCTCCACCGTCGCATTTTCAATTACTTCTGATGACGATGAAAAGCGCCTCCCTTTTAAACGTCATTTTAAGTTTTGGAAAGAAGAAGAAATCACATGGGGCAAAATCAGGAGAGTAAGGAGGATGCGGCAAGACAAATACAGAGTGTTTGGCTAAATAGTCTTGAACAATAATGGCTCTATGAGCAGGGGCATTATTGTGTAGCGATTTCTACTGTTTTTATTTGAAGATTTGGCTTCTTTTTCTTTTTATCAAATCACGAAGGCGCACAAGAATTTATTTGTATGCCTGTTTATTAATAGTAACCCCTCTTTAATGAATTCATAATAAACAAGTCCTTGATAATATATCAAAAAAACTACAAGCATTACCTTTCCTTTGGACTTGTCAATACGAACTTTCTTCTTTCTACTAGAACTTGGTGTGTGTCATTCGAGTAATTGTTTTTTTTTTTTGGTTTGTGGTTTGAAAAGAAAGCACCATGTTTCATTACCAGTTATTATTGTTTTAAAAAAATCAGAATCATTATTTGCAGTTTCAATTAAATCTTTGCAAATTGATAAACTGGTTTTTCTGTGTTGTTCTGTTAAATTTCGTGGGACAAAATAACCACAAAGGTTTTTCATGCGCAAATGTTCACCAATAATTTTTTGGCAACTACCATACAAATTTGCAAGTATTTCTGTTATATTTTCACTAGTAATTTTTCTATCAGCAACAATTAAATCATGTACATGTCTAACATTGCAATCCGTTGTTGACGTCAATGGCCGACCTGAACTTGAATCATCTGCGATGCTCTTACGGCCATCTTGAAAACTTTATACCTGAAATAAACTTGCGTTCGTGACAATATTTCGTCTCTTCACAAGCTACATTCATTAATGCTAATGTCTCTGTGAAATACTTTTTTAATTTCACACAAAATCTAATATTTGCCCTTTGCTCAAATGATGACATTGCAGAAACCGACGCGAGCTAAATACTTACAACAAAAATATGCCTAAAATGAAAACTACGCATGCGCATTTACTGGCGTTGCTAAATTAAATTATAGTTTTGGCTTTGTTCTTTACACTGAAATTGATTTTACATTTATCAAAATTTGTTTCATATTTTATTTTTTAAAAGTTCGGGAACTTTTTTATAATACCGTGTATATGTCGGTTGAACATTCACTCGGTTAAATACCGTGCATGGCGAGCAAAGCCACCTATTTAATATATACTTTTTTTTTTTAAATCTATAATTCCATTAACATCTATACACAAACCCCGGGTATTTTCCGGAGCACGCGTCTAGTAAATGGTAAGAAATACGTTTTGATTTGAAAAAGAGATCCTTTTATTCTACTCACTGTGTATATACAAATGAGTTAAAATGCATTTGTGCAAAACTCGGGCATTGCTTGGGTTATTCGTCTAGTATCTATATAAAACCAAATCAAAAACTTACCTACAAGTACATACTCTTTTTAAAAGATATTTTCGACGCTTTCTTTCAATGTCAGGACCATCTCGTGTTAACATCCAACAGTATTCGACAAGCATATTCTTATCTCATCTTCCTTTATATTTACTCCTCATATCTTTAATGTCTTGATGGAACCTTTCACCCTGTTCTTTGCTGAATGATCTTAAATTTTCGAGTGAAAAGTCCACATGTGAATGAAGTAAATGTAGTTTAACACTCAAGGAGCAACCCAACGCTTGAAATTCGTATAGCATATTCATTATAATTTGTTTATAGTCAGTATATTTGCAATTGCTTAGAAAATAGCTGACATCTTTGAAGGTAACCCAAGATGGTTTTTATTTTGTTTCAATGTTTGTCTCAAATTCATAATTCTTAATATAAGCTTGCGGATACTTGAACACCAAATATTTCTTCTTTAAACTAGTCTTCGGATAAACCTTGAGATGTTATGCACCATGTAGCTGAAACAATCGCCATCTTTTAGAATAGCCATGACAACCTGCTTCATTACACCTAATTTTATGTTCAGAGGGGTACAAGATTTTATCTTTTCGGTCATTATTTTTGATCCAATGTTGAGTCTTATCACGACTGTCCTACTCATAAATGAAAGATGAGAACTTAGTATATCCGCCATGTTAAACAAGAAGCATGGAGTTCACCTTCAAATCACAGCAAATGGTCCAACCGTGGTGAGCATATTTTATTTTTCTGAGGACGAGAACCAGGTTTTCATAGCGTTCTTTAAATATACCGAATGTCCAACTGGTACAGATGAATACTGGTTTCCGTGATGAAGAAGAAAATCATTAAAGCTTCTTTTCGATGTATCTATAAACAGTATCCATTCATCTGTATCATCAATTGATTTGCCTATCAACCTTGGAACATCAAATCAATAGACTATATTTTCCTCTTCTTCAAAGTGTTCAATAAATTCCTTTTATTGATTCTTGTACCAACACAAAGAGGTTCCTTTTGCCATTACGTCTTTTTTTCCATTCTGGACCTCAACAATTAAGCTGACTCTTTCTAAACGCCCAAATCTCTAGTCAGGTCATTAAGTTCAACCTGAGAGAAAGTCTGAGGTGAATCATCTCCAGAGGGCTTATATTCTCTATCGGTGTCTAAACTGATTGATGTTCCGAGTTTAAAGACTCTAATGAGATAAATGATAATTCAGTTGGAGGCACTGGCACATCAGGTCCATGAAGAACGGACGTGGAACGATATCAGGCTAGATATTAGCTTCTGATTTGTGCGGTTATACTCACGGACATGCTGGAAACAAAAGTAAAACTTATCTGAAAGGTTTTTCGGCTCTTTCTATATCATATCAATTCCAAATAACAAAGCAGCCTTCCTTCCTTTGAACCAAAAGGGTATATAATTGGAAGACTGTAAACAGGTTTTATGAGGAACCCACGATTTTTCCAGGTCTCCAGGTTTCATGCCAAAATACGAGAAATAACGTTGTCTTACATAGTTTGTAATACTTCTCATGTGCAATATTCAATAATACAATAAACACTCCGCATATGTGAAAAGTCATCTGGTAATTTCTTAAGGTCTCAATCACTAATCTATGTTTAGATAAACACATAGGGTAAAGCAATAGTTAATCCTCGCGAGTTATTTTATACCAAATTATATAATTAACAAAGCAATTATTTAGAAAATTCGTGAATTTTTATTCACGTATTAAATTATTTTAAAATGAATTGAACCTATTTAAAAAAATATATATTTTATGATACATTTATTTAATAGTAATATATATATATATTTAAGTGTGTGTCCATTCATTTCAATTTTACTATTCCTCATTGTGTTTATGTAATGTACTCAATTTATAGGCGGACGTTGTGCACAGAATCGACACTCCATAGACTATGGTCTGCACCATTCAGTTGTGTCTGTGTGTATATTTTCACCAGCATTATCTCTAATACTTTGTCGTATATATCTTAAATAAAAAATCTGTATAAAAGAGAGCGAGGTCTTAATAAAGACCTTTTTGCATATTTATTATCACGTTTAAAAAATAATGGAAACGTGTATAATTAGTAACCACACGTATACGAGAGAAATTGACACAGGTATGATGTAACAGGAACGTCTAGCCTGAATTCCACAAGGAATCAATTTATAGCATTTTAATATCGTAAGAGGAAGAGTTGCTTTTTTCCGTTGATAAATGTGTGAGGCTTATGATGCAAAAACTAACTCGCTCCCACACACAGCTCTGTTTTATACAATGTTTCGTGTTATATTCGTATTATCTTTGTTAAGAAACACTATTACATGCCCCCAGCCACATGTGTAGGAGTGAACACGTGAGGAACTAGAAGTATCTCACACACAGCCTGATTAGCTCCTGTTTAAAGGCGCAGCCAGAAAAAAAGCTTCCATCAGCACTTTATGAGGATATTAGCGAGATTTAATGGGCGTTTTTACGAGGACCTGTCCATACCATTATCCACGATCACATTATCACGGCTGTTGCTGGGTCAATGGAGGCTTGTGGAAACAAATCCAAACTATCTCCTTTTATCATAAGTTGATTTATTACATTGGATGTTTTTAACCGTAAGTCATCCGAACTATCGCCTTTGTCATAGCTTCGTTTATTACATTGGACATCTTTAACTGAATGTCTTCCAAACTATAGCCTTTGTCATAGCTTGGATTATTACATTGGATATCTTTAACCGAATGTCACCCAAACTATCGTCTTTGTCATAGCTTCGTTTATTACATTGGACACCTCTGAACAAATGTCATCCGAACTATCGCCTTTGTCATAGCTTGAATTATTACATTGGATATCTTTAACTGAATGTCTTCCAAATTATCTTCTTTGTCATAGCTTGAATTATTACATTGGATATCTTTAACTGAATGTCTTCCAAATTATCTTCTTTGTCATAGTTTGGATTATTACATTGGATATCTTTAACCGAATGTCACCCAAACTATCGTCTTTGTCATAGCTTCGTTTATTACATTGGACACCTCTGAACAAATGTCATCCGAACTATCGCCTTTGTCATAGCTTGAATTATTACATTGGATATCTTTAACTGAATGTCTTCCAAATTATCTTCTTTGTCATAGTTTGGATTATTACATTGGATATCTTTAACCGAATGTCACCCAAACTATCGTCTTTGTCATAGCTTCGTTTATTACATTGGACACCTCTGAACAAATGTCATCCGAACTATCGCCTTTGTCATAGCTTGAATTATTACATTGGATATCTTTAACCGAACCTCATCCAAATTATCTTCTTTGTCATAGTTTGGATTATTACATTGGATATCTTTAACCGAATGTCACCCAAACTATCGTCTTTGTCATAGCTTCGTTTATTATATTGGACACATTTGAACAAATGAATTCCGAACTGACGCCTTTGCAATAGCTTCGTTTATTACATTGGATACCTAAGAACAAATGTCATCCGAACTATCTCCTTTGTCATAGCTTGGATTATTATTTTGGTTATCTTTACCCGAATGTCACCCAAACTGACGCCTTTGTCATAGCTTGGATTATTACATTGGACATCTTTAACCGAATCTCATTCCAAACTATCGCCTTTGTCATAGCTTGGATTATTACATTGGATTCTCTCTCTTTGAACAAATGTCATTTAAACTCTCACTTTTGTCATAGCTTGGTCATTTACATTGGACATCTTTAACCGAATCTCATTCCAAACTATCGCCTTTGTCATAGCTTGATTTATTAAATTAGACATCTTTATCCAAACAATCACTTCTGTCATAAGTTGGTTTATTACATTAGACGTCTGTAACTGAAAGATATCCAAGTTAATTGTTGTTTCTTTCGTTGTTTTGGAAATTTGAACCTCTGGTTTTATTAGTTTGTGCATATATGTAGACCAATAAATTCAGAGACGACAGATTCTTTCTACAACTTCAATATTAGAAATTATTTCTCAGTACTTCACATATTTGATTGTATATTATATTTTAAAATATATTCTCTGAACTTACATGTTACTTAGTTCTAGGCTAGGTCGGATATTGCTATAGCTAGGAGTTGCAACACGGTATTGCTACAATTGCCTTTTTCCAGATTTTTAAACATGGTAAATTATATTGAGAGGCTATGAATTTTATTGACGTAGTTTAAATTTTAAATAAATAATTGTGTATTGTCTATAGGGACATCTTCATCTTAGAGGGTAATTTTGGCTTTAACACGGTGGTGAAATCCTAAATTAGGTATCATAAATTTAGATCACATCACCCATGCCCCAAGGTCTTCTCGGCAATCTTCAGTTTGCCTTCCCTAACTTACCCAGCAT
>CP092866.1:65572723-65696107 GCA_030710605.1 Cordylochernes scorpioides
AAATACTTCATTAATGTCGATTCAGTTGGATCCGATATATTCCCTTTCCAGCGGGATCCAATAATTTCCCATTTATTGCCATTTCAAGGAATCCAGTTTTTTACTCTTTCATGAAATAAAAAAAAATGTTTTTTCTCTCTTTGGGTAAAAAAAGTATTTGTTCTCTATTGAACTTCTCTCTTTCTAGATGCCTGGCATAAGGCTACAATATTGTAGAATTCCTTACATCTGCTGATAGAATTTCTAGCTTGTATTCCAGTCATGTTGATTTGGAGTTACATCGGTTGGATATTTAATTTCTAGGTTGCAAGGGCACGCATATATATTTGTGGAAAGTTGACAAAATGTAAAAATAGGATATGGGTAACGGCATGTGGCCTCAATATGATGTCTCAATATTCGAAGACAAAGGCCCGAGGACATCAAGTCGCCTCTATCCAATGGAAATAAAATTGATATGATTTTCAGATATAGATAATTCTGTGGAAGGACAGTAAATATCTGAAAGTTAGTACTTATAGAATAATGAAACCTATTTTAACCCTATTTAATTCAACCGATTCAATAGAGCGGCTCATTGGGCCTGTAATATCAAAATAAGATGCAGGCTCCTCAAGGCGACTCCACAGGAATATTCTATTTATTCAAAAATTATAGTGTATACTTACAAAATGTTATATATTGTTTACAAGTATTTTAACATGTTT
Organism: Cordylochernes scorpioides; assembly: GCA_030710605.1. Lineage (NCBI taxonomy): Eukaryota > Metazoa > Arthropoda > Arachnida > Pseudoscorpiones > Chernetidae > Cordylochernes > Cordylochernes scorpioides. The sequence goes on from CP092866.1 coordinate 65,573,431, forward strand.
TCTTAATAAACTGTCATTCCTTTTTATAATGATCTCACATATTTTGACCCTGTTTTTATTTTTATTTCTGTCTTTATAGAGTCAAATACGATGTTTTTTACTAATTTTGTTGGCCACTAATGCTATATCATTCCCTCACCAGTAACTATGTTGCGTTTTGTGTTTCCTGTAGAGACAGGACTAAATTCATCTATCTTGTCATGGAACCTTACAGGTTTATTGATTGTCCTCCCGGTTCATATCCTACTCGAGTTTTGTCCTGTCCTTGCTTCTTGAGAAGCTGTAGTCTCTACTGAAAGGGGTGGTTAAGGGTCTAGATTGGATTATATTCTCCTGGGATCAAAGGAAGACACTGACATCGAGTTTAGACTGACTCTTTTTGGTTCCTTGTCTTCTATAGGAAGAATATATGCTGGCTTTAATCTGTCAATTGTCTTTCCCGTTGATTCATAAAAGTAAGTTATGTGGAGCCTTCTTGAGTTATCAGGTAATTCAGAAAGTCGATTTCTTTTTTACCAAGCATAGATTTAGACATATTGTTTCTCAGACTGAATTTGTCTAGTCTTTGGGTTATTAATCTCTCGGATGCTGTTTATATTCTTTTTCGGAACTAAATACAATCAATATAGTATTTATATATGTAAAAGCAAATTTGTTTATAAATTGTTGAAAGGTTTTTGGCGCACAACCGAGACCAAAGATCATTAGGTTGAATTCGTAAAATTCTCATGGGTGGTAATATGGCTGTTTCTAGAATGTTCTTTTCCAATTACAGAAATTGTTAGTGAGCTTTTAAAAGAACAATTTCCGAGAAAATCGACTTACCAGGTAGGATATGGCGGAAATCTTCGATCCACGGAATAAGATACCTATCTGACAGAGTTCCGACATTAGGTCTACAGTCATGCTCTATAAGTTCCATATTTCAAGAATACACGAACAGGACTTGCCCATTGAGATATTTTGATGGCCTAAATATTTCATTTTCCAGCATTAAGTATAAATATTCTTTGGAAATTATCAACTCTCAGAAGCCTAATTGTCTTCATTTTTTAGTGAACTGGTTGTCCTATGATATGATGCTTGACATTATACTCGGTATTATGCTTGTATATTAGTAGATTTGGTTTCGTTACATTAGGATATATCAGGAATATATAAATTGGGAGGTTTTATTTAAGGTAATGACTATGTCTTGACACATTTGCGACATTGCCTACTAGCTAAGCTTCTTCAAGTTTTCTATTAATTTTATGCTGTGGTTGTTAATCATTAGGTTAAAATATGTAGAAGGTCTGCACCCAGTAACCTTCTTTTTTGGCTTTTGCAATCAGGAATAGAAACGTTTTGTAAATCCCTGACGCAGTTCTAAGTCTAGTGATAGAATTTAAATCGCAAATTAATTCAATTTCCGTACCATTTGCCGCTTATAGTTTGACATTCACTGTTGGCTTCTCGTTTTGTGACCGTTGGGATTAGGCTTACTTCGGTTTCTCTATTTACAAGAAACTTATTATATATTTTTTTCACATTAGCAAATAGTCGAGAGTTGTGACAATTTGTTTTGTCCAAACAGCAGAGCTTGCCACTCCTATTGTTGGTTGTTGGAGCTTTCCGAGTTTTTACATTCACCCGGTTGCTGGCATATCTCTTTTTTTCAATTTTAATTTGATAGAAGCATAATTTACCATCAAATTTATTTCTTTGTTGAGATGTGGAGTGTGAAGATCTCTGTAGGATATGAAAATATCTTTGTGTTCGAATGATTATGAGCGTTGCTAAAACCTTGAAGTTACTAACTCTTCCTTTAATGTGTCTTTATGATATTGAAGCTATTTCTGAAAAAAAAAAACACAATTTCAGGAATTTCATTGTTGAAATTGATTTCCATAATTTTTTTTTGTCAACCAGTTGTTTCTAGATTTTCTTTACTTACAATCAAAATGCCTTTTTTGACGGTATTGGGTAATGTATCCACCCAGAATTTATCCATAATTATATAATCTTTATCTACGAGCAATCTCATCCTTCTCAAAAGATGGCTTGGTATCATATCGTTTAACTCCATTTCTGTGGTCAATATTTTGAAATTATAATTTCTTCACTTAGTTTTGTCATGTCAAAAACCTCTTCAATATTTCAAAAATATATGTCTGAGGGTGTTAGGTCAGGGCTGTACGCAGGGTTTAAAAATCAAAGTCCACCCATACACTGCAATCTTCGCCAAAGTAAGGTGCGACGTGTGAAATCTCGCATTATCCTGATGAAAGTTTATTTGGGTGTTTTAAGTTGGATATTTTTTATTCATTTGCTCTTTTTGATATTCTAATGATTTACAATACCTTTTCTTGTTGATGGAAGAATTTATTACAAGAGTTTCCATGAACATCAGCCCTTCTTGGTCCCAAAAGACAGCGATAATGATTTTGGCCCTGGAAAGGGAGTGCCTTATTTTTTCTCTACTGGGAATATTTTATGGGTCATTACATTAATTGGCCCTTTGAATAAGGATCTTAATGATGACTGCAAGTATCATCACATGTTACCACACCTTCAAACACCTGATAAGGTTTTTCAGAAAAAAGTCCCCATGAGGTCTAAGCAAATCTCTTTCCGAATTTGCATGGTTTCTCGTGTTGGAATTTTAACACCAGTTTTGAAAATAATTTTCGGTACTCAAAATTATTTATAAGTTTAATAAATCATTCTTTAGACAGGAACAGTTTTCTATTATTTTATAAGTTGTCATTGTCCGGTTATTCTTGATCAATTACTCTGTTAGAGCCAAATTTTGGTCCGTCACTACAGAGGTTGGTCTACCTGGCTTTTCTTTATGACTAATATCAAAATAACTAGTTTGTAAGCGCTGTGTGAATATATCTGGGCTCTTGTATTAGGCTTTTATCCATAGCTCCGTGTCCATACACAGAATTATGGTAGGAGATAATTACAGTGGCTTAAAATTTCCGGACTAAAATAGGAATTTCATTACCGACCGTTGTCTGATTCATGCCTATACTTCAAGCTGCATATCCGAAAATACCAAAGATGTCTTAATCTTGTTTGCATATATGAAATAAGAAATATATATTTAACAATAAAAATATTTAATGATATTAAATTATATAAATATTTTTCAATAGGATAATGTGTATTACTTATTGATCGGTCCTGGTAAATTTTGATGCGTTGCTAGCGTCTTGTATAACCATAATTATGTATTTTCTGACCAGAACGGAGGGGTTCTCACACTGATTTTGCAGACCTTATGGGCAACGTGCGTCTTGTTTTTCCCATTTTTCAAAACCTAAGCAATAAGGGGAAGAAAACTCTCCTCACCACTTTTTATTGTCCATTTCACCAGTTGTAATAATAGAATCAGACGCAGGCTAAACAAAGCGATGTAAGGGGAAATTTCTTTTTCTTTCTTTTGAATATTCAAAGTACATTTACAAAATACTATATATATAAATACACTCATGGACAAAATTTAAGGAAATGCCGCCGATAATCTGGTTTTTTTTTTCAAGGAGACAGAGACAATTTTGTTCACACTTGGTTATCTCGTGTGTTCAATGAAGGTCACTATACACTAATATCTTTCAGGGTTATTGTCTGGATCCCAATACATACTGGAAGTTATACAATTTCCTTAAGTTTTGTCCATGGGTATAGATGTGTCGTATAATTATTGTTGGATCAATGATTCAATCAGATGCAGAATAGATTGAAATATATAAGTTTTAATATATCTCACGACATACCAAGCAGCCAGAACAAGGGAAGACATAAACAGGAAGTGAAGGGAAAGGTGCAGCGCCTCTAGTGGTGATGGTTGGAAGCTCCTCAATGCCACGTCGTCCCGTGACGTAGGCGCGCTGGAAGCCACTACGTATTTGAAGGAAGCACACAGTTCAGCAATTATAATATTCAAATATTAAAGATTTATAAAATGACTGATAGTATATAATGTTGAGTACAATTAATCAGGCCTCTAGGTAAGTATCTTTTCAAAAGACACTTCTCCCTGGAGGAATGATTAATTCTACTCAATAATGATACAAGAGATTATTTTATAGAGTATATAATGTGATAACCTTTTTATTTTTCCATAAATAATACCAAGCTGTATTTTACACATGTCTGCATAATTGACTGTCGTTTCTTTTTATAATGATATCGAATACTTTGATTCCGTTTATATTTTTATATATAGTCCAAAAATTATTCATGTTATTTTATATTTTGTTGAAAACTATTGGATGAATTAAGAAATGGCATAACCATGTAACTAAGTTGCTGATGGCTTGCATCATCTGTGTGGAGGAATAAAGATCAAATAATCGTTGATTTTGAAATATTCCAGAATGGTACGTGTTTAGTTCTTCTCGATTAATCAAGAATGGGTATATTATAAAGCCAATTATGGAATAATTATTATAAAATATTTATTGAAAATAAAGAAAGTATATCCTGATCAAAAAAACATGAGCTTTTTAGATGGCAGAGCTCCATCTAGTGGAACAGGAATCAACTAAACATTGATTTTACCTATTCCCTGATATTTGGCCAACCCAATTTCTTGATAAATCAAGAAAAGCCATTCACGAACGCGTTTCGCGCTGTTGGCGCTCCTCATCTTGGAGCAGAGGATTCCCAAAAATATTTATTATTTAAATTATATTAAAATCAACACACAATAAGTTGATATTTATTCCGTAAGAAGCCATCGTCAACCTTTAGTTGCACGATCTGGAGATGCCTTTTTCTTATTTTGATTTTGTTGAGGACTTTTCTGGCTGCTACAGGCCGTGTGAGCGACTCATTCTTACCTGAATGGAAATTTCCATCAATTTGACCGTTGTTGTCTTAATTCGTAGAATGTTACTTTTGCCTGTGTCAATATCTGACTTGCATACAAGATATATTTATCCTTTATTAGTGAAATGACATGTTCACAGCTTGCCTTAGAATCCATACAAGTCTTATACCGACATATTAAGAATTATCACTGTTCCCAGCGTTTTCTCAGCAATAAAGTTTCGCACTTGGCGCGATTCTTTTTTATTTTATTCAAGCCTGCCTTAGTAGCTATAAGCCAATCTTAAATTTGATTTGATACGAAGTATATTGTGATACGGTAGTTTCTCTTATAGTAACCTTTCATTTATTTAACTTTATTTCAATTTATAAAACAAATTAGGGTATGAAGGTTTGTATGTAAATGTTCTTAAGTGAAGGTTCATTTATCAACTTTCTAAACTGTCTCCGAAAGTTTTTATAAAGGACTTTATATGTCTTAATACAAATATAAATATAATGAGTTTATAAAATCTGTTATATATAAAACTTCAAATGGGTATAAAAATCGAATTTGTATTATTAATTTGTTATAATAACGATTAGATTCGATAAGGATAAGTTTCTTTATTTGTAAAATTAATTCGAGCTTTCGGGCGCAAGCTGCCCTTCTACAGGAATAAAGGATACAATTTCAAATAAACATGTATGTACAAATATATATATTTTCTTTAAATGATATCTTGCTCTGGGCTTGTATAGCGTGAGTGGATCACATGCCCGCGTGATTTAGTTTAAATCAAAGAAAAGCCTTAACAATTTAGCATTTAATAATATCAACCAATTGACTAATTTACATAGCAATAATTTTCTTAAATTATAATATAAAAAACTTCATAAATAATCCTAGATATGCAAATATTAGCTTATATATATATATATGTATAGATAAATATGGGGCATATATTGGATAAAGTTTATTAATCGGCCAGTATTTCAAGGGGCAACACGCCTCTCTTTATCAAGGCTTTTCTTTGATTTAAACTAAATCACGCGGGCATGTGATCCACTCACGCTATACAAGACCAGAGCAAGATATCATTTAAAGAAAATATATATATTTGTACATACATGTTTATTTGAAATTGTATCCTTTATTCCTGTAGAAGGGCAGCTTGCGCCCGAAAGCTCGAATTAATTTTACAAATAAAGAAACTTATCCTTATCGAATCTAATCGTTATTATAATATATTGAAAGGATTATTCGTCTTAAATTATTAATTTGTATTTATATAATAGAATATAATGATTTTGTTTGATATTATATTTGTAAATATATATGAAATTCAATTATATCCATTGTTGTGTGTGTGAAAAATAAAACAAAATGAAAAATAGGAAAAAAGGTCAGGTATTGATATTAAAAACAAAAATGGGGCCTATCTACCCTAACCGCTCACATGAGTGGAATAAAAAATGAACTAAATGTTATATATAATATAAAATAAACATATATATATATATATATATAATAGAATTAAAATATAGTACAACAATTCATTACAAATATATTTTATGTTTAAGAGTATTGGGACAGGGATGCAATATACCTCATTACACCTAATAGGATGGTGTTGAATAATCACCCGCCCCTGTGTACTTCAAAAAGAGAACGACCTAAGTGTTTAAATGGCAGACGAGGGGATATCAGATTGAATCACACGAAGGGGAGTTATCCACTGGACGAAATTCAATTCCAGCCGAGAAAGCAGAACTCCCGGCTGGAAAATAAAAAATCTGCTAAACAACAACGCTCCGTATGAAACTCAATCGTTTCACTGAGTAACGTTTCAAACACAATTTATAAATCTTTTGGTCGCAAATAAAATTGGCAGTTTGGAGTGGGCGACATCTAAGAACGGGTAGCACTTTTTCTCTAAAATTTATTTGGTGATGTTTTATCTATAAGCGCCTGTTGGATAAATATAGCTGAATATCTTTTTCTATTTTTACGGCTGTATTTCTATAGAAATTGTGAAAAATTCTACAATTTATATCTATAAATAATTATTATGTTTGTTTGTTTATATATAATTGTTGCATATGTTATTATTTTGTATACTTGCCTATATTCAGTTATTTTTTTAAATTTCGAATTGTAAGATGTATATTTCCAATTTTGGTCTTTATGTATTGATTTTGATTACAGAATATCAAGAGAAATAGCATGCATTTGTAATTAGAAGAATTTTCCTCCATTTCAAATTTAATACGATTTTTTAGAGCTTTTACCAAAGAATATCAACAAATATCGTTGAAACAGACATTATCCCTTCCAACAGTGATTTATAACAATTTCGATATTTATTATCTATTATACACATTTTACCCTACTCCATGTAGCTTATTGTGATTTCAGCGCGACTCTGTGTTGTGACGACATAAAATATTGCCTCTCTATTTTATATTGTATAGTTTTAATGTTAAATATATGAAAGACAAAGAATTTTAACATAGGTAAACCTATTGCCTCATGAGGCTTGAGATACTTGCGCCTAAATACATTTTTGCAGCTTATATACAATTCAATAAACAATACTAAAAATAATGAAACTAAATGGTTGGTTTTCTTTGATTAATAACTTTTCAATTTTATATTTATTAACCAGTACATCTCCACCAATATTTGCACCAGGTTGTAGTCTGGCAAATTCGTCAGCCTTGATTTTCTTCTCAGACATGTCTTGTATCTTTCCAGTACGTTTTCCAACCATCCTCCATGATTAGATAAGTAAATAATAAGACATCAATTTTTCAGGTAGCCTCAAGCACTTTATTGATTTATAACATCAAATTTTAAAGAAGTATCTTTCCAAAATGTTTCAAATACAAAGAATGATTTTATAATACATACTATTTTACCAAAAATAAATGATTAAAAAATTTGAATTATTTGTTAAAATATTTCAAAATAATATACTTAAGAAATTGTGGATAAAATAAGCGCATAAAACACCTATGCAAAACAATATATTCTACGCTTTGCTATTTTAATTATAGCCTTATTTCGCAATATAATTGAAAACATAGTTTCGTCTGTGTTGTGTGTGCGCCATTTTATTTCTTAATTAGAGAAATAGGTTTGGTAGAATCTCTTTAATTAATATTATTGCAACATATTCATTGATTTAATTAGTATTTAGAAAGTTTATTCAACGCATCAAAAACTTTATATACTTAATTTGATAATAGAGTTTATACGTTGAAGATTGTATCTGTTGGCAAAATGTAGAGGGGAAAGAAAAAAATCAAGACTATTTTATAAAGACGAAGAAATCCTTTATTCTATAAAAAGTGAATTAACTAACCATTGAAGGTGAAAGTAACTAAATTGGACAAATAAAATAAAGTCCACACAGCTCACACATAACAATAGCCTGACTTTAAGAAGAAAAAAACTGGAGAAACCTTTATTAATACAAGCGATAACGCGCCATCTATATATAACAAATGAAAATATTAAGATGCGAATGTTTATTTTCACAAATAAATCAAACTTCTACTGTCCTTACTGCGATGAAATAATATTGGGAGGGCTTGGCTCATCAGTGGTGAACCCTCCCAGTTGTTCCGTCAATTTTTAATCTACCAGACCGCTTCTTTAGAGCTCTAATACTGTATTGGATCATTCTGCTTATATATGCTACACATTAAGGGCGGAATCTTAGAAATGGTATTAAAGCAAACTATAGACATAAGCTTTTAGGACAGTAAAATATCATAATTGGGAGAAAAACCTTTATATAAACCTTAATAAAGATCATTTATTATTTAAAAAGGGAAAAATAACATTAAACATGAGATTACAAATAAAATGAAGTACACACAGCTCGAAATTAACAATCACCTGACTTAAAACTTACTCATACCTAACGTAACTTGACCTAACCATTTCAGAATAAATAGATATATACAAATTAACATAGATAACAATTTTAATATTATATAAAAAGATTGAAAGATCTCATTAAAATATTATAGATATTTCCTTTTATAATAGTATATTCTGTTTCTTTTCCAGCCTTTGACATGATCAGAATTCAGGAGACAGAGGGTGTAATGGAGTGAAGAGACAATTAGGTGAAATGACCTGTATGAGACTCATTGATGGTCGTATAAATAACCTTGACGATACATTTTATTATGGCAGAAGACATTAGGTTGTATAATATATGTTACTAAATATAGAACACTTATAGAAATTGTGTTTGTCTGCTAGAAAGTAAGGCACTTGTTGTTTAGATTCTAAATTATCTGATGGGAAAAATACTTTCTAGAATATTATTTTGTTGAAAGTGGCAACTTCAACCTTTTGAAATATTTGAGTTTACCAAGACTATTAATTTATATATGGAGAGTATTTCTTGACAAACACAGAATTCACACATATTTTCATCTTAATTTGCATATTTATTCTTCTATTGATAATATAAACACCTCTTTAGGGTTTTAAATTTCAAACTCTTAACTCGCTATATATAACCTTGATTCTTTTGATCAACTTTCTCTCTTCTCTACGATACTAATAGTTGTGAATAACTTCATGCTTTCAACCTATATCCTAGGAATTTGTGGATGACTATAATCATTGATTAACCTTTGGGCGTTATATGGAATTGTTGGGGTTTATATATTATATATAATATAAAAATCAAAAATATATTCTGAAGACATGTTGAATATGCCTACTTCTGCCGGGGAGGACCTACGTCACCACTACGTCCCGGCCAGCCAATCACAGTGCTGCCCAGGTGGTAGTCTCTCTCTCCTTTGAAGTATTTAAAAGCACGAATGTTTCTTTTATACATAATACAAACTTCTACTATCCTTACTGCGATGATAAAATATATTGGGAAGGCTTGGCTCATCAATGGTGAACCTTCCCAGCGGTTTCGCCAATTTAATCCACCAGACCGCTTCTCAGAGCTCTAATATTGTATTGGACGATTTTTCTTATATACGCAGCACTGAAGGGCGGAACCTCAGAAATGGTTTTCAAGAAAAATGATGAGCCAAGCCCTCCCAATATATTTTTTCATCCCAGTAAGGACAGTAGAAGTTTGTATTGTGTATAAAAGAAACATTCGTGCTTTTTAATCTTTTCATTATATATATACAGGGTGTACCAGGTAAATTGGGACTAACTTTGACAGTCCATAAAACAAAAACTACTTGAGATTAAAAACTTGTTTTTTTTTTCATTACGTAGCCATATTCATGTAAAATGCAACAGTACATGTGTGCGCAGTGTAGTGATGAAGAGTAACCGAGAATTTGAAAATCGAGCTGCCATCATCGTTGCTCTGCGCGCCGGAAGGAGACCCAAAGAGATAGTGGATTTTCTTAAGTTGCCCAAAACCACTATTTATCGTGTCAAGAAGCAGTTTGATGAGGCCGACAGTAACAAAGAGGGGATAGCTACAAGGAAAAAGCACTCGCGTCGATCGGACAGGGTAAGAGGCGAAGAATTTGTCAAAAATGTCAAGGAGAAGATTGATGGAAACCCTGGGAAGAGCATGAGGGCCATAGCCAAGGAAATGGACGTTGGCTCTATGACAATTGTCAGAACTATCCATGAGGACCTTGGTCTCAAGTCTTATGCCCTTCGGAAAGGTCAGTTGCTGACTGAGAATATGAAGAATAACAGAAAAGGAAAGGCTGCTGCCCTCCTCAACAACCTGAAACACGACTCTTTTGGCATGCTAAGGTTCTTCTCTGACGAAAAGAACTTTGACGTGGACCAAAAGGTAAATCCCAGGAATGATCGCTGGATCTGTAAAGACCCCTCAGAGATACCTGTCGTGATGCACACGAAATTTCCTGCCTCCGTAATGGTCCTTGGCGTTATCAGCAGTGAAGGTGATGTCATGCCTCCCCATTTCTTTGAGAAGGGCCTTAGGATGAACGCTGACACCTAGATCAATGTTCTGGAGACCGTTGTGAAGCCTTGGATGGACATGGTGGCCGCAGGAAGGAAGTATGTCTTCCAACAGGACTCAGCTCCAGCCCATAAGGCAAAAAAGACACAATCGTGGCTGACACTTAACGTCCCTAGTCACTGGGGTCCTGATATTTGGCCCCCTAATTCTCCAGATTGCAATCCCCTCGACTACTATGTATGGGGCGTTGTTGAGAGAGATGTAAACAAAGCTCCTCATACCACCATCCAGTCTGTCAAGAAAGCAGTTCACACGGTGATGACCCAAATGAACAAGGTCATCGTCGCCAAGGCCTGTGCTTCATTCCGCACTCGCCTAGAGACTGTTGTAGCTAATAAGGGAAACTACATTGAATAAATAAAAACTATATCCTTTTATCTACTACTGTGTCAAATTTCATTCGGATATTTTAAATTTTACTTGCAAAAAATTTCAGTTAAAATACCATTGTTGAAATTCCCAATTTACCTGGTACACCCTGTATATGTGATGATTTAAGACCATGGCATTGTTGTAAATAGTCTAGTTATCTACTACCACATGTTCCACCCCATGGCTGTATATAACTTCTTATGTACTGCAAATAGAAAGCCTCAACTAACATCAATCTGTACCGCGTAAGAATCTAATAAAGTATAGCAACTGTACAGATAGAAGGAATGGAGACTAACAGGAGAAAATTAAGGTTAAAACTAATCAGGCTTAGGTGAGAGTAGAAGTAAGACCTAGGAAGTAGGCTTAGAAGAGAACACACTATTCATAAATTTACAGTCAATTTTATGAATCGCGGAAATCATAAAAGTCGAGTTTAACGGCCAGTATTTCCTGGGCCAGGCCGGATATATCTTCCGACAAAAGCAGCAGCAAAGACCAATTAGAAGGTAACGCCTAAGTAGGTCAACCAATAGCCAACGGCCATGTGACATATTCCTACCAGTTAGGAAAGAATCACCTAAATAGGTCAACCAATAGAAAACGGTCATGTGACAGCTTCCTACCAATAGAGAACCTAGGTTAGGCAGTCTACGCTTGGATCCCCGAGGTAACACTTGCTCTAAAGATCTCTCTCTCCTCGTCCCATTCCTTCTTGACGTTCAGACGCTTCTTAGTGGAATCTCTGTTTGTTTATTTCACCTTTGGCCCAGCTGTGTCGCCTTCCACCACGACTGCACGGTAGAGTTGACATCGAGGTTCGTCTAGCATCAGGTAACACTGGTCCCAGAGGTCCCAAGATATCACAGACTCCCCCGTCCGAAGAGTCGACAGGATTGTGGACGCCAAGGTACAAGTAAGCAAATAGACCACTGTCTGTACAGAAAGATGGAACAGGGAAGAGAGGAGGATTCAAAGGAGCCCATGAAGACCGATCCCGACTACGAAAGTGGCGAAAACACCACTTTTCCAAAGAAAGAAACCACCCTCGGTAGGACGCAGGAAATCGCCCCCAGCCAGCAGGACGTCACGCCCCCGCCGCCGGTATCAGATGTCCTGGGGAGGTTGACCAGGACGCGACATCAGCTTTCTGCCGTGACAGGACTATCGCGAGATGTGGAGCTACCACGCTACGATGGTTCGTACGAGGCGCAGAAATTCTTCACCAACTACGACGCCCAAGCAGATCGGGCCCAACTACAATACTCTACAAGACTGAGAAAACCACCAAAACTTCTGCAAGCACCCCTCCGAGTTACCAACGCGAGCGTATGTTACCTGCTCCCCCGACCATCTCTAAACCACGAGCCCAGCGCAAGCAGTGAACTCTTAACTGTCCCAAGGAACCTCCAACCACGGCACAAGACCAAGGTCCCGGTATACAAGACAGCACAACAGTAGGTACCTCCATACATAATTTTTGTTGAACAATTGCTCGTTCGAGCTGAACTGTCCAATAATGTAAACCTACCTCTACTACTTGATACAGGAGCATCTATCGCTATAATTAGGCAGAATAATTTTAAAATAATAGAAATCAGTTTGTAAAAGAAAAATACCTGTCCATTCATTTAACTTAACTATTAATGCCATAGCTAACAATATTTTCACCATAGATTATATCTTTTTGATCTTAAAAATAAGTAACATAACGCGGAATCTAAAATTCCATATCATCGATACACCCTTGCCTTTTGGAATTTTATTCCTTAATTCTATAAAAAGGTTTCTACTAATTATAAACTGTCCTCAGCTACTCCTGTATCAAGATAATGTACCTCTACCTACTACCTTTTACCAATTCACTTCGTGCAAGCAACACGTGTCCCATGGACAGGTTAATACAACTGTCCCATTTACTAAATTTTCCCCTCCTGGAACGGGTTGCTCACACGTGGTGAACTCCAACACTCTTATTTAATCTTATTGTAATGTTCCTAATCCCATTTTCAACGCCCCTATGTCCTTTTCTTTCATATCTTTGGACAGAAGTAACTTAAATCACAGCCTTCCAAAACTATTCCAATCGTTAAAGTCCAACATAGCTACACTCCCTCGTACCTTCCTTTTACACGCCTAGTTAAATATCGACAAATCACTCTCAACAAAATAAACAACACCCTCTCACATCACTTTTTCCAATTGACAACACATTTTTAGTGCGCGACTTCACACCCAAATCCAATTTCGAGCCACACAAGCTCCATAAAATCGCCCCACTAAACACAAAAAAAAAAAAAAATTTCACATTGAACGTGCCATATCCACTAATAATATAAAAATTCTCGATATGTTCGTACAACCAGCACCCATGACTTTAGTAAATTTGTTATTCTTAGTAAAACAGGTTAGATTTTGTACAAAACAAAGACTTCACGTGACACCTTTTCATGTACAATTTTTTCGCTTCGTGTCACAGCGCCACACCACAAAACTCTTTAACTTTTCAGGCCAAAGACGCCTTCATCACGCCTGTGACACATTTAACCACACATTGTTCACGTCGATAGTCGCAATTTCATTCAATTCTAACCCGATATCAATGAATAACATTTTTACTAAGTCCGCAAAACCTCGAAACACAACAACCAGTCGATTTAATATCAACAGATACAATATCCGGATTTTCGAAATACAAACACAAATCGAACAAATGCTTGAACACACAGGATAATTACAACTTCTGTATCTCCCTATGTCAATCCCATAACGCTTGTTACCAAACGTGACAAATCAAAACGCTTTTGTGTTTACAATTATAGAAATAATATCCCCGAACGTAGTCCGAATTAACAAATCCAATAAGTTGGAAGAAAGCAAGCTGCCCTCACAAAGGGCCTCTGACCCAAATAAATATGCCCGCCAGCGCCGGAACTCGCTAATAATAAATTCGAGGGGAGATGGACAAACAAACACCCGACATCTTGTTACGACCCGTCGCCACCCCGTGTCCTCTAATGAACTTTCACCAGCTATGAAATCAAACATTAGTGCGTGCCTTTTACTATATATCATTCTAATCCCTAACCCACTATTCAACTCCGATATCCCGTTTAGCTACTAATAACTTGCTTAACACGTTATTTTACATTTACTAACAAATCAGTCCACTAACAGAATAAATGCCGCTTTAGGAAGAATCACGTTTTCACCTAAACGTGGCGCAGGGAACAAAAAATCGACAACATTAGGACTCAGTTAGTTTCACAGCTGGAAACAATGTGATCCAAGAGTCGCGTCAAACATAAAACAAATTCGATAAGTTTGATCAACTCATGCCAACAAGACCAAAGATATCAATCGAGGACAATTTAAAGCTCTCTCTACCCATCCTAAAAAACAGGAACATACAACTTTCCATTCTTTCACGATATATAATCTTACTTGCTCTTCTTTCTCGATGAACATTTTTTTAAATTTTTCATTTTAATATTCTTTATATAATCATTATCTAGCTCTTATAATTGTTTTTTTTTATTTACGTCAACCAATCAGTTTAGATTAGTGTCGTTTTATTTTATTTTTCTTTACCAAAACTTATTTACTTTTGCTTTATGACTCTATTCTATAATCAACTTTATATTTTATCTTTCATATCTAATAATCTCAAGTTAATATTTCATGTTTATATCACTAATTTGCATTTATCATTTTATATTTTCTCTCACTTTATAAATTAGATGTTATTTACATTGTTTCATCTTCCGCTACCATGTTCAATGCTATCGAGTACATTATTGCTTTTTTTTTTTTTTTCATTTAATATTTTCAATTTCTATTACCCCTTATATACTGCTGTAGTGTGTTAATCTTTGTATCATATCATCACTATTTTTACTTTTTTTTTAAGATTACTTTGCATTTAACTTCGCCATTCCATTTTCGATTTTTCAAATCCTTTAACGCTATATGCAAAGCCTTAATTTCGCAATTTCATATCTCAATTATATATTCTTTTATAATCAAACTAAAAATCATGATCTAAAAACAGGGCAAAATCTTCAATAACCTCTTAAACAACCACTTTAAAGGTTACTTCTTAATAATTACTAACATTCCTTTTACGCACGAACTTTTAACTCCTTCGCAGGCTAGACTTGACCTACTTTGATTTCGTAATTAACAATATTGACACACCGTCCCCCAGATTTACCTATCCCTACTTCTGGCTTGGATACGTGCAAATTGTATTTTTTTAAAATATATTCCAGGGCACTCTCATGCCACACGCTGGCACATCTTTTTTTTTATTTTACTCTTTTTCTCGCTAAGCCCCTGACGACTCCAATTAAAACTCTGATTTCTGGTCACTGATCTTCCCCCTCATTTATCCTGCATGCGTACGTCTTAACGACTAATTACTAAAACCCATAACAATCCCCCTTATCTTACTTTTCGATTGTGGTACTGTAACCTTATTCGGTCCTTAAATTTACATGTGAAACATGGCCTAGGTTCTCCGCGCCGTGCACATTAAATGGTTTGGGACTTGAGTCAAAGTGACATTGCCTCAACCAAGTAATAACTAACCCCTCAACCCTTTCTAACGCCCATCACGAAGAGATCATGATTTTCCCATCCAATCGTTTTTATTTTCACCTATAATCATTATATGTTCTCTATTAAATATTTTATTCATATTTTTATTTTTACTTGTATGTTTAGTATTAGTTGTTTATGCTTTATTATCTCTTATGGATATACAGAAATCAACCCCATGTTATATACCAACTCATTTCAATTAATTTTTAAAAATTACTTCCTTAATAACAGTCTTCCTATTCCGCTCTCTTAAATCCCTCCATATGAACCCTCTCACATCCGGGGCCATCTGTGATGATTTAAGACCATGGCATTGTTGTAAATAGTCTAGTTATCTACTACCACATGTTCCACCCCATGACTGTATATAACTTCTTATGTACTGCAAATAGAAAGCCTCAACTAACATCAATCTGTACCGCGTAAGAATCTAATAAAGTATAGCAACTGTACAGATAGAAGGAATGGAGACTAACAGGAGAAAATTAAGGTTAAAACTAATCAGGCTTAGGTGAGAGTAGAAGTAAGACCTAGGAAGTAGGCTTAGAAGAGAACACACTATTAATAAATTTACAGTCAATTTTATGAATCGCGGAAATCATAAAAGTCGAGTTTAACGGCTAGTATTTCCTGGGCCAGGCCGGATATATCTTCCGACAAAAGCAGCAGCAAAGACCAATTAGAAGGTAACGCCTAAGTAGGTCAACCAATAGCCAACGGCCATGTGACATATTCCTACCAGTTAGGAAAGAATCACCTAAATAGGTCAACCAATAGAAAACGGTCATGTGACAGCTTCCTACCAATTAGAAAGAAGAAAGGTCTCGGTGTTAAATCGAGAACCTAGGTTAGGCAGTCTACGCTTGGATCCCCGAGGTAACACTTGCTCTAAAGATCTCTCTCTCCTCGTCCCATTCCTTCTTGACGTTCAGACGCTTCTTAGTGGAATCTCTGTTTGTTTATTTCACCTTTGGCCCAGCTGTGTCGCCTTCCACCACGACTGCACGGTAGAGTTGACATCGAGGTTCGTCTAGCATCAGGTAACACTGGTCCCAGAGGCCCCAAGATATCACATATATATATATATATATATATATATATGTCAATATAGTGGTAAATGTGGTGAGGAGAGAAATAATCACACGACGAGTTGTTAGAGCAATCATCCAGGCAGCCAGCCGAGAGAGAGCGAGCGAGACGTTATCTCCTGAACGACTGTTTTTCCTGTGTACACAACCGGGGGGCTAACCAGGATAGTCGCCAGGTGGTGACGGCCCCCCCCCCCCCTCAGGAATGTGGCCAAAAATGGTCGTAAGTTAGTTGTCTAAAGTGTCTCGCTTTAGCTGCTCCTCTCGTTGGCTGTTGGTTTGTTTTATTAATCCTGGAAGAGCATATATTATGACATATATATATATATATTAAAAATGGCATATCCTGACCAGGAGCACATGTGCTTTTCAGAAGGCAGAGCGCCATCTGGTGGAACAGAAATCAACTATTCATTGATTTAGCCTGTTCCCTGATATTTGGCCAACCCAATTTCTTGATAAATCAAGAAAAGCCATCCACGAACGCGTTTCGCGCTTTTGGCGCTCGTCAGCGTGGAGTAGGCTGAACCATTGCGACCAAAAAATAATTTTTGATCCCAATGGCTTCCTGAAAAACCAAGAAATGGGTATTTAAGGCCAAACTTGCGTAAATACGCTTAGCACATTAAAAAACGAAAGAAAAAAATAAAAGATAAAAAGATCAGGTGTTGAAATCAATATTAAAAATGGCATATCCTGACCAGGAGCACATGTGCTTTTCAGAAGGCAGAGCGCCATCTGGTGGAACAGAAATCAACTATTCATTGATTTAGCCTGTTCCCTGATACATTTCGTGAATATATTTCTGATCCTCTTGGTTTTTCAGGAAGCCATTGGGATCAAAAATTATTTTTTGGTCGCAATGGTTCAGCCTACTCCACGCTGACGAGCGCCAAAAGCGCGAAACGCGTTCGTGGATGGCTTTTCTTGATTTATCAAGAAATTGGGTTGGCCAAATATCAGGGAACAGGCTAAATCAATGAATAGTTGATTTCTGTTCCACCAGATGGCGCTCTGCCTTCTGAAAAGCACATGTGCTCCTGGTCAGGATATGCCATTTTTAATATTGATTTCAACACCTGATCTTTTTATCTTTTATTTTTTTCTTTCGTTTTTTAATATATATATATATAAATATATATATATATATATATATATATATATGGCGCGCTATTGCTTAGTATCTCTCTCCTTTGCTATCAGTCTAAATAAAAGGAGTTTAACCCTTGCCTGTTGTTTGCGTCGACTCCGCGTGTTTTCAACTATATCCATTTCAATCAGATGATACAGTAAGATAATTAACTACTTCACTATCATCTAGTCCAGCTTCAACTTATGTCCATCATATTCCCTATTATATATATACCTTGTATAGATCCAATAAGGTTCAATGAAGGCTGACCACTCCAGAATTAGGCGTAAAAGCTTAGTCCCATATCACTGTACAAGGCGAAGACCTTCAAAAGTAACAACTTTGACCTCGGTAGGAAACACCCCGTGTACTGATGAGGGCCAGATGCTGACTCTACGATATACAGTGTGAAGATAGAGTACAAATGTGATAGAGTACTGGGATAGGCTACATAAATCCTCACGAAATTCTTGCCTTAACTACCCGTTTCATGATTTTTCCTGCCTGAATGAATAGTGTTTTGGTCTTTGAGGTATAGCTTGCACCACGCTGACGAGGGCCAACATCTCAAAACGCGAACGTGATTAGCTTTTCTCGATTAATCAAGACTGGGTATATTGACAATTCTGGAATATTAAAAAATCAACGAATAATTTCTGTTTATTTCGATAGATGGCGCAAGTCATCAGCAACTTCCAGTTGCACGATAAGGAGATGCCTTTTTTTTTTCTTAATTTATGATATACAGGTTGGTTTATGTGTGAATTTGCCAAAAATGGTGTTGTGAGATGATATTTATCACGTTCTTTACTAGAGTTTATAAACAAAATGAATTGTTTAAATAATAAAGGCAACTCTTCCTTCGAAAATGATAAAGGAAAATATGCATTTTGGTGAATTTATGTATATACGTTAAAATTGATAAAGTTTTTAACATTTTTTAAAATAAATTTAATTTGATTTTTAAATATAATGCCAATTTATCTATATAAAACTGAACAACTATATTATGGTTTTCTAAAATGATTCGCGTAGAAAATTAGGAAAGAAAAACTTCAGAATGACACGGCAATTTATTAAAGGCAAAAACAAAATCAACATTTATAAGATACTAGCGGATGTACCCGGCTTCGCCCGGGTTTTACCCGAGTAAAGGTTTGTCTAACGAACATTTGTTAAAACAATTCTCTATAAACTTATAAAAAAAATAATAGATATATTTTGATAATTTGAAACTCGTAAATTTGAATCTCTCGATAAAGTGAACATTTTCCCGGTCCCTTGAAAAATACTCGATAAGTTGAATAAAATCAATATTAAATTATAAAACTATTTTAGAGGCGTATTATTCTTTTTAAAATAAAACAATTTCTACTGTCCTTACTGCGATGAAAAAATTAAAGGGAGGGCCTGGCTCATCAGTGGTGAACCCTCCCAGCGGTTTCGCCAGTTTAAACTACCATACCGGTATGGTAGATTAAACTGGCGAAACCGCTGGGAGGGTTCACCACTGATGAGCCAGGCCCTCCCTTTAATTTTTTCATCGCAGTAAGGACAGTAGAAATTGTTTTATTTTAAAAAGAATAATACGCCTCTAAAATAGTTTTATAATTTGATAACAGATGGCGCTCTAGTACATCGTAAAATCAATATTAATTGGTTCCCTCGGTAATTGAAAGTTAAAGGAATAGTATCTTGCCTTGGAATTGTATCATTATTCTTGTCTCAAATAAATTGCCGTGTCATCCTGAATTTTGTCTTTCCTAATTTTCTACATTACAAAATCATCGTTTTATCTAGTGAACATTTTTCCCGGTCCCTTGAAAAATACTCGATAAGTTGAATAAAATCAATATTAATTGGTTCCCTCGGTAATTGGAAGTTAAAGGAATAGTATCTTTGCCTTGGAATTGTATCATTATTCTTGTCTCAAATAAATTGCCGCGATATCCTGAATTTTGTCTTTCCTAATTTTCTACATTACAAAATCATCATTTTATCTATTCTCCCAATATATATGTTGTAGATAAATGATAAAACTAACTTTGACTTTTGCGCAATTAATAGGTAGAAAATCTTACTTTTGATAAATAATCTTTAAGATAATAAACTTAGTGATAAGAAAATTAATAGATAAAAAAACGTGTTAACATCGTCGCAATGGGGGCGCTGCTTTCGAGTTAAATCTACAAATCTGCAAATAACTCTAAGGATATTCAAGATATTCAAGAAATTATTTTTCAAACACCTTCCCGGGGATATAGCTAATAATATCCCAAAATTTCACGGCGATTGGATGTATGGTTTTTGAATCTATAGAGTACAGACAGACAAACAGACAGACAGACATTCAATTTTATATATATAGATAAGATAAGCAATGAGGGAAATTTCCAGAGTATATATATAGCAAAATATAAAATATTAATATTCTGTACATAAAATATATTAAATACTTTGCTAAAATTTTATCACAGAATTTATAAAATGGAGGAATAAAGTAGTAATGCTATGTTGACAAAATATTTTAAATGCAAAGAAATAGTATTAATTTGGATTCAAATACTGTTGAAACATCCCGGGGGTTCTCTTATTTCAAATATTCAAATAAATTCATCGACCTTTATTTGAGAGGCTTATCAACCATTACATGTAATACATAGTGTCTCTGTTGAGAGAAAATATAGATATCAAAAGTAAATCTAAGCAGATATGATTGTTAAATATGAAACCGCTAGGAGGCTTCCACCACTATGCTTAGCTGGGCTCTTCCAATATTTTATTATTGCAGTTATTTCAGAAATGAAAAACACATTCGTGTAAATAGCAATACCTATGAATAGAAGTGTAAAATATATAAATGTGTAGATTAAAGTGTAGTAAGATAATATGTAAAATAAAAGATTTAGAATATAAATATGTAAATAAACAGGACGGATATATGGTTGGATTTGTGTGGAGTATCATATCAGTATGCTAATAGTTTACTTGATAAGGTGCATCGGCTGTACTCGTAAAGAATCTGAGTACTATCAGAAGCGGTATGACCTTGTTCCTGTTTGAAGGCTACCTATAACACGCAAAAACAGACGACATAGCAATTAAGACGTCAATGGGGGTATAGACGTAGTTTGATGCCCTATTGAAGACAGAAACTGTTTAAATTAGTACGAGACTGTAGATCCTTTCCTGTAAGGCTCTTATGCGCTCCTTAATCTTAATCCAGTGTACGAGCCTATTGACAGCCGGAGTGAGCCGATTCCAAGTTATGTAGTGCTATACTCTCCTTGTTCCATACAGAATTATTGTCAGTCTGAATGAACCTGATCTTCTCAAGTTTACCTGGATACGTCAACTATTAGGTTATAAATAAAAAACCTTGGTGTCGTCACTATTATGTTAAAATTCATTGAATACCAATACGGCTTTCTTAACATTAATATATCACTAGCCCCCTATTGAATAAGAAGTTTCGATAACAAGTTCAAGTCACCATTTCATAACAAAATCTTTATTCTATAAAAGGAAATTCAGTTCTTTTCATATATGTACATTGTTAAAATAGCTGAACGACACAAATTTCATTGTTAAAATACCAGATTGATATACAGTCTATCTGTGATAAACCAGATGTATCTCCAACAATCTATGAAACATTCCATAAAATAATTTATTGTATAAAGGAAAGGTGTATTTGATGTAATATTCCATATGGGAATTATCTCAAAGTGGTTGAATAGAGGTAATGCTCCGATCCTAATATCGCTTAAGCGCGTATCGCTTTTTTAACTTTTAACTTTTGTAACAAATTGAATTTAAAATTTGATTTGGAAATATAGATTTGTAAATATTATTTCTTTGCATGTGAGACGTGTACGGCTCTTTTCTCGGATACTTTCATATAATAATATAAATATTAAAGATGATAAAATTTATTTTTGCGGACGCAAACGTTACAAAATATGAGTATTAAAAGAGATAGGGAGACTACGAACAGGGAATATTAAATTATTTACATAATCATCTCGTCCATATTTACATGGAACTGGTTTCTCTCACAATAAAATTAATTGAGACTACCGTATGTCAGATGTATGGTCCTGTGGTGAGGTTTAGACATTTTTGGAAATAATTCATTCATGAGACCTTCAGCATTCATAGGCCTTCTCTTTTTGTATACCGTTTGATATCCTTATTTTATTAATTACAAAAGCTAGGGATTGTTGTTTTTTCTCAGCATATAGCTCAAATAGTGACATTTCGCCTTATGCTTAAAGGTTGAAATTGTGCTTATATTCATTGTAAGACTTCCGTGTCAGTAATTCTATCTATCCATGTTATTTCGAGCATTATTGTCTAAATCCACACTTCTTTTGCTTCTATTTTCCTAGGGTGGTCAACGTCCATGTTTCAGCTTTGTAAAGGAAAATTAGTCAAATACATAGCATTATTTAGCCTTATTTGCTTTTTCGGATTTCTCTGTTTTTATAGTAATTTTAATTTTTGAATTTATTCGTTGATTGTATATTTTGACTACGTATTTAGATGTCTGGCTTCAGTTATCTGTTGACATTAAATTCTGGATTCTTGAAGTTGTTGATTTCCTACACACAACACCAACACACAAACAAAATTACAATTCAGAAACAATATTTGTAATAAAATTATTCTAAATATCACACGAGAAACAATGTTACAAAATAAGGAAGGAAATTCAACAGCCTTCAAGGAAATAAAATATGATGTAAGCTCATATAAATGTCGATCACAGACACCAGGGGTGTCAGATAAATGAGATAGTTTGGAGGGAGTCACGTGTGTCGACCCTCTAATCTCGTTTGGTCAAATTCCCCACCCGAGGAAATCCAATTTTTTAGACTCCGCTGATAATCACGTCGAGAATTTTTTATCTCACAGCTTTGATCTAATCCCACCGTGTTACCAGATCCACGTTCGGCGATATATTGTCTCAGTGAATAAATAATAAAACTGACGGTTATAGTTTGGCAACACGGGCTGAGTCTTGCAACGTTGAAAACTTCCTGCTTTAAAATATTAGCCTGTAGATATGTTCCAATGGATTCACTAACAATCCTTTGTGTATTGAGTTTGGTATTTTATACCTGTAGATATGTTCAAATGGATTCTTTACCCTCCCTCATCTATTGAGTTTGGTATTTTACCTGGATATATGTTCCAATGGATTCACTAACTATCCTTTGTCTATTGAGTTTGATATTTTACCTGTAGATATGTTCAAATGGATTATCTACCCTCCCTTGTCTATTGAGTTTGGTATTTTACCTGTAGATATGTTCCAATGGATGCTCTACCCTCCATTATCTATTGAGTTTGGTATTTTACCTGTAGATATGTTCCAATGGATTCCCTACCCTCCCTTGTCTATTGAGTTTGGTATTTTACCTGTAGATATATTCCAATGGATTCACTAACCATCCTTTGACTATTGAGTTTGGTATATCACCTGTAGATATGTTCCAATGGATTCTCTACCCTCCCTTGTCTATTGAGTTTGGTATTTTACCTGTAGATATGTTCAAATGGATTCTTTACCCTCCCTTGTCTATTGAGTTTGGTATTTTACCTGTTGATATGTTCCAATGGATTCTCTACCTTCCCTTGTCTATTGAGTTTGGTATTTTACCTGTGGATATGTTCCAATGGATTCTCTACCCTCCCTTGTCTATTGAGTTTGGTATTTTACCTGTAGATATGTTCAAATGGATTCTTCACCCTCCCTTGTCTATTGAGTTTGGCATTTTACCTGTAGATATGTTCAAATGGATTCTTTACCCTCCCTTGTCTATTGAGTTTGGTATTTTACCTGTAGATATGTTCCAATGGATTCTCTACCCTCCCTTGTCTATTGAGTTTGGTATTTTACCTGGAGATATGTTCCAATGTATTCTCTACCCTCCTTTGTCTATTGAGTTTGGTATTTCACCTGTTGATATGTTCCAATGGATTCTCTACCCTCCTTTGTCTATTGAGTTTGGTATTTTACCTGTAGATATGTTCCAATGGATTCTCTACCCTCCCTTATCTATTGAGTTTGGTATTTCACCTGTATATATGTTCCAATGTATTCCCTACCCTCCCTTGTTTAATGAATTGGCTTTTCTATTATATAACAAACATTATACTTTTAAAATATATTTTTTCAAATTATATATAATTAATTATATTCCAAAGATTTTTGATATAATTTGATATTTGGTCCAAAATCTATTCTTCATAATTTTCTGGATACTATTTTAATACCTAAATTAGACCTGGCTTCTTCTGAGTGTTTCACAGTTAGAATTTTACTTTCGTTTACAAGTAATCGCCATTTTTATTATATACAATTTAATAAACCTTATGGAGAGCGGTTATAGATAAATATTTCGAAAATATAAATAAGAAATCTGATAATTTAAAATATTGTCAAGTAGAAATTAGGAAAGACAAATTCAGGATGGCAGAAATTTATTCAAGACACAGGTACAGATATATATATATAGTTATAACCCAGGTCTCTATAGCGCAGGTACCGTCTTTGTATTTTTTCAATCAATTTCGGACACCCGTATAAAGAAATCGGCGCATATTATCGTAACATGATAGAAGACAGTGTATATCATCAATATGATTACTGTTATCTGATTATCAATATACCTCTAGAAAACTAAATCGAAATTTGGCTTTGTCATGGCATTCCCGGAACTGTTTTTCAATCAAAGATATACCTTTTAATTTAAATCATTTGAAGACTTTAGAAGAGAAGGCCTTACAAAAATAGTCAGATTCTGGCCCTCAACTCCGAAACTAATCCGAATCGGCATCGTTTTGTTTACTTGACGTGGTCTTATATTTCTCATTTACCTTAGTGTGAAGCTGCATAAGTCATTTTTATACCTTCTATTCTAATTTGTCATCCAATTGTGTGTATTAGGTTAAATATCACAAAATATCCCAAACGATCTTTGCGACAGAGAGGGAGACATCTATGCTATACATCCTCTACAGGGTCTACTAACTAACATATGTCATCTCTTTGACAAGATCAATAGATGAATCAACACTCTTTGGCTGCGCATAAATATAACATAGCAAAAGGAAGCCTAGAGAACAGTTGGCCTAGACAGTTGGGTGTATCGGAGCCTGCATGTTATTCGGGACCTAGAGCTGATATCAGTAACAACTTGATGGCCAGACATTTCTGACTTCCTTTCCCAGGATTCTCCTTCTCCTTTTGAATTTCTTGCCACTTGGTTTATCCTCAATCCATTTTTAGACTGTTCATCTCAGCATAGCTAATCGACAAATATGCTTTAACGGACAATGATACTTGCATAGATAGATTGAAACCTTAGATTGAAATGAAATTCCATGCATTTACTCATAAAATTGAAACAAATACGTGATCAAAAATTGTTAGCAAACTGCAGGTTGATTTTTTTTAATGCAAAACTATGATAATCAATAAAGAGTAGGGCTGCCTTTTAATGCGCTTCATGCAGCAACCCGGCAAGTAGCGAATTAAAAAGTCGGGTGTTGATGTCCTGTTTAAGAAGAGGTCATTACTTGTGGACGGAATTTTCCAAGCTGGAATATTGAGGAACTGCGGGAATTGTCGCTTAAGTTGATCCCACATCTATTGAATAAAGGACAGGTCCTGGCAGGCCATGGAACTCTGAGTGTTTTTTTTTTATTTATTAATCATAGGCGCGATATTGAAATATTTGCGCCTAATACAGGGGAACAAAACAACAAACGAATAAGAACTTAGAATTAAATATTTAAAAATTCACATGTATATATATATATATTATTCTACAGAGTTCATAAAATTTATATAGACAAAGAGTTAGATCATTTAAATCAGGGAACAAACGATTTCTCACTTCTGCAAAGTTCAGACAGTCGTAGATGAGGTGAAGGGTAGTTTGTTCAGTAACTCTGTGTATCATGACGAACGTCCAGAGATATCCATGCAGTGTGCTGCCGTGGATTATCCTTTGAGAAAATAGCCTCTATAAATTTTACTGGGGAAGGGGAGAACACGAGGGGGAAATGGCGTTGGCTCGTTAATGTGTCCCACGAGATAACAAGGGGTCTTGCCATCAGGGGTGGGGAATTCCGTGCCATGATGCCTGCAGTTCATGGCGCCGACAGAGGAGGTGGTATCGTGTAGATTATAAATAAAAGACCATTCTCTGAGGGAAGTTTCTTTATATATATATATATATATATGTTGTAATATATTCCAATATATACCTATGTCCCCATGTGTTATATAGTTATAGTATAATTTCCAAGGTGACAAAAATAAAATTTCGAGTGAGTGACAGCCGGCGCCAGGAGAGAAAAAAGGCCCGAAAAACATGTAGGGGGTTCCCAGGTGTGCCACCCTTCTTGCTCAAACAGATTAGTCCGCTTTAAGACACGATGATTGACAGAACCCTCTCAACAGATTCTCTTCACTTACTTTCTCGCCATCTCCATGGTGACATCTAACATGTCTCGTTCTTTGGTGCAATACATTCAGGGCTGAAACCACTCAGAACATTGAGGCCACAACGACTGCATTTCATCAACACACTACAGTCATCCTACAGGATCGACTATCTTACTACATATATATATCTAACGGCAATACAAAGAATATAGGATCGGTTTCGATTCACTATTTAATTTACGTTGTACTTGTTAGATTATAATTTAGCGTATTGATTTATGCTGCGTATCAACGACACAGGCATAACTACGTAACAAAGGTTTTTGAATTTAAACAAATCCATATATATATATACATATAATGAAAATCGTAAAGATAGAGGCTGCCTGGCCGGCATTCATATGTCTTGAAAATAAGATACTTCGGCCAGTAAGTCGAGGTAATAAAAAGATTTGTTGGCCGAAGTATCTTTATTTTAAAGACATATAATGAAGTAGGAAATATGAGATAGATATATAAAGAAAATATTCCCTCATCAAATTGTATTTTAATTATAATTTTACCGGAGAGATCATATTATTGACAAATTGTGTGGATTGCCTAAGATTTACAAATCTTCCAATACATTGACCGTCTTATCCCATCCTATACAGGCTTCCTTTACTGACTGAGTAATAAAATGCCTTTATATCGTGTATAACAAAATCATTAACTTGTATGAAATGATAATCTGAGTTTATGAAATATTTAAATATAAAAATTATTTGTATTTGACGACCTCTCTAATAAAGCGATGTAAAAAAATTGTAACCATTTTTTTCTAAAAAAAAATCTTATTCAAATTTACATATAACCTATTTTGTTATTTGGAATATATCTTGGATGAAAAGTGGGAGTGACGTTAAAATTATCCTAAAGTTGATTTGCATACCTAACAGTAAAAAAAGATTTGTGCCGCGAGATATTCCGGCCCAAGATATGCAAATTTCCCTGGAGCTAACAAAGGCTTCAAATTCAATTTTATATTCAGCACCGCTGACTAAAGAATCAGGAAGTGAGCGGGTCGATGGGTGTAAATTGATGGAAATATGCGGGGAGTTTATTATGTTTAGGTGGTCAAATTGTATTATTTAATTGAATGGAACTCTTAGAATATTGTTGTTGGGAGGCATGTGTTTGCCATCAACAAGTCGGTGCGGGTCGTCTGCTCGCCATTTTTTACCGCCCAATTTTATATCTCAAAGGAATTTAAAGAATATAGGAACGTTATTGGTTCACCATTTAATTTAATATAAGTTGTAAGTGTTAGATTATAATTTAAATTATTGATTTATGTTGCGTTTGAAAATATGAAGCGTATATATAAAATATAACATATATATTATATAAATACTATACATACATTATAAATACATAACATATTAATCTTCTTCTTTCATATCTCCAACAATCGTATTAGGCTTGTAGAGTAACATATTTATAATATAGGTAATGTGCAAATGTGTGTATAACACAATTTATCTTCTTATACGTTCTTATTTTATACTCCTGTAGAAGAGCAGAAATATTTGAAAGCTCGGCTAAATGAAAAAAAACTTACAATAAACCTTTCACATTATGATTTAGTACTATATTTTGATAATATATATTATAAAACATTTTAAAATAGTGAATTACAATTTTATAGGAGAAGGGTATTTGCATAAGCGAAAAACGTCTCTCTCCCCTTTCATAAATATGATAGAACAGATTATAGATGCCCCGGGCTGATAAATTGAATTGTTAATATATATTTGATAAAGGGAGAGGTTATTTAGATATAGCATCCTCCAACCAAATTATAATGTAATTAGACCCCAAGATCGGCGCCCTTTCCATATCACCAGATTTGACAGGATGTTATCAAATCGAACCCAATCCTGTACTGACGAAAGCCGTAAGCCCGAAACCATGTTATACCTGTTGGCTATGTTTAGAAATTTCCCAAAGCTGGTGTTGTGGTACATTATCACACCCGACCTGTGAGTTCTACATAGACGTACTGAATAAAAGGCATCGTTTGGATGAATTTTATAAAGAGGAAATGTGCTTTTTGGCTTAAAATAAGGAATGCAAACCCATATTTACTTTTGAATGACTGAATGAGAGTTTATGGAAGTAACAACAGGTAATTGTAAATTAATATTTGTATAATTAGGTGCGTTGAATTATAGAATAAAGTTAAAGACGCTCTTTCTCTTCTAGGGCAGAATAAACACTTTGGAGATGTTTCAAATCAAACCTATGCGTAAATTACAATCAATTTACACCCGTTACATAACATTTCCTTATGTTTGTAAAAATCCATAAAAAAGAAAAAGGTATCTTTCTAGTCAAAGTGAACGCTTAAATTAAGCACCATTTATTGACCGTCTTCGCATACTAGTGGACTCTGGTCAGTTACAAAGCCAAAACACCAGCTTTGGAAAACTCAGAGCGCTCACCTGGAGATCATGGTTTCGGGCTAGTGACCCTCATCTATCTACGGCGGGCTTTGATTTCATGATATTCACACGGGATTCATGAAATCCTAGTAGTCTGCTAAAGAAGGTATTTTATAGATCAATGTTTTTCCGGCAAATTTTTATCTATAGAAAAATGTTCATGACGGCGAATTTTTATTCAAAAATCAATAAGGAGGTTTGATATAGGGAAGATTTGCATACGACGTTATTAGTTGCATACCTATTGTACCACTCTCTCGGTACGTTCATAGCAGTCACAATTGAAGGTCGGCTTACTTCCTGTGGAATTGTACCGTGGGTTCACGGAAAACGGGTTGTGGGACGAAATTCCAAGGATAATCTGAAAGATTGTTGTACATTGTTCAGCTCCAGGTTTTATCGATAGATGGTGACACACCATCAGAGAGTTGGAATAGAACACGTTGGCTCTCTAGTCGAATTGAGGACAATTTATGAAGCGGCGACAGGACAAATTGTGTGATGAAGGAATGGCACTCGAAAGGTGCGAGTGCTATCTTGTTTGTCCAGGCGGGATTAGAACCTGGGTCCATACATCTCACCGGAATATTCTCTGAGCCTGATTAATGTTATCTTTGTCGCCTTTTTAACTGCCGCCGGCTTTTTATGGCGCGCGCACTTAAGTGCTCCATTTTCCCCCGAAAAATCGTCTTTTTTGTCCCTAATCCTCTTAGAAGGCGGGCTATTGCATTAAACTCCATTGTCCCGCTAATTCAGTCCTTCTTTGTGGCTTAACTTCGGAAATAATGGTAACTTTTTTTAAAAGAAAGATTTTAGAGCTTTTTTTGGGTGGTATCAAACATATTCATTAGGCATTATGGGGGTTTGACTAATGCTATTTAACATTCATTTTTCAACATGTATTTTGAAAGTTTTATTTGCATATATATATTCGATATATCATTTATCCAGGTGTGTATGGCATAAAATATATAAATGTCAATTCAATACACTAAATAACCAATTGATTATTATTTTATAATTAAAGGTGTAGACACATAGATACATTTATATTATATTTTGTTATAAATAGTGTTGTTGACGTGTTAAGAGCTTCTAAAATCAGATTAGTTCAATACCACGTGGTACTATGAGGGCATTGTGTGTGTGTCCGTGGATATTTAAATGAAATAAATTTTACATTGATCATATCATATATTTAATTCTCGTAGTTTTGTAAAAATAATCTTCTGTCCTTAGAAGAAGCACAACACAAGCCAATGAAGGAACGATGCACGTTGATCTAAAGAGGAATTAGAAAGGTGAATCTCCTCTCGTCAAGGAAACTCAACAAGATTCAATAATTATCTTTGAAGTTTAATCTTTAACTCTGACCCACCAATCTTTTGAAGTGGGGTTTACTTCTATCAACTTGTTTTGAGAGATATATGTTTTTGTCAGCGTTTCTATAAAATATATTTTTCGACAAGGTATTTGTATTTTTCAATATATCTTTTTAATTGCCCTGGTCCATTGTAGTAGTTCTATACCGTGCTCGAGGGACGCGGTCCACTGTCGTGATCCTGTACCGTGTTATGGAGCCGTGCTCCAGTGTCGTGATCCTGTACCGTGTTCTAGAGTATTGGTCCACTATCGTGATTCTCAACCGTGTTCTGGAGCCGTGATTCAGTGTCGTGATCCTGTACCGTGTTCTGGATCCGTGTTCAAGAGCTGTGATCCTGTACCGTGTTCTAGAACTCTGGCCCATTGTCGTGATCTTTTACCTTGTTCTAGAGCCTTGGTCCAGTGTCGTGATTTTGTACGGTGTTCTGGAGCCGTGGTCCAGTGTCGAGATCCTGTACCGTTTCCTGGAGCCGTGGTTCAGTGTCGTGATCCTGTACCGTGTTCGAGAGCCGTGGTCTAATGTCGTGATCATGTACCGTGTTCTAGAGCCGTGATCCTGTGCCGTTTTCGAAAGCCGTGGTTCAATGTCGTGATCTTGTACCGTATTCGAGAGCCGTGATCCTGTACCGTGTTCTGAAGTCGTGGTCTAGTATCGTGATACTGTACCGTTTTAGAGAGCTGTGATCCAGTGTCGTGATCCTGTACCGAGTTCTGGAGCCGTGGTCTAGTATCGTGATACTGTACCGTTTTAGAGAGCTGTAATCCAGTGTCGTTATCCTGTACCGTATTCTGGAGCCGTGGTCTAATGTCGTGATCCTGTACTGTGTTCTGGAGCCGTGGTCTAGTATCGTGATACTGTACCGTTTTAGAGAGCTGTGATCCAGTGTCGTGATCCTGTACTGTGTTCTTGAGCCGTGGTCCAATGTCGTAATTCTCTACCGTGTTCTGGAGCCGTGGTCCAATGTCTTAGTCCTGTACCGTGTTATAAGACCACTGTGACGCCAAAAATATCTTGTTCCACTACTACTGCAGAACCCTTTCAAATATTTTTAATTTCATAACACACACACTCATGCAAGTTTATCAACCGATCAGAAGAACCACCTTTTCATTATGTGATGAAATACGCAAAGGTAAGAGGGCTATACAGCTATTAAAAAAGAGACTATAAGTATTAAAACTATAAATCTTCTTAGCCGTTGTCATACGCTTTATCCATTGCGCCAAACCAACTACTTTCTGAATTGATTTTATAAAATAATAAATTAAACATTCATACATTTTCTTTTGGAAAACTATAATTCAAGCCAAAGAACGTCAACTTCTAGATTCAATAGTTTGTTTTATGATATTAAGACAGAAGGAAATCTCTTTCGTCTTTATCGAGATAACTAATTCCTTTATAATGGCAAGGCTGTTGTGGAGAGAAATATAGCAAACATATGTTTCAATGTGTTGACCGACATCGTCGCAGCGATCCACATCTAACTTGCAGTAATGGGCCAACGTGGGAGCGCACTAGCCTGAAAACAAATGAAGACCACACGCATAGGAACATGGCTATTACGGTTTGTGGGGCAGCTCTAAGCAAGGTGAACTATGGAAGTTCAGGGATCGCTCTGGTCAACCGGGCAGCATGGCGACTTGGCTTCTGTCTCTACTGTACTCCTTCGTGTGGGCTCAGAAGGAACCCTGCTTATATGCTAATGGTGACGTCAGAGAAGGCCGACCTCTTTGGGCGTCCGTGTCCAAACAAGGATTGGCCTGATTAATTTTTATGTTCTCTTAGCTTCTTGGACATTGTCAATTATCTGTTATTCGTCCTTACTGGGTGCCGCATCCTTTTTTTCCGGTGGTAGATTTTATTTAGCGCCATTTTGAAGATAAATCAGGCTTCGTGTTTTTATGTGAACATTCCAATTGTATATGTTCAACAGATATGATACGACATATATATATAGAAGCAATGGGCGCTTCTCCCGTCAAAATAAACGTCAGAATCTGACGCCATCTATTGACCGTCGCCGCAACTCTAGGTAGACGTTTCTGAGTTTGCCAAATCTGGTGTTGTGGCTTTGTCACCGACCCGAGGCCGCTAGTTGCAGTGACGGTCAATAGATGGCGTCAGATTCTGACGCTTATTTTGACGAGAGAAGCGCCCATTGCTTCTATGGATTAATTTCCTCCCGGCAAATTTTTCATCTATATTCTAGGCATAGATTTGGCCCAGCCACATTGCCAGCAAAACACCTCTTTGGTATATTGTGAATATTCCATTAGATCCCGTGTGGATCTCATGGAATAAAGTCCGCCCTAGACTGACGAGGGCCATTAGCCCGAAACCATGGTCTCTAGATGGACGCTTCTCAGTTTGCCAAAGCTGGTGTTGTGGCTTTGTCCCCGACCCGAGGCCGCTAGTTTCGGCGACGGTCAATAGATGGCGTCAGATTTTGACGTGAGAATCGTCCATTGCTTCTATGGATTAATTTCTTCCCGGCAAATTTTCCATCTATATTCTAGCCATAGATTTGGCCCAGCCACATTGCCAGCAAAATACCTCTTTCGTAGATTGTGAATATTCCATTAGATCCCGTGTGGATCTCATGGATAAAGTCTGCCTTAGACTGACGAGGGCCTTTAGCCCGAAACCATGGTCTCTAGATGGACGCTTCTCAGTTTGCCAAAGCTGGTGTTGTGGCTTTGTCACCGACCCGATCCGCTAGTTGCGGCGACGGTCAATAGATGGCGTCAGATTCTGACGTTTATTTTGACGGGAGAAGCGCCCATTGCATCTATGGATTGATTTCCTCCCGGCAAATTTTCCATCTATATTCTAGCCATAGATTTGGCCCAGCCACATTGCCAGCAAAACACCTCTTTGGTAGATTGTGAAGATTCCATTAGATTCCGTGTGGATCTCAGCTTTACAATAATATACATCTTCATATAATATATATATTTTTTACAATATGGATGGATATTTTTCTGGGTATATACCATAATAATCTATAAAAAATGATGTATTTATTATAATTATATATTAATTCTTTATTAAAACTCTACAAACTGGGTAGAATAGCATATTGAACTTTGCCTAAAAACAACGTAACATTGAAAATTTTCGATTTTGCAAAAATTCCAAACAGACGAAGAAGGATCAAGAATACCATTAGCAATTAACGGTATCAATTTAAATATTTTTAGAGAAAATTAAACCGTTTATTACCCTAATTAACGGGCAAGATTTCAATTGCACGGCTATTAAGGCGATTTATTAGGGAATAAATAACCGAGCTCCCAAGAGAAAAAGGAATAGAAGGGCAAATTCACATCAACAAGAATCTTTCCTATGCACAGACGATTAAATTTTAAATATTTTGACCGGAGACTGCTTCAAATACTATAGGAGCGATTAGAATTTGATGACTAGAGGGAATGATGGCCTTTTTTGTAGATAATATAATGTAAATAATAATTATTATAAGGAAAATAATCAGAAATTTTATAAAATTCATCCATTTATCACAATATTATATAATTACAATTATAATCTTAAAAATGCCCTGCTCAATTCTCTTTATTTGTTTTCAAGAATTAAATATGAATACAATCGTTCATTTCAGTTGTATTCATAAAGGGTTCTATATCGATAAAAACACGTGAAAATACCAATTAATATTTATTATTTGAAAATTTATCGATAAAAATCCTTTTATAGGGTTAATACATTCGTCAGTATTCAATTTTCGTCCAACTAGATTGAAGACTATATTGGTGACATTGACATAAACCTTTTGTATATTGAACTATTAATTAAATTGTATATAGATTGTGTGAGGGATTTCACCGTTAGTATATTGATCAATAAAAATGGCACTTCTCCCGTTAGAAGTATAGGCGTCTTCTATTGACCAATTTTGGAAACTAGCAGACCCTGGTCGGTCATAAAAACGCAACCTAGTTTTGGTTTATATATGACACATATATATACTGGACATGCGTCAGACCTGCAGGTTGTTGTTGGTTTCTGTGCTGACTGGAGCATAGGAGCTCTATCTGTGCCTTCTTACTGTGGTAAATCTGGATAAGACCGGTGGTCCTATATATACACCATGTATGTTATATTAAAATATTATTTTATTTAAAATTATATTTCATAGATACAAATACTCTGTTAAATCGACCACCAGAGGTCACGCTTCCCCTATAAAAACTCATTGTTGTTGTATCCCGCTGGCCGGTTCAAATATTTGGTACATTATTTAAATAAGCTTTTCATTTTTTAGATTCTTACGCCTTAAGCCAGGCAGTATTTTAATCAAATTATTTTTTTCTATATTCCATAAGTTCAAATAAAGCAATATCTGATCAAAACTATTTTTATTATTATTCTTTCAAGATTTTAACCACGACTGCATTACCATAGCATAATCCTCAAGATAACCAAAATCAAGCAACAGCTAATAATATATAAATAACAATCAAAATACAAGCAGAAATTCTCTATTTTTTATATTATATATATATACACTTTTAGAGAGACAAAACTCAAGGAAGTTGTACCTTTTAGCATGTATATCAGGATTCAGACAATAACTCTGAAAGATATTTGATACACCGTGACCTTTATTGAAGAAACACGAGATAGCCAAGTATGAAAAAATTACCTCTGTCTCTGTCAAAAACATACGAACGACCATAAAGTTTGTCCATAAGTGTATGTTGTACATAAGTTCGTATCTATTTAAAAGGTGATATTTATTTTTATATAGATCAATAGTATCTCCTTCTGCAAGATTATCATCGATGTTTATGCCATAGCCTACCCATTTTTCCAGATAAACATCTCTTTGGTAACATCGGTAGATTTCGTGAATCCTTTGTTGATATCTAGAAGTCAAAT
The DNA here is from genome assembly GCA_030710605.1 of Cordylochernes scorpioides. Taxonomy (NCBI): domain Eukaryota; kingdom Metazoa; phylum Arthropoda; class Arachnida; order Pseudoscorpiones; family Chernetidae; genus Cordylochernes; species Cordylochernes scorpioides. The sequence continues at coordinate 65,608,654 of CP092866.1, forward strand.
CCAGCCATTAACTGAAGAGGGCTGTTAATCCTAAACGATGGTGGGCATTCCGATTATCTAAAGCTGGTGTTGTGGCTTATCATTCATCCGAGTCTGCTAGCTTACAGGGATTGTCGATAGATGGCGCGCAATTTGGAAGGAAATATCACCATTATTTTTATAAACATTATTTACATATTTACAAAAACTTTTGTGTCAGCCAGAAATCAACAACAGAACATTTACATAGTGTAAAGTGACGCCGTCTGGCGGCCGACTTCACAAAATTGTTATAGAAAATACCCTTTAAAATAAACCCAAAAAAATACTTTTTAAAATAAATTCAAAAATCCTATTTATAATATACTAGCCGAATGACCCGGGCAACGCCCGTGTTTTACCCGATTGAATGTTTTGATTCAAATACTATTTGTTACAATTATAAATTGGCGCCTTAAATAAATGCATATTTTAGTTAATAACTATAGCCTATGTGCTTTATCTGTCTATGTACTGTTGGCTTCCGTAGGCGTCTCTTACTGGGAAAAAGAAAGAGAGGATTCCATTTGGTTATTAACTAATATATGCATTTATTTAAGGAGCGACCCGCTCCAACACAATAGTTACAGAAATGGTGGGGGGGGGGGGGGGGGGGGAAAGGTGGCGTGATCGTAGCCGACCAATAGGAGGGCGCCATTCCAAAAAAAAAAGCAAACCGTGACAGAGGCCACGCATGACGCTCGTAACTGTATATAGAATACTGAGAGATATTTTTCATAAGCTCTCATGCTATTATAAAAATAGGTCATTTATAAAGTTATATAATATACATATGTATATGGGGGTGACCAGAAACCAATTTCTGAATGAATAGATATTTTTGAAGCAGAAGAGAGTATTCTCTCAAGAGATTTCCAATGCTCTCAATAAGGATTGTCATGCATTATTTATTTTATTTTATATAATGTTTGTATATTCTGTAGACATCGGTGCATCTTATATATAAAACACAAGAGGTTCATATTGAGTTTTACATGTGATATTTTACTAAAGTGCCATATGTATAAATCCAGTATAAGCCAACATCTTGTATTGTAAGTGTAGGACTATGAGTTGCAAGATATAGCTTCGAAATCGTAAATTCCGTATATTGATAACTTTTAAAACGTTTTGGTATCTATCCATCGCTATCTTGTTCTGTATCTTGAGTTTCCTGATAACCTACTCGTATGATGGCTGTTAGAATAGGTTGTTTGTTCTGGTTGTCGGCTGATGAACTTCACCTAGTTGTTTACTTCCTTTTTGGCGAGTGATTTTCAATTCGATGTAACGAACCTAAGATATAAAGACGAGGGCCAACCGAGAGATAAGGTGAGAGGTACATTGTATTCTAAAGTAAACTTAAATCACACATCTAGCGCTCTATCATTACTAGCAACTGACTATCTAACTGAATTTTAACTAGCAATGCAAAGTAGAGGATGTCTTGGCCTTAAAACAATGATGAGTCATGCTAACAATGTATTAAATGTCGAAAAATAGTACAAATGTGATATTGTACTGAGATAAGTTTTATAAATTCATCAGGTTCATCAGCAACTTCCAATTTCCCGATAAGAAGATACCTTTTTTTTCTTAATATTAAATGTTTAATTTTCTCTAATCTCTATTAAAATATGTTTTGTGGGAAATGGAAAACATTTTATATATTAAAAATGTATAGAGTTTCAAGAAGAGAGAGAGAGATAAAGCGATTTCTTCTTACACTTTGCTCACATTTATCTGATATTAATACGTTTCCTAGATATGATGCGACTTATTAGTTTATTTCTTTCTAACTTCAATAAATGAATAAACAAAAAGTCATTCAAATTTTACATAGAAAATTTTAATGTTAAAAGATAAAATTATTATTATTAATGAATTTTTAATATAATGAAGTCGGTCTATTCGCTCTTTAATTCCATCCCAACTATGCCACGCACCATGAGTTTTCTATTAAAATAAATATCAGAACCTTTGCTGAGACAGCACGTGAAATCTCTTCCTAACTCTGACTCCAGAACTCTGACCTTTTCTGTCAGTTGTGAAAGAGAGGAAGAAAAACTGGGATTTAATAAACATATTAATTTGGGTGCAAATTGGTCTAGGGCGGGGTCCAAAGGTTTAATTAGGGATCGACCTGTGTGGGTTAGGCCTAACATGGCCGCACTCAGAGTAATGATCAGGGGTAAGCTCATCGCTAACTGCTGGAATATTGTGTTTCCGTGCCGGCCCTTGCTGCTGAGTGGCTGAAGTCAGTTCTTAGGGGCACTGGTAGGAATGATTCTAAGTTGCTAAAGATACAAGACCAGTTCTTCAAGGTACTTGTAGGATTGATCTTTAGTTTTTGTATTTACAAAACCAGTTCTTCATGGGACATATAGGATTGATCCTAAGTTGCTTACAAAACCAGTTCTTCATGGCACTTGTAGGATTGATTCTAAGATTCTGTAGATACAAGACTAGTTCTTCATGGGACATATAGGATTGATTCTAAGATTCTGTAGATACAAGACTAGTTCTTCATGGGACATATAGGATTGATTCTAAGATTCTGTAGATACAAGACTAGTTCTTCATGGGACATATATAATTGATTCTAAGTTGCTGTATTTATTACAAAACCAGTTCTTCATGGCACTTGTAGGATTGATCCTAATATGCTGTAGATACAAGACTATTTCCACAAAACACTAATAGGATTGTTCCTAAGATTCTAGAGAATCAAAACCTTTTCCAAAAAAAGCACTAATAGGAATGGTCCTGAATTACTAGAGATGCAAAACCAGTTCCATAAAGGACCAATAAAATTAATTCTTAGTTTCTAGAGATACAAGACCGGTTCCACAAAGCACCAATAAAATTCATCCTAAGTTCCTAAAGATACAAGATCATCTCTTAGCTTGTCACACTACAAGAGAAGCGATTGAATCAATATTAAAAGAGAATATTCACCTTACTATAAGGTAATTCTAATGATGTGTAAGAAGCAATCAAACTCGGTACCGATATCTGTTTTGATGTTTCCATATTCTACCAGAAGAGACCAACCGTGTGGAAGACTAGCGCATGCGTAGCACTGAAAGACGAGCGGACGGCATCAAAATTCAAGTTAACAAATATCTTATTCAGGCGTCAGCACAATCTCTTTTTGTTTGTGTCAAATAAAATGAATCGATTCGTCGAATTTTAAAAACAATATTTTCCGTTTGGAAACCCTTCCATTTAAAATGATCGGGGGGCGTGGAATTTAATTTACTGGGAACAATTCCATCGTTTTGCAGGAAATGTATTTCTGAATAATTTATATGCTGCTCCCTTAGCACATGTGGGATGGCGTGGTTCAGTGACTTCGATTTAAAAAATTAAAAGAGTGAAACAATTCAACTAGTGTGGTTATATGTGCAAACAATATAACGAAATTAAATGTAAGCCAAAGAACACTCTGACGGACACTCGGACAACACTCGGACTGATGCCAACAATATATTTACCAGAAGGACTATTACTAAATATTGAAACAATATAGATAATATATAATTAAAGATTATAAATATATATATATAGATATATATATTCCGTATGAAAAGTACTAAAATATAATTATTTATTACATTATAAAGGACTGCGGCGTATAATTATAAACAACACTTAAAGTTTCACCGCATAAGTTTCTTTTTTTTTTTGTTAAAAATCAATATTAATTCAGAGAGAAATATTTACTATTTCTAACTTTTTTTGATGAAGTATGAAAGGGTGAAAATATGAAGAGTAATGGCGAAGTATGAAGTATGAAAAGGTGAAAATATGAAGAGTAATGGCGAACGGAAAAATAAAAGTGTCCAGGGGCGGGAATCGAACCCACATAATATTCCAATATAAATATTTATAAGCAGATAATAATCAAGGTAGTTATATAGATTTGAGAGCTCTAGATAATTATGCAAATTGAAACTACCGGTAGATATGCATATACACCTGTCAGATGTATACGAGTTGATGTGAGAGAACCTTAAATAAATAAGCAATATAAATGTCTGTGCGTATGGGAGAGAAATAAATACCATAATTCATAATAAAACATCCAATATATAATTGATTTTAGAACGAAATTTGGCAATTATACCGCAAATGTTTCTTTTGAACGAAAAATCGAAATTTATTTTAAGGAGAAATAGCGATTATTTCTAACCTTAGGGATGAAGGACGAAGGATATAGACGTAGGATGAATTGTGAAGAGTAATTATAAACAGAAAAATAAAGTGTCCAGGGATTCTACAATCATAAGCCGCATTATATTTTATTATATAATTGATTTATTCAAATAAATGTATCCAATTACCCGATTGAAATGGATGAAAGAGGCAAACAGTATAAACCCAAGTACTGTGGGTGCCTACACCAGCAGGTAGAAAAACTCTTGGTAAATAGCATATATAAATACTCCCTGTGTAAAATTTAGATAGAAACATATTAAATAGGCAGATAAGAAAACACTCGGTAAATGTTTAAATAGAAGAACTCTGAATAAATAATCAGATAATAATGCTAGGTAGTTATGTGGATTTGATAGCTTTGGATAATCATACAAATAGAACTACCGGTAGATATGTACATGGAAGTACACCTGGCAGATGTCTATATGTGAGAACTTCAGATAAATATGAAAATACAAAATGCAAGTAGATATGTAGATGGGAGACCTCTGTAGATGAAAATCTATCCGTATAGATATGTATATATGGTAGGACACTTGATAAATAATAAAAAATTCTCTACCGTCATATTTGTAGAGAGATATATAGCTAAACAAACATGAACTCAATATAAACGCATTAGGCTATTTGATAAATACGCTGTATCAATAAAAGCTCAATAAAGTAACAGGAAAGTGGTTATTTTAATATGACATCCTGATACAATTTTCTAATTTAAGTTATTTTTACTGGTACAAACTCAGTTGTTTTATTGATTTCTTTTTGGTCATTTCCATCAAGTGAGAACTACCGTTTGGTATATAGATAGAAGAACACAAAGGATAAATAAGCAAAAACTACCTCCAGGTAGCTGGACATATACGTACAGTATAGTCTAGACTCTTTAGATGGATTTTGCTTTCAGTACTAATCAACAAGGAGTAGTAAATATTATTTGTAAATCCATTTCTGTTCTCCTATGGGCATCTTCTGTCTATCAATGTTATGGCATTTGGTTAAAACAATCGCACGCGGAATATTCCTGAGATTTTAAAAAATAATGCTTGAATATTTATATTTCATAACGCTATAGTGCAACTCATATCCTATTGAAAGAGAAAATTACCTTCTATTTACTTTATATTTTACTCAGAATTTCTTCAACACGACCTCCCCCCCCCCCCCCCCCTTCCTTTTTGATTACATACAGATTTATTAAGCCCTCCGGTTTTATACAGATTCACTACAGGAAGGAAGCATAAATGGAGCTCCTATACTCCAGGCAGCACAGAACACAACAACAGCCTCCAGGTCCGGACGAATTTCCAGTGGCCACCGTGCATACGTCAAGAAAATGGGTTGGCCAAATATCAGGGGACAGGCTAAATCAACGTTTAATATTTTTCTGTTCCACTAGATGGCGCCCCGCTATCTAAAAAAGTTAATGTGCTCTTGGTCAGGATATGCCTTTTTTGATTTTAATACCTATACCCGACCTTTTTATTATTTTTTACGAAGATTAATATGTGAAAAAATAATTTATAAAATAGAGAAAGGGTTAGGGGTTGATATTAAAAATAAAAAAAGCCTTTCCTGACAACTCACATGAACATTTTATAGTGAAGCGCCATCTAGTGAAACAAGAATAAACTAAACGTCTATTCAACTTGTTCCGTGATATTTGGCCAAGCCAATATTTTTACAAATCAAGAGAAGCCAACCACGTAAGCGTTTCTGGCTGTCATCAGCTAACAGCAGGCTGTACCTCAACGATCTAAATATTGTTCCCTGAGACTTCTAAAAAATCAAGAATTGGAATTAAAGGCCAAATTCGCGTAAATACGCTTTTCATGTGAAAAAAAAAATAAGAGAAAAATTTTGAAAAAGGTCAGGGGTTGATTTTATTTTTTTTTATCCCTAGTACACGTGATACAGGCCCTAATAATCATGGTGGATAGAAGTTGTGACTGCTTTTACTGTGAAAAGCAGTTCGAATTTTGCACTTTAAAATATGGCAGAGCCCCGTTTGGTTACTTGAATTTGCTGTTGGGGTTTAACTTTTGCAAGAATTGGGGGCCGTTGGAACTTTTTATTTTTTAATTAGAAAAAGTGCCCAATGCGGGATTCGATCCCGGGTCGTAGCAGTCGAAAACCAACGGTTTAGACCATCCTTCTACCGACCCCCGATGTTAAAAATAAATAGAGAATCTCCTGACCACTCACATTTATTCAAATGTATATTTATTCCTAGTTTTCTCTCTAACTCAAGGGGACGAAATAGCGAGCGGACGTCCAGAAATATTCGAATACTTTAGAAAGAAACTTGAGAAGATGTCGTTGATTGAATGTTGAAGATTGAAAAGAACAACATTGGCCTTTAGAAATCCAGTCTTACAAAATATTATTTGTTGGATATGTTGATTCTATTTAACCCATATGTTGGAGAAATAATTCAGAAGTAGGAATCTATTTGTTATATCATTTGAATTCCATGGTAGAAAAAAATGATTCGAGTTTAAAATACTTATTGAGAACACAAGGCCGCAGTCACCGTTCGGAGGAGATTAATTAAATCGCCGAATGCCGTGGTCCATCTGGACGAGGAAAGTGAAGACAAGAACGCGGCTAATTCCACACTCGCCTGTTTAGTGATTCGCTAACCATGACGTATGCACAAAGGAACGTGTGGCCATTGGACATGCGTCGGACCAGGAGGATGTTGTTGGGCGGTACGCTGCCTGGAGTATAGGAGCTCCATCTATTATTTCTCCCTGTGGTGAATCTGTATAAAACCGCTGGTCTTAATAGAGCTTTGTGTGTGTGCTTATAGAGAACTAGACGGGTGACCCGGGTTTCGCCCCGGGATTGATCCGTGAGCATATCTACTCGAGTGATATATATTTAGATAAGATTTTTTTTAATAATTGTTTGTTATTAGCATTATCTATTTGTTTGCATCAGCATAATTTAATCTAATCTTTGATAGAGAGCGCTGTTCGTGAGCTAAGTAGAATAATTTTAATATGTAGTTTTAATAATTGATTTATATATTTATTTAAATAGACTATCGTCTTCCCCGTTTTTTTTTTACCTATGTATGGAAATTTTGGTTTCAATTAGTGAACTACTGCGAATTTGTATACCGGACATACAAACAAACAAACAAACATACAAACATTGATTTATATATATATAGATATTTTAAATTTTATTTATGACTTATTTCAAGCGGAAATTTCTAATACTTCTCTTTTAAAAAGATATTCAGAAGAAACATAACTAAATCAACCAATAATTTATTTAATTCTCGACGTTTTAGTGACTTGCTGTCATTCTCCTCAGGGAAGTCAACTTTCAACCAACAAATGATCTTCAAAACTTTGAAGAAGAATCCTAGAACTACATATAAATATATTTCTCCTTATATTATACTTATTTTAAAATATTTTCATGATTATCAAATATCAAGCTTTTGTTTTGTTCTATATGTTTAAATGCTTGTATCTTTCTCCACTTTTATTGGAAACACTTTTTCAATCCCGCAGTGGTTAATTTTATGTAAGACTAAATATATTTTATTCACACTATATAAAAAAATATATACTCCCTTCTATAACAACAGAACAATATTTGGTCGGAGATCTCTCATTACCAGTCAAAAGATGTATCGTACAAGTAAGAATATTATTTTCACTGTTTAAAGAAAACCACGCTAAGATATGTATTTCAACTAATCGAAAATATCAATTATGTAATAAAATAATCGACTCAGAACTTGAAAACCATTTCTGAGATTCCACCCTTCAATGCAACATATATAAGCAGAATCGTCCAATACGTTATTAGAGCTCTAAGAAGCGGCTAGTGGATTGAATTGGCTAAACCGCTGGGAGGGTTCACCCCTGATTAGCCAACCCTCCCAAAATGTTTTTTAATCGCAGTAAGAACAGTGGAAGTTTGTATTGTGTATAAAAGAAGCAATCGTGCTTAAATCCTTTAATTATATATATAGATGGCGCGTTATTGCTTTGTGTTAATTTATGCCTAACTGGCCTTGTCCTTTTTGTTTTTTTGGAAAAGCATTGCTCGTTGAAAATATTTATATTTAATTTTATTGTCCTATAGGTTATGTCCATAGTCTTCTTGAAATCCATTTCTGAAATTTCCACCCTTCAAAGCAGAATTGTCCAATATATTATTAGAATTCTATGAAGCGGTCTGGCAGATTAAATTGGCGAAACCGCTGGGAGGGTTGACCACTGATGAGCCAAGTCCTCTCAATATATCTTTTCATCGCAGGGAGGACAGTGGAAGTATGTATTGTATATAATATAAATATCCGTGCTTAAATTCTTTCATTTTATAATACCTTATTTAATTTTTTTGCGGAAGAACATTGCTCGATGCAAGTGTTTAAACATTTCTAATTTTTTTAATTCAACTCTCTCTCAGTATCGATTATATTTATTTTAATTCATTTGAAAAATATTTATCTATCTCTTATAATTCATTTTACTCTGTAATGCCGTCAGTACAGGATGAAGCACTCTTGGTGAAATTTTTTATTGCAATTCTAAGGCGAATGATAAAAATTTTGAGAAGGCTGGATCTCTGGATGCAAAACCTCGGAGAGGAAGACCTTCGACAAGTAAGTCAGTGGCTGTTACGGTTTCGCAGAATGTTGAAGCTGTTGAAACATTATCCACGTATGGAGAAGTAAGTGCTCGACAAACGGGGATTTCGTATAGAACAGTTTGGAGAGCATTAAGAATTTTTCTTTAGATTATACCCGTACAAAAATTAAAGAATTCACGAGCTAAAAGTCGGCGATTTTGAGAAGCGCCAAGAATTCGCTGCATGGGTTTTCCGGAAAATTGATATAATTAAAACTAGCTGTCAAATGTTCTGTGGACAGATGATGCTCACTTTAATCTAAAGGGAGAATTTAACACTCAAAACAGCCGCTTTAGGGCAACAGTAAACCCTAGGAATTTTACAGAAATGCCACTTCATCAGACCAGAGTTAGTTTGGTGTGAGTTCACTTCTTCTTTTATCATTGGGCCATTTTTATTTGAAGAAATCAATGGAATCACTTTTAAAAGCGTTTCTGTAACTGGTGAACGTTATGTTCAACTTTTAAGAAAAAAGGTTATTCCCATATTGCAAGACAGACAAGCACTAAGCGAAATAACATTCATGCAAGATGGAGGACCTTCTCATATCTCCCGCAGTGCCAAACAATTGCTGAATAATACGTTCGGTGATGATCGTGTGATAAGTCGCCACTTCATACACCAGTGGCCTCCAAGATCACCAGACTTGACGCCTTGCGCTTTCTAGCTATGGGGGTACATTAAGTTGCGTGTTTATCGATGCCGGCCATAGGCCATTTTGAAATGCTTCTATCAGACGGCACGTTTCATCAATTTCAACAGATATGTTAATTAATGCTGTTCATTCTGTCATCTATCGTCTGCAGGCGGTGTTTGAGAATGAAAGGCGCCACATTGAGCAAAGATTGTGACCTAATACAAAAGAGAAGGCAGTTACCTCATGTGTTATATAAGCTGCCATGTATTATATTATCTACCAATATTTTGCAGTTTATGGGGATAATAAATGCTGTCCTCACTAAAGTTTTATCAATATTATAACTTATCGAATAACACTGGTACACACAATCGTACCCCCTTATGGTTAGTTTATAGCTTTTCGCTCATTAGAAGAAATAGCATAAGGAATATTCTCTGTACACCTCTAACTTTAGAAATTTTGCGAAAAATAATAAAAAATGTTTTCACTACCACGTTATTCAACGCAAAATGTCGATATATAAATGATTTTTATTTGAGGGGATAAATTTCAAAAATTTGTACAGTATAATAGCAATGATAACATTTGACAAGCCCATAGGATATTTGGAATAAAGTACGACAAATAGATTTTGTCACCCCCTCTTTATTTCACTTGTTGGATCGTGACAAATTTCCAGTTAAATAGTCAAGTATCGCCAATATGTCAAGAAATTATACATTCCTTATAGCAAGAAATCTTATTAGTAGTGCCATCATAATTATTGGTACTATATTAACATTTTCAAAAATCGTGTATTGATTTCAGAAGTGTTTTTTAAACATTTAATCTTTTTCACAAAACCCAATCTAAAATATTATTTTTTTTGCTACATGTTCAATTTGCATTTACCTATTTAAAACATCTCGGATTGCATTTAAAAATCGTCATCCAATTATTTTACTCATGGGGAAATGGTGTTTTATTAATGTATCATTTGATAATATTAGGGTTCTTTCCTGTATTCAAAAAGGAAAAATACTTGTCGATCAGTAATATTTTTCAATTTATCAAACAATTTGGCCGCTGAATCTATGATTCTGGTAGATCGCCATCTAGCGAATAAAATTATAACTAAAATCGATTTCGAAATTTTAATTATTTGCCATAAAAAAAACGCCATTGCATCCTGAACACAATGGTGTTTACCGCATTTCTCTAGCGCAAATATTCGCGGAGTTATTAATTTTTAAAGTCGTGCAAGACTTTTGGGGATCACCCTGTATAATAAATATTTTATTATTTTACAATAACAAATTTAGAAAACATTTACAAATTCAGAATTTAAAATGTGGTTGCGTAATGCTAATTATCATTCGAAAAGATTATTTTTATTTTTCAATTTATTCAAATAAAATCAAGTGTACTACAGATGAATGTCTATTGACTTGCTTATTTTCTAATGACCTGGTTTCCTTGGGTATCGATTCAGACTAACAAGGTATGTAATTACCAAATTAATTAATAAAACATCTCATTCTGTTCTCAATATATATTATACTTTTCTCGGAGAATAAAAGAGATAACCTTTCAGATAAAAATTTCAATTTACTTTAAAATTTTAAATTGAAAAGAACTGCTTTTATTTGAACTATTGGAAGATAAGCATATGACTATGGTGTTTATAGAAATAGATGTTGAGCTGCTTTATCCGAATTCTTATTTTGGAGATAACCTCTAACCATTGTCCTCCAAATGGACGTATCTTGGTTACCCGCTAACAACTTTAAAAATTCAACTAACCTCACTAAGCAATGTTCCAATAACATTAACCCACTAAATTATTTTTTTTTTATCGCGAGAAGTTTTAACTTATTTGTATGTTATTTAGTGTGTTTATTTCGAAAATGATCTCTATTTTTCCAACATCACGTCATGATTTTCCAATATTTGATATATATATAAATAAAATAGAAATATGGTGGTCTATTGGTCTATGTTTTGTTCCTTATACCCTTCTGAAATATGCGACCAATCTGAATGAAATTACCACAGGAGCCCAGAAAATGTGATTTAGTCAATAAAACGGACCGATTAGTGTATTTTAGGTCAGAAAATGATGAGGATAGCACAGAAATGTTATTTTCATATATTTTTTATATAATAAACCTTTTTTATTGTTCTATGTAGCCAGCAAAGCCGTAAAACCCTGTTATTTTATTTGACAAACCAGACGCGATATCCCAGCTTGGGATACTTGCGCCTAAATTCATTTAAGCAACTTATAAACTATTCATTTTATATAAATTTCAATAACAGGACTAAAAACAAAATTAAAACTGAAATGTTAGTTTTCTCAAACAGAAAAGAAATTCAAAAATATTTATAAAAATTATTGAATTTTGCATAAGTGTCATTGTTATATACAAATTCGCATATTTCTTCGATGGGATAAAAATGATTACTTCTGTAGCTGTGAAAGATTGGACATTCTATCAATAAATATATTGAGTTTTGGTTTTCTTTTCCACAGAAGCAGCTAGGATCATCCTTAGCCTCGATTTTTGCCAGTAGGTCTCCGAATTTACCATGATTTATAATGAACTGTGCGTTGTAAAAATTAGGACGAAAATTATATAGAATTCCACATGGGATACATTCCGAAAAAGTTTCATTAATTATAGTAATTGTTTTAACCATTCTTGATTCTATGAAGTTATGAATTATAGTTGGGGCATGCGGTCTGAATACATTAATTTCTTTTTTTGATAGATTGGTCAATTCATATTTTATTATCAACGATTCTATGTGATCTGTGAGAATAGGTATTTTTGCCAAACTATGTTTGCAATTTTATGAGGTCGTTTTATAAGCTCTCACTAACCAAAGAAGAATCTGATATTGCTGAGAGTTTAATCTTTGCTTACTTCTTTTATTAATAAATTTATAGCATATTTCAGATCCTTAGGTTAGTTTTGGCCTGAAAAGAGTTTCATATAAAATTAATCTTTTTTTGGCATCCAAAATCCCCACATTTTCACACAAAGTGAAAATAACAGATTTTGCATACGGTCGGTTTTATATAAAATATCATTAATGTGGGGTGTAAGGTTAATTTTTGCCTTGATTCTGTGATTAAAAAATTTAATACCTAAAATTTATACCTGTTATAGATAAAATCATATTTTTTCAGAACGATATATACGAGGTGTGTTCAAAAGGTATCACGACTTTTGTGTTTTTTCAAAATTTATTTATTTATTCATGAATACCTATTTTGTCCCCTTCAAAGTAATCCCCATGAGATATTATACACTTGTGCCAACGGTTTTGCCAATCTTCGAAGCACTTCAAAAAATCATTTTTTAAAATCTTTTTCATCTCCTCCTTCGATGCCGTCTTTATCTCGTCAAGCGTAGCGTAACGTCGTCCTTTCATGGGCCTCTTCAGTTTAGGGAACAAGAAAAAGTCACAGGGGGCCAGATCTGGGGAATACGGTGGCTGCGGCATCATTAGTGTGTTGTTTTTGGCCAAAAGGTCGCGCACAAGCAACGATGTGTGAGCAGGGGCGTTATCGTGGTGCAAAAGCCAATTTTTGTTCTTCCACAAATCCGGGCGTTTCTGGCGGATTGCTTCGCGCAAATTGCGCATAACTTGCGGGTAATATTCCTTATTGACCGTTCTAGGCACCACGCCCCTGCAATCGAAGAAAACTGTCAGCAAAACTCTCACATTCGACCGAACTTGGCGCGCTTTTTTCGGTCTTGGTTCGTGCGGCAGCTTCCATTGAGATGATTGAGCTTTGGTTTCCACGTCATAACCATAAACCCACGCTTCGTCACCAGTTATGACCCTCTGGAGCAAATTTGGGTCGTCACGGACAGAGTCCAACATCTCATTAGCAATGTTCATGCGATGCTGTTTTTGGTCGCAATTGAGCAATTTTGGTACGAATTTCGCGGCGACCCGTCTCATGCCCAAATCATTGATAAAAATCGAATGGCACGAGCCAATCGATATGTTTAGATCCTCAGCAACTTCTCTAACGGTGATTCGACGATTGGCCAATATCATTTTCTCCACTTCATTAATTTTTTCGTCTGTTGTTGAAGTGCTCGGGCGTCCGGCACGCTCTTCGTCGTTCACATCTTCTCGGCCTTCTGAGAACATTTTGTACCACTGATAAACGTTGCTTCGGTCCAAGGTAGCTTCTCCGTATGCCACAGTCAACATTCGGAATGCATCCGCGCATTTAATTTCGTTTTTCACACAAAATTTGATACAGGTTCTTTGATCCATTTTTTTAATAGGTAAAAATCGAAGACGATCCAAAACACCTGCAAGCAAAGCAGCTGTCAACAATTAAGTGGACATTCAAAATGGCCGAGCTTGTCGGCATAAGTGAGAGACATGAGTACCAACATAAAGCCACAAAAAGATCGAAATTCGAATATACGTAACCCGCGAAAATTCAAAAGTCGCGATACCTTTTGAACACACCTCGTATATGTCGGTTGAACATTCACTCGGTTAAATACCGTGCATGGGGAGCGAAGTCAGCTATTTTATATATATTTGAAGTTTTAAAAAAATAAATCATTCCATTTACATTCATACATAAACCCCGGGTATTTCCCGGGGTACGCGGCTAGTAAATGGTGTAAGAAATACATTTTTATTTGAAACATTCTTTAAACTAGTCTTCGGATAAACCTGGAGACGTTATACACCATGTATCTGAAATAATCGCCATCTTTTTGAATAGCCATGACAACCTGCTTATTACACCTAATTTTATGATGTACTAGAGCGCCATCTGTTATCAAATTATAAAACTATTTTAGTGGCGTATTATTCTTTTTAAAATAAAACAATTTCTACTGTCCTTACTGCGATGATAATTTTTTCATCGCAGTAAGGACAGTAGAAATTGTTTTATTTTAAAAAGAATAATACGCCACTAAAATAGTTTTATAACCTAATTTTATGTTCAGAGGGGTACAAGATTTTATCTTTTCGGTCATTATTTTTTATCCAATGTTGAGTCTTATCACGACTGCCCCACTCATAAATGAAAGAGGAGAACTTAGTATATCCGCCATGTTAAACAAGAAGCATGGAGTTCACCTTCAAATCACAGCAAATGGTCCAACCGTGGTGAGCTTATTTTATTTTTCTGAGGACGAGAACTAAGTGTTCATAGCGTTCTTTAAATACACCGAATGTCCAACTGGTACAGATGAATACTGGTTCCGTGTGATGAAGAATAAAATCATTAAAGCTTCTTTTCGATGTATCTATAAACAGTCTCCATTCATCTGTATCATCAATTGATTTGCTCATTAACCTTGGAACATCAAATCAATAGACTATATTTTCCTCTTCTTCAAAGTACTCAATAAATTCATTTTATTGATTCTTGTACCAACACAAAGAGGCTCCTTTGGTCATTACGGTTTTTTTTTTCTTTCATTCTGGACCTCAACAATTAAGCTGACTCTTTCTAAACGCCCAAATCTCTAGTCAGGTCATTAAGTTCAACCTGAGAGAAAGTCTAAGGTGAATCATCAACAGAGGGCTTATATTCTCTATCGGTGTCTGAATTGATTAATGTACGCGTTTAAAGAGACTCTCTCTAAAGAGATAAATGATAATTCAGTTGAAGGCACTGGCACATCAGGTCCATGAGGAACAAACTAGGAACGATATCAGGCTAGATATTAGCTTCTGATTTGTGCGGTTATACTCACGGACATGGCAGAAACAAAGGTAAAACTTATCTGAAAGATTTTTCGGCTCTTTCTATATTATATCAATTCCAAATAACAAAGCAGCCTTCCTTCCTTTGAACCAAAAGCGTATATAATTGGAAGACTGTAAACAGGCTTTATGAGGAACCCACGATTTTTCCAGGTTTCCAGGTTTCATGCCAAAATATGCAAAATAACGTTGTCTTACATAGTTTGTAATACTTCTCATGTGCAATATTCAATAATACAATAAACTCCGCATATGTGAAAAGTCATCTGGTAATTTCTTAAGGTCTCAATCACTAATCTATGTTTAGCTAAACACATTAATCATCGCGAGTACACATAGGGTAAAGCAATAGTTAATCCTCGCGAGTTATTTTATACCAAATTATATAATTAACAATTAAAAATTAATTAGAAAATTCGTGAATTTTTATTCACGTATTCAATTAATTTTAAAATGAATTGAACCTATTTAAAAAAAAATAAATTATTTTATGATACATTTATTTAATAGTAAAAAAAAAATATATATATATATATATTTAAGTGTGTGTCCATTCATTTCAATTTTACTATTCCTCATTGTGTTTATGTAATGTACTCAATTTACAGGCGGACGTTGTGCACAGAATCGACACTCCATAGACTATGGTCTGCACCATTCAGTTGTCTCTGTGTGTATATTTTCACCAGCATTATCTCTAATACTTTGTCGTATATATCTTAAATAAAAATTCTGTATAAAAGAGAGCGAAGTCTTAATAAAGGCCTTTTTGAATATTTATTATTACGTTTAAAAAACAATGGAAACGTGAATAATTAGTAACCATACGTATACGAGAGAAATTGACACAGGTATGACGTAACAGGAACGTCTAGCCTGAATTCCACAAGGAATCAATTAATAGCATTTTAATATCGTAAATGAAAGAGTTGCTTTTTTCCGTTGATAAATGTGTGAGGCTTATGATGCAAAGACTAACTCACTCCCACACACAGCTCTGTTTTATACAATGTTCCGTGCTATATTCGTATTATCTTTGTTAAGAAACACTATTACATCCCCCCATCCACACGTGTAGGAGTGAACACGTGAGGAACTAGAAGTATCTCACACACAGCCTGATTAGCTCCTGTTTAAAGGCGCAGCCAGAAAAAAAGCTTCCATCAGCACTTTATGAGGATATTAGCGAGATTTAATGGGCGTTTTTACGAGGACCTGTCCATACCATTATCCACGATCACATTATCACGGCTGTTGCTGGCCCAATGGATGCTTGTGGAAACAAATCCAAACTATCTCCTTTTATCATAAGTTGATTTATTACATTGGATGTTTTTAACCGTAAGTCATCCGAACTATCGCCTTTGTCATAGCTTCGTTTATTACATTGGATATCTTTAACTGAATGTCTTCCAAACTATCGCCTTTGTCATAGCTTGGATTATTACATTGGATATCTTTAACCGAATGTCACTCAAACTATCGTCTTTGTCATAGCTTCGTTTATTACATTGGACATCTATAACTGAACGTCTTCCAAACTATCGCCTTTGTCATAGCTTGGATTATTACATTGGATATCTTTAACCGAATGTCACGCAAACTATCGTCTTTGTCATAGCTTCGTTTATTACATTGGACACATTTGAACAAATGTCATCCGAACTATCGCCTTTGTCATAGCTTGGATTATTACATTGGATATCTTTAACCGAACGTCATTCGAACTATCGTCTTTGTCATAGCTTGGATTATTACATTGGATATCTTTAACCGAACGTCATTCAAACTATCGTCTTTGTCATAGCTTGGATTATTACATTGGTCACATTTGATCAAATGTCATCCGAACTATCGCCTTTGTCATAGCTTGGATTATTACATTGGATATCTTTAACCGAACGTCATTCGAACTATCGCCTTTGTCATAGCTTGGATTATTACATTGGATATCTTTAACCGAACGTCATTCAAACTATCGTCTTTGTTATAGCTTGGATTATTACATTGGTCACATTTGAACAAATGTCATTCGAACTATCGTCGTTGTCATAGCTTGGATTATTACATTGGATATCTTTAACTGAACAACATTCAAACTATCGTCTTTGTCATAGCTTGGATTATTATATTGGTCACATTTGAACAAGTGAATTCCGAACTGACGCCTTTGCAATAGCTTCGTTTATTACATTGGATATCTTTAACCGAACGTCATTCGAACTATCTTCTTTGTCATAGCTTGGATTATTACATTGGATATCTTTAACCGAATGTCACCCAAACTATCGTCTTTGTCATAGCTTCGTTTATTTCATTGGACTCCTAAGAACAAATGTCATCCGAACTAACGCCTTTGTCATAGCTTGGATTATTACATTGGATTCTCTCTTTGAACAAATGTCATTTAAACTCTCTCTTTTGTCATAGCTTGGTCATTTACATTGGACATCTTTAACCGAATCTCATTCCAAACTATCGCCTTTGTCATAGCTTGGATTATTAAATTAGACATCTTTATCCAAATGTCATCCAAAAACTATCACTTTTGTCATAGGTTGGTTCATTACATCGGACGTCTGTTACTGAAAGATATCCAAGTTGATTGTTGTTTCTTACGTTGTTTTGTAAATTTGAACCTCTGGTTTTATTAGTTTATGTATATATGTAGACCAATAAATTCAGAGACGGCAGATTTTTTTTTTCTTTCTACAACTTCAATATTAGAAGATATTTCTCAGTATTTCACATATTTTATTATATATTATATTTTAAAATATATTCTCAGAACTTACATGTTACTTAGTCTTAGGCTAGGTCGGATATTGCCACAGCTAGGAGTTGCAACACGGTATTGCTATAATTGCCTTTTTCCAGATTTTTATAAAGTGTTGAATTATATTTTTAAACATGGTAAATTATATTGAGAGGCTATGAATTTTATTGATGTAGTGTAAATTTTAATTTTTGTAAATAATTGTGTATTGTCTATATTGACATCTTCATCTTATAGGGTAATTTTGGCTTTAACACGGTGGTGAAATCCTAAATTAGGTATCATAAATTTAGATCACATCACCCATGGCCCCATAGTCTTCTCGGCAATCATCAGTTTGCCTTCCCTAACTTACCCAGCATCACCACCAACATTTAACGCCGAAAATTAGGAAAACTTCAGGATGAAACAGCAATTTATTCAATGCAAGAACAAATTAAAGTTGATTAAATACCATAGAGGCAATTAGGCAAGTTAACAGAGTATCAAAATATCAAAATTACTAATAAGTTAATAATAAATATTTCGCTACAATACAATATACATGTACATATATAATAGAAAATTAAATATAATAAGTATTCACATTTCTCAGAACGAAGAGAAAGTTTAATTTATTTTCACAAAAGAATCCTCTTAAATATTTTCCTAAATTTAACGAAGAACATTAAATTAGAAAATATTTTCTTTGGAAACAACGCCGCGTGCCTAACTTTACAAATAATTAAAGAATTCTATGAGGTAAGTCTCGCCATTAGCAAGTCCGTAGCTTCACAAGAACTGACAAAGAAGAAAAGATTAAATAGCTCTCTCTATATCGCAATTTTCCTTTTAAAATCACAAAACTAATTGCTAAATTTCCAGGATTAATTATTTTAATTACTTCTCTTTAATTACGCCAATTCCTCTTCTAGCGCGCATCCGCTCAGTAAAAATTCTGAAATGGACGAAAAACGAACTTAATGAAGCGATCATTGCACGAGCCGTTTTAATTTGACTCTGAAAGGAAATGGAATTCGAGATATTTCCTTTCGTCCAATAATTGGCCACTTGGTGGCGTGCAGCGTTTGAAATGTAAGTGAGCACTTCAGATACTAGTAGTTTCATCTCAGCAGGCTTCTGTTTGACTCTTTTTTTATATAAAATCTATATTTCAATTTAAATAATAATATAACTCTTTATAATATTCATTATATATGTCTATATAGGTTCTATAAGTTGAAACCACCCAGAAGGAATTGGTGGAATATTATGATATTTTGGCAAAAAAAGGTACAGGCTATTTCTAACATAAAATGATAAAAAATGTTTCCTTCCTGTATATATTGTTGCACCAGGTTGCGGCTTGGCAGACTCTTCAGCCTGGATTCTCTCCTGTGCTGGGTCTTGCATCTTACCAGAGCGTGTTTCAACCATCCTGCAAATTTATAAAAGGGAATAACGAGATAAGTCTTCTTTAAGTAGCCACCAGAATCCTTTATTTATTTTCTCACATCAAAGAGAGCAGTGAAGTCACGTGTACCTAAATACAAATGATGACAATCTAAATAATCTGTGTTTTAAATAAATATCATAGAATATAAAAATAAATAAATATATAATTTAAATTTCAAATATATTAAAAATAATATAAGAAATACGCCATTAATCATGATGTAACACTTCCCCCTCTCCAGAGGTCGTCACGTCCTCGTGAGTTACCTCATCAATTCTCTCAAAATAGGGTTTGAGTCTTGAGACATGGACAATCAATGGGTCTTGGCCAGGATTATCTTTTGGCTCAATTAAGTAATTTACGTTAGACAGCTTCTTTAATATTCTATATGGGCCAAAATATTTTCTCAGTAGTTTCTCACACTTTCCTATTTTCCTAATTGGTGTCCAAACTGCTACTAATTCTCCTGGTTCGTAGCTTCTTTCCATGTGTTTCTTGTCATAGTTCTTTTTCATTCTTTCTTGAGTCTTTATTGTGTTGTTAATAACTAATTTTCTTGTTCTGTTTATTTTGTCTAAGTGATGTTTTATGTATTCATCATAATCATCTTTGTCAATGTCCACCGAGATATTCCTGTCGTCCAAAAGAGACGTGGGTTCTCTTCCAAACATCAGGAAAAAGGGAGAATATCCTGTGGTTTCCTGAATTGTAGTATTGTAAGCGTGAGTGATGAATGGGAGTATTTCGTCCCAATTTTTCTGATCAGTGTTCACATACATACTGAGCATATTGATCAATGTTCTATTTAACCGCTCTGTCAATCCATTAGTCTGGGGATGATAGCTCGTTGTGAAGCAATGTTTAATCTTGCACGTTTTCATCACCTCTTTCATTAAATTACTGGTAAATTGAGAGCCTCTGTCACTAATAAGATATTGTGGGGCTCCGTGCCGAAGAAAAATATCCTCTACTAGAAATTTAGAAACTTCTTTCACTGTTGCTTCCGAGACTGCTCTTGTTTCTGCATATCTAGTGTAGTAGTCCGTCAGCACGATTATCCATTTTTTCCTGTTTTTCGTAGATGGTAGTGGACCAACAAAGTCAATTCCAATTCTTTCGAAAGGAAAGTTGGCTGGGGGGATGGGCTGTAGTAGTCCAGAAGGTAATTGGTTTGAGCCTTTCCTACTTTGGCAAAGGTGACACGTCTTAACGAATTCTGAGACATCCTTTAGCATGGATGGCCAAAAGTATTTACTATTTATTCGGTACATGGTTCTGGCGATGCCCAGATGGCCATTCGACATATGATTGTGATATTCTTTCATAATTTCTCTCTTTTTATTCTCTGGAACCACAAGCAACCACGCCCTGCCTTCAGGGTTCGGGTTTTTCTTAAAGAGGCATCCATCTTCTTCTTTAAAGTTTTGCGCAATTGATCGTCTGCTTCCATTAAGGTTTTTCTTAACACTTTCGATAAATTTATCCTCTTCGTCTGTTATTTGATTTAAAAATAGCCTTTCAAAATCCTCATCCCAATCAGTTTCTGGTAAGGGCCCCCTAGATAAGCCATCGGCGTCCAGATGCTTCTTTCCCGATTTATGTATTATATCGAAGTCATATTCTTGAATTTTCAATGCCCATCTTGCCAATCGACCTGTTGGATCCTTCAAGTTTTTGAGCCAGCATAAGGCGTGATGGTCTGTTACTATTTTAAAGTGTCTTCCATAAAGGTAGGGTCGTAATTTTGACATTGACCAGACAACGGCCAGACATTCTTTTTCAGTGGTTGAATAATTTTGCTCCGCTTTACTTAGGGTACGACTCAAATATGAGATCACCTTCTCTTCACCACTGATGTCTTGGACAAGTGTTGCACCTATGCCGATGTTGGACGCATCAGTATGAACATAGGTAGGTGCATTTGGATTGAAGTGACCTAAAATTGGTGGACTTAATAGTGCTGTCTTTAGGGTTTTAAACGCTTCCTCTTGTCTTTCTGTCCAGGTAAATGATACACTTTTTTTTATAAGGTTGGTCAAAGGGTCAGCAATTTTTGAAAAGTTTTTGATAAATTTTCTATAATATGAACACATTCCCAAAAAGGATTGTACTTCTTTGACCTTTTTGGGCCGAGGAAAATTTCTGACAGCTTTGATGTTATGTTCCGCGGGTTTTATACCATGTTTGCTCGTTATATAGCCGAGAATCTCCAATTCTTCAAAAGCAAATCGGCATTTTTTGTCGTTTAACCTTAAATTAGATTCACGAAAACATCTAAAAACAGCTTCAAGTCTTTTGAGGTGCGTTGGAAAATCTGGGCTATATATGATAACATCATCCAGATAACACAAACAAATTTGCCATCTCAGATTTCCAAGCATATTCTCCATATTTCTCTCAAAGGTAGCAGGCGCGTTACAAAGTCCAAAAGGCATCACGTTGAATTCATATAATCCATGCGCTGTAGTGAAAGCTGTTTTCTCTTTGTCTCTTTCTTCGACTTCAACTTGCCAATATCCAGATCTGAGGTCTATTGCTGAGAAGTGTGTAGATCCTTGGAGAGTATCCATAACTTCGTCTATTCTAGGGATCGGATAGACATCTTTTACTGTCACATTATTCAGTTTTCTGTAGTCCACACAAAATCTGTATTTACCATCTCGCTTCTTGACCAATATTACTGGAAAAGACCAGGGGCTAGAAGATGGCCTAATTATGCCTTCTGTAAGCATCTCGTCAATTTGCTCTTTTATAATATCTCGTTCTTTAGCACTTACCCGGTAAGGCTTGTGTTTAATTGGCTTCGCGTCTTCTGTGTCTATCCGATGTTTTGCCAAATTGGTTCTCCCTAATCTCGATGAAAAAAGATCTCCATACCTTTCTAAAACTTGTTTTAACTCCTTCTGTTCCTTTGGTGAAAGATTTTCGTTTATTTGGAATCTAGGTTCTTCGTTCTTTTCTACCTCTCTTTCTCGACTCACATTTATTTTCGCTGGACTACTTCCAAAAGCCAATGTTTGGTTTTTCATTATTTTTAACGGTCGAGGATACGGATTAGTTATCCAGATGTGTGTTTCCCTATTTATAACATTGATCAAGCTTCTTGCTAGACGAAGTCCATTTGTTTGAAACATTTTGCTGCTCTCCTCGATAATATATTCTCCATCCTCTGTTTCTACCAATGCCTTGATCAATTTCATGGAACATTCCGGTACAATGGAATCCTTGGCACTCTTTATTTTCAACATTTCAAATTTGATTTCGTCATGATTATTCGTCAAATCATATTTTATAGTTTCTTTCTTACAATCTATTTTTGCGTTCATTTTCTTAAGGAAATCTCTCCCAAGAATTAATGTCCGTAAATGCGTTTTCAATATCACAAAGTTGTGTGATAATGTTTCGTCATCAATTTTTATATTTGAAAATATACTTCCTACCATGTCCAATTTTTTTCCATCGGGTCCTGCACAAATTTTTGCGAGTTTACTTATACCATGGCCTGTATCGAGGGCCGTTCTGAGGTCGACCACTGAGAGGTCAGCACCTGTATCAACCAAAGCTTCAAAAGTCCCTATCTTGTCCACATTAATTTTTAACTTGTATTTAGGGTCCAACTTCTTGATTCCGTTTATGGTCGACTTGCTTTGATTGACAGATTCAGGCGCGACGCTTAGTTTAAATCTTCCAACACGGAATATCTATTCCGGGTAGGAATATTTGTCTGTGTGCTATGACATACATCAGCATAAAGCCGAGGTCCTGATTTCTCTGATATTTCATTCATTTGGCATTTTTCTTCGACCTTCTCTTGGGTATCTGCTGGATCCTCTTCTAGGATTCTTATAAACTTGACCCTACAATAACGGGCCACGTGCCCTGGCTTGTTACATTTAAAGCAGATTGGTCTTCCATCTTCCGTCCTATTTTTGCTCACTTCTTGGCTTTTATTGTAAGTGTTTCTCTGAAGGTTTGGTTTCGGCACAAAGTTAGGATTATAAGGACGTCTAGGGGTAGAGGGCTGGGGAAAGTTGTTTCGATACTCTCTGGGGGTAGGAGGGGAGTCGTTCTTGTAATTATTGGAAACAGGGGCTTGGGGCCTGGAAGTGGTCTGGTAGTTTTGTGCGGCAGTCGGCGGCACGTACCTCGATTGTTGTTGGGGTCTAGAATAGCGTGGACCGTTATATAGGTTTCTGGATTTCTCCACACGTTCCCGATACTTCTTTTCAAAAGAATCCATTTTCTTGCACACGACAAGAAGGTCATCGGTCGTTTTAGGAGGGTTCAGGTAGAGCGCGAATGAGTACTCTTTTTTCAGTCCTCCAATAACATGTTCAATTTTTGTTTCTTCTTCCATTGCGGGGTCAACCTTGTTGCACAACACTAGAATGTCTTCCGCGAACCTGATTGCTGGTTCATTCCAGTGTTGCATTCTGTTGAGCTTCATTCTAAGTTCTTCTTTATTCGCGTCCAAAGAAAAATCCTGAATGAGGCGGATTTTAATATTTTCCCAGCTCGTGAAACTAGCCTTGTGTAAATTCAACCAAGTTTTAGCGCTTCCCGTCATGTTCATGGCGGCATAACGAGAGATAATGTAGTCTGCCCAATGGTACAAGAAGCCAATTTCTTCAAGAGATTCAATCCATGGGCGAGGGTCTTCCGTTCCATCATACTTGGGGATGTCGATGTTGGGATTCAGGACACCTGGGTCGGAACTAGCATCTCTACCAATTGTTGCACCAGGTTGCGGCTTGGCAGACTCTTCAGCCTGGATTCTCTCCTGTGCTGGGTCTTGCATCTTACCAGAGCGTGTTTCAACCATCCTGCAAATTTATAAAAGGGAATAACGAGATAAGTCTTCTTTAAGTAGCCACCAGAATCCTTTATTTATTTTCTCACATCAAAGAGAGCAGTGAAGTCACGTGTACCTAAATACAAATGATGACAATCTAAATAATCTGTGTTTTAAATAAATATCATAGAATATAAAAATAAATAAATATATAATTTAAATTTCAAATATATTAAAAATAATATAAGAAATACGCCATTAATCATGATGTAACAATATATATATATATATGTAAATATACCAGAATTTAGCTCTTACAAAAAACCTTAAATTTAAACTATAATCATAATGACACGCGACACAAGAATTTGATTCGATCCAAGTTCCATTTTTTTCTTTCAAATACTTTTTACTATATTTTTACTATTTATTTATATATTTAGGACGAATGAGTAACACCTCGATTCCCGACAGTCATGAACCGGGATTGAATCCCGCGTTAACATTCTGTTTAATATGTGAATAACTTTCATATAGTATTCACTGTTTCAATTATCATAAACTAGGTTGCTCTTGTTGAGCGGTACCTAATAAAGTGATTTTGAACCGGTTATATATTTATATTTTAATTGAACTTATTTATTGATATTGGGAAGTGTAAATACTATTTTAAAATCTCAAAAATGTTTGTCACATTTAACTCAAGGCTTTTAATCCTTGGTGTAGACGTACGATTGAATAGTATTCCTGATCAATAAAGCTACCGATCCATTTTTATAGAAGATTAAAAAAAAAAGAAATTTTATTGATTTCTTTAAACAATTTTTCATTCGAGAATTCTTGTAGGGAACATACAAATTCTGATAAACGAATAGGCGATGAAGGAGCAGCTTGGTGAATTCACAAAAGGTTTATCTGAATACAATGGTTTCGAGCTATGACCCCCATTAGTACAGGGGTGTTTGCGATTTCCTTTAGATACCAGTAAGAAGTTATAAACTCAGTCGAATCTTCTAAGAGATGTTTTAACTGGTTTTAGTTTCTAGGAACAATCAAAGGAGGAATCCAGAATGAATTGAAATTGTCGTACAATAATAAATATTGCGATTTACTTTTTTTATATTTATAAATTGTCGTTATCTATTGTACCATCTTCTTACATATACATTTGTAAAATATTATAATGTGTATATGAATATTGTATTTATTATTAAGTTTTTTTAATGTGATAATCATGTTGAAGCACTGACAAGTCCGAAAGCTTGAATTTATTTTATAACATTTGTAAAATAGAATCGATATATTGTCAAATATTTACCCTTGATTTTATCTTTATATATTCTATTATATTATCAAAATATAGTAATATGATAACACAATGTCGCGTTTATCTATTTTATCACCTATTTATAAATGTTTGTGACATTTTTTTTTTTCAATGGGGGAATTTTTAATTTGTAATAATCATTTAAAAACTTTCGAAATTCATAATATAATATTTATATTTAAAATGACGTTGGATTGTTAATAATATAGGAAGCATAATAAAAAAGGTATATTTATTCCCTAGAGATTGCGTTTTATATAGGCTAAAGAATTTTAAAGCCTGGATATAGTTTTTCCATCACTACAAGTAGCGCTATAAGGAAGCTATGTGTAAAGTGATGTATTGAAAGAGGATGACAAGTATGGCAGATTAATGTGACACGCCCACATGAAATCTGATAAAACAACGCGTAGGCGGGAAAACTTGGCTGCGTCTCTATATATATATATATCTCCTCTGTAACACACCAGGATTACAGGTAACTTCCTCAGTATGGATAAGATACACTCATGGACAAAACTTAAGTAAGTTGTACCTTTTGGCATTATACATTTATCATTTATATTTTTATATTTTATTAAATATTTTAAAGAGAAGTACGCTCGAATTTACACGCATGCGAAATTCACCTTTATATAAGCAAATAAGAATTGTTTTATGCTTAAAATATGAAACTTTCTCAAGTTTTGTCCTTGAGGATATTTTAATATCGTAACATGCCTAAACCATATCATATTCGGAATTCACTCTTCGAGATTCAATACCTATATCATCTTCGGCAATGTGCATAAACCCAGTTTCTGTTGAGACATACTAAAAGTGTCTTAAATCTTCTGGTTCATTCCAAAAATACCGTGTGTTGAAACGACGTGATATGCCTATTGATTGCTAATTATATTATACTAAGTTTTTATATATATCCTCAAGATACGTACATACATTCATGTGTATAATATATAATTGTATATTATTTTATCATATAATATAGATGTTTTATTTATTTTTTCAATTTAAAGCGCTATGTCCCCCTAGGGACACTTGCGCTGTCATACATGTATGGCTTTGCATTTATGTTCTTGTTGTTTTTATCAATAAGTTCGGTATCTTGTTGTACTGCTTGAGAATAGGATTTATATTTAAGCAGTTCTTTAAATATATTTTCAAATTTTCTATCTATTGTTTTATCAATAATTTCAGTCAAATTCTCATAATATAGAGGTTTATTATAGAAATAACATTTTGATAAACCTTTAAAATATATATAATCATTAAATATAGTTAATCAACAGGTAAGCGCATAGAACGGAAAGAATTAATAATAGCCTTGGTCTTTAATTAACCTAGATGATTTATGTTCAACATTGATATACAAGTCTTCTTCTTTCTTATCTTCATTCATTCATATTAGGGTATCAAGTTGTGACCCTTGATG
The DNA here is from genome assembly GCA_030710605.1 of Cordylochernes scorpioides. NCBI lineage: Eukaryota > Metazoa > Arthropoda > Arachnida > Pseudoscorpiones > Chernetidae > Cordylochernes > Cordylochernes scorpioides. The sequence continues at coordinate 65,635,687 of CP092866.1, forward strand.
GTGTCTGTTTGACAACCATCATGACTGAGGTAGAATGCCTCTGCCCCTACTCAGCGGCAGGCCGACTTAACTGATATACAAGTGATTACAATCAGTAAATACAATTGATATACTTGTAAAAATTATGTTGTATTCTAGCCTGTTAAATTGTCTGCCACTTTATCATATTAAACATCATTTTTTTCAATTGGACTGATTTCATAACTCCTTAAAGTTTTGGTTGAGAATGCTAGGAATGGGTGAAACTAGACTGCCGCTGCTCTGCTTGTCACAGCTGTGGGAAATCTCAAACGCAACGAAAAAATATATAGGTTTCACGGGAAGTATAGTTAATATTTTAAACAACACCGGATTTCAATGGCTGAATTGCTGCACAGACTATAGAACATTACAAAGAGAAATTCCTTACATAATCAGGACTGCAATAGACCAGTCTCTGCAAAAGGATCACACAAGAATAATAAATTCAAGACTTTACCCCCACTATAAAAACATCTGCTCAACTCCGTTACCGGAACACTATCTGTCCAGCGATTTCCCGCTCCGGGTCAAACGGTGTATTGCCGGACTGAGAATCCTCTCGGTGCTCTTTGCTGATGATCGCCCCAGAATATTTAAAACAGATGGATGGACATGCGAGATTTGCGGGACAAGAATGGAGCCGGGGCTACATCACCATATACTCTCATGTATGGGGCTGAAAGACGGACGAGAAGTGCTCCTCAGTGAAATAGGCCTTGAGGGACTCTCTTTGGAGCTCCTGTTGAATGAGGTGTGAGAAACAGAGCTGGAGCTTTTGCGTTGTTCAAATTCTGGAAGACGGCTGAAGAGAAGAGGAGAGGCTATATACATAATCTAATTGATGTAAATAATTATATGCAAATAATCTATGTCAGGATTAGAATGACGAATCCTGTATGGGACTTTGATTCCAGTAAAAGGCTTGTTGCTGCTGTTGTATATAGTCACAGTGTAGAAAATACTATACTATACCTACTACATATAGGTTTCTCTCTGTATTCTTAGTTCTCTTCTCCTCAATTACTCTGTAAACTGGCGAATCCTATATAGGACGAGAGGTCCTCAATAAATGCTTTTTGTTGTTGTTGTTGTTGATTTCATAACTCCTAGTGTAGAATGTTATGAAATCAAATCTGTCCCTGTACTAAAAAGCGTCAGAGCCTGGAACCATGGTTAATTGTTGGATTTTCCATAACTGGTGTAGTGGCTTATTCGTTATCACCAACTCTACGCTTGATACTGGTGTTTTAATACAAAAATCATTGTTTCATTATATTAATGCATTTTAAAAAGAGAGAGGGGCCATTAGATATGCCCTTTTGTTTTAATATCAACACCTGACCTTTTTTATATCTTATTATTAAAGCGCAAAAAATGTTTGTTTGTTTGTTCCCTAACTCCTCTCTTAATATTTTCTTTTATACGACAATATTTCGTATACATATTACATTTAGTCCCGGAATTATTCAGGTAACTTCAAAATTATATTTAAACTTTTAAAAATAACGCAGTTAGCAAAAATACGCATTTAGCTCGACGTTAAGCTCGACGTTAGCGACACGCTCGGCCATTGATTGAAATAAAACGAAATAATTTGATATTTGAATAATTTAAATTTTAATATAAGCAATATTTTGATATTTGAATAATTTAAATAATAAATATAATATATAAATAAATAAATATATATAATATATATAATATAAATATATATAATATAATATAATAATATATATAATAATAATAATTTATATATATATAATAATATATATAATATATATATATAATAATATATATAATATATATATATAATTTACACTTTAAATACTTTTCATACTTGCCTTCTCTTTTCTAATTTTTATAGTCTTTTAAATGCGTACTTTTATTTTAAAAATTAAATGCGTACTTTTATTTACAAATATTGCAAATATTAATTTTATTTAGAAATTTTAGCACCGTTTTTATTTTGTTAAGGTTATTTTTCATATTTTTTATATTTTAAGATTATCTATGTTGTAAGATTTAGGTACTTACAGCTTGTAGGAAGGCATGAGGACGTTGAGGATTATATGATAATAATCTTTATTATCCATTTAGCAAGAAAAACAAAGTTATGGTAGCGAACAGTTATTGAAGTATAGAGAAGAAGGTAAACAAACAGTTGGGATGATGATAGGTCCAGTGTGGCGCTAGCTGTCGTAGCATTCAGTTATCCAACAAATCCCCGGCATGAATGTGGAGACATCACGAGGTTGTAGCGTAACTTCTCAAATGTCGGCCTTGGTAGCGGCTTGGTCAGGATGTCCGCCTTCATGTCGCCAGTTGGGCAGTAGATCATTTTTATCACTGTCTTCTTCTGAAGATCTTTCAGGTGATGGATCTTGGTTGCGATGTGCTTGGTCCTAGAAGACACTTTTTCGGATGAACATATCTTGAGACATGATTGATTGTCTTGGTGGAAGTAGATTGGAGCTTTCTGTTCCAGTTCGAGATCCTTTAGCAAGTCGAGAAGCCATAACAGTTCTTGTGAGGCTTCAGCTGCGGAGATAAGTTCCGCTTCGGTGGATGAGAGAGATACGTAACCTTGTTTCCCAGTCATCCATGAGATGGGGTTTGAACCCAGTAGGAACAAGCTTCCGCTTAGTGATTTTCTGTCGGTGTTGTCGCTTGCCCATGTGGCATCACTGTATGCTTCCAGTGTGGGAGGTTTTTGGTTAGATATGCGTAGCTCGAGTTCTTTAGTAGTTTTTAGATATCTTACGATTCTTTTTGCTGCATTCCAGTCACAATTTCTAGGATTCTGGTTTCTGCTGCTGAGTATGCAGACTGGAGCTGCGATATCTGGTCTGGATACTACGCTTAGGTACAATAGTGAGCCTATCAGTTGTTGGTATTGGACGTTGTTTGGTAGAAGTTTTTCATCAGATATACCGGGATATCCGCTTTCCATGGGAGTGAAAGTAGGTTTCGCTTCTTGGAGATTGTACCTTTCAACTAATTCTTGGATTTTATTCTTTTGGCTCAGTAGGAGTTCACCTTCTCTGTTCCTTGATATTTCTATACCAATGAATTGAGTGGGGTCTCCAAGGTTCTTTATTTCGAATTCTTTTTCGAGAGTTTTTACAGTGTTTTGGATGATTATCTCGGAATCGCTTGCGAGGAGCATGTCATCCACATATAGAATCAAGTAGATGGAATGGTTTTCTTCATTCTTGGTGAATAGGCATGGGTCTACAATGCTCTGTTTGAAGTTATTTTTAATTAGAGTGCTTGCAATTTTTGTGTTCCAAGATCTTCCAGCTTGTTTTAGACCGTAAATTGCCTTCTTTAGTTTGCAGACTTCGTTTGTTTGTTTTGTATCGAGTCCTTCTGGGAGTTCCATGTAGAGTTCTTTATCTAGGTCGCCGTGTAGGAACGCTGTCTTGAAATCGAGGTGGTTCACTTGCATCCCTTTGTAGACTGATGCAGCTAGGAAGGCTCTAATTGTAGAATGCTTCACAATGGGTGTCTGAATGTCTTGAGCTTCAGTTTTGTACAGCATGTAGTCATTTCTTATGGGAGGTATTCCCTTTGTTGGTCTCGTGGATCTTCTTTGTGTGACCACTTGTGTTCCTGTGCTTGTACCGGGTTGAAGGTAATCCTCGGTTTCTGAGTCCTCAAGGTTTTCGGATTGTGTTCCTGGTTCCTGACTTTCCTCTGCATTGCCAATATGATTGGAGGAAGTTAGATCTGTACTTAGTACTTGTGGTGAAGTTGTTTTTGTGGAAGCGTGGTGAAACCCATTTTCTTTTTCTATAAATTTTACGGATCTGCTGATTGTGATGTTGTCTGTATCGTGCAGGATTCTGTATCCTTTGCTTCGATCATCGTATCCAAGAAAGATCCCTTCGATAACTTTGCTATCCAACTTGTTTCTTTTTATCTTGGGAATATAGGCGAAGGCTTTACATCCGAATCTTTTTAGATGCTTCAGGCTGGGCTTCCTGTTGGTCCATAGTTCGAATGGAGTCTTGTCTGTAGCTTTCGAGGGTATTCGGTTGTGTAGGTAATTAGCTGTGGTAACCGCTTCCGCCCATAGAGACTGTGGGAGTCCTGAGTCAAACAGCATGCATCTTGTCATCTCCATTAGTGATCGATTTTTCCTTTCTGCTACTCCGTTCTGGGCTGGTGAGTAGGGGACTGTTAGCTGATGTTTGATTCCGCTTTGGTTCAGGAAATCTTCGACTTGTCGGTTTACGTACTCACGACCGTTGTCTGTCCGTATGGTTTGGATATTTTTTCCAAATTCCGTGTGTGCTGAGATGACGTAGTCTTTTATTTTTTCATAGACTTCGTCTTTTCCTTTCAGGAGGTAGATCTTCGTGTATCTGCTGTAGTCATCAGTGAAGGTGATGAAGTATCTCTTACCGCTGAGAGAGTTGGTTGGTAATGGACCGCAGATATCACTGTGGACAAGTTGAAGCGTTTCAGTTGCTCTGTACTCTGTCTTCTTTGGAAATGGGGTTTCGGTGAGTTTACCTTGAATGCACTGAACGCAGTCTGTGCTGTGCGAACAGTTATTTAGACTTAGTCCTCTTGCTAGGTTCTCATTTCGAATCTTCTTAATTGATTCTATATTTCTGTGTCCTAGTCTGTCGTGCCAGAGCATGAGGCAATTTTTGTTCTTGCAGTGGTTTTGTTTTGCTACATTTGCTTTGAATGTGCGAGTTTGGGGGTTGTCATCCAGGTGGAGTCGGTACATTCCATTGTCAAGTATACCGTTCGCGAGGGCTGTGTTGTCTCTTTCGATGGTACACCAATCTCTGTTGAACGTTACTTTACATCCGTTGGAGGTGGCCGCACTCACTGACAGAAGGTTGTCTGTTAGTTCCGGGATGTAGAGAACTTTTGTGAGAAGTAAGGTGTCAGTCTTTCCTTGGGGTGTGATGACTTTGATTTCTCCTTGTCCTATCCCTTTGACCTGCAGCTTATTGCCATTAGCAACCACAACATTTTGTGTTTGTTCTCTGTTAAGTTCAGTGGAGAAGCTTTCATCGTACGCCATATGAGATGTGGCTCCAGAGTCGATGAACCAGTTGTGTACACTTGCTTCTCGTTGAGTGCAATTGAGAGCTTTTGGGTTAGGTCCTTTTGTTGTTCTCTGGTTTGTGGGTTGTTCTTGGTTGACACTCGACTGATTTGTGTACTTTGGTACGTTTCCTCTTCTGAAGTTTTCATATTTGTACTCTTTGTTGCTGTTGTTTCGCTTTTGATAGTGCCAACATTCTTCTTTGGAGTGGTTTGGTTTGTGGCAGAAAGAACAGGATTTCTTCTCTTTTTCTCTTCTTTGGCTTGAAGCTCTGTGGAGGCTTTTTAAGGCTTTTGATTCGGTGCTTTCGTCTTTCGAGCTTTCTACTCTGCGTGTGTGTTCATCAAGGAGTTTGTTCTTGGTAAATTCAAGCGTTAGCTCGTCATCAGGCCTTGATTCCAACATCGTGATGAGATTGGAGTAGCTCTTTGGAAGCGAGCAAAGCAGTATAGCCGTGATGTGAGAGTCCTTTAGTGTTTCGCCAATGGTTCGCAGTTTGTCAATTATTTCCATCATGGTAGTGATGTGCTGCTGCATGTCTTTGTCTTCTTCGAGTTTTAAGCTGTATAGTTTCCTTAGCAAATAAATTTTTCCTGAGAGTGTTTTTCTTTCATAGATATTTTTAAGAGTGTCCCAGGTAGCTTTGGCTGTTAGTAGGTTTTTGACATGCACTATTTGTGAGTCGGCGATGCTTAGATTAATTATAGCTCTAGCTTTTGAGTCTTTCTTTTTCCATTCGATTTTAGGTTCATCTGGAATATTTTCGGTGACAACTTCCCAAAGATCTTCCTTTTGCAAGAGCATTTCAATTTTGAAAGACCATAGTGAGTAGTTATAGCCGTCGAGCTTATTTAGGGTTACATCGTGGCTCGGGAGTGACGCCATTTTTGCTAAGCCTTTTTTCTTTGTCTTAACTCGTTAGTTGAATTTCATGCAATATTCAGTCTCATAATCTAATTGTTGTAAGATTTAGGTACTTACAGCTTGTAGGAAGGCATGAGGACGTTGAGGATTATATGATAATAATCTTTATTATCCATTTAGCAAGAAAAACAAAGTTATGGTAGCGAACAGTTATTGAAGTATAGAGAAGAAGGTAAACAAACAGTTGGGATGATGATAGGTCCAGTGTGGCGCTAGCTGTCGTAGCATTCAGTTATCCAACAATCTATAATATCTAATTATGTAAAAATGTCTGTTTGTCTTAATATTCTATTTTATACGCCAATATTTAAATACGCCAGAAATTGGCTATTTTAATATTTCCTATATTAAATATGCCTATGCGTATTTTTTATTTTATTAAATATTAATTTAGTTAATATTCATAATTTTGATTAATTTATAATAATATAATTATAAATGCAATATATTAAAATATTAGAATGTTATCAAAAAGGTGCTTTTTAAATTAAATTAAAAGGACCTTAACAAAACTAAAACAGTACTCTAAAATAATGTTATTTCCAATTAAGGTTTTTCAATAACGAAAACATATTGATGTTAGAGTTTCAAAGAAAATGAAAATGTTGTTAAAGTAAAAAAAATTAAATTGTGCTGTCTTATATTATTGTTTTTTATTGTTGTCTCTTATAAATGTCTTAAAGTTGCATATAAAGAAAATAGAATGACCGTTTCTCTTTATTATATTAATTAATATATAGCTCAATTGTTTTTGACTTATAACTTTATATTCGATATATTCGTTTTTGTTTGTGTGATTTTCTTCGTAAATGTTATTATGTCTGTGAAGAAGGCAGGATTGTATGTGCTTTAATTTCTTTTATTAGAGCGACGTAAGGCGCGCTAAATTTGCTAGTTATATATATTTTAAAATGTTTTATTCACATTGTAATATATATGCATCATATATTTTAATAAATAAATATGAATATTATAATAAAATGCATTTGTATTGGAAGTATTTGTGACAAATAATACTTGAAGAAAGATAAAATTCTGCCATATAAAATAATACATCAGCTATATTTATGTAGAGATTATTTTTAAAGCATTGTTCAGCGTGTTAAGTGAAAGAGATGCTTTTTAACATATTTATCTGGAGTTAACTATGGAATTTCTTAATATAATTACATAAAATATATTTTGAAATAACAGTAGATATTCATCACAAAAATAATTTGAATACTGATGTATTAGTCCTCCATGTGGAAATATAATGTTATTGATGTAAGCCATGTGCTAGACATTCTACTTTCGAGGTGTCTGAAAGACTTTGACAATTATCCAATATCAATATATCTAATATAGCATTCAAAGGCTTCCATAGAATACGTGCTTAAACAAACATGACCGATTTCGTCACGGGGAACTACATGAGTACCGCGTTGTGCTTGCGTGCTGGGAAATAAAGATTTAGTTGTTTTTTATTAAAATAAGACAGATAGGCATCATCTTTACTTGTTCACGACTGCACCTTCAATTCTCTATCCTTTTCAACAACAAACAAAAATATTCATAACATATATATATATGAAAAAAACAATAGAAAAAAATAAAAGATAAGTGGGTCAGGTGTTGATATAAAAAAAAAAGAAGGCATCTGCTGACCACGAGCACATGTGCTTTTTAGATGGCAGAGCGCCATCTAGTGGAGCAAGAATAAACTAAACGTTTATTTAGCTTGCTCCGTGATATTTGCCAACCCAATTTCTTGATAAATCAAGCGTCTTTACGCAAATTTGGCCTTAAATACCCATTTCTTGATTTCTCAAGAAGCCATTGGGACCAAAAAATATTTTTGGTCGCAGTGATTACAGCCTACTCCACGCTGACGAGCGCCAACAGCGCGAAACGCGTTCGTGGATGGCTTTTCTTGATTTATCAAGATATTGGGTTGGCCAAATATCACGGAGCAAGTTAAATAAACGGTTAGTTTATTTTTGCTCTACTAGATGGCGCTCTACCATCTAAAAAGCACATGTGCTCGTGGTCAGGAGATGCCTTCTTTATTTTTAATATATATATATATAAGACGAACTTGAGTTCTGGCTGCTTCTTCTCTTATCACATCAAGGGTAGAAACTATTTTGCAATTTTCAATTATATTTTCTATATTTCAAATAATATGAAGTCACAGAGTAACAAATCTTCAGGATATGGGGAGTTATGATATTACTTTGTCTTTCTATTGTAAAAAAATGGTTTCAAAGAAATGGCCCAATGGGGTGGAGCATTATGGTGGAACAATACGAAGTGATAAATAGAATATATATTTTCTTTATCATCTTATTGAAAGGAAGTTCCAGAATAATTCTTTTAAAATTACTTATTAAGAGTCTCGCCTTTAAAATGATATATTAGTGCATTATAGTATCTTTTGATTCTTTAAAAGGTGATCGGCACCGTGTGCGCCTTAGATTTGTTATCCATTCACTCTTATTTGCAGGATAATCATGACTACGCCATTCTGTGTTCAATATTTTGTCTTCTGGCTCAAAAGACTAAACCTATATTTCGTCTTCTATGCAATTGGATCAACAAGACTGTCATTAGTTTAGAAAGACTCAGGTATAAATTCTCAAAAGTGTTTGCAATTCATATTTTCGTTGTAGCACAGGAACTTTGGCCCATTTCTTGAAACCCTTCTCTTTTACTTGAAGCATGCGATATAATGTTGTTCACAGAATCGTTTTAACAACCGGGCTCCACCGCAATCATTAAAACATTCGCTCCTCTCTCTAAAATGATCATTTAACATTTTTTTTCGAATATTTCCTTTAAGAATATAAATTCTGGTTTTACTGATCTAGGTATGCTATTTCTGACTCATCTTACACCTTAAAAAACAAAATGCCACTTAAAATGATGATTTTAGGAATAAAATCGTTTTGGAAAGATTTCTGTATCATTTGGTTGGCTTTACCTGTATTTCACCCATTAAAAAGCAAATTTGGAAACCTGATTTCTGTTTTTCAGTCTCCTGCAGAAATTTTGTCCCTCAAAATATTTTTCCTTTATGAATACTATGATTATTATTTGCATATTTGATAAATTTTAAAAGTATAATTTTAAATGTATAACTTTATAGGTTTTATTATTATATGTATTTTTGTGGTTATTTTATATATTTTTACATAGTCATTTTAGTATTTCATCACTGCCTTGTATCCTACCTTGAAGAATGATGAAGCAATGCACATATAGGATATTCTGCATTTAAGTCTGGATATTTGTTTCGACCTACGTTAAACATCAAAAAGAAATAAATTTAATAAATATAAAATTTAGATTTTATCTTAGAACAAATTCAATCTTTTCCATATTAGAAGAATAAGCTGTAACAAATTGTTTTTACATTCTTAAATCAGAGTTTTGAGAGGCGTAGAATTTCCGAATAAGTTAACCTTTTGAAAGTTTGTCGTTTTTCTTTCCTAGTTTGGATTTTAATTATATATTTAAATACGCGATGCTTTATTAAACGAGAGTTTTTCTGCTTCAAATTATTTTCCCCCAAGAATCTTGTTACATTTCTCGCGGCAATTCTCAACGAGTTCTACTCAGCGTGAAGAATGAAAATTTATATTTTGTGTCTCTCTTTTCATCTCTCTATAGATATATTTATTTATGGTTTATATTCAGAATAAAATAGATTTCCTTTAGAAATTATAAATGTTGAATACAAAGTAAAGACAAAAAAGAAATTGTACATTTTTATTTAGTTTTGAAAGAACGATTATTTTTCATAGAAAAACACTTGAGCGCATAGAAAGTATATAAACATTCTGAGTTTAGGTTGTATTTATATTTTCCTAATATCTGATATGTTTATTATTTTAAGGTTTTTACTATATGCAATAAAATCTACTGAAAAAATGTTTTTATCTTAGCATACTTATATTCCGATATTTCATAATTTAGAACTCAGAGAACAAATCAATTACACAGGTCTACAAAACTCAAAGAAGTTGTACCTTATAGCATATATATATCGGGATTCAGAAAAAAAACTCTGAGAGATATTTGATGCACAGGAATATTTATCACTGTGCATCAAATATCTCTCAGAGTTTTTTTTCTGAATCCCGATATATATATGCTATAAGGTACAACTTCTTTGAGTTTTGTAGACCTGTGTTATTTATAACCGCTCATGAAAAATATTCTAACCTTTTTCTAAACCCGATTCGATATTATACCTATCTACATCCTAGAAGTAGTAATGGCTACCCTGACCTTGAATCATATATACCTATCTACAGATATATCAACAGATATTGTTGTTTTGACGCAGACAACAATGGAAGATATCACAACACTGTTAATAATAGTCCTACAATTTTCAACCATTATTATCAAGTCTAAAGCAGACAGAAATGGAACAAATACCATAACTGATCAATAATTAAATATTTCACAATTGTTTTTAGGAAATTTAACAATATTTTGTCGCTAAAGGTTAAAATCAAATATCTACCGCCCTTTCAGCAATGATAAAAATAATTAAAGAGTCTCTGGTTCATAATTGGTGAACTCTCCTGGCGTAAACGCCATTCAATCTACAAATTCGCTCAATATTATTCGAAAATGCTTTACTTTTGTATCCGGTAATAATTCTGAACCCTGGAAAAAGGCATTTCAAGCCTACAATGCATAGAAAAATTGAGGACAGTAGAAATACATATAAATATATAGCCATGCTTCAGGCATTTCTCTTTCTCAAACAGCAAATGAAAGTATTTTAGACATAATTAAAAATGATGCAATAGTGCGCTATCTGTTATAGAAAATTCAAACTATTCAAACTGAGATATACAAAAATTAAACAGCCATTGTTGTATTTGAAAAGAGGGACCGACAAAGTCCAAGAAACATAACAAAGGATAATGACATTGTTGATTCCTCTGAGGAAACCTAACAATGAGACAAATTATTTGTGAATACATTGTATAGGATAGATTTTATTGTTATGTATATATTTCAATTATATTAATATTCTATATATAGAGTATATTGATAAAAAATTTTAATTTAAAAAAATTGTGAATTTTATTTAGGGATTTGAATATGGTTGTATCGATATTAATTAATTTGTGTTTCAAATATTTAACTCGACAATTATAAATTTAGAAATAATTTAAGAACGATAGGGAAAATAAAAGTCTGTTTAAATATAAACTTGTAAATATATTGTTATTGGTTGTGTTTAATATACTGAAATCTATCCCTAATAATAATAAATGTAATCAACACAAATAAACAACAAATACTATAATGAAAGAAAGTAAACAATTATATGATGTTTATAAAATAAATTAATTCCTTTATATTTAAACTAAGGAATTAGTGTGTGCCATCTATATACCAAAAAAAGAAACAATTTATGCAAGACTACTAGCGGATGTGTACCCGGCTTCACCCGGGTCTTTTCCGGGTGAAAGTTTGCCTAACGAATATTATTGATAATAATATTCGTTACATTATATATTTATATAATACTAGCGGATGTGTACCCGGTTTCGCCCGGGTTTTAGCCGAGTGAAAGTTTGCCTAACGAATATTATTGATAATAATATTCGTTACATTATATATTTATATAATACTAGCGGATGTGTACCCGGTTTCGCCCGGGTTTTAGCCGAGTGAAAGTTTGCCTAACGAATATTATTGATAATAATATTCCGGAACACACAGAATATTATGATAATAATGATAATAATATTCGTTACATTATATATTTATATAATATATTTTTCGAGCAAAAATATCCACTCTCTCTACTGAATAGATTTTTAAAAAGATTTATATAAATAAAAATATTTAGAGATATACTACATGATCTTAGCCAAAAGGCCGAGAAACGATATTTTATATATAGAGATGAACTGGCTTCGTGTGTCTTCTGCTCGAGTGAATGTTTCGCTGGTAGAATTTTGTTCCTGCCTACTAAATATTATTATCTGACTTCACCCCTGGTCTGCTTTAGTGAATATTCCCCATAATAATTTTGTTTATGTCAAACAAGCATATGATACAGCAATTTTGCCATCATCATTTCTGACTAAAAATATATTGTTGCTCAGTACCTGGTTAATTATCATTTTTCTTGGTTAAAGCGCGCCAAAATCTCTTCCAAATTTAACTCTCTCAACTGTTCAAATTTCAGCGAGATTAGGTACATATTGAGGGCGAGCATAGCCGACAAACATATATATATAATAATACCCGAGTAAAAGTTTGCCTAACGAACATTTGTTAAAACGATTCTAGCAAACATCCAATCCCTACTGAATCTACACTTGTCTATACTCTCGATAATTTGAATTATTTTACCGGTCCCCTTAAAAATACTCGATAAGTTGAATAAAATCAATATTAATTGGTCCACTCGGTTATTTGAAGTTGAAAGAATAGTATCTTGCCACAAACGAACATTTGTAAATAACTGTATTTAGCGAATGTACCCGGCTTCACCCGGGTTTTACCCGAGTAAGAGTTTGCCTAACTAACATTTGTTAAAACGATTCTATAAAACATTCAATCCCCCTATATATAGATTTATAAACGTATATAAATATATTTTTATATGCGTTTAAATATATTTTTAAAACATAATTTTTTAAAAATATTTATCAAATTTTAAATAAGATATTGTCACGTTTGTGAATTTTATAATTAATTATTTCTTTTTTTTTCTCAATGGATTATGTATATTAATTTAAAAATTCATTTTTGTTATTATCATCACATACAATGTAATATTTTTATATAAACAAGCGATAATAAACAACAACAACAATGCAATTTGCATCTTCATTATGATAAAACAACAACAAATCAAATTAACAATATAAAAATATATTTTAACATTACAACATTTTAACATTTAACACAAAAACGTTACAATATTTCCTTTAAATATATATTAATATTAGCCAACTGGACCCGGCTTCGCCCGGGTATTGTTCGAGTGGGGTTTACTCATGAATGAATAGAGCCTCCAACTATTTTAAACTTAAAGTAATGATTTTTTTCTTTCAGCACAATGGAGATAAACTGAAAATATCAAAATTGAAAATGCTGGTAAAAAGAATCTGAAATATAAGATCAATTTCACAAACACATATAATGAACAGAGTGCTGTTTTGGAGGAGTGGTCTAAACTGTTGATTTTTAAAAACCACGACCCGGGATCATCGAATCCAGCTTTGGGCCCTTTGTTCTGAAAAAAAATTGCCCCAATGGCCCCTGATTCTTAATAAAGTCCAACCCCTCCAGTGAGTGCAAGTAACCAAACTGGGCTTTGGTGTCTAATTAAATGACAGCAAAAAAAAATATTGAGCCTACCCTTAATAAAAAGCAGTTACTGAAAATGCATAGCTGGTGCTTACAATATAAATGCTATTAGAGCATAAACATATTACATGGAATAAACATATAGTAAAATATATGTAGCAAGTTATATATTTTTTTGCCGCTAGGTGGCCGATCTGGCTGGACGTGCGTCATCTCGCTCCGCAAGTTTCGGTAAACACTGCCTAAATTTCTTAATTTATTTTCTAAATGCTTATGTTGAAATGTTTTAAATCGGTTTATTGTTTTGCTATTTAATTTTACCTTGCTTTTTTTTATATAGTTCGAATTGTTTCTCTTTTGATTAAATATGAATTCTATGTTTAGGTTACTAAATTTGAAACTGGATGAAATTTTTGCATACTTTGAGAATAAATTTCAACAAAATCAAAAAAATTTGACTAAAAATGATTTATCATATCTTTCGACTATGTTAAAACAAACGAAAGATGGAATTTCTTCTATGGTTGAATCGGATAACGAGAACCTTTTGGCACAGATGAAGGAAACCGTCGGCAACATAGTGGAAGAGAAGCTCGGTGATATTCGAAGCGTGATCTCCTCGAAAGGATTATCTTATGCCCAAGTTACACAGAGAGATCATACACAGAAATTTATTGAGGAAAGACAACGGACCTTAAACACTGAAGCTACACTGCTCGCAGTTCCTCTAAATAATGAGCCTATTAACAACATAGCTCAGGCAATTTCAACTAATATAAAAAAGTTACGAGAAAACGGTAGTGGGATACGAATTAATAAAATTATTAACACCAAAAATGCAGTAGTAATAAAAACTCCTAGCGACGAAGAGGCTAAACACTTGTTAAAGGAACTGAGCATGGCGGCGGAATTGAAAGCAAATAGTAAAATTTTTACCCCGCAACCTAGAGACCCAACAATTATTATAAAAAATGTCAGTAAATTAACGGAAGTTAATAATTTAATACCAATCATATGTACCATGAATCCTGATTTGAGTGGACTAGAGAATGAAATCCGAGTGCTGTTCCCCATGAAATCCAATACCTCTCACCACAATGTAGTGCTGCGAGTTTCTCCACGAGTGTATCAAACCTTAAGGAAGAAGGGTAATTTTATCTATACCGACTGTGAGAGATGCCATATACACGACAAAGTATTAGTTAGGCAGTGCCAGAAATGTTTTGAGTTTAATCCAAGACATAAAATCAGCGAATGCTCCCATGAAAAGATTTGCCTAATATGCGGCGCGGCGGGAAATCATGAGTGTTCGCGTAAACAAAAATGTTTCAACTGCGCTAAACACCCGAGGTACAAGAATGGAAGGTCTCTTGATCACAAGGCGAACTCCAGCGAATGTCCCCTGTACAAAACCCAGATGGAAATAGTAATACAAAGAACTCAATACCATTCAGATGAATGATAACAATATCAGATGTATACAATTTAATGCAAGGAAAAGTATGATGGCAACTAGTGAGTTAGGTGTGACAATCGCAGACGATCTTCCTGACATCATATTTCTACAAGAACCATACATGTGCAATGATACAGTGAAATTTGGCAAGAATTCACGAATAGTATATTCTAGCACAGATAGGCAAATTTATACTGCTACTATTATTTTGAACCGCAACATAATATATGAGAAAATTAACAGGTTTACAAATTCCTTCTGTACAGCGATCTCTCTCTATTTCAACGGGAAAAGAATAGTTATTGCCAATATCTATATACACCCAAACTCAATGGCTGCATTTCATATCCAATTCATCTCAGAAATACTTGAGGCCTTTGGTCAACTCCCAATTATCCTTTGTGGAGATTTCAATTCAAGACATCCACTCTGGTTCGATTCAACGACAAATAAAAACGGATACATTCTAAAGTCTATTATCGAGGAGCAGAATCTATTTGTTCATAATCTTAAAATCCCAACTTGCAGAAATGCTAGCATAATCGACTTGACAATTTCTAATAAACATTCCATTGGTCTTATACATAACTGGAGAACCTCAGCACTTTCTGTTACCTCAGACCATTTGGCAATACTTTTTGATATCTTCAATAACTTGGCAAACAATAATAGACAGACATCGACATGGAAATTCAGAGAAAAATCGGCGAATTGGACCAAATTTGCTGAGAGTATTTCGCCTTCGGATTTACTGGATTTAAATTCAGCTTCTAAGCACATTGTCAATTGTGAAGATATTGATAATGTGGTAAACAAATTGACAAATTTAGTAATTGAAGCTGCATACTCTTCTCTCGACGTCAAGCATCACACCTCTATAAACACGACTACTTCCAAAAATTGGTGGAATAAAGAGCTTCAACAATTAAAAGAACATTTACATTATCTCAGGAATTTGTATTATAGAGGGGGTAACCCGAATCCGAGTATTTACAGAGCGGCAAGAAATAAATACTTAAGAGCCATCAATAGAGCAAAAAAGACGTCGTGGAAAATATTTATTGAAGAAAATGAGTCTACGAATGCTTTCGGGAATGCATACAGGATTTTTAAACGGTTAAGATCGGCCGATATTCAAGTGGGCATACCATTACTGAATAAAACTGCAGAATGCATGAGAGAGCAAAAGATGAAGGAAATGCTAACAGCATTTTTTCCTGATGATGATGTGCGGTTGGACAATGAAGAACACACTTTAATTAGAAATCACATCCCAAGTTTTACCAACAGGGAAATCATTTTTATTACTGAAAAGGAAATAAAGGATTTGTGCTCGAATCTTAATATCAGAAAGGCTCCTGGTCCAGATAACGTGAGTAATTATATGATTAAGCACTCATTATTATCAATCCTACCCAGTTTAGTCAAACTCTTTAATGAGTGTCTGGTGCTGGGTTACTATCCTGAAAGCTGGAAACATTCGGTATTAAAAATTATTACGAAACCGCAAAAAGCTGACTACGAAGCAATTAATAGCTATCGCCCAATTTCACTAACATCAAATTTCTCAAAAATATTTGAAACGATCATTAAAAATAAAATACTCAATTATTATAATCATAATAACTTACTGAGCCATAGACAACATGGATTTACGAAAAGAAAATCTACAATAACGGCATTGGACAAAATAACCGAGACCATACTGAAACACAAACAAAACGAATTGGTTGCATTGATTGCCATTGATATAAGTGGTGCATTTGATAATGCGTGGTGGCCTGCCTTAATAAAAAGAATGGACGAAGACCACGTCCCAGCAGTTCTTATAAAAATTATCCAATCATTTTTAAATCGGAGAAGAAAAACAAGTCTCACCTTCTCGAATACAACAATTTCGTAATATTTATCAAAGGGATGTCCTCAAGGCGGACCATTATCACCTTTATTGTGGAATATAGTCCTGAATGATTTGTTGATCAACTTCGCATCCCCAAATTCTGAAATAATCTGTTATGCGGATGATGTTTCGATTGTTTGCTGGCACAAGACCATAGAAGGGTTAAAAAATGAAACAGAAAGAACTTTAAATTATGTAATACAATGGTGTACAAGAAATAAGCTAAAGCTAAGCCCGGAGAAAACCGGCTTAATACATATGCACGGCAAACAAAATATTCCAATGGGAACTCCAAATTTCATAATAAAACCAGTGGAAGAGGTAAAAATTTTAGGTATAAAATTTTCTAATCACAGAATTAAGTCAAAAATTAACTTCACACCCCACATTAATGATATTCTTTGTAAAATCAACCGTATGAAAAATCTTTTGTTTTCGCTCTGTGGGAAGATGTGGGGATTGGATGCTAAAAAAAGATTAATTTTATATAAAACTCTTTTCAGGCCAATACTAACCTATGGATCTGAAATATGGTATAAATTTATTAATAAAAGAAGTAAGCAAAGATTAAACTCTCAGCAATATCAGATTCTTCTTTGGGTAGTGAGAGCCTATAAAACGACCTCATCAAATTGTATTCATAGTTTGGCAAAAATACCTATTCTCACAGATCAAATAGAATCGTTGATAATAAAATACGATTTGGCCAATTTATCAAAAGAAGAAATTAATGTATTCAGACCGCATGCCCCGACTATAATTCATAACTACATAGAATCAAGAATGGCTGAAACAATAGCTAACACTAATGAAACATTCAGAAAAATTTTCCCATTTGGAATTCCTTTTTATTTTCGTCCGAATTTTTATAACTCACAGTTCGTCACGGGTCATGGTAATTTTGGAGAATTTCTGTCGAAAATCGGGGCAACGGATGATCCTAGCTGTTTCTGTGGAAAAGAAAACCAAGACTCAATGCATTTATTGATGGAATGTCCGATATTCCACAGCTACAGAAGTAATCATTTTTATCCCATCGAAGAGGTTTGCGAATTTGTATATAACAAAGACACTTATGTAAAATTCAATAATTTTTGTAAGTTCATTTTGGATTTTCTCTTCTGTTTAAGAAAACCATAGTTTCAGTTTTAATTGTGTTTTTAACCGGTTATTGTGTTGTATATACTGAATTGTATATAGGTTGCTAAAATAATTTATTTTGGATTTTCTCTTCTGTTTGAGAAAACCATCGTTTCAGTTTTAATTGTGTTTTTAGTCGGTTATTGAGTTGTATATAGGTTGATAAAGTAATCCATTTTGGATTTTCTCTTCTGTTTTAGAGTGCCATCGTTTAAGTTTTAATTATGTTTTTAGTCCGGTTATTAAATTGTATAAAATGAATTGTATATAATCTACCAAAATGTATTTAGGCGCAAGTATCCCGAGCTGGGATATCGCGTCCGATATGTCAAATAAAATAAAATAAAAGTTATATAGAAAAAACATACTTTTTTTTCAATAAATATACTTTTTACAACTTCAATAAAATTTATACTTACTCTGAATATATATAAGAAAGAAAAAAATATAGAATACTGTTTTAAATCTCAATTTGTCTTAAAATAGGAATATTCCTTATGAGAATCAAATAGTAAACCTTATCTTAAAAAATTGTAGATCGTTATATTTACATTAATTAAAATTAAACAAAGCAAAAATTGCATCGTCACAAAAAGTAATGAATAAGCTGCGAAATAAATAATCTTTCCAATTAATTTAATTTGAAAAATATTACTAAATAACTAAATAAAATCTTACCTTCTAAAAAAGGAAAAAAAGGTTATTCGAAATGTAATTTTTGCACTTTTAGCCTAAATGCCAAACCAAAACCTCAGCTACCTACGTGCGAAATTTCACAATACAGTTTTAATTAACCCAGGTTCCGGGGGCGTATAAATTTGATAACGATCGATTAATATTATCTCCAAAGAGCTCAAATATGTATATAATCTTACCTTTTAAAAACATTCATCATGTAAACAAAATAATATTAATCGCGTAAACAAACAACGTGTAAAATTATTAACCAATCAAATTCATTCATCGTTGCGACCAGTGCTGCGCCCAAGCGGTAAAAGACTGGAACTAACGCTTTTTGGTTTTACATTTTTTAAAAAAGCACATTAACCTTTTTAGTTTTTTGAATAGCCTATATGTTAATCGAAATCTTCAGCTACTGACATGCGTAATTTCATAATGATTTATTCTGTAGATTTTGCGCAACGAGATAACAAACATCAATTTTGGATTTCATTTTTATAGATATAAGAATTGAAATGCCAAGTTTTTTTACAACGTCCTTGAAATATTATATCACTAAATCTAAAATTAAATTTAGTATACTTGCAACACATTTTATCAATTTTACAATTTATAAATGTAGCGAGAATCCACGAGAGGCGCTGCTTGCGAGTGAAAGTAGAAAACTTGCAAATAAAATTGCAACGAATATTTATTTCAAATCAAATTCAAACCAGAAACCTTCCCAGTTGTATAGTAAATAACTTCCTAAAGTTTCACGGCGATTGGATAATCTTACCTTTAAAAAAACATTCATCGTGTAAGCAAACTACGTGTAAAATTATTAACCCTTTATCGTTGCGACCAGTGCGGCGCCAAGCTGTAAATGGCTGGAACTAAAGCTTTTTGGTTTTACATTTTAACAAAAAAGCATATTAACCTTTTTAGTTTTTTTTTTTTTTAATAGCCTATATGTTGAAGGAAATCTTCGGCTACTTACATGCGAAATTTCATAATGATTGATTGTGTAGATTTTGCGCAACGCGATAAAAACATCGATTTTGGATTCCATTTTTATATAAATAAAAAGGATTTTGTGAAAAAAATATCATGTCTATATATTGAAATAAATAAACACCAAATAATTTTTCAAAACGTCGATCTTTCGAAAAAACCTCTTCATTTTTTATAATTTTAAATCAAAGAGCGAGAGATTTCTATTGAAACTGATTTATCGATCGTTAAGATTATATTGTGAAATCTTTGTAAATATTATTAGTATTTTTATACTTAATTTATTTATAATTTCTCATTATATATTTTTATTTTTTATAATTTATTTCAATGATCATAGCAATAGGTGAGTTAAATATTTGTTTTTTGACTCGTGCTTTAGATGTTGTACAAAATTTGAAAAATTGCGTAAGAAAGCCCTTGCAGCCTTAGAATAAAATTTAACGCTTTGCTAAATGTTTTAATTTTTTGTTCGCTCCTGACGAGAACAAAATAACTTTGTCGGAACATCGAGATAATAAAAATATTTACTGGCCGAAATATCTTTGATTTTAAGAGCTATGAATGCCGGCTGGCCAGAAGTTTATATAAAGGGATAAATTTGATAATTAAAGAGTACCTATAAAATATATTATATTGCGGCTAGTGATTGTAAAACAACATTTGAAAACTATCCCGCATGTGTTTCTTTTCAACGAAAAATCAAAATTTATTTCAAGGAGAAATAATCGTTATTTCTCTTTGAAATAAATTTTGATTTTTCGTTGAAAAGAAAAGCAAGCGGGATACTTTTCAAATGTCGTTTTATAAAAAGTATCTATATCAGACGAATTCAACTGAGGGTCGTCTGGTATGATGTCAAATTCCGTCCTGGACAGATCTCCCCGACTATTGCCATGTCGATGAATTCCTTCAGAGCAGACCTCTGCCAGAGTGATAGGTACTCGTCCTCCCAATTAGAAGAGGAGCCACAGCTATCTCCTCCCTATGATTAGTTCTATATAGAGGTTCTATGATGGTGAGAGAGATATAGATTGAGAGTGAAACTCTTTTTATTGTATCGTTCATATATGATTATGTAAGACTAAATATGAAATAAAAATATAAATAAATATGATTAAATAAGAGGATATATAAGTTTAAGAATGTACAAGATTGTAATGTATAAGATTAATAAGTATAAATATATAATATATATAATATACATATATCATAATATATACTCTTCCTGGAATAATAAAGCAAACCTACAGTCAACCCAGAGAGAGATGGGCCGCTAAAGTACGGTCATTTGAGACAGCAGCGACATTCCAAGGGGCGACCAGAGAGGCCCCTGAGTTCTCGGGACTATTAAGACAGGATGTAAAGTCCGGTCACTTGAGATATCAGCGACATTCCAAGGGGCCCGTTACTTGGAACCTCAGGACTATTAGGGCAGTTGGTGATTGTGTTCGACACGAACGGCCGGCCGCTCAGCGGTGGCAGGCCCGTCTATCTCTCTCTGGTTGTCTGGGATTCCTCTTCCAAACTTGTGGTGTCCTTATTTCTCTTTCCCCACCCTAATATATTACCACATATATATCTTAGCATGGTTTATTTATTAACATAATGTTTAGTTTTAGATTGTACTGATTTACATAGTTTTGAATTGTGTCATTGCTCTATAGATGCGCGTAGCAATAATTATAAAGTAGACCTATACATAGAATAAATTTTGGATGTGTTTACCTCTTCTCGTGGTTATTTTTCAACGCGACAATATGTATATATATATATATATATATAATATACAAGGTATTCATTGGTGGCGCCCACCGCGGCGCCCTCCGTCACCGATGAACCGCCAGAGTTCTTTCTCTTTCACAGAGTTAGCAAGCCAATGAGGTATCTGGCGTTACCCACCTCAAGAGCAAGATGGTACTTGTAGATGGTAGCCTTCGCCACACTTGTGAGCTTCATTACCTCGGGATGAAGGCCTACGCCGAAGGGCCAGGCCTGCAGACCCAGGGGAAAGTTACAAGAGGCGAACACCTCCCAGAGCAGAGGTGTCTGTGGACCAGCGATATGTCGATGGACCCAAAGGCGGCACAGGTGGCATGCCTCGAGGCAGGATGGTCAGGCGAAAGAGAGCTCTTGTTGATATCTAAGATTTATAAAATTATTCTGTAATAAAAATATTTACTAAATATTAATTTTATCAGAATATATCTGTGACTTTTTTTATAAATTGATCGCTGAGATAGTGACTATGTAATTGGTGTTTATCTAGCAGCCCTGAAATAACTTTCCTTATTTGCATATAAAATGTTTGTCTAAAGTAAGGGAGGTAATAGCTTTTTAATAAAATATATTTAAAAAAAAACATTTTAACGCACATTTTAATATATTTATTTATTTACCAAAGTGCCAAATAATTATTTTATTATTTAAAATTTATTAAATTTTATAAAATCTTATTTTATAGAGAGTGTGAAAATATATCATCTAGCATATCTATAAAAACTCTTAATAACCTTATATAAGGTGAAAAAATAGTACAAATGTGATATTGTACTGGGATAATGTACTTAAATTATGAAAAAGACATCTCCTTATCGTGCAACTGAAAGTTGCTGATGGCTTGCGCCATCTATCGGAATAAATATTAATTATTCTCGTTGATTTTTAATTATTCCAGAATTGGCCAAATACTCATTCTGCCAACAGCCCGAAACGCGTCCTTGGTTAGCTTTCCTTAATTAATCCAGAATGGGTATTTGGCCAATTCTGCAATAATCAAACATCAACGAGAATAGTTGATATTTATTCCGATAGATGGCGCAAGCCATCAGCAACTTTCAGTTGCACGATAAGGAGATGTCTTTTTCATAATTTATATGAGGTATTCTATGTAAATATTTTCAACACTCAATATACCTAATAGATCCTATATAACAGCTTTATAGTTCATAGTCTTCTCCAATATATATCTCAGTTTATACATTCAATTTATAATTGTGAAAAATATTCAGCGATTATTAATTAAAATATCTATACTTTTAAAAACACAATTATATTTCAACATGAGTTTTTCAATCTAAACTTAGCAATAGATAGATTGAACCTGAGAAGAAGGACAGAGAGAAATACACGAGGAGAGAGATAAAAAAATAATATTCAAATCTTATTTTATTTAAGAAGGAGAAGAATCATTGTTGGAAGATTGTTCAAAGAACCAATATCCATCAAATATTGCTTTTTATTTGAACATCTGGTTCTGATATGAAGTTATATATGTTTCCAAAAATATATATTCTATTCGGAATATATATATTTTTTTATCTGTTTGGAGTAATACATTATTTCTTTATTGTAGTGATTTTCACATGTGTGAATAGATGTTTGTGGGAAAATGTATGTAGCATTGATCGATGCATATAATTATTTGTATGTCTATATAGTTCTACTGTCTCTCTTCGAAACTCGGGACTATTACTTCTGTTGTTGTTGTTGTTGTCGTATCCAAAGAAGAGCCTCAGATGTCTCCATGCATCTCTATCACTGCAGCAGCAATGTCCACTATCTTGGGTGTTAAACTATTGTTTGGGACAGGTTTACTAAGCGTTTCTCTAGAGCTGCCTCATATATAAATAGAGAGGGAAGATTAAATTGGTGGAATCGGGTTCATCACTGATGAGCAATGTCTTCCCAATATGTTTTCATTGCTCTAAGAGAAGGATAAAGTAATTTTATTTAATTATATTTTCTCACTAAATAGTTTAAAATTTTCACCTAATCTACTGCTGCACGTGACTGCACTAGACTCAAATCTGGTCATTTACAGACAATGACTTTCCATAATGGTTGCAAATGGTTTTGGCAATGGTTTTCCCACTATGTATCAATTACAATTCTCAGCCTGCAACTCCAAACCACATCATTGACTCATCTATTGATGATATCTACTCATTTCCAGCAGATACCATCAAAAGTCTCAAGTTCTAAAAGCTTAATACCCTAATATGATTGAGTGGAGATAAGAGTGAAGAATAATTTTCCACTAAATTCTCACTTGGTGCATTATTTTATCATTTTCAAAGAGTTTTTCTTTGTCAAAACAATACTGACGACAAATAGTCGCATTTCCTGCAATGATCCTGTCAAAATAGACATCAAAACTAGACGTCATCCATTGACCTTAGCCGCAAACTACCGGCCTCGGGTCGGTGACAAAGCGACAACACCTGCTTTAGAAAAATGAGAAATGAATAAAAAAAATAAAGTTAATATATACAAAATTTAAAAAGTAATATTTTAAACATATATTTGTATGTGTTCTATAAATTGTATTATTTTAATTGTTTTATTATTTTTTATATAATATTTGTTTGATAGCTAATCTCTTTCTGACTCTGTGGGAAAGAACTCTCGCAGTCCATCGGTGGCGGAGTCTTTCTCGCG
The DNA here is from genome assembly GCA_030710605.1 of Cordylochernes scorpioides. Classification (NCBI taxonomy): domain Eukaryota; kingdom Metazoa; phylum Arthropoda; class Arachnida; order Pseudoscorpiones; family Chernetidae; genus Cordylochernes; species Cordylochernes scorpioides. The sequence continues at coordinate 65,659,642 of CP092866.1, forward strand.
GTGGGCGCCACCAATGAAGACCTTGTATATATATATTTATCAATTATTTTATCTATTTATTCATATATTATTATTAATCTTATTTATTCAATTTTATGTATTTAACCTTATATAATCGTATATGGACGTTATAATAAATCAGTTTCAATCTCAATCTCTCTCTCTTGTAATAATAAACATTATATATAGTTGTATATTATGAAGTTATAGAAAATAGATTTTGCTGTCCAACTATTAAATAATTATTATAAAACATTCAGAATAATCAGCTCGAATATAAACTTCCTTCGACATATTTTGTTACTCTTCATTATTTTGTATCTATATAAAACAAGAAAGCATGCTTCTCTGTTAAATTTATATTTATTGTACATTGTTATCTACAAATTTATTTCAACCCCTTTTTTATTTATTCTTAATATCAATAATACAAATTTTCTTTATATGTATATGGAATTTTTGCCGGAAGATATTGATATATAAGTAAAAGTCGCTTCCCTCGTGAAAATAGAAGTCAAAAACTAGACGCCACCTATTGACCGTCGCCGTAAACTAGCGGTTTCGGGTCGGTGACAAAGTCGCAACATCAGCTTTGGCATCTGAGAAGCGTCCACTTAAAGACCATGGTTTCGGGTTAATGGCCCTCTTTAGCAAAGGGCTGAGTTTATTCCATCAGATCCACAAGAGAAACAATGGAATCTTTATAATTCCCCAAAGAGGTGTTTAGCTGACGAAGTGGCTGGGCCAAATCTATGACCAAAATATAGAAGAAATTTTTCCAGCTGAAAACCTCTTTGGCGGATTGTAAAAATTAAATTAGATCCCTAGTGGATCTCATGGAATAAAGCCCGTCATGGGCTGAAGAGGGCCATTAGCCCGAAACCATGGTCTCGTAGGTGAACGCTTTCCATTTTGCCAAAGGTGGTGTTGTGGCTTTGTCACGGACCTGAGGCGCGCAGTTTATGGCGACGGTCAATAGATGGTGTTTAGTTTCGACGTCTATTTTGACGGGAGAGGCGAATTTTGATTTTATATATGCATAAATCAAGAAACACCAAGCCTGATGTAACTTCAAAATGTCGTTCAATAATTCTCCCACCGAAGAGCGCGGCACCCAGTAAGGTGGAATAACGGATCTTTGGTATTATAAAAGAAGCTAAGAGAATATAAACATCGATCAAGCCAGTCCTTGATTGGACACGGACATCTAAAAAGGTCCGCCGTCTCTTACGTCATCATCAGCATATAAGTTGGGTTCCTTCTGAGCCCACAGGAGCATAGAGAGAAGACAAGACAACAGCCAGGTCGTCATGCTGCCCGATCAACTAGAGAAATCCCAGGACTCCCATAGTCCACCTCACCTTTCCGGGTACTGCCCCCTCTAAACCAAGGTAACCTTGTTCCTATGATTGTGGTCTTCATTTATCTTCAGGCTAGTGCGCTCCCACTCTGGCCCATGACTGCAAGTTGGATGAGGAGCCCGCTGCGACGATATCGTCTCAGCACATTACAACGTATATACTAGTATATATAGAAGCATAGGGCGCCTCTCCCGTCAAAATAAATGTCAAAACCTGACGCCATCTATTGACCGTCGCCGCAACTAGCGGCCTCGGGTCAGTGACAAAACCACAACACCAGCTTTGGCAAACTGAGAAGCGTCCACCTAGAGACCATGGTTTCGGGCTAATGGCCCTCCTCAGTCTAGGGCGGACTTTATTCCATGAGATACATACGGGATCTAATGGAATATTCACAATCTACCAAAGAGGTGTTTTGCCGGCAATGTGGCTGGGCCAAATCTATGGCTATAATATGGATGGAAAATTTGGCGGAAGGAAATTGATCCATAGAAGCTTATTTTGACGGGAGAGGCGCCCTATGCTTCTATGGATCAATTTCCTCCTGGCAAATTTTCCATCTATATTCTAGCCATAGCCAAAGGCCCAGATAGTTCGAGGCCAACGGAGAAAAGGCCAAGATGGTGTGGGGCCAAGATGGGAGGAGGAAGGGCCCAGATAGTGTTGGGTCAAAGGAGAAAGAGCCCGGATGGTGTGGGGCCAAAGGAGAAGGAGAAAGGGCCCAGGTGATGTGAGGCCTTGGGTGATTCGGTAGGAAGAAAAGCTTGGTTGTTGAGGGCAGAATGTAGAGAGTCATCATAGGCGCACTACAGGAAGAGGAGTACTTCAGTACTCGGCCCTCGGGATGACCACTTGAAGAAATGAGGACTCTACCAAAACTTCTTTGGCGCCCTCAGCTTCTTGACAGCCTCCTTCGACATTTTCTTGAAGTTGAGCTCCTCGTTAAGCTTGATCTTTTCTTCCTCCATCTTCGCGTCCAGCGCGTCCAGTAGCAGCTGGTTGCTGGCCATTTCTCGGTACAGCTCTCTGAAGTCGTCATTCAGACTTCTGATGAGGGCATCCTCGAAATAATTTTCCATTGCGATATATTTGTCTCCACTTCGTAGCTCAACGTCAAGACTTATAACTTTCTAACAATTGAATGGAAACTTAACGCTATAGAAACCTGAATGAAGAGAGTTTGATATATTAATTAAATTACATTCCAAGGCTCATATAGGATTAATTAGATTGACACTTATTAATTATAAAAATGACATGTATAAAAATATCTGATATATCTTTATTGACCCTAATATGCACCCGTTCAAAAAATAAAATACACTTTGGCTAGAAAATCGAATAAAAAAATATTTAGCCGAATATTTTTTTATTTTTAAGAACTACACAGGTCAATTTTTTTTTTTTTTTTTTTTTTGCCGGAGAAAACCTGATGTTGATTCTAATGTAACTCTTCATGCTGAATTCAAAAATGAAATCAGAAGTTTTCCATCACCCATAGTTCTTGCAGGATAACCATTTTTCTATAAATTGGTATATACAGTAATAATTCAGATAATGTTACGTAAGCATTTTTAAAGTAAGCATCATTACATTAGCTAGCGCTTTATTTTTGACAAGAAGAGTTGATATGTGGAGCCAAAAGCTTTTTAAAAATTTGTTTTCAATTAAAGTTTGCCCTGTAAGAATCATAAATATTAATTTAAATAACAAATTATTTAATTTTTAATTAAATATGTTTATTTTATAATGCAATCCGTGTCACTTTCAACTCAAAAATAACGACAAGGTCTGGAATGCTATTTGCTGAATAACAGTTTTAATATATATATTTAAATTGAACCTAACGATTTTTTAATAAATTTGCATAAGAAGTGACAGGTAAATTTGAAATGATCAGTTTATTCTTCTCTATCGATTGCTTTTATAACTCGTGTGCACTAGACTGTGTCAATATGCCGAGGCGTTGCATTAATATTCCTGATATCTTCTGTTACATTTGTGGGGAATTAACTTTCAAAGTTCAAAGGCGAAACTTTACACCGCTCAACAAAATGTGATATCAACTTTATTTTGGCTGTAAAGTCGGTGACCAAGATAAGACTTGAGCTCCTCATCATTGTTGTGAAATTTGTGCTCGACGTCTTACAGGATGGATTAAAGGTGAACGTCATATGCTTTTTGCGGTTCCAATGATATGGAGGGAACCTAAAGATCATTCTTCAGACTGTTATTTTTGTTTGACAAAGACTACAGATATTACATCCAAGTCAAGACATACAGTTGAATATCCAGATTTGCCTTCTGCTTTGAGACCGGTTCCTCATAGTGATATTTTACCTGTGCCACAGCCTCCTGAAAATGTAATATTTAGTGACGATGATTCAGATAGACGAGAGCAACAGTCGGATGACACAAATTTTGAAGCAGGTGCTTCATCTGAACCTCATTTGTTAACCCATGGAGATTTGAACGACCTCGTACGTGATTTAGATTTATCCAAAAAACAGAGTCAACGTTTAGGCTCTAGGTTAAAAGGCTGGAATCTGCTGCATAAAGGCACGAAAGTATGCTTTTTTCGCAAGCGTCAAAATCAATTTAAAGACTTCTTTTTCACAAGAGAATGATTTAGTATATTGCAATGATGTTGTTAGTCTAATGGAAGCGCTTGGTCATGACCATGATACAAAAGAGTGGCGTTGATTCTTCAAAAATTAGTTTGAAAGCTGTTCTCCTTCACAACGGAAATCAGTGCCAATAGCACATGCATCCAACATGAAAGATACTTACGAAAACATGAAACTGCTTTTGAAAAAGATAGAATATGAAAGATACGGTTGGAAAATATGCAGCGATTTGAAAGTCATTGCTCTCTTGTGTGGATTACAGCTTGGATATACAAAATTTTGTTGTTTTCTGTGTGAGTGGGATAGCAGAGATAGGGAAAGGCATTACATTTAAAAAAAGCTGGTCAAACCGTGAAATCTTTACTCCTGGACACAAAAATATTGTGAATCCTCCCCTGATCGATTCATAAAATATTTACTTACCACCATTACATATTAAACTGGGATTAATGAAGAACTTTGTCAAGGCAATGGATCGAAATGCCAGTGGATTTGCCTACCTAAAACAAAAATGTTCTAGCATAAGTGATGCGAAAAATAAAGAAGGCAATTTCGTTGGACCTCAGATTAGAGAATTGCTGCAGGATTGAATTTTTCCAAATGATTTGAAAGAAGTTGAAGCAGCAGCATGGAATATCTTTAGAAACGTTTGCAAGAACTTCTTAGGAAGTGTCAAGGTTGAAATTACCGGGACATAGTTAATGATCTGTTGCTTTCCTACAAGGCACTGGGATGTAACATGTCTCTCAAGATCCATTTTCTGCATTCACATCTGGATTTCTTTCTAGACAATCTTGGTGCAGTTAGCGATGAGCATGGTGAGAGGTTTCTTCAAGATATATCAAGCATGGAGAAGTGGTACCAAGGTAAATGGAGTCCCGGTATGCTTGCTGACTACTGCTGAACACTCAAGAGGGATGTACCACAAGCAAAGTATAGAAGAAAATCCACTGTCACTACTTTTCAATAAAATAAATATATTTCGTTCATATAGGCCTATATAGATTGAAAACCCTGTACAATTTATAAACGAATAATATAAAGCATCAAGGGCTGCGTATCTTTATTAGAACGACGATATTACGAGCTTTCGGGCACATACGCCCTTCTACAGGAAATAATAATATAATAATAATCCAACTAGTTTGAAATATAATTTATATACACGCAGCTATATTGTTTTGCATATCTGATTAACTAGAAAATATTAAAATGATTGAATTTACATGTAGGTATAATGGTTTGGAAAAACTAATTCTAATTTAATTGAGGTAATATGATACATTTTGATTAAAGCAAACTTATCTTGTATTTTATATACATATTTTACAAATTTTACAACCTGCAAGGAATCCCATTAGGCATGTGATATCTTATACTATGAATGATTTTGTATTATCTTATTGTATTTAAGTCTATTGAATTATATGCTTCTGGTAAATCAATTTTGCGATTTATACTGTTGTATTGTTTGGACACTATTGCTTCAATTATTAATCTTTGATATTTGTTACTGATATTGTTGTAATGTGCTTTAGGTTCATTTAAGTTGAATGTGTGTCCTGTTGAATTGGGGTGCTGTACTATTAATGATAAAGGGTCATTTCTGTTTATGTTTCTTCTGTGTTCAATGATTCTATTACATAATTTTCTTCCCGTCTCCCCCACATATCTGGCATTACAGTTATTGCATTCTATAGAATAAATTACCTCTTTTCTACTTGATATGTGTTCGGTTTGCCTGTTTTTTGTTATCGGGTTTCTTAAGATATCTGATAATTCCATATTCCCCGAAATCTATCCACATTTCCCGAACATTAGATAAATTTGGAATAAAAACATTTTATAGTAACTCTCCCAGCTTATCAGATATCTTAAGAAACCCGATAACAAAAAAACAGGCAAACCGAACACATATCAAGTAGAAAAGAGGTAATTTATTCTATAGAATGCAATAACTGTAATGCCAGATATGTGGGGGAGACGGGAAGAAAATTATGTAATAGAATCATTGAACACAGAAGAAACATAAACAGAAATGACCCTTTATCATTAATAGTAGAGCACTCCAATTCAACAGGACGCACATTCAACTTAAATGAACCTGAAGCACATTACAACAATATCAGTAACAAATATCAAAGATTAATAATTGAAGCAATAGTGTCCAAACAATACAACAGTATAAATCGCAAAATTGATTTACCAGAAGCATATAATTCAATAGACTTAAATACAATAAGATAATACAAAATCATTCATAGTATAAGATATCACATGCCTAATGGGATTCCTTGCAGGTTGTAAAATTTGTAAAATATGTATATAAAATACAAGATAAGTTTAGACATCATATCGCCACGCTGTAAGATTCAAAGGAAAAACAGGGTAACGTGGTAAGATTCTTTAATGGAACATGACATTGCTAAGTTTGCTTTAATCAAAATGTATCATATTACCTCATATAAATTAGAATTAGTTTTTCCAAACCATTATACCTACATGTAAATTCAATCATTTTGATATTTTCTAGTTAATCAGATATGCAAAACAATATAGCTACGTGTATATAAATTATATTTCAAACTAGTTGGATTATTATTATATTATTATTTCCTGTAGAAGGGCGTATGTGCCCGAAAGCTCGTAATATCGTCGTTCTAATAAAGATACGCAGCCCTTGATGCTTTATATTATTCGTTTATAGGCCTATATATTAAAAACATTTCCAAATTTCAAGTAGGTGTATCTCAAAAATCTTGCGTGATAGAAAAAAAACTAATGGTATGTTTGGAATCAGCACAAAGAGTTGAATTTGGATAAGATGCTGTTTCTTTTGGGACAAAGAAAAATAATATTTGATAAACCAGTGTAATGTAATAAGGTTTATGCAAAAATGCTTACGTAATATTTTTTTGCACTTTTTGCTGTATTTATCCCAATACCAAAACAAAAAGGCTGTCACGCAAAAACCATGGGGGTGATTGATAATTTCTGATTAGATATTTGAGTTCAGCATGAAAAATTACACTAGAAACACCATCAGGTTTTTTTGGGCAAAAATGTTGTTGACCAGTGCTATGAATGCCGGCCTTCAAGATAATATAAAACAGTAATATATCTAACATGAGTTGATCTAAAAGTTATTTTACGCTCATTTTAAAATAAGCAAATTTTTCTATTTTCAAATATATATATTTTTTATATTTTCCAAACATATTAAACTACATTGTGTTGAAAGTCTTATGTTACTTCGATGACCCCTTGTAATGTTTCAAATACTAAAGTTCGAATATCACTGTAAATGTTCCATTTTAATCACGCGATACTTTGCGGGTTATTGCTGTATATATGGTAAACTTAGTAGTGTGGCTTTGTCACTGTACCTACAGAGATGGTCAATAGATGATTCATAGTAGTCGCATCTGTTTTGTAAGGGGAGTGGTGCTCTTTAAAATAGAATGTAATTCCTACCAGTAAAATATTTCCATGAATTACCAGTAAAATAAAATATTTAGACCAGTGTGTATAGAAAGATTTGTCTAAGAGGTGTTATAATTTATCAGTCGATCCCTCTCTTCCTATTTATTTCCCAGTGTGTATTTTTCCAATATAATATATAGGAAGGTGAACATTGGGGAATCTCAAATGCTCGCATTTATGTTCCATATTTATTTTTTCCAGGAACAAAATATCAAAATTATAATTTCTATAATTTGGATTCTTATTTTACTGCCTTTGAAATACTCATTTTATTCTTTTGTTTTGACACCAATTTGAACTTTCATTTTGATAATTTCTAGAATTCCATATTTTTTCAAAATTATATCAAAATCAAAAGGTTTAAATTTCTTATACTCTATATTTGAAGGTTTAATAATAGTGAGATTGTGCTTAATTTAAAATTTAGAAAATTCATGTTGATTCCATTTTTTTAGAAACGATTGGAATTTTAAATTTTAGGAATCCCAAATTTTTCACTTTTTCATATCGACTATCTAAATTCAAAATTTCCCGGAACTCTAGTTGCCTTAGATAACCGAGTCAATGGGTTCCGAATAAACATAATTTAGATGTATTTTGTCGCTAATAAAAACATATTATCTATTCAATGTTAAATGTGAAACTATTAGGCAGAAGGAATTGTAATATACAGCGACTCCAGATCCGCACTAGATGCAATTCAGAAGGGCAATATTAAAATAACTAAGAAAATACACTCATTACTTACCCAACTGGAACCTTGGAGTATAACTGCATTCTAGAATGGATTTCTGCCCATGGAGCCAAAGGAAAGAACAAATGTCAGTATTTGACGCTGATGCTTTGGCAAAATACAAGATAATTCAACAGAAAATAAGAAAAGATCAAATATGAGAAATAAACTCTGGAATAAGAATTACAATAAAAATAACAAGACTCAGAAGGAAACAATATAAAGGAATGGCAATACATCCAGATGGCACAACAACATATAGGACATGCAACAACTGTCCTGGTGTGGAACTAACACCTACCCACATATTCTCATGTTCAGCAATGGCATTAGCCTTGCACAAAATTGACATGGACCCAGAACAGCAGCTTTACGGATCCAAGATAGAGGATATTGCGACTGCTGTAATATAAATGCATGGGGACATCTGAGGCTCTTCATTGGACACGACAACAACAACAAAAAACTATAAGGCAAGGTTTTTAAAATTCTTAAATATAAAACAAACTTACCACTGTCCTTAATCTTGCGAGATATTATTGGGAGGGTTTGTATTATCAGTGGGGAACCCTCTTAGCAGTGTCACCAATATAATCCCCCAGACCGCGGTTTGAGAGCTCTAACACTGTATTGGACGATTATGTCCGTACTTGTGAAACTTATGTGAACAGAAAACGAGGAAGGGACTAGTCTACAGGTGACGCTTCCTAAAGGAATTGAGTACAAATAAATTTACACCACCACAGACATATACGACGAGATTACAAAATATAGGTCTACCGGGTATTCGAGGCATCTTGGATATTTCACAGGTCTTAAAACTATGGCTACACAAATTTCAATATAGGCCTGAATACGTCTAGTGTGGGAGAATGACTTCACCATCGAAAGAACAAAGACATGTCATAGGAGGTATGGACACAATATTATAACAGAATATCTATTGTTTAGTAACTGAAGAACAATTTATTAGTTAATTCATCACTATTTTATTCTTAGTTGCTTCACCGCTATTTTATAATTCGATTTATCCAATGCTCATTTGGCCATGATAACAATGATGATATGAGTGAACTGTTTAACTGTAAGTGAATTATATGTTTACATGTTGCCAGAGCCCTGTTTGGTAACTTGTACTTACTGTTGATATGTTGGACCAGTACAAGAAACGTAGGCCTTGGACGAAAAACTTTATTCTTGAATATTCTAAAGTTCAATATTACACATAAACATCTAGATTGTGAAATACTATAACGATAAAAATTAAATTATTTTACATCATATAAATAGAAATAATATTCAATATTTCGCAATTTTTATATTCATAAAAAAATCAATCTCCATGAAATTTTAAATAAAAGTGTAAAAATAGTTCTAATATCAGAATGTGTTAAATAGATAGGATGTAGAATTGAAAATATAGAGAGTAAATAATATATTTTTATTTTAAAATGTTTATTTCTCATATCTTACAACATTCAGCAACACAATTTAATTGAATCAATAATTGAGTCTTAGACCCCAAACGTTGTTAAGACTATCTTCAATGATAGACACAGGAGAGGCTACCCAGGAGGTACGAGACAATGGATAGAAGAAGTGGCAAAGGTGGGGGTGGGGTAGAATAAGAAGACTTTGGCCCAGTAGGAGAAAGAGGTGTGAGGAAGAGCGTTGTGGGGCCAAGGTAGTGGAGGAAGAGCCATAATGGTTTGGGGCCGAAGAAGAATGAGAAAGGGCCCAGGTGGTGTGGGGCCAAGGAAGGAAGAGGAAGAGCCCTAATGGTTTGGGGCTGAGAAATAATAAGAAAAGGCCTAGGTGGTGTGGGGCCAAGGGAGGACGAGAAAGAGCCCTAATGGTTTGGGGCTGAGGAAGAATGAGAAAAGGCACAAGTGGTGAGAAAAGGACCAGGCGGTGGAAGAGTCCTAGTGGTTTGGGGCCAAAGGAGAAGGAGGAAGGCCCCTAGTGGTTTGGGTCTGAGGAAGAATGAGAAAGGCCCAGGTAGTGGGGCCAAAGGAGGAGGAAAAGCCCTAGTGATTTGGGGCCGAAGAAGAATGACGAAAGGTCCAGGTGGTGTGGGGCCAAGGAAGGAGGAGTAAGAGTTCTAGTGGTTTGGGACCAAGGGAGAATGAGAAAAGGACCAGGTGGTGGGGGGCAAGGGAGGAGGAAGAAGGGCCCTAGTGGTTTAAGGCCAAAAGAGAAAAAAGGCCCAGGTGGTTTGGGGCTAAGGGAGGATTAGGAAGAGCCCTAGTGGTTTGGAGCCAAAGGAGAACGAGAAAAGGCCCAAATGGTGGGGGCCAAGGGAGGGGGAGTAAGCGCTCTAGTGGTTTGGGTCTGAGGAATAATGAGAAAGGGCCCAGGTGGTAAGGGCCAAGGGAGGAGGAAGAAGGGCCCTAGTGGTTTGGGGCCAAGGGAGGAGAAGAAAGGGCCCTAGTTGTTTGGGGCCAAAGGAGAATTAGAAAAGTACCAGGTGGTTTGGGGCCAAAGTAGGAGGAGAGAGAGCTCTAGTGGTTTGGGGCCAAAAGAGAATGAGAAAAAGCCCAGGTGGCGGAAGCCAATGGAGGAGGAAGAAGAGCTCTAGTGGTTTGGGGCTTAGGAGGAATGAGAGAGGGCCCTGGAGGTGGGGGACAAGTAATGAGGATGAAGGGTTCTAGTTGGTTTAGGCCAAAGGAGAAAGAGAAAAGGCCCAGGTGGTGGGGGCCAATGGAGGAAGAGGAAGAGCTCTGGTGGTTTGGGGCTGAGGAAGAATAAGAAAGGGCTCAGGTGGTGGGTGCCAAGAAAGGAGGAGAAGAGACCTAGTAGTTTGGGGCCAAAGGAGAATGAGAAAAAGACCAGGTGGTTTGGGGATGAAGTAGGAGGAGAAAAAGATCTAGTGGTTTGGGGCTGAGGAGGAATGATAGAGGGCCTAGGTGGTGGGTGCCAAGGAAGGAGGAGTAAGAGCCCTAGTGGTTTGGGGCCAAATGAGAATGAGAAAAGGCCCAGGTGGTGGGGACCAAGAAAGGAGGAGGAAGGGTCCTAGTGGTTTGAGATCAAAGGAGAATGAGAAAAGGACCAGGTGGTTTGGGTCCGAGGAAGAATGAGAAAGGCCCAGGTGGTGGTGGCTAAGGTTAGAAGAGGAAGAGCCCTAGTGGTTTGGGACCAAAGGAGAATGATAAAAGGCCCAGGTGGTGGGGCCCAAGGGAGGAGGAGTAAGAGCTCTAGTGGTTTGGGTCTGAGGAAGAATTAGAAAGGGCCCAGGTAGTGGGGGCCAAGGGAAGAGGAAGAAGAGCCCTAGTGTTTTGTGGCTGAGGAAGAATAAGAAAGGGCCCAGGTGGTGGGTGCCAGGAAAGGAGGAGGAAGAGCCGTAGTGGTTTGGGGCCAAAGGAGAATGAGAAAAGGCCCAGGTGGTGGGGACCAGGAAAGGAGGAGGAAGGGACCTAGTGGTTTGAGATCAAAGGAGAATGAGAAAAGGCCCAGGTGGTTTGGGTCCGAGGAAGAATGAGAAAGGCCCAGGTGGTGGTGGCTAAGGTTAGAAGAGGAAGAGCCCTAGTGGTTTGGGACCAAAGGAGAATGATAAAAGGCCCAGGTGGTGGGGCCCAAGGGAGGAGGAGTAAGAGCTCTAGTGGTTTGGGTCTGAGGAAGAATTAGAAAGGGCCCAGGTAGTGGGGGCCAAGGGAGGAGGAAGAAGAGCCCTAGTGGTTTGTGGCTGAGGAAGAATAAGAAAGGGCCCAGGTGGTGGGTGCTAGGAAAGGGGAAGGAAGAGCCGTAGTGTTTTGGGGCCAAAGGAGAATAAGAAAAGGCCCAGCAGTGGAAGCCAATGGAGGAGAAAGAAGAGCTCTAGTGGTTTGGGGCTGAGGAAGAATGAGAAAGGGCCCAGGTGGTGGGTGCCAAGAAAGTAGGAGGAAGAGCCCTATTGGTTTGGGGCCAAAGGAGTATAAAAAAAGGCCCAGGTGGTGGGGGCCAAGGGAAGAGGAGTAAGAGCTCTAGTGGTTTGGGTCTGAGGAAGAATGAGAAAGGGCCCAGGTAGTGGGGGCCAAGAGAGGAAGAAGAAGATCTCTAGTGGTTTGGGGCCAAGGAGATTTAGTAAGTGCCCAGGTGGTTTGGCCAAGAAAGGAGGAGGAAGGGCCATAGTGGTTTGGGGCCTAGGGAGAATGAGAAAAGGACCAGGTGGTTTGTGGCCAAAGTAGGAGGAGGAAGAGCTCTAGTGTGTTGGGGCCAAAGGAGAAAAAGAAAAGGCCCAATTGATGGAGGCCAAGGGAGAAGGAAGAAGAGCCCTAGTGGTTTTGTGCTGAGGAAGAATGAGAAAGGGCCTAGGTGGTGGGGGCCAAGGAAGGAGGAGGAAGAGCCCTAGTGGTTTGGGGCCAAAGGAGAATAAGAAAAGGCCCAGGCGGTGGGGGCCAAGGGAGGAGGAGTGAGAGCTCTAGTGGTTTGGGGCCAAAGGAGATTTAGTAAATGCCCAGTGGTGGAGGCCAGGAAAGGAGGAGTAGGGGACCTAGTGGTTTGAGGCCTAGGGAGAATGAGATAAGGACCAGGTGGTTTGAGGCCAAAGTAGGAGGAGGAAGAGCTCTAGTGTGTTGGGGCCAAAGGAGAAAGAGAAAAGGCCCAGTTGGTGGGGGCCAAGGGAGAAGGAAGAAGAGCCCTAGTAGTTTTGTGCTGAGAAAGAATGAGAAAGGGCCTAGGTGGTGTTGGGCCAAGGAAGGAGGAGGAAGAGCCCTAGTGGTTTGGGGCCAAAGGAGAATGAGAAAAGGCCCAGGTGGTGGAAGCCAATGGAGGAGAAAGAAGAGCTCTAGTGGTTTGGGGCTGAGGAGGAATGAGAAATGGCCCAGGTGGTAGGGGCCAAGAAAGGAGGAGGATGAGCTCTAGTGGTTTGGGGCCAAAGGAGAATGAGAAAAGCCCGAGATGGTTTGGGGCCAAAGTAGGAAAAGTAAGAGCTCTAGGGGTTTGGGGCCAAAGGAGAATGTGAAATGACCCAGGTGGTGGGGGCCAATGGAGGAGAGAGAAGAGCCCTAGTAGTTTTGGGCTGAGGAAGAATGAGAAAGGGCCCAGGTAGTGGGGGCCAAGGGAGGAGAGGGAAGAGCCTTAGTGGTATGGGGGAAAATATGAATGAGAAAAGGCCCAGGTTGTGGGGGCCAAGAAAGGAGGAGGAAGAGCCCTAATGGTTTGGGGCCAAAGGAAAATGAGAGAAGGACCAGGTGGTTTGGGGCCAAAGGAGAATGTTAAAAGGCCCAGGTGTTGGGGGCCAAGGAAGGAGGAGAAAGGGCCCTAGTGGTTTGGAGCCAAAGGAGAATGAGAAAAAGCCCAGGTAGTGGGGGCCAAGGAAGGAAGAGGAAGAGCTCTAGTGGTTTGGTGCCAAAGGAGAATGAGAAAAGGCCCAGGTGGTGGACGCCAATGAAGGAGGAGGAAGAGCCCTAGTGGTTTGGGACCAAGGGAGGAGGAGGAAGGGCCCTAGTGGTTTGGGGCCAAAGGAGGATGAAAAAAGGCCCAGATGGTTTGGGGAAAAGGGTGGAGGAGGAAGAGCCCTAGTGGTTTGGGGCCAAAGAAGAATGAGAAAGGGTCCAGGTGGTGGGGGCCACGGGAGACGGAGTAAGAGCTCTAGTGGTTTGGGTCTGAGGAATAATGAGAAAGGGCCCAGGTGGTGAGGGCCAAGGGAGGAGGAGGAAGGGCCCTAGTGGTTTGGGGCCAAAGGAAAATGAGTAAATGCCCAGGTGGTGGAGGCCAAGGGAATAGGAGGAAGGGCCCTAGTGGTTTGGGGCCAAAGGAAAATGAGAAAAGGACCAGGTGGTTTGGGGCCAAAGTAGGAGGAGGAAGAGCCCTAGTAGTTTTGGGCTGAGGAAGAATGAGAAACGGCCCAGGTGGTGGAAGCAAATGGAGGAGAAAGAAGAGCTCTAGTGGTTTGGGGCCAAAGTAGAATGAGAAAAGGCCCAGGTAGTAGGGGCCAGGCGAGAAGGAGTAAGAGCTCTAGTGGTTTGGGCTCAAAGGAAAATGAGAAAAAGCCCAGGTGGTGGGGGCCAATGGAGGAGAAAGAAGAGCCCTAGTAGTTTTGGGCTGAGGATGAATGAGAAAGGGCCCAGATGGTGGGGCCTAAGAAAGGAAGAAAGGGTCCTATTGGTTTGAGGCCAAAGGAGAATGAGTAAAGGCCCAGGTGGTGGAGGCCAAGGGAAGAAGAGTAAGAGTTCTAAGGGTTTGGGGCCAAAGGAGAATGTGAAAAGGCCCAGGTGGTGGGTGCCAAGGGAGGAGGTATAAGAGTTTTAGTGGTTTGGAGCTATGAAAGAATGAGAAAGGGCCCAGGTGGTGGGGGGCCTAGGGGGTGAAGGAAGGGCCCTAGTGGTTTGTGGCCAAAGGAGAATGAGAAAAGGCCCAGGTGGTGGGGGCCAATGGAGGAGGAGGAAGGACCTTAGTGGTTTGGGGCCAAAGAAGAATGAGAAAAGGCCCAGGTGTTGGGAGGCCAAGAGAGGAGGAGGAAGGGCCCTTGTGGTTTGGGGCTAAGGAAGAATGAAAAAGAGCCAGGTGGTGGGTTCCAAGGGAGGAGGTATAAGAGTTTTAGTGGTTTGGAGCTATGAAAGAATGAGAAAGGGCCCAGGTGGTGGGGCCAAGGGGGGAGAAGGAAGGGCCCTAGTGGTTTGTGGCCAAAGGAGAATGAGAAAAGGCCCAGGTGGTGGGGGCCAATGGAGGAGGAGGAAGGGCCCTAGTGGTTTGGGGCCAAAGAAGAATGAGAAAAGGCCCAGGTGTTGGGGGGCCAAGAGAGGAGGAGGAAGAGCCCTAGTAGTTTGGGGCTGAGGAAGAATGAGAAGGGGCCCAGGTGGTGGGGGCCAAGGGAGGAGGATAAAGGGCCCAGTTAGGGTGGGGCAATATGTTGGAGATAGGCAATAAAAAAGCAGCCTATTTGTTTATGGCATAGGTAGGGCGAAGAGGGCACGTGGTGAGTGGTCTTGAGCACTTCAAGCGGAATCAATCTCGCTTGTTATGGGCAAAAAATTGCCAGAATGTTGAGGCCAACATATTTGACCAGAGGAGGTGCTCTAAAAGAAAAAGAGTACTTCAGTACTCGGCCCTCGAGATGATCACTTGAAGAAGTGCGGACTCTACCAAAACTTCTTTGGCGTCCTCAGCTTCTTGACAGCCTCCTTCGACATTTTCTTGAAGATGGGCTTCTCGTTAAGCTTAATCTTTGCTTCTTCCATCTTCGCGTCCAACGCGTCCAGTAGCAGCTGGTTGCTGACCATTTCTCGGTACAGCTTCCTGAAGTCGTCATTCAGACTTCTGATGAGGGCATCCTCAAAATAATTATCCATTGCGATATATATGTCTTTACTTCGTAGTTAAGCGTCAAGCCTTATCGCTCTCTAACAATTGAATTAAAACTTGTCTCCATAGAAACCTGAATAGAGAGATATTTAAATTAAGTTACATTTCAAGTCTCACTTATACGTGATTAATTATATTGACACAAATAAGATATAAATGAAGGAGTGTGTATAAATATATCTAATATATTCTATTATGATTAACATATAAACAATTAATATATCTAACACAAGGTTATCCAAACGTCTCTTCCTTTTAAAATAAGCAAACCTCTCGATTTTCAAATTTAATATGTATTCGCTTTTATCCGGTTTTAAACTATAACAAAACACTACCTTGAGTTTAAAATATAATGAATGGAGAGTTATTTCACTTAGATGGACCCCCTCACAACTGCAGGCTCTTACACTAACACTATTCATTAAAAGCTTTTATTTAACTTGCTCCCATGTTTGCCTGTCCACAAATCTTCTAATCAATGTTTAATAT
This sequence comes from Cordylochernes scorpioides, assembly GCA_030710605.1. Classification (NCBI taxonomy): domain Eukaryota; kingdom Metazoa; phylum Arthropoda; class Arachnida; order Pseudoscorpiones; family Chernetidae; genus Cordylochernes; species Cordylochernes scorpioides. The sequence continues at coordinate 65,675,616 of CP092866.1, forward strand.
ACTTCTAGAGCACATAGAAACCTGAAATATTTTATACCCTTTGAAACCCGATGAACATGCAAGTCGAAATATTGTCGCGGAGTTAAATAAAGCAAGGGCAAATTTGGGGATAATTAATTTATTATAATTTATTTATTACCTTTTTTAGTTCTCCAATAAAATTATATACAAGAGGTATTTATAGGGAGTGAGATAACAACTTATCCTAAGGTAAAGAATAATAATAATGAGCGTCGTCAGCCACCGAGGCGTCCCGTTTTCCTTATTTGCCGATAAGATCCCGAGAACCCCTCACATCTGTCCCCCCGGAGTCCAGTGATGATTGACAGGTGTCCCATGGAGCTTCTTGAGGCCGAAGTTGCAGAGCTACTTGACAATATTTCAGACATTTGGGTTGTCAGGGTGGCCGGAAACAGACAAACTTCCAAATTAAGTTTCGAAAAAGGAGATTAAATTTTAATATGCTTCCAGACCACATATAAGTATGGAATTTTGAACACTCGCTCAGTCCAACGAACAATGCAAGCGTACAGAGTACTGGGGGTCGGGGGTAGCCAGGAATATTTCTATGTTTCTATTTGAATCTCACACTATGTCACCTAGGAAACCTTTGGGAGTTGCAAATTCACTTTTTAAAGATTTGTTCAACACCATAAACAAGTTAGATATCCGAATATTCAGGCTCATATCTAAAACCCCTTTAGAATTACAGGCTAAAATTTTCTGAAATTCAATAAATATATTAATTTTCTGTTTTGAATCAATAATCTAATATCAATATCATATTTCAATATCATATCAAGCATATATTCAATAAATGTTTATATGGTCTTATGTTATTGTTGCGTGCTCGGTCTTTCGCAACGCTTCCTTACTGTGGCTGACCCTTTGGACCGTTTGTCTTTCTTACACTACCACCTGGGAGCCACGCCAACACGTGAAACTCTCCTAACCTCTGACAGTATCCGTCAGCCTTACCACGGGTGGGGGGACAGTCAGGACTGACCAGAGGCGCAGCAATGTGTTGTCGGGAAGAGAGTCACGACCGCACAACGCCGAAGAACAAGCTGTTTATTAAAACACTTTATCTACATTTATAAATGGTCGCAATATCACATAACAAGTACTTTACACAATAGAGGTGGCAGGATGAGGCCGGAGGAGGAATCATGCACAGAACCATCTATTACAGGGGATGGCGAAGGAACAGGATCAACAACAGAGTCAAAACAGAGAAACGCCGCATAAATTCATGGCGCCACCTATTGGCCACTTTTAGAACTATTTTCTAATGCCATGCATGCCACACTGCCCCCCAATCAAACCTGATCGTCCCGATCAGGTCCACTCTGATTGCTCTCCCTGGAAGAGTGCCAACCGGCTCAAATGGACGACCCTTGGTTTTGCTTTCGAACTTCGTTGGACGCGGTAGACCAAGTCGTTGATTCTCTTGACGACCCTGTAGGGTCCTTCCCACATTGGTGTTAACTTTGGGGAGAGCCCTCTCTTTCTCTTTGGATTAAACATCCATACCAGATCACTCTCTTTGAATCCTTCATGGTTTGCTTTTAGATCGTAGTGAGTCTTCATCCGGTGACTTGCTAGCTGGATTTTTTCCCTAACTAATTTATGAGTTTCCGACAGCACACCTCTCAGTTCGCTCACATAACTGGTCACCTCTACTGGTGGTCCTCCAGGGGTGCCAAATTCTAAGTCGCAGGGGAGTCGTAGCTCTCGTCCGAACACAACCTTGGCCGGTGTTTGACCCGTTGTTTCGTGAATGGCCGCTCGGTACGCCATGAGGAACAGTGGCAGTCTACGGTCCCAGTCCCTCTGATTCTGCTCCACAACCTTGGATAGGTGCTCCACCATGGTCTTGTTGAATCTTTCCACCATTCCGTCCGACTGTGGGTGCAGGGGAGTAGTCCTTGTTTTCCAGATTCCCAATACCTGGCACAATTCTCGGAATATTCCCGATTCAAAGTTCCGCCCCTGATCTGAGTGCAGTTCTAATGGCACACCAAATCGGCAGATAAGGTTGTCTACAAGAACTCTTGCGACCGTAGCAGCCTCCTGATTAGGAATCGCGTAGACCTCGGGCCACTTCGTAAAGTAGTCCATAGCGACTAAGAGGTATTTGTTTCCATCCTCTGTGACTGGAAATGGGCCAGCCACATCAATCGCGATCCTTTCGAAAGGCGCTCCCACGTTATATTCTCTCATTTTTCCTCTGGACCTAGTTTGTGGGCCCTTGCTGGCAGCACATGTGGTACATCGCCTGCACCAATTTTCCACGTCCTCCCGGCAATATACCCAGTAGAACCTCTCTCTAACCTTTCTTAAGGTTTTCGTCACGCCAAAGTGAGATCCCGAGGCTCCGCCGTGCACCTCCCGCAGAACACAAGGAACCTTAACCTCCGGGACCACTAGCTGCATTTTTGTGCTCCTCCCATCAGCACTCTCCCAAACCCTCTTCAGCAGTCCGCTCTCAACCCTCAAGGAGTCCCACTGTGCCCACAATGCCTTAAGTGCTGGGCTCCCGTTTGATATGATCTCCCAGCTAGGTCTTAGGTTTCCGTTTTCCTTTGATTCCAAAATTGGACCGATATTCAAGTCTTGTTGCTGGCTGGCTCTGCAGCCCGCAGGGGTCCACTCGTCGCTCGGCACCACAGTCGTCCCTCTCGATGTCGCCTCGCTCTCGTTTTTATCAATTTTTTCGCAATGCTTGCAACTTCCGCAAGGTCTTCTGGACAGCGCATCCGCATTGTGATGTCTTTTCCCAGGCCGGTGTCTAATTTGAAAATGATATTGTTGCAGCTTTTCCAACCATCTCGCCACCTGGCCTTCAGGATTTTTCATCTGTAGTAGCCATGTGAGTGCGGCATGATCGGTCCTAACCAAGAAATCTTGCCCATATAGATACCTGTGGAAATGCTCCACTGATCTGACTATGGCCAAGAGCTCCCTTCTTGTAGCGCAGTAGTTTCGCTCAGGTTTGGTTAGGATTTTGCTGTAATATTCGATCACTCGCTCTTCTCCATCTTGAACCTGAGACAGAACGGCTCCAATACCGCTGTTACTGGCATCTGTGTCCAGTACAAATCTCATCCCAGGTTGGGGATACACCAAAACTGGACTGGAGCACAGGCCGCCTTTCAAGGTCACGAATGCGTTCTCGCAATCCTGACTCCAGTGAAAGGTCGATTTCGCCTCTGTCAATCTGTGCAACGGGGCAGCAATGTCTGCATATCCCTCTACGAATCGTCTGTAGTATGTGCAGAGTCCAAGGAAACTTCGCAGTTCGTGCTTGTCCTTTGGTTTGGGCCAATCCCTGATAGCAAGGATCTTGCTCTCGCTTGTCTGGATCCCCTTCGCAGACACTAAATGTTGCGTGCTCGGTCTTTCGCAACGCTTCCTTACTGTCGCTGACCCCTAACCTCTGACAGTATCCGTCAGCCTTACCACGGGTGGGGGGACAGTCAGGACTGACCAGAGGCGCAGCAATGTGTTGTCGGGAAGAGAGTCACGACCGCACAACGCCGAAGAACAAGCTGTTTATTAAAACACTTTATCTACATTTATAAATGGTCGCAATATCACATAACAAGTACTTTACACAATAGAGGTGGCAGGATGAGGCCGGAGGAGGAATCATGCACAGAACCATCTATTACAGGGGATGGCGAAGGAACAGGATCAACAACAGAGTCAAAACAGAGAAACGCCGCATAAATTCATGGCGCCACCTATTGGCCACTTTTAGAACTATTTTCTAATGCCATGCATGCCACATTATAATATGTTATCATATATTTCACGATACAGGTATAAATATTTTTCCCTTTTTTAATCAATCATTTGTTAATTTTAACTAAAATTAATTAATTGAATAATCATAATCCAAATTAAATCTCTTTACCAATTAACCCCAAACAAAAATATATTGCGTGTCTGTAACTTTGTGATATAATTCACAATAAATGCAAGTGATGAAAACTGACTGTCGAATGTTCTGTGGACCGATGAAGCTCACTTTTCTCTGAATGGAGAAGTCAACACTCAAAACAGCCGCAATCGGGCAACAGAAAACCCTAGGATTTTTACAGAAATGCCACTTCATCAGCCCAGAGTTACAGTTTGGTGTGGGTTCACTTCTTCTTTTATTATTGGACCATATTACTTCGAAGAAACCAATGGAAGAACTTTTAAAACCGTTTCTCTAACTGGTGAACGTTATGTTCAACTTTCGAGAGAAAAGGTTATTCCCATATTGCAGGACAGACAATCACTAATCGAAATAACATTCATGCAAGATGAAGGACCTCCTCATATCTCCCGCGGTGCCGAACAAGTGCTGTAAGGATATGAGTAAGGAAGATGATTCAATATGTTGTGTTGAAGAATATAAATAAAAATATATTACAAGTATAAATATACAAAAAATAATATAATAAAATAATAAATAAATAATTTATAAAGATATAAATTCTCTATAGATTTCTGGTAGGTCAATTTTCCTATTAATGCTTTCCGTATCTTTTATAGAGGCCCAGCTTTCTAAAAATTATATGCAGTGTTTTTCTTTAAATATTCTGGTATATAATATATGCTTTTATTCATTTTATTTCTATAATATTTATCAGTTTCTTCATTTATCTAATCAAATGTTTATTTAATTATATACTCTTTTAATAATTATTATTATTAAATATAACAATTATAAATATATTTTATATAGAGTGAAATTTTCATCAGATAGTTTCTTACTTTGATCTTGTATAGCATGAGTGGATCACATACCCACGTGATTTAGTTTAAATCAAAGAAAAACCTTGATAAAGAGAGACGTTTTGCCCCTAGAAATATTGGTTGAATAATAAATTTAGATCCAATATATGCTTTATATTTATTTATATATATAACCTCTTTATTTAAAGATGCATTGTAAGGATGTATTTGGGTTCTCACCCTTGTACAAAACGTAATTCTGGGTATAAAGAATGAATGAGCCACAATTACGTAAAGAATTTGTGCAAAATTTTAGTTAATCATTTCTTTTTTATATAGTGTTATTTTTATTTTATTTTTATATAAAATTATTTGTACACATAATACAAATAATTGTAAATATAAAATGTGTTATTTTTAATATTCAAAATATTCACACCCTTATTTTTAAAAAATTATTTTGTCCATAATATTTATTTATATCAAATTTGTTTCCAATTAAATGTAGGCAAAAATTATGTTTCAACTTTATTCTATTGACATTATGTGGCGCTGAGTTTGTTGTTGACATATATGTTAATATATTTTTAAATTTTACACATGAAATTGAAAATAATAATTCTCTGGCATTTTTAGATCTACAGCTTAAAAGAAAGTTTAATCAAATAGAAACTAGTATTTTTAGAAAATCAACCCACACAGGAAATTATTTAAACTTCAATTCTTTTGGCCCAGTTCATCATAAAATCGCTGTGGTTAAAGCTCTCTCCAAAAGATTAGATACACATTGTTCTTCAAAATTTAATGATATAGTGGAGAGAAATAGAATCTTCAGAGAATTAAAAAACAACAATTACCCTAGCAGTTTTGTCGAAAAACATTTTTATAAACCAAAATCTCCACCTTTAAATAACACCCCTGATCAATCAAAAAAACTTTACTGCTCCCTCCCCTACAGCTACGGCTCTGAACGCATCGCCAGAGTCCTAAAGAGATACAACATCATAACTACCTATCAATCATCTTTAAATTTAAAAAAGGCCCTACGCCATCCAGACACTAAACAAATCAACAAAATGGAAAACAAAACCAACGTAATTTACAAAATACCTTGCAACAATTGCCAAGCTAATTATATAGGTGAAACCAGCAAACCACTTAAAGATCGTTTAAATCAACACAAATCAGGACTAAGGAATTACAACCCACTGTCTCTCCTTGTAGATCATGCACTGAAAAACAACCACACTCCGGATTTCGAAAATACAGCTGTTTTATACCAGAACATTAAAGAAAAACACTGCCGATTGTTCTTAGAAAGCTGGGCCTCTGCAGAAGACACAGAAAGCATAAATAGAAAAATTGATTTACCGGACATCTACACACCATTTAGATCTTCTTAATTTTTTTGTCTAATCATTTTAATTTCAATTAGTTATTTTTTATTTTTAAATTGACTAATTTTATACTATTTTAAAGGGAGAGGTGCCGTTTTTTTAAAATTACATAACTTTGCTCTATTTAATTTTTTGCTTTAATGAATTTTTAAATTTTGTTGTAATACCCGCGATTTCTTAAATTATATTTTCACACATTAGTAATCCCCTGTAATTAATACATACCACTTGTTTAATTTTTTTTCATTTATCGCTTCAAAACGCAAAAGTATTGATACATTAAATATATAACATATTACATGTAATACTTTAAACTTTTTTAGTTTCCACTTTTTAATTTAATTTTTCTCATTTATTGATCCTAAATTGTTTTAACTTCCATTTCAATGCATTTTTATAATTTTTTTACTTACATATAAATCGATCTCCTTAAATTTTGAAATTAATTTTTTTAAATACCCACATTTTTTTTGTTAAACGTTTTAAAAAAGTTCATACAGTTTATTGTTTAAATCATTTTAAATTTAATTTCAAATGTTTTAATAGATACATATATTTTTACATTTATCTCTTAATGAATTATTTTTATGTACTTATTACAAATTTTTTAAAATATAAAGATAGAACTCATTTTTTCCTTTAATATTTAAATATATTTTACATATTTGATTGCAATTTTTATAATAATTTTTTCATTCACAAATTTCTCCCACCTACTCTGTATTTTAATTGATTTCAACTGTGATATTATAACACTATGCGGCGCTGAGTTTGTGTGTACAAAAATGTAATGCCTCGATAAAGGTTGGCGTTCAGCCAGCCGAAATATTGGCAAAATAAATATTTTAGTAAATCCAATATATGCCTTTTTATTATCTAATATGTTAATATGTTATAATTCCTTGAAAAAGGTTGGCATTCAGCCAAGTGAAATATTGGTAAAACAAATGATATTTTGATCCAATATATAAATATATAGAAAAAATATATATGTATATAGAAAGAGAGTCGGGATCAATGTTTTTTTTTTTCGGCATATATAGACAATTGACGCTCAACATAATTTTATCGACAACTTGTCAATACATGCAGAAGTGCACAGTCTGCACTATTTTAAAATTATAATTATATATATATTAAAATAAAAAATGGCATGTCCTGACCAGGAGCACATGTGCTTTTCAGAAGGCAGAGCGCCATCTGGTGGAACAGAAATCAACTATTCATTGATTTAGCCTGTTCCGAACAGACGAGCGCCAAAAGCGCGAAACGCGTTCGTGGATGGCTTTTCTTGATTTATCAAGAAATTGGGTTGGCAAAATATCAGGGAATAGGCTAAATCAATGAATAGTTGATTTTTGTTCCACCAGATGGCGCTCTGCCTTCTGAAAAGCACATGTGCTCCTGGTCAAGATATGCCATTTTTTATATCAATATCAACACCTGACCTTTTTATTTTTTCTATCATTTTTTCAATTATATATATATATAAATAAATATAAATCACTAAGTACAATGAATATGGTTCCTCTGCCACCGCTGTATAGATGAGGGTAGAATCATTTAAATATTGTTACATATCTTGCAAAACCGAAGATTTTATCATGAAAAATGACATAGATATATCAAAGCTAAGTCCACCACTCACAGCGATATATAGACATTTCCTATCAACCTTCTATTTCAAAGCGTTTATAGAATTGCCAAAAAAGTTTTCAAATTTAAAATAAAATAAATCTAGAGTGGAAAGCTTATTGTTTTAAACCAGCACACAAATAAAACAATAAAAAGTCTCCTTTGTTGTTTTATAAACTTTTTTATCGAGAACAAACTCCCATTTTTCAAAGTTTTTTTTTTCTCAAAAATGGTAAAATTTATGATGATACACCGACAATGGATCCCATCTATAATTGCTGTATCCATATCCATTAAAGGTTTGCAAAGCACAAATTGGCCCTTGACGATAAAAAATGATGAGTAAATAATTTAGAATTATACACGTCGCGTATTTAATGGGAAATTATTTTAAAAAGTAATTAGTCTTTTTAATTGTGGTCTCAGGTTTAAAATTGATAGGGAGAATTTATGGGGAGAAGTATTCAATTAAAAATTATTTTTATATTGAAAAAACATTTATCTACAAATAATATTTCTTCACTATTCACGCGTGAAGGAAGACACTATATTATTTATATAGATATAAACTATTTTTTATGAAAATAAAGAAACCAAACTACTATATACATAAGCAAGTCAAATATACAATATAAATACAAAATACAATATACAACACAATACAAATATACATATATATGCGATAAATACAATATACATACATATGCGATAAATACAATATACATACCCAAAACAATTATACATACATGTTTATGCAAATATTCAATATAAATACAAAATACAACATACATCCACAATACGAATATATATATACATGCATATACAAATATACAGTATGAATACAAAATACAATAAACATACATAATACAAATATTCAATTTAATTACAAAGTATAATATACATACACAATACAAATATATGTGCATTTACATACAAATATACATACATTTACATATGAATGAACATGCATGAACATACAAATATACATACATATACATAGAAAATATACAAAAGTATACATACAAATATACATATTAAAAACAAAAAGGCATAGCCTAACCGCTCACATGAACTTTTTATATGGCAGAGCGCCATCTAATGGAAAATATCAACTTAATGTTGATTCAACTTGTTACCACTGAAATTTGGCCAACCCATTCTTAATAAATCAATAAAAAACTAGACACGAACGCGTTCAGGCTGTTGGCCCTGGTCAGTGTGGTGCAGGCTGTATATACATATATGCGCGATAAAAAATACAATATAAATAGAAAATACAATGAATTAATATTCCTAAATATAAATATGAAATACCATATAAAAGAATATAACCCTGGACCATTCTTTAATGCATCATATTGTGGAAGAGGGTTCAGATAAAATTGCCAACTAAACGTCAAGTACACTTGCCTCCCAGATTTTATAACAAGAATTTTAGAATAAAACCATTCCATAGACCAAAATTAATAACTATTACAGATTATAGGGTTTATCTGTTCTTTTTTGACATATCTTCTTCTGTCAAGCCAGGAATGTTTCTCCTCAATTAACCAACATTAGAGCATTGAATTCTTTGTTTATTTATTTTTTAATTTTATTTTTTAATGTTGTTCCTCTCTTGTGATGTTTAATCGACTAAAAATATTAACTTGATAGATTTTTATAAATCATAAGATTCACAGACTCTATAATAAATGTAGCGGTATGGTAGATAAAATTGGTGGAACCGATGGGATAGTTCATTGTTATCAAAGCCTTCCCAGAATATATTTTTCATTTTCAGTTTATGTGTGGCATGGTTGTATAAATTTGTTTTTTAAATATAGAGCAAAATATAATTAGCGATGCTAAAATGAATATATTTCATTTATATAATCACTTTAATTAGATTATAAAATAGTGTTTATAGAAGATTCTAATAAATGTATGTTTGTCATTTGTGATTGTATACGGGAAAATCTCAAATATACCTATCTCTCTGTTGTATATTTAATATATATATTTGAATGAAAAACTTTTATTTAAGAGTCATCACAAATATGGAATATTTTATAAAATTTCTAAACTGCCTCAGGATATTTACGACAATAGATAAAAGAATAAAATAGCTCTCTCTCCAAAATACTTCTCATTAGGTGACTCAGCAAAGTTAAAAATAAAATCCTTCATTTATTGAGGAGACCGGAAAATAAAAAGCCTAGCAATTAGAGGAATGTGTCTCCGACCGATAATGCATACGATGGCAATGTAATTAAGCTGCATAATCATTTCAGATATATGTAAATATGTATATTCGCCTCCTGATTGGAGGAAAGGTGAATCAACCGATTCGTTTGATGGCTACTTCTGATCTTTGTATTCCGTTCTACCATCCCTTCTGACCAACCTCAGATATCCCTGGTGGCTTGCTGAATCCTGGGGTGTTGCACCAGTACCGTTCTGTCTGCTTAGTTGAGCCATTTGCGAAGCTAGGTTAGAAGATCAATTCTCTCATTCGGCCAATTAACCTTTACCTAAGTCTGTCTGTACTGATCCATGTCATCCCAACTATTCACCACGACAAGTTGACACAACACATATCTCATAGGATGATCTTTTTGTTATTAAATCGGTTCGTGAATTCTTGGTGTTTGTAACATCAATTCATCCCTGTGGCTACATTGTATAGGGTTGCCAATTAACCATTACCTAAATCTGTCTGTCCTGATACTCCCAACTATTCACCACGACAAGTTGACACAATACATATCTCATAGGATGATATTTTTGTTATTGAATCGGTTCGTGAATCCTTGGTGTTTGTAACATCAATTCATCCCTGTAGCTACATTGTATAGAGCTGCCATTTAACCTATACCTAGGTCTATCTGTCCTGATGCTCCCAACCATTCACACAACATTGTTGACACAACATATCTTTCACAAGATGATGTTTTTGTTATTAAATCGATTTATTGATCCTTGGTGTTTGTAACATCAATTCATCCCTGTGGCTACATTGTATAGAGCTGCCAATTAACCTTTACCTATGTCTATCTGTCCTGATACTCCCAACCACTCATCACAACATTGTTGACACAACATAGCTTTCACAAGATGATATTTTTGTTATTAAATCGATTTATTAATCCTTGGTGTTTGTAACATCAATTCATCCCTGTGGCTACATTGTATAGAGCTGCCAATTAACCTTCACCTAAGTCTATCTGTCTGTCCTGATACTCCCAATCATTCACACAACATTGTTGACACAACACATATCTCATAAGATGATATTTTCATCATGATCATAATTATCATGATCAATTCACCCCTGTGGCTACATTGTATAGAGCTGCCAATTAACCTTCACCTAAGTCTATCTGTCTGGCCTGATACTACCAACCATTCACCACAACATTGTTGACACAACACATATCTCATAAGATGATCTTTTCATCATGATCATAATCATCATGATCAATTCATCCCTGTGGCTACATTGTATAGAGCAGTCAATTAACCTTCACCTAAGTCTATCTGTCTGGCCTGATACTACCAACCATTCACCACAACATTGTTGACACAACACATATCTAACAAAATGATGTTTTTGTTATTGAATCGATTTATCAAACCTTGGTGTTTGTAACATCAATTCATCCCTGTGGCTACATTGTATAGAGCTGCCATCTACCGTCAGATCTGTGAACTACCAACTTTCAATACCGGTTGTGCAGAATTTTTTTTAATATGTTTATTCTCTACAATATTTATAATAATTATATTTAGTTATATACCTCTTAATTTTGACATTTTAGTTGTACAAATTAATCTAAATTTGTTAAATCCTCTTCTCAATTGTTCATTTGTTAATTAATAAAATTCAAGATTGCCAACTGAGAATTAATTTTAATTAATTCGAAAAGGTTTCCACAAAGAAATATTTTAAGATTTTGATTATCTGAATGTCCGGGTTGAAGGATACCATTTCGCAATAGGAATGCTTTGAAGATGTACTCTTCGATTTCGACAAAGAAAGGGATCAGAAATTGGCGAAATTGGTTCATAGATTAGTGGCCTAATCTAACTTTGACCAGATTGCACTTTTTGATTCATAAAAACGTGGAAATTATTATTAGTATTTCAAAGTATGCGTGATATTAAAAGTGGATGTTCACAGAAAAATGATTTCTATTTCCAATTGAATTTGTTTATATACCAGGTCTATTAGTATGAAACGCGAAAATTTTCAGTGAATTCAAAAGTTCACCAATTCCATACAACAGAAGATTTTTTATTCAAAGTAACTGCCCTGATTAGCTATACACTCGGACCACTTTTCAGGCAATTTTCGAATTCCTTGTCTGAAAATTTCTATTCCTTTTGAGTCGAACCAGTCAACAAGTCATTTTCGGAGTATGTCTGAGTTCGAAAATTCCTGTTTTTTTAGGGCGTGTCCTAAAGATGTGAAAAGGTGGTAGTTCGACGGCGCTAAGTCTGGTGAGTACGGCGGGTGGGGCTAGAGTTTCCAGCCCAAGTCTTTTATGGTGTTTTTTGACCACCGTAGCGTTGTGGGCTGGAGCGTTGTCATGCTGCAGTATCAGGTTGTTGTGCTTTTCACGCCATTCCGGTCTTTTTTCATTCAACGCCTCTCTCAAACTGTGCATTTGTTGTTCGTAGCGACTAGTATTGACTATTTTGCCAGGTTTCAGGAGCTCGAAATATACTACGCCGGTCTGGTCCCACCATATGCAAAGCATTGCCTTTTTTCCGAAGCAATTGGGCCTAGGCGTCTGTTTTGGAAATTGGCCGGGCAGGCCCCACGACTTTTGGCGCGTAGGATTGCTGAAGTGGATCCATTTCTCATCAGAAGTTACGATTCGGTGCAAAAATGACTTCTTTTCATGCCTGGCGAGCAGCCCTTCGCAGGTTACCAGACGCCGTTATTGCTGCCTTTCGCTCAACTAGTGGGGGACCCATCTGGAAAGCTTTTGGGTCATTCCGAGGCTGTTTAAACGTAGAGAAACAGCACCTTGAGACACCTGGAGCTGTTTTGCGAGTTTCTCCTGCATTTGGGTACTGTCCTCATCCAACAAAGCTTGCAGTTCAGCGTCCTCGAACTTTTGGGGCGGTTTTCCATGTAGTTCATTATCAAGTTCAAAATCGCCACTTTGGAATTTTTTAAACCACCTGTAACACTGCGATTTGCTCAGAGCGTGGTCGCTGTAAACTTCCTCGAGCATTCGGTGGGCTTCAGTGGCACTTTTCTTCCAGTTGAAGGCGAACAACAAAACTTCCCGCAAATGGGCACTTTTTGGCTCGGAAATCGCCATTTTCCACGGGCTCCAGAAATTTTTCACGATTTGAATTTTTCTAAAACTGCACGCATGCTGATGCCACGTGAGTCAAAGAACAAAACGCCTACAACAGCGCCACCGTCGGCTCAAATAAAGTTGCACAGCGGCCTCTGGCGCCCATTTTCGCGTTTCATACTAATAGACCTGGTAAGTCTATGCTGCAGCAGTTTGGAGAACGTCTCTCAACTCAGCGTTTCTCCATTTCTAGACGGATAAAATGATAAAATAGCAATCTAAAAAATATTACACTTTTTTATACACACTAATGTGGTTTTTTACAATAAATTATTAATATGTACATTCATAAGCAAAATTTAAAAATGTTTTACCTTTTAGCATGTATATATTTATTATTATTATTATATTAATAGTTTTTATTTTCTTTTGTTTATATTTTTCAAAAAGAATGTTCGAAATTACATATATGAGATGTCTAATGTTATATAATCAAATATGGAGTGTTGCTTAAAATATGAAACGTCCTTATATTTTGGCCATGAGAATATTTCTACAAACCTCAGTGCTATGTTTGAAAAATAAATAAGAGATATTGAGTCATCAGTCGTGAACCGACTCTCGCAGGTTTCGCTGAATTAAATGGTAATTCGCTGAATAATATGGCGAAATCACTTTGAGGGTTCAACCACTGATGAGCCAATCCCTCTTGTCTAATTTTCTATCATCGAAGTGAAGTTTACAGAAATAATTTTTGATGACATATTCCAAAAATAGTATAAAAGCGTAAAGTTTATATTCGATTAATGAGTTTTTTTTTAATTCAGATTATTTCTTATATAAAACATAATGTATTTACGCCATATCAGATACATTTATCTAATCATAGTCACGAAGTTCCAAAATACATCATCAAATTTTTCTATTTATTTATAAAAAGGAAAAAGAAGGAGCTCTTTCAGAGAAATCTTCTCGATATATCTACACTATTATACCATTTATGTCTTTAAATATATAATGTGAAGTATTGAGATTGTAGCTACATTGTATAGAGCTGCCAAATAACCTTTACCTAAGTCTGTCTGTCCTGATACTCCCAACTATTCATTACAACATTGTTGACACAACACATATCTCATAAGATGATCTTTTCATCATGATCATAATCATCATGATCAATTCATCCCTGTAGCTACATTGTATAGAGCTGCCAAATAACCTTTACCTAAGTCTGTCTATCCTGATACTCCCAACTATTCATTACAACATTGTTGACACAACACATATCTCATAAGATGATCTTTTCATCATGATCATAATCATCATGATCCTTATATACCTTAATTCTGGAATTTTAGATTAACAAATTAATCTAAATTTGTGAAATCGTCTTCTCTATTGTTTATTTGTTAATTAATAATATTCACAATTGCCAACTGAGAATCAATTTGATTAATTCGAAAAGATTTCCACATGGAAATATTTAAGATTTTGATTATCTGAATGTCCAGTTGAAGGATACCATTCGCAATAGGAATGCTTTGAAGATGTACTCTTCGATTTCGACAAAGCAAATGGATCAGAAATTAGCGAAATTGGTTCATAGATCTATCATATTTATACAAGCTGTACACATAATGAAGGTCTCTATACCATCACCCTACCATTCTGTAATCTACTTTGCTAAAGAGAAATCTGAGCTAGCCAGCCACAATTCCTCCATTAATGCTGCAATAAATTCATCGCTCAACTTACAGAGCTCCCAAAAATCTATTTAGTCATTCCAAGAACAAAAAATGCACACTTTGTAGAATATTCTTGTAATTTCGTCTGCTGGCAAAAACAGTCTGAGGGAGGGGGTGGATAGAAATGTTATTAATTATCACAGGAAAATTAATTAGCTGTGTTTTGTGTCCAATGACGTCATTTAAATGGAGCAGCCAAGCCAAATCCATTTAGCCTTCTCCCCAGATAATTCTATTTGTCCCCCCATTTGTTCTTCTGCTCCGAAATTGAAACCGTCTGCCTCCAATTTGGGAACTCGCTCGATCATTGGTTGGTTGGGGCAACAATTGGATTACGTCTCATTACACCTGCCAGATCTTTGTTGAGAACACCGCGGGGCCAGCGTTTATTTATATAAACACCGCAACAATGACGGCCCTAAACAATTGGGGTAATTCTAATGGCATACTTAGGCGAAAACTCTCTAGGGAGAACCCACACAAACAATTATATTTGCAATTACTACAATAATAGTAACGCTAATATATAGTTTATTTCTGATTTTAACAGCTTTTGGAGGTATCTCATTAGCAAGTAAAATGATTACACGAATATTAAATGATAAATTGCAAGTTGAAATTTATCACATCCACAATAATCATCTATTTTATATCACTGGTAAGTTCTCTGCAATTATGAAAGAAGCAAATGAAGTAGAATATATGGATTACAAACTTCTTTGTAAATTAAGACAAAGCGCAATATTTAAGAAATAGTTTAACGGTGAATGCAAACAGCACCACGTAAAATGCATTCTATCACAGTATAAGGGATGAATATCTCTTATAATTAGCATAAACACAACGAGAAATTTACTGGTATTAAATCTCCTCCCATGTCATATATGTATAGCAACATAATAACTACGAAACTTGCAGAGAACAATGAAAAGAGAGAAAGTCATTTTTGTGTGTGATAATAATAAAATAATACGCTCTAAAAGCAAATCAGAAGGGCAATACTAAATTCACACAGAAAATACACTCATTACTTACCCAACTGGAATCATTAGAGACGAAATGCATTCTACAACGGATTCCTGCTCATGTTGGGATCGGGGGAAATGAGATGGCAGATGAATTGGCAAAGGAAGCCAGAAAGTTGAGCAAAAAAAAAGAACAAATGTCAGTATTTGGTGCTGATGCTTTGGCAAAATACAAGATATTTAAACAAAAATAAGAAAATATCAAATATGCGTAATAAACTCTGAGATAAAAATGACAAAAACTATAACAAGACTTAGAACAAAACACTATAAAGGAATGACAATACATCCAGATGGCACAAGAACCTATAGTACATGCAACAACTGTCCTGGTGTGGAACTAACACCTACCCACATATTCTCATGCCCAGCAATGGCCGCAGCTTTGGTCAAAATTGACATGGACCCAGAGCAGCAGCTTTACACACCCAAGATAGTGGACATTGCTGCTGCTGTGGTAGAGATGCATGGAGACATCTGAGGCTCTTCATTGGACACGACAACAACAACATAATAATACAAACTTATCCACCTCTCTAATTTGCCTGAGTCAGGGTGTCAAGTATATCGGGCACCATAACAGTCCAATTTCATCTTACAGGAGCAAAATTTTAAACCATCTTTCGTAATTCTTTTTGCCACTAAACAGCAAAGATTTACGTATTATGAAATATCTTCAAATATATCCAAAGACCTAAAAAACATTCTTAAAATTATCTTATACGTTAAATATTATGTATGCAAATTTTAAACTGAAAACACCAAGGTCAAACATTTGAAATTCAATATGCAAAATTTGAAACATGCTCAAGGATATAAATTACATCTATACATGAATACACTGTGTTTGTTGAGGTTACTGAACAGCCAACTACTGAGTTAAACTAAGTTGTGGATTGAAGACTTCTATGTTTAGGAATACTTCAATCAAGTGTGTGCTTCATATTGCAACGTAGAGGTTATAAGTAATAAAGAAATTGTAGTGTGAGGAAAGAAGAATAACGACTTTATATCTTAGCTCTAGGAATGTTTTTTTTTTTAACAAAAAAGGAAAGTTCTTATAGCTTAAATTACAATATAATTGTTTATTCTTTTGTTGTTGTTTATCCTTAGTAAACGTGGTACAGGCCATTATAATCATGGTGGGTAGAAGATGGCGACTGCGTTTACTGTAAGTGCACCACATGTCTACACATATGAAAAACAGTTCGACTCTACACTTACAAATGTTCCATAGCCCCGCTTTGTTACTTGCACTCGCTTGGTGGAATTGGATTTTTGCAAGAATCGGAGGTCATTGGAGCATTTTTTTTATCAGATAAAAGTCCTCAATGCGAGAATCGAACCCGGGTCGTAGCTGTCGAATACCAACGTATAATAGAACTGTAAAATACAAATCATTATCTTCAGGAATGTGGAAGAATGGGATTGAATTTCACTGGGTAGTTGGATAGTGAAGTTACCTCAGTGATTAGTGTAAGTGAATTTATTCGGCTAGAAAAGGAAAGGTTATTTAGGTATGAAATTGTAGGTAAGGAGTAGGTGTAATATATTAGCTCATTATATAGTTTAATATTTGGTTCATCACTGATGAGCCAGGCCCTCCCATTAATTTTCCAAAACAGTAAGGGCAGTAGAAATTGTTTAATTTTCAAAAGAATCATACGTGTCTATAATAGTTTCGGAATTTTCATAACATATGGCGCACTAATGTATCATGATATTTGTTTTTATTTAATTGTTTTGCATAGAGTTTATGATGATAATTGTGTATGCATATATATGGTGTTTGTGTTTATAGACTGGCGTTTATTTTAGTTGTGGAGAATTGTGTTAACTATGTTGTTTACGTTACACAAATAAATAATCTTTTAAAGTCTTCTTGCTAAAATATATTGCAGTAAGTTATAAAATTAAGTTAATACAAATCAATAACGCGCCATCTATATATAACGGATGAAGACATTAAGACGTGAATGTTTCTTTTCACAAATAAATCAAACTTCTACTGTTCATACTGCGATGGAAAAAAACATATTGTGAGGGCCCTTCGGTGTTGCACATAAAATCATAATGATCCAATACAGTATTAGAGGGGGGTCGGTGGAAGGCTGGTTAAACCGTTTGGTTTTCGACCACTAGGACCCGGGTTCGATTCCCGCATTGGACACTTTTTCTGTTTAAAATAAAAATGCTCCAATGGCCCCCGATTCTTGCATAAGTCCAACCCCACCAGCGAGTGCAAGTAACCAAACGGGGCTCTGGCATTTGTAAGTGCAAAGTCGAACTGCTTTTCACATGTGTAGACATGTGGTGCGCTTACAGTAAAAAGCAGTCGCTAACTACCCACCATGATTATCATGGCCTGTACCACGTGTACTAGGGATAAGCAAAAAAAAAAAAACAGTATTAGAGCTCTAAAGAAACAGTCTGGTAGATTGGATTGGCGAGACCGCTGGGAAGGTTCACCGCTGATGATGTTTTTTCATCGCAGTAAGGACAGTAGAAGTTCGATTCATATGTGAAAAGAAACAATCGCGTCTTAATGTCTTCATTCGATATAAAATTAAGTGTATAGAGTCCATATACCACACACATGTAGATAAAATTACTAAATTTTAAGGAAGCCTATGGAAGACGTTGAAGATTATTTATTGTCTCGGTACAAATATATCACAAATTATGTGAAATCCGAATTTTAAATAGAAAGAAAACCAAATCTTTTGACTTCCTATAATGACCACCATCGCACGAATTAGTGCTAAAAGAAAGATTCTTATCTCATCTTTTTATCAAAGAAGAAAAATATAACCTTTGAGGAATATTTTAACATTATTTGATAGTTTGAATGACAAAAAGTTACCTCTAAAAGGTGCAATGGTATTCCGCACGTATATTCCCATTCTATCAAATTGTGCTTCTATCCAGAAATTTATTAGAGTCGTTGAGCTAAGAGAGTATATTTAAGAATACTTTACTTTCAAGCAGCATTCTTCGGTAATGTTTTCTCTCTGATGATTAGTTGTAACGGGAGAAATGGAATTCCAAGAACCGCCAATAAAGGAGGAGCCCCAGCTGCAGGGGCCGGGGAAATTTGCCCCCAGGGCCCTGCGCCCCTCCATAAATTGCCGGTAATCAGGTGCCCGCCGCCCAAACGACCACTGGGGGCACTCGATGGCTTTAATTAAAGCCTGGCTGGTCTGTGGTCCCAATTTGAAAGAGGCTTTTTGAGATCCGCCTAAATTAGGCCATCGGAAGAGTCTAGCTCTACTTTCTCGGTGGTTACGGTCGCCGTTACAACCGCTGGTAATTCTTTCCCGAATTCTTTCCGAATTCAAACAAACCGAATAGTGTTTATTCTGAAGTAAAGAGAATAAAAATGTTGGGGAATATTGATTGTCAAAATTAGGGTTTCCACCTGCGGTCTTCTGTAACAGCTTGATCAATACTGATTAATGAACTCCAAAAAATAAATGCTGAACAGAATTGCTATAATTTGGTATTTAATGTATAAAATTATATCAGCGATTATATATATATATTAATCGGCTATGAAAATTTTATTTGAATATGTTTCCTTATACAAAAATTTCTAAGGAAAATCAGTGATTTTTTATAATAATGTTTGCCTTTCCGAAAAATAACTTCTACTTTCCCTAAATTATAAAAACGTTGGGAAATAAAATAATGATATTAAATTCATTATACGAAATATAATAAAAGAAAACGAAAATCGTTTTGATGTTTTATCGGAAAAGGGATTCTGATAGGCGAGTTAAAACGCCGAAATGCAAAGTTATCATTATTAACACCGTCTAACTGTGAATCATTAAGTGTGATTTCTTTCGCTAACGACTAAGAGAAAAGGCCGTTTACCCGCCCTTGGTCTGTAACACATAGCTCAAATGAAGAGGCTTCATCGTAACGAATTAAACCAGGTAAGATAGATTTTTATTCAAATTACAAATTTACCACCGATAGAAAATAAGCAAATAAAAGAAAGGTTTTCGTGTAGATTTATGGTTTTGTAGCTGTATTCTTCTATAAAGAAAAGCTTGTTCAAATAAAAGCGGATGCAAAGGTGAGAATTAAAACGATTGTAGAGAAATCTCAAATTCTATCTTACATTTTCGATAATGGAATTACAATTCTGTATAATGCTGGAGAGTAAACCAAGGTGTGGTTCCACTTAGATAGGGCATTAAGCCATACATCTTCTTTAAAGTAGAATTTCTAGAGTAGAAAGGTATATTGAGACCTGAGTTTCACGCACACATTCCGTTTTCATTAAAATGAAACGTCAGTACTATTTAAATGGCGAGATCTTAAATATTCTAACAACGTTTTTCTTTATTCTATAAAATTAGGTTCAAGTTGGATAACCTTTCATCACGGCTCTAAAATACGATAAAGGTTTTATCGTATTCAGGCCATATCGAAAGCTATTTATCTAGAAGGCCAACCCAATTTTATTAAATAGAGAAATATTTTATTATAATTTTTAAGATCTTGTGTGTTTTAAAATACTGTATTGACATCTACTTGCTAAGTCTCCGGATCTGGTTTCTATGGAATTTTGGTATTTTGGCTCGAAAGGCTAAAAATAAAGGCTAAAATATAATCGATGGGTTTTAGAAACATGTTTGGAATCCTGTAGTTATATTGATC
>CP092866.1:65696207-65788626 GCA_030710605.1 Cordylochernes scorpioides
CACCACCAACATTTACCGCCGAAAATTAAGAAAACTTCAGGATGACACAGCAATTTATTCAAGGCAAGAACAAATTAAAGTTGATTAAATACCAGAGAGGCAATTAGGCAAGTTTACAGAGTATCAAAATTACTAATATGTTAATAATCAATATTTCGCTACAATACAATATATATGTACATATATAATAGAAAATTAAATATATAATATGTATTCACATTTCTCAGAACGAAGAGAAAGTTTAATTTATTTTCACAAAAGAATCCTCTTAAATATTTTCCAAAATTTAACGAAGAACATTAAATTAGAAAATATTTTCTTTGGAAACAACGCCGCGTGCCTAACTTTACAAATAATTAAAGAATTCTATGAGGTAAGTCTCGCCATTAGCAAGTCCGTAGCTTCACAAGAACTGACAAAGAAGAAAAGATTAAATAGCTCTCTCTATATCGCAATTTTCCTTTTAAAATCACAAAACTAATTGCTAAATTTCCAGGATTAATTATTTTAATTACTTCTCTTTAATTACGCCAATTCCTCTTCTTGCGCGCATCCGCTCAGTAAAAATTCCGAAATGGACGAAAAACGAACTTAATGAAGCGATCATTGCACGAGCCGTTTTAATTTGACTCTGAAAGGAAATGGAATTCGAGATATTTCCTTTCGTCCAATAATTGGCCACTTGGTGGCGTGCAGCGTTTGAAATGTAAGTGAGCACTTCAGATACTAGTAGTTTCATCTCAGCAGGCTTCTGTTTGACTCTTTTTTTTATAAAATCTATATTTCAATTTAAATAATAATATAACCCTTTATAATATTCATTATATTTGTCTATATATGTTCTATAAGGTGAAACCACCCGGAAGGAACTGGTGGAATATTATGATACTTTTGGCAAAAATGTACAGGCTTTTTCTAGCATAAAATGAGAAAAATGTTTCCTTCCTGTATATATATATGTAAATATACCAGAATTTAGCTCTTACAAAAAAACCTTAAATTTAAACTATAATCATAATGACACGCGACACAAGAATTTGATTCGATTCAAGTTCCATTTTTTTCTTTCAAATACTTTTTACTATATTTTTACTATTTATTTATATATTTAGGACGAGTGGGTAACACCCTCGATTCCCGACAGTCATGAACCGGATTTGAATCCCGCGTTAACATTCTGTGTAATATGTGAATAACCTTCATATAGTATTCACTGTTTCAATTATCATAAACTAGGTTGCTCTTGTTGAGCGGTACCTAATAAAGTGATTTTGAACCGGTTATATATTTATATTTTAATTGAACTTATTTATTGATATTGGGAAGTTTAAATACTATTTTAAAATCTCAAAAATGTTTGTCACATTTAACTCAAGGCTTTTAATACTTGTTGTAGAAGTACGAGAGAATAGTATTCATGATCAATAAAGCTACCGATCCATTTTTATAGAAGATTAAAAAAAAAGAAATTTTATTGATTTCTTTAAAAAATGCTTCATTCGAGAATTCTTGTAGGGAACATACAAATTCTGATAAACGAATAGGCGATGAAAGAGCAGCTTGGTGAATTCACAAAAGGTCATCTGTATACAATTGTTTCGAGCTATGACCCCCATTAGTACAGGGGTGTTTGCGATTTCGTTTAGATACCAGTAAGAAGTTATAAACTCAGTCGAATCTGATAAAGAGATGCTTCAACTGGTTTTAATTGTTAGGAACAATCTAAGGAGGAATCCAGAATGAATTGAAATTGTTGTACAATAAAAAATTCCTATTTACTCTTTATATATTTATAAATTGTCATTATCTATTGAACCATCTTCTTACATATACATTTGTAAAATATTATAATGTGTATATGAAAATTGTATTTATTATTAAGTTTTTTTAATGTGATAATCATGTTGAAGCACTGACAAGTCCGAAAGCTTGAAAATAAAAAGTTGCACAAGAACCTTAGCCCTGGAAGCGCGCTTCATTTATTTTATAACATTTGTAAAATAGAATCGATATATATTGTCAAATATTTACCCGTCATATTTATCTGTATCTATTCTATTATATTATCAAAATATAGTAATAGGATAACACAATGTCGCGTGTATCTATTTTATCACCTATTTATAAATGTTTGTGACATTTTTTTTTCAATGGGGGTATTTTTAAATGGAAATGTTCAATAAAAAAACTTTCTAGATTCATAATGTCATATTTATATTTAAAATGACGTTGGATTGTTAATAATATAGGAAACATAATAAAAAAAGGTATATTTACTCCCTAGAGATTGCGTTTTATATAGGCTAAAGAATTTTAAAGCCTGGATATAGTTTTCCCATCACTACAAGTAGCGCTATAAGGAAGCTATGTGTAAAGTGATGTATTGAAAGAGGATGACAAGTATGGCAGATTAATGTGTCACGCCCACATGAAATCTGATAAACAACGCGTAGGCGGGAAAACTTGGCTTCGTCTCTCTATATATATACATCTCGTCTGTAACACACCAGGATTACAGGTAACTTCCTCAGTATGGATAAGATACACTCATGGACAAAACTTAAGTAAGTTGTGCCTTTTGGCATGAATATATTAATCATTTCTATTTTTATATTTGATTAAATTTTTAAAGAGAAGTACGCTCGAATTTACACGTATGCTAAATCCACCTTTATAAGCAAATAAGAATTGGTTTATGCTTAAATTATGAAACTTTCTCAAGTTTTGTCAATGAGGATATTTTAATATCGTAACATGCCTAAACCATATCATATTCGGAATTCACTCTTCGAGATTCAATACCTATATCATCTTCGGCAATGTGCATAAACCCAGTTTCTGTTGAGACATACTAAAAGTGTCTTAAATCTTCTGGTTCATTCCAAAAATACCGTGTGTTGAAACGACGTGATATGCCTATTGATTGCTAATTATATTATACTAAGTTTTTATATATATCCTCAAGATACGTACATACATTCATGTGTATAATATATAATTGTATATTATTTTATCATATAATATAGATGTTTTATTTATTTTTTCAATTTAAAGCGCTATGTCCCCCTAGGGACACTTGCGCTGTCATACATGTATGGCTTTGCATTTATGTTCTTGTTGTTTTTATCAATAAGTTCGGTATCTTGTTGTACTGCTTGAGAATAGGATTTATATTTAAGCAGTTCTTTAAATATATTTTCAAATTTTCTATCTATTGTTTTATCAATAATTTCAGTCAAATTCTCATAATATAGAGGTTTATTATAGAAATAACATTTTGATAAACCTTTAAAATATATATAATCATTAAATATAGTTAATCAACAGGTAAGCGCATAGAACGGAAAGAATTAATAATAGTCTTGGTCTTTAATTAACCTAGATGATTTATGTTCAACATTGATATACAAGTCTTCTTCTTTCTTATCTTCATTCATTCATATTAGGGTATCAAGTTGTGACCCTTGATGGTGTCTGTTTGACAACCATCATGACTGAGGTAGAATGCCTCTGCCCCTACTCAGCGGCAGGCCGACTTAACTGATATACAAGTGATTACAATCAGTAAATACAATTTATATACTTGTAAAAATTATGTTGTATTCTAGCCTGTTAAATTGTCTGCCACTTTATCATATTAAACATCATTTTTTTCAATTGGACTGATTTCATAACTCCTTAAAGTTTTGGTTGAGAATGCTAGGAATGGGTGAAACTAGACTGCCGCTGCTCTGCTTGTCACAGCTGTGGGAAATCTCAAACGCAACGAAAAAATATATAGGTTTCACGGGAAGTATAGTTAATATTTTAAACAACACCGGATTTCAATGGCTGAATTGCTGCACAGACTATAGAACATTACAAAGAGAAATTCCTTACATAATCAGGACTGCAATAGACCAGTCTCTGCAAAAGGATCACACAAGAATAATAAATTCAAGACTTTACCCCCACTATAAAAACATCTGCTCAACTCCGTTACCGGAACACTATCTGTCCAGCGATTTCCCGCTCCGGGTCAAACGGTGTATTGCCGGACTGAGAATCCTCTCGGTGCTCTTTGCTGATGATCGCCCCAGAATATTTAAAACAGATGGATGGACATGCGAGATTTGCGGGACAAGAATGGAGCCGGGGCTACATCACCATATACTCTCATGTATGGGGCTGAAAGACGGACGAGAAGTGCTCCTCAGTGAAATAGGCCTTGAGGGACTCTCTTTGGAGCTCCTGTTGAATGAGGTGGTGAGAAACAGAGCTGGAGCTTTTGCGTTGTTCAAATTCTGGAAGACGGCTGAAGAGAAGAGGAGAGGCTATATACATAATCTAATTGATGTAAATAATTATATGCAAATAATCTATGTCAGGATTAGAATGACGAATCCTGTATGGGACTTTGATTCCAGTAAAAGGCTTGTTGCTGCTGTTGTATATAGTCACAGTGTAGAAAATACTATACTATACCTACTACATATAGGTTTCTCTCTGTATTCTTAGTTCTCTTCTCCTCAATTACTCTGTAAACTGGCGAATCCTATATAGGACGAGAGGTCCTCAATAAATGCTTTTTGTTGTTGTTGTTGTTGATTTCATAACTCCTAGTGTAGAATGTTATGAAATCAAATCTGTCCCTGTACTAAAAAGCGTCAGAGCCTGGAACCATGGTTAATTGTTGGATTTTCCATAACTGGTGTAGTGGCTTATTCGTTATCACCAACTCTACGCTTGATACTGGTGTTTTAATACAAAAATCATTGTTTCATTATATTAATGCATTTTAAAAAGAGAGAGGGGCCATTAGATATGCCCTTTTGTTTTAATATCAACACCTGACCTTTTTTATATCTTATTATTAAAGCGCAAAAAATGTTTGTTTGTTTGTTCCCTAACTCCTCTCTTAATATTTTCTTTTATACGACAATATTTCGTATACATATTACATTTAGTCCCGGAATTATTCAGGTAACTTCAAAATTATATTTAAACTTTTAAAAATAACGCAGTTAGCAAAAATACGCATTTAGCTCGACGTTAAGCTCGACGTTAGCGACACGCTCGGCCATTGATTGAAATAAAACGAAATAATTTGATATTTGAATAATTTAAATTTTAATATAAGCAATATTTTGATATTTGAATAATTTAAATAATAAATATAATATATAAATAAATAAATATATATAATATAAATATATATAATATAATATAATAATATATATAATAATAATAATTTATATATATATAATAATATATATAATATATATATATAATTTACACTTTAAATACTTTTCATACTTGCCTTCTCTTTTCTAATTTTTATAGTCTTTTAAATGCGTACTTTTATTTTAAAAATTAAATGCGTACTTTTATTTACAAATATTGCAAATATTAATTTTATTTATAAATTTTAGCACCGTTTTTATTTTGTTAAGGTTATTTTTCATATTTTTTATATTTTAAGATTATCTATAATATCTAATTATGTAAAAATGTCTGTTTGTCTGTTTGTCTTAATATTCTATTTTATACGCCAATATTTAAATACGCCAGAAATTGGCTATTTTAATATTTCTTATATTAAATATGCCTATGCGTATTTTTTATTTTATTAAATATTAATTTTTACAAACATATATTTATATTTAGTTAATATTTAGTAATATTCATAATTTTGATTAATTTATAATAATATAATTATATAATATAATTATAAATGCAATATATTAAAATATTATAATGTTATCAAAAAGGTGCTTTTTAAATTAAATTAAAAGGACCTTAACAAAACTAAAACAGTACTCTAAAATAATGTTATTTCCAATTAAGGTTTTTCAATAACGAAAACATATTGATGTTAGAGTTTCAAAGAAAATGAAAATGTTGTTAAAGTAAAAAAAATTAAATTGTGCTGTCTTATATTATTGTTTTTTATTGTTGTCTCTTATAAATGTCTTAAAGTTGCATATAAAGAAAATAGAATGACCGTTTCTCTTTATTATATTAATTAATATATAGCTCAATTGTTTTTGACTTATAACTTTATATTCGATATATTCGTTTTTGTTTGTGTGATTTTCTTCGTAAATGTTATTATGTCTGTGAAGAAGGCAGGATTGTATGTGCTTTAATTTCTTTTATTAGAGCGACGTAAGGCGCGCTAAATTTGCTAGTAATATATATTTTAAAATGTTTTATTCACATTGTAATATATATGCATCATATATTTTAATAAATAAATATGAATATTATAATAAAATGCATTTTTATTGGAAGTATTTGTGACAAATAATACTTGAAGAAAGATAAAATTCTGCCATATAAAATAATACATCAGCTATATTTATGTAGAGATTATTTTTAAAGCATTGTTCAGCGTGTTAAGTGAAAGAGATGCTTTTTAACATATTTATCTGGAGTTAACTATGGAATTTCTTAATATAATTACATAAAATATATTTTGAAATAACAGTAGATATTCATCACAAAAATAATTTGAATACTGATGTATTAGTCCTCCATGTGGAAATATAATGTTATTGATGTAAGCCATGTGCTAGACATTCTACTTTCGAGGTGTCTGAAAGACTTTGACAATTATCCAATATCAATATATCTAATATAGCATTCAAAGGCTTCCATAGAATACGTGCTTAAACAAACATGACCGATTTCGTCACGGGGAACTACATGAGTACCGCGTTGTGCTTGCGTGCTGGGAAATAAAGATTTAGTTGTTTTTTTATTAAAATAAGACAGATAGGCATCATCTTTACTTGTTCACGACTGCACCTTCAATTCTCTATCCTTTTCAACAACAAACAAAAATATTCATAACATATATATATATGAAAAAAACAATAGAAAAAATAAAAGATAAGTGGGTCAGGTGTTGATATAAAAAAAAAAAAGAAGGCATCTGCTGACCACGAGCACATGTGCTTTTTAGATGGAAGAGCGCCATCTAGTGGAGCAAGAATAAACTAAACGTTTATTTAGCTTGCTCCGTGATATTTGCCAACCCAATTTCTTGATAAATCAAGCGTCTTTACGCAAATTTGGCCTTAAATACCCATTTCTTGATTTCTCAAGAAGCCATTGGGACCAAAAAATATTTTTGGGTGCAGTGATTACAGCCTACTCCACGCTGACGAGCGCCAACAGCGCGAAACGCGTTCGTGGATGGCTTTTCTTGATTTATCAAGATATTGGGTTGGCCAAATATCACGGAGCAAGTTAAATAAACGGTTAGTTTATTTTTGCTCTACTAGATGGCGCTCTACCATCTAAAAAGCACATGTGCTCGTGGTCAGGAGATGCCTTCTTTATTTTTAATATATATATATATAAGACGAACTTGAGTTCTGGCTGCTTCTTCTCTTATCACATCAAGGGTAGAAACTATTTTGCAATTTTCAATTATATTTTCTATATTTCAAATAATATGAAGTCACAGAGTAACAAATCTTCAGGATATGGGGAGTTATGATATTACTTTGTCTTTCTATTGTAAAAAAATGGTTTCAAAGAAATGGCCCAATGGGGTGGAGCATTATGGTGGAACAATACGAAGTGATAAATAGAATATATATTTTCTTTATCATCTTATTGAAAGGAAGTTCCAGAATAATTCTTTTAAAATTACTTATTAAGAGTCTCGCCTTTAAAATGATATATTAGTGCATTATAGTATCTTTTGATTCTTTAAAAGGTGATCGGCACCGTGTGCGCCTTAGATTTGTTATCCATTCACTCTTATTTGCAGGATAATCATGACTACGCCATTCTGTGTTCAATATTTTGTCTTCTGGCTCAAAAGACTAAACCTATATTTCGTCTTCTATGCAATTGGATCAACAAGACTGTCATTAGTTTAGAAAGACTCAGGTATAAATTCTCAAAAGTGTTTGCAATTCATATTTTCGTTGTAGCACAGGAACTTTGGCCCATTTCTTGAAACCCTTCTCTTTTACTTGAAGCATGCGATATAATGTTGTTCACAGAATCGTTTTAACAACCGGGCTCCACCGCAATCATTAAAACATTCGCTCCTCTCTCTAAAATGATCATTTAACATATTTTTTCGAATATTTCCTTTAAGAATATAAATTCTGGTTTTACTGATCTAGGTATGCTATTTCTGACTCATCTTACACCTTAAAAAACAAAATGCCACTTAAAATGATGATTTTAGGAATAAAATCGTTTTGGAAAGATTTCTGTATCATTTGGTTGGCTTTACCTGTATTTCACCCATTAAAAAGCAAATTTGGAAACCTGATTTCTGTTTTTCAGTCTCCTGCAGAAATTTTGTCCCTCAAAATATTTTTCCTTTATGAATACTATGATTATTATTTGCATATTTGATAAATTTTAAAAGTATAATTTTAAATGTATAACTTTATAGGTTTTATTATTATATGTATTTTTGTGGTTATTTTATATATTTTTACATAGTCATTTTAGTATTTCATCACTGCCTTGTATCCTACCTTGAAGAATGATGAAGCAATGCACATATAGGATATTCTGCATTTAAGTCTGGATATTTGTTTCGACCTACGTTAAACATCAAAAAGAAATAAATTTAATAAATATAAAATTTAGATTTTATCTTAGAACAAATTCAATCTTTTCCATATTAGAAGAATAAGCTGTAACAAATTGTTTTTACATTCTTAAATCAGAGTTTTGAGAGGCGTAGAATTTCCGAATAAGTTAACCTTTTGAAAGTTTGTCGTTTTTCTTTCCTAGTTTGGATTTTAATTATATATTTAAATACGCGATGCTTTATTAAACGAGAGTTTTTCTGCTTCAAATTATTTTCCCCCAAGAATCTTGTTACATTTCTCGCGGCAATTCTCAACGAGTTCTACTCAGCGTGAAGAATGAAAATTTATATTTTGTGTCTCTCTTTTCATCTCTCTCTATAGATATATTTATTTATGGTTTATATTCAGAATAAAATAGATTTCCTTTAGAAATTATAAATGTTGAATACAAAGTAAAGACAAAAAAGAAATTGTACATTTTTATTTAGTTTTGAAAGAACGATTATTTTTCATAGAAAAACACTTGAGCGCATAGAAAGTATATAAACATTCTGAGTTTAGGTTGTATTTATATTTTCCTAATATCTGATATGTTTATTATTTTAAGGTTTTTACTATATGCAATAAAATCTACTGAAAAAATGTTTTTATCTTAGCATACTTATATTCCGATATTTCATAATTTAGAACTCAGAGAACAAATCAATTACACAGGTCTACAAAACTCAAAGAAGTTGTACCTTATAGCATATATATATCGGGATTCAGAAAAAAAACTCTGAGAGATATTTGATGCACAGGAATATTTATCACTGTGCATCAAATATCTCTCAGAGTTTTTTTTCTGAATCCCGATATATATATGCTATAAGGTACAACTTCTTTGAGTTTTGTAGACCTGTGTTATTTATAACCGCTCATGAAAAATATTCTAACCTTTTTCTAAACCCGATTCGATATTATACCTATCTACATCCTAGAAGTAGTAATGGCTACCCTGACCTTGAATCATATATACCTATCTACAGATATATCAACAGATATTGTTGTTTTGACGCAGACAACAATGGAAGATACCACAACACTGTTAATAATAGTCCTACAATTTTCAACCATTATTATCAAGTCTAAAGCAGACAGAAATGGAACAAATACCATAACTGATCAATAATTAAATATTTCACAATTGTTTTTAGGAATTTTAACAATATTTTGTCGCTAAAGGTTAAAATCAAATATCTACCGCCCTTTCAGCAATGATAAAAATAATTAAAGAGTCTCTGGTTCATAATTGGTGAACTCTCCTGGCGTAAACGCCATTCAATCTACAAATTCGCTCAATATTATTCGAAAATGCTTTACTTTTGTATCCGGTAATAATTCTGAACCCTGGAAAAAGGCATTTCAAGCCTACAATGCATAGAAAAATTGAGGACAGTAGAAATACATATAAATATATAGCCATGCTTCAGGCATTTCTCTTTCTCAAACAGCAAATGAAAGTATTTTAGACATAATTAAAAATGATGCAATAGTGCGCTATCTGTTATAGAAAATTCAAACTATTCAAACTGAGATATACAAAAATTAAACAGCCATTGTTGTATTTGAAAAGAGGGACCGACAAAGTCCAAGAAACATAACAAAGGATAATGACATTGTTGATTCCTCTGAGGAAACCTAACAATGAGAC
This sequence comes from Cordylochernes scorpioides, assembly GCA_030710605.1. Taxonomy (NCBI): domain Eukaryota; kingdom Metazoa; phylum Arthropoda; class Arachnida; order Pseudoscorpiones; family Chernetidae; genus Cordylochernes; species Cordylochernes scorpioides. The sequence goes on from CP092866.1 coordinate 65,706,450, forward strand.
AAATTATTTGTGAATACATTGTATAGGATAGATTTTATTGTTATGTATATATTTCAATTATATTAATATTCTATATATAGAGTATATTGATAAAAAAATTTAATTTAAAAAAATTGTGAATTTTATTTAGGGATTTGAATATGGTTGTATCGATATTAATTAATTTGTGTTTCAAATATTTAACTCGACAATTATAAATTTAGAAATAATTTAAGAACGATAGGGAAAATAAAAGTCTGTTTAAATATAAACTTGTAAATATATTGTTATTGGTTGTGTTTAATATACTGAAATCTATCCCTAATAATAATAAATGTAATCAACACAAATAAACAACAAATACTATAATGAAAGAAAGTAAACAATTATATGATGTTTATAAAATAAATTAATTCCTTTATATTTAAACTAAGGAATTAGTGTGTGCCATCTATATACCAAAAAAAGAAACAATTTATGCAAGACTACTAGCGGATGTGTACCCGGCTTCACCCGGGTATTTTCCGGGTGAAAGTTTGCCTAACGAATATTATTGATAATAATATTCGTTACATTATATATTTATATAATACTAGCGGATGTGTACCCGGTTTCGCCCGGGTTTTAGCCGAGTGAAAGTTTGCCTAACGAATATTATTGATAATAATATTCGTTACATTATATATTTATATAATACTAGCGGATGTGTACCCGGTTTCGCCCGGGTTTTAGCCGAGTGAAAGTTTGCCTAACGAATATTATTGATAATAATATTCCGGAACACACAGAATATTATGATAATAATGATAATAATATTCGTTACATTATATATTTATATAATATATTTTTCGAGCAAAAATATCCACTCTCTCTACTGAATAGATTTTTAAAAAGATTTATATAAATAAAAATATCTAGAGATATACTACATGATCTTAGCCAAAAGGCCGAGAAACGATATTTTATATATAGAGATGAACTGGCTTCGTGTGTCTTCTGCTCGAGTGAATGTTTCGCTGGTAGAATTTTGTTCCTGCCTACTAAATATTATTATCTGACTTCACCCCTGGTCTGCTTTAGTGAATATTCCCCATAATAATTTTGTTTATGTCAAACAAGCATATGATACAGCAATTTTGCCATCATCATTTCTGACTAAAAATATATTGTTGCTCAGTACCTGGTTAATTATCATTTTTCTTGGTTAAAGCGCGCCAAAATCTCTTCCAAATTTAACTCTCTCAACTGTTCAAATTTCAGCGAGATTAGGTACATATTGAGGGCGAGCATAGCCGACAAACATATATATATATATGTAATAATACCCGAGTAAAAGTTTGCCTAACGAACAATTGTTAAAACGATTCTAGCAAACATCCAATCCCTACTGAATCTACACTTGTCTATACTCTCGATAATTTGAATTATTTTACCGGTCCCCTTAAAAATACTCGATAAGTTGAATAAAATCAATATTAATTGGTCCACTCGGTTATTTGAAGTTGAAAGAATAGTATCTTGCCACAAACGAACATTTGTAAATAACTGTATTTAGCGAATGTACCCGGCTTCACCCGGGTTTTACCCGAGTAAGAGTTTGCCTAACTAACATTTGTTAAAACGATTCTATAAAACATTCAATCCCCCTATATATAGATTTATAAACGTATATAAATATATTTTTATATGCGTTTAAATATATTTTTAAAACATAATTTTTTAAAAATATTTATCAAATTTTAAATAAGATATTGTCACGTTTGTGAATTTTATAATTAATTATTTCTTTTTTTTTCTCAATGGATTATGTATATTAATTTAAAAATTCATTTTTGTTATTATCATCACATACAATGTAATATTTTTATATAAACAAGCGATAATAAACAACAACAACAATGCAATTTGCATCTTCATTATGATAAAACAACAACAAATCAAATTAACAATATAAAAATATATTTTAACATTACAACATTTTAACATTTAACACAAAAACGTTACAATATTTCCTTTAAATATATATTAATATTAGCCAACTGGACCCGGCTTCGCCCGGGTATTGTTCGAGTGGGGTTTACTCATGAATGAATAGAGCCTCCAACTATTTTAAACTTAAAGTAATGATTTTTTTCTTTCAGCACAATGGAGATAAACTGAAAATATCAAAATTGAAAATGCTGGTAAAAAGAATCTGAAATATAAGATCAATTTCACAAACACATATAATGAACAGAGTGCTGTTTTGGAGGAGTGGTCTAAACTGTTGATTTTTAAAAACCACGACCCGGGATCATCGAATCCAGCTTTGGGCCCTTTGTTCTGAAAAAAAATTGCCCCAATGGCCCCTGATTCTTAATAAAGTCCAACCCCTCCAGTGAGTGCAAGTAACCAAACTGGGCTTTGGTGTCTAATTAAATGACAGCAAAAAAAAAAATATTGAGCCTACCCTTAATAAAAAGCAGTTACTGAAAATGCATAGCTGGTGCTTACAATATAAATGCTATTAGAGCATAAACATATTACATGGAATAAACATATAGTAAAATATATGTAGCAAGTTATATTTTTTTTGCCGCTAGGTGGCCGATCTGGCTGGACGTGCGTCATCTCGCTCCGCAAGTTTCGGTAAACACTGCCTAAATTTCTTAATTTATTTTCTAAATGCTTATGTTGAAATGTTTTAAATCGGTTTATTGTTTTGCTATTTAATTTTACCTTGCTTTTTTTTTATATAGTTCGAATTGTTTCTCTTTTGATTAAATATGAATTCTATGTTTAGGTTACTAAATTTGAAACTGGATGAAATTTTTGCATACTTTGAGAATAAATTTCAACAAAATCAAAAAAATTTGACTAAAAATGATTTATCATATCTTTCGACTATGTTAAAACAAACGAAAGATGGAATTTCTTCTATGGTTGAATCGGATAACGAGAACCTTTTGGCACAGATGAAGGAAACCGTCGGCAACATAGTGGAAGAGAAGCTCAGTGATATTCGAAGCGTGATCTCCTCGAAAGGATTATCTTATGCCCAAGTTACACAGAGAGATCATACACAGAAATTTATTGAGGAAAGACAACGGACCTTAAACACTGAAGCTACACTGCTCGCAGTTCCTCTAAATAATGAGCCTATTAACAACATAGCTCAGGCAATTTCAACTAATATAAAAAAGTTACGAGAAAACGGTAGTGGGATACGAATTAATAAAATTATTAACACCAAAAATGCAGTAGTAATAAAAACTCCTAGCGACGAAGAGGCTAAACACTTGTTAAAGGAACTGAGCATGGCGGCGGAATTGAAAGCAAATAGTAAAATTTTTACCCCGCAACCTAGAGACCCAACAATTATTATTAAAAATGTCAGTAAATTAACGGAAGTTAATAATTTAATACCAATCATATGTACCATGAATCCTGATTTGAGTGGACTAGAGAATGAAATCCGAGTGCTGTTCCCCATGAAATCCAATACCTCTCACCACAATGTAGTGCTGCGAGTTTCTCCACGAGTGTATCAAACCTTAAGGAAGAAGGGTAATTTTATCTATACCGACTGTGAGAGATGCCATATACACGACAAAGTATTAGTTAGGCAGTGCCAGAAATGTTTTGAGTTTAATCCAAGACATAAAATCAGCGAATGCTCCCATGAAAAGATTTGCCTAATATGCGGCGCGGCGGGAAATCATGAGTGTTCGCGTAAACAAAAATGTTTCAACTGCGCTAAACACCCGAGGTACAAGAATGGAAGGTCTCTTGATCACAAGGCGAACTCCAGCGAATGTCCCCTGTACAAAACCCAGATGGAAATAGTAATACAAAGAACTCAATACCATTCAGATGAATGATAACAATATCAGATGTATACAATTTAATGCAAGGAAAAGTATGATGGCAACTAGTGAGTTAGGTGTGACAATCGCAGACGATCTTCCTGACATCATATTTCTACAAGAACCATACATGTGCAATGATACAGTGAAATTTGGCAAGAATTCACGAATAGTATATTCTAGCACAGATAGGCAAATTTATACTGCTACTATTATTTTGAACCGCAACATAATATATGAGAAAATTAACAGGTTTACAAATTCCTTCTGTACAGCGATCTCTCTCTATTTCAACGGGAAAAGAATAGTTATTGCCAATATCTATATACACCCAAACTCAATGGCTGCATTTCATATCCAATTCATCTCAGAAATACTTGAGGCCTTTGGTCAACTCCCAATTATCCTTTGTGGAGATTTCAATTCAAGACATCCACTCTGGTTCGATTCAACGACAAATAAAAACGGATACATTCTAAAGTCTATTATCGAGGAGCAGAATCTATTTGTTCATAATCTTAAAATCCCAACTTGCAGAAATGCTAGCATAATCGACTTGACAATTTCTAATAAACATTCCATTGGTCTTATACATAACTGGAGAACCTCAGCACTTTCTGTTACCTCAGACCATTTGGCAATACTTTTTGATATCTTCAATATGATAAACTTGGCAAACAATAATAGACAGACATCGACATGGAAATTCAGAGAAAAATCGGCGAATTGGACCAAATTTGCTGAGAGTATTTCGCCTTCGGATTTACTGGATTTAAATTCAGCTTCTAAGCACATTGTCAATTGTGAAGATATTGATAATGTGGTAAACAAATTGACAAATTTAGTAATTGAAGCTGCATACTCTTCTCTCGACGTCAAGCATCACACCTCTATAAACACGACTACTTCCAAAAATTGGTGGAATAAAGAGCTTCAACAATTAAAAGAACATTTACATTATCTCAGGAATTTGTATTATAGAGGGGCTAACCTGAATCCGAGTATTTACAGAGCGGCAAGAAATAAATACTTAAGAGCCATCAATAGAGCAAAAAAGACGTCGTGGAAAATATTTATTGAAGAAAATGAGTCTACGAATGCTTTCGGGAATGCATACAGGATTTTTAAACGGTTAAGATCGGCCGATATTCAAGTGGGCATACCATTACGGAATAAAACTGCAGAATGCATGAGAGAGCAAAAGATGAAGGAAATGCTAACAGCATTTTTTCCTGATGATGATGTGCGGTTGGACAATGAAGAACACACTTTAATTAGAAATCACATCCCAAGTTTTACCAACAGGGAAATCATTTTTATTACTGAAAAGGAAATAAAGGATTTGTGCTCGAATCTTAATATCAGAAAGGCTCCTGGTCCAGATAACGTGAGTAATTATATGATTAAGCACTCATTATTATCAATCCTACCCAGTTTAGTCAAACTCTTTAATGAGTGTCTGGTGTTGGGTTACTATCCTGAAAGCTGGAAACATTCGGTATTAAAAATTATTACGAAACCGCAAAAAGCTGACTACGAAGCAATTAATAGCTATCGCCCAATTTCACTAACATCAAATTTCTCAAAAATATTTGAAACGATCATTAAAAATAAAATACTCAATTATTATAATCATAATAACTTACTGAGCCATAGACAACATGGATTTACGAAAAGAAAATCTACAATAACGGCATTGGACAAAATAACCGAGACCATACTGAAACACAAACAAAACGAATTGGTTGCATTGATTGCCATTGATATAAGTGGTGCATTTGATAATGCGTGGTGGCCTGCCTTAATAAAAAGAATGGACGAAGACCACGTCCCAGCAGTTCTTATAAAAATTATCCAATCATTTTTAAATCGGAGAAGAAAAACAAGTCTCACCTTCTCGAATACAACAATTTCGAAATATTTATCAAAGGGATGTCCTCAAGGCGGACCATTATCACCTTTATTGTGGAATATAGTCCTGAATGATTTGTTGATCAACTTCGCATCCCCAAATTCTGAAATAATCTGTTATGCGGATGATGTTTCGATTGTTTGCTGGCACAAGACCATAGAAGGGTTAAAAAATGAAACAGAAAGAACTTTAAATTATGTAATACAATGGTGTACAAGAAATAAGCTAAAGCTAAGCCCGGAGAAAACCGGCTTAATACATATGCACGGCAAACAAAATATTCCAATGGGAACTCCAAATTTCATAATAAAACCAGTGGAAGAGGTAAAAATTTTAGGTATAAAATTTTCTAATCACAGAATTAAGTCAAAAATTAACTTCACACCCCACATTAATGATATTCTTTGTAAAATCAACCGTATGAAAAATCTTTTGTTTTCGCTCTGTGGGAAGATGTGGGGATTGGATGCTAAAAAAAGATTAATTTTATATAAAACTCTTTTCAGGCCAATACTAACCTATGGATCTGAAATATGGTATAAATTTATTAATAAAAGAAGTAAGCAAAGATTAAACTCTCAGCAATATCAGATTCTTCTTTGGGTAGTGAGAGCCTATAAAACGACCTCATCAAATTGTATTCATAGTTTGGCAAAAATACCTATTCTCACAGATCAAATAGAATCGTTGATAATAAAATACGATTTGGCCAATTTATCAAAAGAAGAAATTAATGTATTCAGACCGCATGCCCCGACTATAATTCATAACTACATAGAATCAAGAATGGCTGAAACAATAGCTAACACTAATGAAACATTCAGAAAATTTTTCCCATTTGGAATTCCTTTTTATTTTCGTCCGAATTTTTATAACTCACAGTTCGTCACGGGTCATGGTAATTTTGGAGAATTTCTGTCGAAAATCGGGGCAACGGATGATCCTAGCTGTTTCTGTGGAAAAGAAAACCAAGACTCAATGCATTTATTGATGGAATGTCCGATATTCCACAGCTACAGAAGTAATCATTTTTATCCCATCGAAGAGGTTTGCGAATTTGTATATAACAAAGACACTTATGTAAAATTCAATAATTTTTGTAAGTTCATTTTGGATTTTCTCTTCTGTTTAAGAAAACCATAGTTTCAGTTTTAATTGTGTTTTTAACCGGTTATTGTGTTGTATATACTGAATTGTATATAGGTTGCTAAAATAATTTATTTTGGATTTTCTCTTCTGTTTGAGAAAACCATCGTTTCAGTTTTAATTGTGTTTTTAGTCGGTTATTGAGTTGTATATAGGTTGATAAAGTAATCCATTTTGGATTTTCTCTTCTGTTTTAGAGTGCCATCGTTTAAGTTTTAATCATGTTTTTAGTCCGGTTATTAAATTGTATAAAATGAATTGTATATAATCTACCAAAATGTATTTAGGCGCAAGTATCCCGAGCTGGGATATCGCGTCCGATATGTCAAATAAAATAAAATAAAAGTTATATAGAAAAAACATACTTTTTTTTCAATAAATATACTTTTTACAACTTCAATAAAATTTATACTTACTCTGAATATACAGGGTGATCCAAAAGTCCCGCACTATTTTAAAAATTAATAACTCCGCGAATATTTGCGCTAGAGCAATGCGGTAAACACCACTGTATTCAGGATGCAATGGGATTTTTTATGGCAAATAATGAAAAATTCGAAATTGAATTTAGTTACAATTTTATTCGCCAGATGGCGCTCTACCAGAATCAGAGATTCAGCGGCCAGATTGTTTGATAAATTTAAAAATATAACTGATCGACACGTATTTTCCCTTTTTGAATACCAGGAAAGAACCCTTATAATATCAAATAAAAAATTAATAAAACACCACTTCGCCAAAAGTATGAAGAATTGGTTAACGATTTTCAAATACAATCAGAGATATGTAAAATAGGTAAATGCAAATTGAAACATGTAGCAAAAATATGTATATTTTATATGGGGTTTTGTGAAATAGATTGAATGTTTGAAAAACACTGCTGATATCAATACACGAATTTTTGAAATGTTAATATAGTACCAAAAATTATTATGGCACTATTAATAGGATTTTTTGCTATAAGAAATGTGTAGTTTCTTGACTGATTGGCGACCCTTGACTATTTAACTGGATATTTGTCATGATCCAACAAATGAAATATAGAGGGGAGTGACAAAATATATTTGTCGTACTTTATTCCAAATATCCTATGGGCTTGTCAAATGTTATCATTGTTTATTATACTGTACACAATTTTAAAAAATGTGTCCCCTCAAATAAAAATAATTTTTAAATCGACCTTTTGCGTTGAAAAACGTGGTAGTAAAATCATTTTGCATTTTTTTTTTCACAAAATTTCTAAAGTTATTGGTGTACAGAAAATATTCCTTATGCTATTTCTTTTAATGAGCGAAAAGCGAAAACTAAACATAAGGGGGAAAATTGTGTGTACCAGTGTTATTCGAGAAGTTATAACACTCTGGTTTGCACGACATAATATGTGAACAAATGACAAAAATAAAATTACTGTTCACAAAAAATAGAGTCAAGATGTGAGGACAGCATTTATTATCCCCATATCCCAACACAAAGAGCTGCAAAATATTGGTAGAAAATATAATACATAGCGGCTTATCTAACACATGAGGTAACTGCCTTTTCTCTTGTATTAGGTCACAATCCTTGCTCAATGTGGCACCCTTCATTCTCAATCACCGCCTGCAGACGATAAATGACAGAATGGACAGCATTAAATAACATATCTGTTGAAATTGATAAAACTTGCCATCTGATAGAAGCCTTCAACATGGCCAATGTGGTAGGCCAGCATCGATAAACACACGATTTAATGTACCCCCATAAACAAAAATCGCAAGGCGTCAAGTCTGGTGATCTTGGAGGCCACTGGTATATAAAGTGGCGACTTATCACACGATTTTCACCGACCGTATCCTTCAGCAATTGTTTGGCACCTCGGGAGATATGAGGAGGTCCTCCATCTTTCATGAATGTTATTTCGCTTAGTGCTTTTGCCCAGCACAATATGGGAATACCCTTTTCTCTCAAAAGTTGAACATAACGTTCACCAGTTACCAAAACGGTTTTAAAAGTTCTTCCATTGATTTTTCAAAGAAAAATGGCCCAATAATAAAAGAAGTGAACCCACACAAAACTAACTCTAGGCTGGTAAAGTGGCATTTCTGTAAAAATCCTAGGGTTTTCTGTTGCCCAAATGCGGCTGTTTTGAATGTTAAATTCTACGTTTAGAGAAAAGTGAGCATCATCTGTCCACAGAACATTCGACAGCCAGTTTTCATCAATATCAATTTGCCGTAAAACCCATGCAGCGAATTCTTGACGCATCTCAAAATCGCCAACTTTCAGCTCGTGAAATCTTTGAATTTTGTATGGGGTACACACAATAGAGACATTAAGTGAAGCGTCTTCGGATATCACAATCATACTCGGCGAATTTAACGCCAAAAGTTCAATTTGGGGATCACCTGTCCAGGATAACAAAAGTCAGCAGGTTGAGGACATGCTAACCGACCTCGACCTTACACCGTTAAATAACGGAGATAACACCTACCTATCTAAGTCCACAGGCACAGAATCCGCAATAGACATCACAGCGATAAATTACAACATCGCACCCACAACACAATGGAAAATCCTGAGAGGTGCAATCAGTGACCACAGACCAATTTTAACAACCCTAAACTTCAAAATTGAGAATGTCCATTAGAATAAAAGAACATGGAACTTTAGGAAAGCCGACTTGAAAAAAAATCACAGAAAAGCTTGAAGAACTGTGCAACGAAAAATTGAATTACAGAACGCTTGATAAAAAACTTGGAAAAATTCTCTTCGAACATTTCAAAAGCTGCAAAAGCATCGATACCTAGAGGTAGACGTAAAGACCTGTGGATACCTTACTGGAAGGACCACAACATCGAGGCAATGATTTCAGAGAGAGAGACAATATCAATGAACTTCTTAAAACAAATAAAACAGAAGAAAACAGAAAGGAACTAATTGAAATTAGTCACAAAATACAACAAGAAATTTGGATATGCAAACAAGAAAAATGGCAGAATTCTGCGAAAAATGGATCCAAGAAAGGATAGCCAACACTGGAATATGATTAGAGTGTTAGAGAACAATCAAAACCAACACCAATCCCCCAATACTCTAACCGATCTGAATAAAACAGCGAGAACGAGAACAAACAAATGGCTGACATAATTGCTGAATGAATATCTTTCAAGCACTTCCATACTAAACTATACGAATGAAGACAGGACTCTAAAAATAATATAAACAAGTTAGTTAAACAAGCAAGAAACTTCCATCAACAAGATATTTTCTCGATAGACTTCACACTGAATGAGCTAAACTTATCAATAAAAAAATCCAAGAGGTCACCAAGAGATAATCTAATCTTTGGTCAAATGATTAAATACTTTGAAGACAAAGCTAATAATCAACTCCTACGAATACTGAACATTTCATGGCAAACTGGTAAACTACCAAAGAATTGGAAGATATCAATTATAGTGCCAATACTGAAGCCAAACAAAGATGCCAAGGAATACAAGAACTATCGGCCAATTGCTTTCACCAGCATACTTTGTAAAATACCAGAACGAATTATCCACTCTAGGCTCATAGTCTGGCTCACTAACAATAATAAAATAAACCTCTACCAAACTGCCTATAGATCCCAGCACTGTACGACTGATCAACTGTTTTACTTCTGTCAATCAATAATAGATTCTTTCCAGGAAAAACCGCCAAAGAAAACCACGGGAATATTCCTTGATATGACCTCAACTTTTGATCGAGTGTGGAGGGAGAAATTACGTGAAAAGCTGCACAACATCGGAGTAAGAGGAAACACTTTAATCTGGATTGCAGACTTCTTAAGGGGAAGAAGGTTAAAGGTTCGGGTCAATGGAGAATTTTCCAAGGAAGGAAGAACATGGGCTGGTGTAACTCAGGTATCTGTGCTCAGTCCTCTACTCTATCTGCTATATATTAACGACATCCATCCTTACCTCACTGAAGACACAAAGGTTGCCTGTTATGCATATGATATAGCCATATGGCACACAAGTAGCAGCATAGAAAAATCGTAAAAAATACTGAACACATCAATGAGAGGACTGGAAAAGTGGGCAATGGAACTCCAAATGACCATAAACCTAATAAAACCAAACCTATGCGTCTTCTCCACTCACAGGGAAAAGGCATAAATATAACCACAAAATAAGCATAAACAAACAAATATTTGATAAAATTAGAAATCCATAATACCTAGGTGTGATACTGCAGTCCTGGATCTTTCAAGTTGGTCTCGAGGACCACGCCATCACCATCTCCTAAGCGGCGAAGTACGCGATCTACGTATTCATCGTAGATCGCAAAATGCGTGGTGTCGCTGGAGACCCACTGGCGATTCTCCACCAAATTCTGCAGCGCTGGCAGAGGCGCCATATTCATTGTACATATTGTATATAATGCATATTATCTTTTTTTAATAGTGCAGACTGTGCATGTATTGACAATATGTGTCAACAAAATTATTTCAATTATTATTGATGAGGAATTGGAATTTTCAGAACACATAATTAGCACCTCAAATAGAGCTATCAGAAAACTAAACATTCTGAGATGGCTATGTGGAACAAATTGGGGAGCAAAACCCAGAATTCTCAGAACAAGATATACCACCTTAATAAGGCCGATAATGGAATATGCAACACCGGTCTGGGCTTCCTCAAGCTCATCACTAAAAGTAAGACTAGACAGTGTTCAAGCAAAAGCGGCCAAAATAATCACTGGTGCTGTTTCATCCACCAACAATGAGAAAATTCAGAGAGAATGTGTTCTAGACCTACTCGCTCGAAAGCAGAAGACAAAATAAAAACAACTTGGATCGGCACTTCGGAAACGAGGAACCAGAGGACGAGATCTCTCTGACCACTTGTGGTTTGTTAGATCCGCCCTTTTCTGAGAATGAGGTGAAACTGACGGCTTTCAAGTTCGGGAAAAGGAAATCTCCTGGTCCCGAAGGGATCGATAACACGGTCGTGAAAGCCCTGGTAAGGATGCACCCATCGCTTCTTTCCAGGTTATTCAATAGGTGCCTGGACACTGGTGCATTTCCTGAGGCATGGAAGGTTGCCCGAGTAGTGCTTCTCGAAAAGTCTGGTAGAAAGGGTAATTCTCCTAATGATTATCGTCCGCTTTCTTTACTAGTGTGTCTAGGTATGGTCCTGGATAGCCTACTAGCTCAGCGACTGAAGCATTGGCTAGAGAGTAATGAACTCCTTTCCTCTTTCCAACATGGTTTTAGGGAAGGGAAGAACACAACCACAGCTCTGAACGAGGTGTTAGAGGGGGTTGAGATGGGCTTAAATAAGGGTGCCTGGGTTCTTTTCGTGGCCCTGGACATGGATGGCGCGTTCAACTCCATGAGCTGGAACAAGATGATGAGAAATTTGATGGACATGGGTTGTCCTGATAATTTGTGCAGCTTGGTTCGTGACTTCCTGAGGGATAGACGGATTAGCCTCAGTTTTGGTGGGCGGAAGTTGGAAAGAAACTGTGCTAGGGGTTGCCCCCAGGGCTTTTGCTGCGGACCTATTCTGTGGAATATCCTGGTAAACACCGTTTTCCAGGAGGAGCTCCCTGAGGGAGCCAGGCTGGTTCTCTATGCTGACGACCAGTTCCTCATCATTGAGGCTGCTTCGAGAGCGAAGGCTGAGAAGTGTGTTGGAACTTCTCTCCAAATTCTCTCGATCTGGGCCCATGACTCTGGCCTTAAGTTCAATGTCTCCAAAACTAAAGCCCTCAGCTTTAAGCCTAGGGACATAAGAACTAAAAGGAAAGGGATCAAATGGTAACACAAGCCGGCTATCAGGATGGAAGGACGGAGGGTAGCGTTGGTCAATAGGATGACCATTCTGGGGGTGGTCATTGATCACAAGATGGGTTGGCAATACCAGGCGGAGGAGATGGTGGCGAGAGGCAGGGAGGCGTTGTGCAGGCCTGTCCTGGTTGGCTCTCAACGGGGGGGGGGGGGGGGGGGAGAAGGAGGGTACTATTTTTAGGAACCTCTGCCTCTCCTGTGTCGAGCCAATCTTGCTATATGCTTCCGGGGCTTGGTGGTGCCGAAACAGGGATCAGAAGGTGGCAACAACTCTAGAGAGAGAGTGCAGAGGACAGCGGCACTCAGAGAATCACAGGGGGATATCGCACTACCAGCAGTGAGGCCTTTTTGGTCCTCGCTGGGCTTATTCCCCTGGGATTGAAACTAGAGGAGGAGACCATCAGACATCAGAGAACAGGGAAAATGCCCTGGGACTTGAAGCGGGGTCCCTAGAATCGAAGAGGGATCCAAGGAAGCCTCCGCAGTGGTTGCCAAAGTGGAATTGGAGTCCTGGAGGGCCGACAGGGATTGGCACGGAGGTTTTCACTGATTGTAGTAAGTCTGGAACCAATACTGGAGCTGGGGTAGTGATATTCACTAATGGAGAGCTGATCTTCCAAGAAAGTTTAACACTCAGAATGGACGAATTGGTCTTTTCAGCCGAGCTGGTTGCGATCAGGGTAGCCCTCAGAGTGTGTGCCGAGAAGAACTTCAGCCCGGACTGCCTCTATTCAGATTGTATGTCGGCCCTCGTCGCCATCAATCTGGAGAAAGGGCAACTCGCGCATCAAATAATCCAGGAGCTGGAGATGATGACGCGGGCTCCGGAGCTCCCTTGGTTTAGGAGACACAGCCTCATCGAAGGTAATGAGTTCGCAGACAGGATCGCTAAGGCAGGATGCTTTAGAGTTAGATCACTGAGGACCCCAGTGACCAAGAAAGAAGTTTATAGGAGGATCAGGGGGCACGTCCAGGACTTATGGTTGGACAGATGGAGGAACAGTGTGAAGGGGAGAGAGGTATTCAATGGGGTAACAACACCCAAGTACCTCTGTAAGGTAATGTCCCACAAACTCATTAGGGTAGTTCGGGACATGGGCTCTTCCCCAAGCCTCCACAGATTTAAAATTAAGAGAAACCCTGATTGCGTCTATGGAGAAAGGGCTATGAATGCACGCCACTACGTCTTGGATTGTCCAAGGGTAGTGGGTGTGCAGGAAGAGAGAAGGAGGGCGAGGGGCGCGATCGAGAGTAAGCTGCTGAGAAATCACAGCAAGCTTCTTGAGAAAGCCCACGACGTGGCACCTGAGCTTTTCCTCAGCTGTGAGTGAACAGAGTCGACCGGGGGCTGCCTCCCCGCGGTCCCTGCTGGACACAGTAGATAGTTTCTTATTTTGCAATGATTAAAGGCCACCGGTATATAAATCCTTCCAGACACGTTGTCTGGGAGGTGGTGTTTCCAGGTAAAATGTCCAAGCACTAGCTTGGATACCGTTACTTGGCTTATGAGTTGAACAGAATAGCAGCGAAGGGCATGCTTCGCATGCCGGATTGTGGACCTAAAGGTCTGGGTGGCCATCTGCTTTTAGGGTATACCAACTGTGCTTAGGTGGGATCCTCCAGTTCTTGTTTATTTTGGCTACTGTTTCTATTTCTTTAAAAGTAAGTTTATTTTTCTGTAGCAAGGGTTCTTTTGTGCCTTCTTTCGCTAGCGCATCAGCAGCTTCATTGCCTTCAATGCTAACATGTAAGGGTATCCATTGAAGGTGAATTTTTGAGGTATTGAGAGTTTTTGGAGATACCCAATTATGTTCCTGCTTACTTTGTCTCTAAGATCCCCTGTGTGACTCAAGTGTTGTATGGCACTTCTACTATCATGTGATGTTTAATGTTTCTGATAGATTTTAAGACTTCATAGATGGCTATAAGTTCTGATCTGAAGACTGAGCAAAATTCTGGGTTTCTTCTGTTTATTTTCTCAATGCCATTTGTGGTTTTGATGAGACAGCCACTGCCAGTGTGTCCTTACTCGTCTCTGCTACCATCGGTATAGTAGTTGTTGCATTTTTAGGAATTTTATTAATTATTTCTAATTGTTTTAAGTATTCTGGATTTTGGTATTGTCTGTTGGTGGGTTCATTTAAAGTGGCATTAAAAATAACATTTTGTTAATGGTTCGCATGGAGATATTTTTTCAGCTAAATAATTTTTTTCCACTTTATATTTTAAAAATCCATTTCTTTTGGCCAGGTGGAGAGGGCCTTCTTTTTTGAATCTTATATTGGGTTCCCAAATAAGTATGTAATTGAAAGTTCTGTGTTTGTTTTCATAACTCTTGATTTTGTTTATATATTTCGGCAGATTGTAGCCTATTCTATCCTTCAAGGGCATAATGTCTGCCTCGTAAAGTACAATATTATTAGGGCAGGTTTTTCGAAGACCTGTAATATTTCTGGCTGCACTTAGTTGTATCCTTTCCAGGGATTTTAGATTTGTTTCAGATGCTGTACCATAGATTTGATATCCATATTCCAAGATAGGTCTCATTAGAGATGTTTAAGTTAATTTTAGTGTTGTTGCTTCAGCTCCCCACTCTTCCTGAAATATATTTCAAGATTTTTTAGTCGGTCTCTTCATTTTCTAACAACTCCTTCAATATGCTTACTGGTTTTAATTTCTGGATCCAGGGTGTAGCCGAGATATTTAGGATGTTTATTATATTGTAATTGTTCTTCTTTCAGAATATTATTTGGTCTTATTTTGTAGAGTTTCTTATCGGTAGTAAAAAGACAGGTTTCAGATTTTTGAGGGTTAAATTCTAATTTATTTTTTTTAGCAAATTTTTCTAGGTGGAGAAGAGTCTTGTTCAAATCTCTTTCAGCTTTTTTCCAGTTAGTGTTGCTGCTCCATAGAATAATGTCATCAGCGAAAAGTCCAATATTGGTTTTATTTGAAAAATTTTCTTCTATGCCTGCAATAAATAGGGTGAAGAGAGTTGGGCTAAGGATTGATCCTTGTGGTAATCCTTGGTACAATTTGAAGGTTTCAGATAGAGTGTCATTATATTTGACCCTGATTTATATATTTTTAAGGGAATTATTTATCCAAGTGATAGCTTTTCCATCAATTTTGAAATGTTTGTATAATTTTGTAATTAACTTGTTTTTCCATACCTTATCAAAAGCTTGTGTAAGGTCTAAAAAGCAGCTATGGTGTGGTTAGTTGGTTTTTTTGTTTTGTGCATCTTTTACCTTTTGTGTGAAAAATAAGAGTTGGTCTTTTGTCCCATGTCCTTTCCTAAATCCATATTGTTCTTCTGGTAAGAGATTTCTTGTGTCGGGGTGGTAGGTGAGTCGTCTGAGTATAAATTTTTCCATTAATTTGCAGCAAATATTTGTAAGGGAGATAGGTCGGTAGTTTTTTGGGTCATCAGCAGATTTGTCAAGTTTTTAATGGGAATTATTGTTGCAGTTTTACAGTCTTGAGGCAATTTTCCAGTTTTCCAGGAGTTATTGAAAATATTAAGAAGTCTTTCTTTGCCAATTTTGCCCAAGTTTGATATCATTCGGCCATGGATTCCATCTGGCCCAGGAGTCTTGTTTAGGTCAGTGTTTTCTGATGCATTAGCTAGCTTTTTCATATTGATTTTTTTCATGGAAAATATTATGAGTACTGGTGACATTTTACAGTCATGAATAATCTTTCGGGCCTTTTTTCAACCTTGATTTTACTACTTATTTGATATGAATTACCTAAAAGATTGGCAGCAATTTTGTCATTAGTTGATGGTGTACTATCTGTATTCTTAATCATATTTGTGTTTTCAGTTTTTGGGTGGGCTCTGTCAATTTGTTTTGCCAAATTCCAAAGTTTTGTATTTGGCTTTCTTGGGTTCAGGTTTTCACAAGTTTGTTTCCATTTTTTCCTTTTCACATTTACGTATAATCTTTTTATTTTTGCAATCACAATGTTCAGTTCAGTTGTACAATTTGTTTGGTTTTGGGTGCACTTTTTTGTAGTTCATTTCTTTTAGTTATAAGTGTTTGAATATTTTTTGCCTGGTGTGTATAATTTGGAATCCATTTCTTAATATTACCTCTTGGTATTGCAAATTTGGCTGCTTCAATAATGGTGTTTTCGAAAGATATCATATTAGCCTTTTTGAAGTTCCAGAATTTTTCTTAATTGAGCTAGTTTTGGTCTTGGTGCTAATTTCTATCAAATTAGGCAAATGATCACTTCCAAAACTTTTTAATATTTGCTAATTGCATTTGCGGAAAATGTCAGGATAGTAAAAACTTATATCAAGGGCTTGTGCAGTATTATAGCTTGTATGAATGATGGGTAGGATTCCCATCATTTAAGCACATGAAGGCATTGTCGTCAAATATGTTTGATATTATTTTGCCTCTTGGGTTTGGCGTAGGACATCCCCATAGTTGATGTTTGGCATTAAGGTCACCTACAATAATAGTGTTGTCTGTAAGAAATTGAGCCATTGTTCCATCGTCAATAAATGTATTGTTTGGAGGGTGATACATATTGTATATGTTGATGGCTTTGTTTTGATTGAGGTAGACTTTGATAACTTGGGCTTCGAGGTCTGATGTGTTTGTAATATTAACGGCTATGTCCTCATAGTACAAATTCTTGATTAAAAATGCTAGGCCACGCCCTTTAACAGCATATACAGATGGATCTTCAGACATTACCCTGAGTAATGGAGGGGCCGGAATTAACATAATACTGCAAGATGGAACAAACATCAAAATCAAAGAAGGAGCAAGAAAGATTTCGTCAAACTTCACTTGTGAACTGACAGCTATCTGGAAAGCTATTGATGTATGCCTTAACCAACCATCCCTGCATCAAGCAGAAGGAATTATAAAATACTGTACAACGACTTCATATCCGATCTAGAAGCAATTCAGAAGGGCAATACTATAATCACACAGAAAATACATTCGTTACTTACTCAACTGATATCATTGGAGAATAACTGCATTCTACAATGGATTCCTGCCAGTGTTTGGATCGGGGGTAATGAAATGACAGTTGAATTGGCAAAGGAAGCCAGAAGGCTGAGCCAAAATAAAGAACAAATGTCAGTATTTGACGCTGATGCTTTGGCAAAATACAAGATAATTAAACAAAAAATAAGAAAAGATCAAATATGTGAAATAAACTCTGAGAGAAAACTGACAAAAACTATAAGAAGACTTAGAACAAAACATTATAAAGGAATGAAAATACATCCAGATGGCACAAGAACCTATAGAACATGCAACAACTGTCCTGGTGTGGAACTAACACCTACCCACATATTCTCATTCCCGCAGCCTTGCAAGAAAATTGACATAGACCCAGAGCATCAGATTTATACATCCAAGATAGTGGACATTGCTGCTGCAGCTGTGATAGAAATGCATGGAGACATCTGAGGCTATTTATTGGACACGACAAAAACAACAACGGCATTCCAGAATAAAATAAATTATCAGAGATAGATACATATTTTTCAAATGAATTAAAATAAACATAATCGATACTGAGTGAGAGTTGAATAAAAAATATTAGAAATGTATTATCTTCGGAAACAAACCGTATCTAAAATATCAATTTTCTTTTTGCTACATGTTTTAATTTGCATTTACCTATTTTACATATCTCTGATTGTATTTGAAAATCGTTAACCAATTCTTCATACTTTTGGCGAAGTGGTGTTTTATTAATTTGTTATTTGATATTATTAGGGTTCTTTCCTGGTATTCAAAAAGGAAAAATACGTGTCGATCAGTTATATTTTTCAATTTATCAAACAATTTGGCCGCTGAATCTCTGATTCTGGTAGAGCGCCATCTGGCGAATAAAATTGTAACTAAAATCAATTTCGAATTTTTCATTATTTGCCATAAAAAATCCCATTGCATCCTGAACACAATGGTGTTTACCGCATTGCTCTAGCGCAAATATTCGGGGAGTTATTAATTTTTAAAGTTGTGCGGGACTTTTGGATCACCCTGTATATAAGAAAGAAAAAAATATAGAATACTGTTTTAAATCTCAATTTGTCTTAAAATAGGAATATTCCTTATGAGAATCAAATAGTAAACCTTATCTTAAAAAATTGTAGATCGTTATATTTACACTAATTAAAATTAAACAAAGCAAAAATTGCATCGTCACAAAAAGTAATGAATAAGCTGCGAAATAAATAATCTTTCCAATTAATTTAATTTGAAAAATATTACTAAATAACTAAATAAAATCTTACCTTCTAAAAAAGGAAAAAAAGGTTATTCTAAATGTAATTTTTGCACTTTTAGCCTAAATGCCAAACCAAAACCTCAGCTACCTACGTGCGAAATTTCACAATACAGTTTTAATTAACCCAGGTTCCGGGGGCGTATAAATTTGATAACGATCGATTAATATTATCTCCAAAGAGCTCAAATATGTATATAATCTTACCTTTTAAAAACATTCATCATGTAAACAAAATAATATTAATCGCGTAAACAAACAACGTGTAAAATTATTAACCAATCAAATTCATTCATCGTTGCGACCAGTGCTGCGCCCAAGCGGTAAAAGACTGGAACTAACGCTTTTTGGTTTTACATTTTTTAAAAAAGCACATTAACCTTTTTAGTTTTTTGAATAGCCTATATGTTAATCGAAATCTTCAGCTACTGACATGCGTAATTTCATAATGATTTATTCTGTAGATTTTGCGCAACGAGATAACAAACATCAATTTTGGATTTCATTTTTATAGATATAAGAATTGAAATGCCAAGTTTTTTTACAACGTCCTTGAAATATTATATCACTAAATCTAAAATTAAATTTAGTATACTTGCAACACATTTTATCATTTTTACAATTTATAAATGTAGCGAGAATCCACGAGAGGCGCTGCTTGCGAGTGAAAGTAGAAAACTTGCAAATAAAATTGCAACGAATATTTATTTCAAATCAAATTCAAACCAGAAACCTTCCCAGTTGTATAGTAAATAACTTCCTAAAGTTTCACGGCGATTGGATAATCTTACCTTTAAAAAAACATTCATCGTGTAAGCAAACTACGTGTAAAATTATTAACCCTTTATCGTTGCGACCAGTGCGGCGCCAAGCTGTAAATGGCTGGAACTAAAGCTTTTTGGTTTTACATTTTAACAAAAAAGCATATTAACCTTTTTAGTTTTTTTTTTTTTTTTTGAATAGCCTATATGTTGAAGGAAATCTTCGGCTACTTACATGCGAAATTTCATAATGATTGATTGTGTAGATTTTGCGCAACGCGATAAAAACATCGATTTTGGATTCCATTTTTATATAAATAAAAAGGATTTTGTGAAAAAAATATCATGTCTATATATTGAAATAAATAAACACCAAATAATTTTTCAAAACGTCGATCTTTCGAAAAAACCTCTTCATTTTTTATAATTTTAAATCAAAGAGCGAGAGATTTCTATTGAAACTGATTTATCGATCGTTAAGATTATATTGTGAAATCTTTGTAAATATTATTAGTATTTTTATACTTAATTTATTTATAATTTCTCATTATATATTTTTATTTTTTATAATTTATTTCAATGATCATAGCAATAGGTGAGTTAAATATTTGTTTTTTGACTCGTGCTTTAGATGTTGTACAAAATTTGAAAAATTGCGTAAGAAAGCCCTTGCAGCCTTAGAATAAAATTTAACGCTTTGCTAAATGTTTTAATTTTTTGTTCGCTCCTGACGAGAACAAAATAACTTTGTCGGAACATCGAGATAATAAAAATATTTACTGGCCGAAATATCTTTGATTTTAAGAGCTATGAATGCCGGCTGGCCAGAAGTTTATATAAAGGGATAAATTTGATAATTAAAGAGTACCTATAAAATATATTATATTGCGGCTAGTGATTGTAAAACAACATTTGAAAACTATCCCGCATGTGTTTCTTTTCAACGAAAAATCAAAATTTATTTCAAGGAGAAATAATCGTTATTTCTCTTTGAAATAAATTTTGATTTTTCGTTGAAAAGAAAAACAAGCGGGATACTTTTCAAATGTCGTTTTATAAAAAGTATCTATATCAGACGAATTCAACTGAGGGTCGTCTGGTATGATGTCAAATTCCGTCCTGGACAGATCTCCCCGACTATTGCCATGTCGATGAATTCCTTCAGAGCAGACCTCTGCCAGAGTGATAGGTACTCGTCCTCCCTCTTAGAAGAGGAGCCACAGCTATCTCCTCCCTATGATTAGTTCTATATAGAGGTTCTATGATGGTGAGAGAGATATAGATTGAGAGTGAAACTCTTTTTATTGTATCGTTCATATATGATTATGTAAGACTAAATATGAAATAAAAATATAAATAAATATGATTAAATAAGAGGATATATAAGTTTAAGAATGTACAAGATTGTAATGTATAAGATTAATAAGTATAAATATATAATATATATAATATACATATATCATAATATATACTCTTCCTGGAATAATAAAGCAAACCTACAGTCAACCCAGAGAGAGATGGGCCGCTAAAGTACGGTCATTTGAGACAGCAGCGACATTCCAAGGGGCGACCAGAGGGGCCCCTGAGTTCTCGGGACTATTAAGACAGGATGTAAAGTCCGGTCACTTGAGATATCAGCGACATTCCAAGGGGCCCGTTACTTGGAACCTCAGGACTATTAGGGCAGTTGGTGATTGTGTTCGACACGAACGGCCGGCCGCTCAGCGGTGGCAGGCCCGTCTATCTCTCTCTGGTTGTCTGGGATTCCTCTTCCAAACTTGTGGTGTCCTTATTTCTCTTTCCCCACCCTAATATATTACCACATATATATCTTAGCATGGTTTATTTATTAACATAATGTTTAGTTTTAGATTGTACTGATTTACATAGTTTTGAATTGTGTCATTGCTCTATAGATGCGCGTAGCAATAATTATAAAGTAGACCGATACATAGAATAAATTTTGGATGTGTTTACCTCTTCTCGTGGTTATTTTTCAACGCGACAATATATATATATATATAATATACAAGGTATTCATTGGTGGCGCCCACCGCGGCGCCCTCCGTCACCGATGAACCGCCAGAGTTCTTTCTTTTTCACAGAGTTAGCAAGCCAATGAGGTATCTGGCGTTACCCACCTCAAGAGCAAGATGGTACTTCTAGATGGTAGCCTTCGCCACACTTGTGAGCTTCATTACCTCGGGATGAAGGCCTACGCCGAAGGGCCAGGCCTGCAGACCCAGGGGAAAGTTACAAGAGGCGAACACCTCCCAGAGCAGAGGTGTCTGTGGACCAGCGATCTGTCGATGGACCCAAAGGCGGCACAGGTAGCATGCCTCGAGGTAGGATGGTCAGGCGAAAGAGAGCTCTTGTTGATATCTAAGATTTATAAAATTATTCTGTAATAAAAATATTTACTAAATATTAATTTTATCAGAATATATCTGTGACTTTTTTTATAAATTGATCGCTGAGATAGTGACTATGTAATTGGTGTTTATCTAGCAGCCCTGAAATAACTTTCCTTATTTGCATATAAAATGTTTGTCTAAAGTAAGGGAGGTAATAGCTTTTTAATAAAATATATTTAAAAAAAAAAACATTTTAACGCACATTTTAATATATTTATTTATTTACCAAAGTGCCAAATAATTATTTTATTATTTAAAATTTATTAAATTTTATAAAATCTTATTTTATAGAGAGTGTGAAAATATATCATCTAGCATATCTATAAAAACTCTTAATAACCTTATATAAGGTGAAAAAATAGTACAAATGTGATATTGTACTGGGATAATGTACTTAAATTATGAAAAAGACATCTCCTTATCGTGCAACTGAAAGTTGCTGATGGCTTGCGCCATCTATCGGAATAAATATTAATTATTCTCGTTGATTTTTAATTATTCCAGAATTGGCCAAATACTCATTCTGCCAACAGCCCGAAACGCGTCCTTGGTTAGCTTTCCTTAATTAATCCAGAATGGGTATTTGGCCAATTCTGCAATAATCAAACATCAACGAGAATAGTTGATATTTATTCCGATAGATGGCGCAAGCCATCAGCAACTTTCAGTTGCACGATAAGGAGATGTCTTTTTCATAATTTATATGAGGTATTCTATGTAAATATTTTCAACACTCAATATACCTAATAGATCCTATATAACAGCTTTATAGTTCATAGTCTTCTCCAATATATATCTCAGTTTATACATTCAATTTATAATTGTGAAAAATATTCAGCGATTATTAATTAAAATATCTATACTTTTAAAAACACAATTATATTTCAACATGAGTTTTTCAATCTAAACTTAGCAATAGATAGATTGAACCTGAGAAGAAGGACAGAGAGAAATACACGAGGAGAGAGATAAAAAAATAATATTCAAATCTTATTTTATTTAAGAAGGAGAAGAATCATTGTTGGAAGATTGTTCAAAGAACCAATATCCATCAAATATTGCTTTTTATTTGAACATCTGGTTCTGATATGAAGTTATATATGTTTCCAAAAATATATATTCTATTCGGAATATATATATTTTTTTATCTGTTTGGAGTAATACATTATTTCTTTATTGTAGTGATTTTCACATGTGTGAATAGATGTTTGTGGGAAAATGTATGTAGCATTGATCGATGCATGTAATTATTTGTATGTCTATATAGTTCTACTGTCTCTCTTCGAAACTCGGGACTATTACTTCTGTTGTTGTTGTTGTTGTCGTATCCAAAGAAGAGCCTCAGATGTCTCCATGCATCTCTATCACTGCAGCAGCAATGTCCACTATCTTGGGTGTTAAACTATTGTTTGGGACAGGTTTACTAAGCGTTTCTCTAGAGCTGCCTCATATATAAATAGAGAGGGAAGATTAAATTGGTGGAATCGGGTTCATCACTGATGATTCATGTCTTCCCAATATGTTTTCATCGCTCTAAGAGAAGGATAAAGTAATTTTATTTAATTATATTTTCTCACTAAATAGTTTAAAATTTTCACCTAATCTACTGCTGCACGTGACTGCACTAGACTCAAATCTGGTCATTTACAGACAATGACTTTCCATAATGGTTGCAAATGGTTTTGGCAATGGGTTTCCCACTATGTATCAATTACAATTCTCAGCCTGCAACTCCAAACCACATCATTGACTCATCTATTGATGATATCTACTCATTTCCAGCAGATACCATCAAAAGTCTCAAGTTCTAAAAGCTTAATACCCTAATATGATTGAGTGGAGATAAGAGTGAAGAATAATTTTCCACTAAATTCTCACATGGTGCATTATTTTATCATTTTCAAAGAGTTTTTCTTTGTCAAAACAATACTGACGACAAATAGTCGCATTTCCTGCAATGATCCTGTCAAAATAGACATCAAAACTAGACGTCATCCATTGACCTTAGCCGCAAACTACCGGCCTCGGGTCGGTGACAAAGCGACAACACCTGCTTTAGAAAAATGAGAAATGAATAAAAAAAATAAAGTTAATATATACAAAATATAAAAAGTAATATTTTAAACATATATTTGTATGTGTTCTATAAATTGTATTATTTTAATTGTTTTATTATTTTTTATATAATATTTGTTTGATAGCTAATCTCTTTCTGACTCTGTGGGAAAGAACTCTCGCAGTCCATCGGTGGCGGAGTCTTTCTCGCGGTGGGCGCCACCAATGAAGACCTTGTATATATATATTTATCAATTATTTTATCTATTTATTCATATATTATTATTAATCTTATTTATTCAATTTTATGTATTTAACCTTATATAATCGTATATGGACGTTATAATAAATCAGTTTCAATCTCAATCTCTCTCTCTTGTAATAATAAACATTATATATAGTTGTATATTATGAAGTTATAGAAAATAGATTTTGCTGTCCAACTATTGATAATTATTATAAAACATTCAGAATAATCAGCTCGAATATAAACTTCCTTCGACATATTTTGTTACTCTTCATTATTTTGTATCTATATAAAACAAAAAAGCATGCTTCTCTGTTAAATTTATATTTATTGTACATTGTTATCTACAAATTTATTTCAACCCCTTTTTTATTTATTCTTAATATCAATAATACAAATTTTCTTTATATGTATATGGAATTTTTGCCGGAAGATATTGATATATAAGTAAAAGTCGCTTCCCTCGTGAAAATAGAAGTCAAAAACTAGACGCCACCTATTGACCGTCGCCGTAAACTAGCGGTTTCGGGTCGGTGACAAAGTCGCAACATCAGCTTTGGCATCTGAGAAGCGTCCACTTAAAGACCATGGTTTCGGGTTAATGGCCCTCTTTAGCAAAGGGCTGAGTTTATTCCATTAGATCCACAAGAGAAACAATGGAATCTTTATAATTCCCCAAAGAGGTGTTTAGCTGACGAAGTGGCTGGGCCAAATCTATGACCAAAATATAGAAGAAATTTTTCCAGCTGAAAACCTCTTTGGCGGATTGTAAAAATTAAATTAGATCCCTAGTGGATCTCATGGAATAAAGCCCGTCATGGGCTGAAGAGGGCCATTAGCCCGAAACCATGGTCTCGTAGGTGAACGCTTTCCATTTTGCCAAAGGTGGTGTTGTGGCTTTGTCACGGACCTGAGGCGCGCAGTTTATGGCGACGGTCAATAGATGGTGTTTAGTTTCGACGTCTATTTTGACGGGAGAGGCGAATTTTGATTTTATATATGCATAAATCAAGAAACACCAAGCCTGATGTAACTTCAAAATGTCGTTCAATAATTCTCCCACCGAAGAGCGCGGCACCCAGTAAGGTGGAATAACGGATCTTTGGTATTATAAAAGAAGCTAAGAGAATATAAACATCGATCAAGCCAGTCCTTGATTGGACACGGACATCTAAAAAGGTCCGCCGTCTCTTACGTCATCATCAGCATATAAGTTGGGTTCCTTCTGAGCCCACAGGAGCATAGAGAGAAGACAAGACAACAGCCAGGTCGTCATGCTGCCCGATCAACTAGAGAAATCCCAGGACTCCCATAGTCCACCTCACCTTTCCGGGTACTGCCCCCTCTAAACCAAGGTAACCTTGTTCCTATGATTGTGGTCTTCATTTATCTTCAGGCTAGTGCGCTCCCACTCTGGCCCATGACTGCAAGTTGGATGAGGAGCCCGCTGCGACGATATCGTCTCAGCACATTACAACGTATATACTAGTATATATAGAAGCATAGGGCGCCTCTCCCGTCAAAATAAATGTCAAAACCTGACGCCATCTATTGACCGTCGCCGCAACTAGCGGCCTCGGGTCAGTGACAAAACCACAACACCAGCTTTGGCAAACTGAGAAGCGTCCACCTAGAGACCATGGTTTCGGGCTAATGGCCCTCCTCAGTCTAGGGCGGACTTTATTCCATGAGATACATACGGGATCTAATGGAATATTCACAATCTACCAAAGAGGTGTTTTGCCGGCAATGTGGCTGGGCCAAATCTATGGCTATAATATGGATGGAAAATTTGGCGGAAGGAAATTGATCCATAGAAGCTTATTTTGACGGGAGAGGCGCCCTATGCTTCTATGGATCAATTTCCTCCTGGCAAATTTTCCATCTATATTCTAGCCATAGCCAAGGGCCCAGATAGTTCGAGGCCAACGGAGAAAAGGCCCAGATGGTGTGGGGCCAAGATGGGAGGAGGAAGGGCCCAGATAGTGTTGGGTCAAAGGAGAAAGAGCCCGGATGGTGTGGGGCCAAAGGAGAAGGAGAAAGGGCCCAGGTGATGTGAGGCCTTGGGTGATTCGGTAGGAAGAAAAGCTTGGTTGTTGAGGGCAGAATGTAGAGAGTCATCATAGGCGCACTACAGGAAGAGGAGTACTTCAGTACTCGGCCCTCGGGATGACCACTTGAAGAAATGAGGACTCTACCAAAACTTCTTTGGCGCCCTCAGCTTCTTGACAGCCTCCTTCGACATTTTCTTGAAGTTGAGCTCCTCGTTAAGCTTGATCTTTGCTTCCTCCATCTTCGCGTCCAGCGCGTCCAGTAGCAGCTGGTTGCTGGCCATTTCTCGGTACAGCTCTCTGAAGTCGTCATTCAGACTTCTGATGAGGGCATCCTCGAAATAATTTTCCATTGCGATATATTTGTCTCCACTTCGTAGCTCAACGTCAAGACTTATAACTTTCTAACAATTGAATGGAAACTTAACGCTATAGAAACCTGAATGAAGAGAGTTTGATATATTAATTAAATTACATTCCAAGGCTCATATAGGATTAATTAGATTGACACTTATTAATTATAAAAATGACATGTATAAAAATATCTGATATATCTTTATTGACCCTAATATGCACCCGTTCAAAAAATAAAATACACTTTGGCTAGAAAATCGAATAAAAAAATATTTAGCCGAATATTTTTTTATTTTTAAGAACTACACAGGTCAATTTTTTTTTTTTTTGCCGGAGAAAACCTGATGTTGATTCTAATGTAACTCTTCATGCTGAATTCAAAAATGAAATCAGAAGTTTTCCATCACCCATAGTTCTTGCAGGATAACCATTTTTCTATAAATTGGTATATACAGTAATAATTCAGATAATGTTACGTAAGCATTTTTAAAGTAAGCATCATTACATTAGCTAGCGCTTTATTTTTGACAAGAAGAGTTGATATGTGGAGCCAAAAGCTTTTTAAAAATTTGTTTTCAATTAAAGTTTGCCCTGTAAGAATCATAAATATTAATTTAAATAACAAATTATTTAATTTTTAATTAAATATGTTTATTTTATAATGCAATCCGTGTCACTTTCAACTCAAAAATAACGACAAGGTCTGGAATGCTATTTGCTGAATAACAGTTTTAATATATATATTTAAATTGAACCTAACGATTTTTTAATAAATTTGCATAAGAAGTGACAGGTAAATTTGAAATGATCAGTTTATTCTTCTCTATCGATTGCTTTTATAACTCGTGTGCACTAGACTGTGTCAATATGCCGAGGCGTTGCATTAATATTCCTGATATCTTCTGTTACATTTGTGGGGAATTAACTTTCAAAGTTCAAAGGCGAAACTTTACACCGCTCAACAAAATGTGATATCAACTTTATTTTGGCTGTAAAGTCGATGACCAAGATAAGACTTGAGCTCCTCATCATTGTTGTGAAATTTGTGCTCGACGTCTTACAGGATGGATTAAAGGTGAACGTCATATGCTTTTTGCGGTTCCAATGATATGGAGGGAACCTAAAGATCATTCTTCAGACTGTTATTTTTGTTTGACAAAGACTACAGATATTACATCCAAGTCAAGACATACAGTTGAATATCCAGATTTGCCTTCTGCTTTGAGACCGGTTCCTCATAGTGATATTTTACCTGTGCCACAGCCTCCTGAAAATGTAATATTTAGTGACGATGATTCAGATAGACGAGAGCAACAGTCGGATGACACAAATTTTGAAGCAGGTGCTTCATCTGAACCTCATTTGTTAACCCATGGAGATTTGAACGACCTCGTACGTGATTTAGATTTATCCAAAAAACAGAGTCAACGTTTAGGCTCTAGGTTAAAAGGCTGGAATCTGCTGCATAAAGGCACGAAAGTATGCTTTTTTCGCAAGCGTCAAAATCAATTTAAAGACTTCTTTTTCACAAGAGAATGATTTAGTATATTGCAATGATGTTGTTAGTCTAATGGAAGCGCTTGGTCATGACCATGATACAAAAGAGTGGCGTTGATTCTTCAAAAATTAGTTTGAAAGCTGTTCTCCTTCACAACGGAAATCAGTGCCAATAGCACATGCATCCAACATGAAAGATACTTACGAAAACATGAAACTGCTTTTGAAAAAGATAGAATATGAAAGATACGGTTGGAAAATATGCAGCGATTTGAAAGTCATTGCTCTCTTGTGTGGATTACAGCTTGGATATACAAAATTTTGTTGTTTTCTGTGTGAGTGGGATAGCAGAGATAGGGAAAGGCATTACATTTAAAAAAAGCTGGTCAAACCGTGAAATCTTTACTCCTGGACACAAAAATATTGTGAATCCTCCCCTGATCGATTCATAAAATATTTACTTACCACCATTACATATTAAACTGGGATTAATGAAGAACTTTGTCAAGGCAATGGATCGAAATGCCAGTGGATTTGCCTACCTAAAACAAAAATGTTCTAGCATAAGTGATGCGAAAAATAAAGAAGGCAATTTCGTTGGACCTCAGATTAGAGAATTGCTGCAGGATTGAATTTTTCCAAATGATTTGAAAGAAGTTGAAGCAGCAGCATGGAATATCTTTAGAAACGTTTGCAAGAACTTCTTAGGAAGTGTCAAGGTTGAAATTACCGAGACATAGTTAATGATCTGTTGCTTTCCTACAAGGCACTGGGATGTAACATGTCTCTCAAGATCCATTTTCTGCATTCACATCTGGATTTCTTTCTAGACAATCTTGGTGCAGTTAGCGATGAGCATGGTGAGAGGTTTCTTCAAGATATATCAAGCATGGAGAAGTGGTACCAAGGTAAATGGAGTCCCGGTATGCTTGCTGACTACTGCTGAACACTCAAGAGGGATGTACCACAAGCAAAGTATAGAAGAAAATCCACTGTCACTACTTTTCAATAAAATAAATATATTTCGTTCATATAGGCCTATATAGATTGAAAACCCTGTACAATTTATAAACGAATAATATAAAGCATCAAGGGCTGCGTATCTTTATTAGAACGACGATATTACGAGCTTTCGGGCACATACGCCCTTCTACAGGAAATAATAATATAATAATAATCCAACTACTTTGAAATATAATTTATATACACGCAGCTATATTGTTTTGCATATCTGATTAACTAGAAAATATTAAAATGATTGAATTTACATGTAGGTATAATGGTTTGGAAAAACTAATTCTAATTTAATTGAGGTAATATGATACATTTTGATTAAAGCAAACTTATCTTGTATTTTATATACATATTTTACAAATTTTACAACCTGCAAGGAATCCCATTAGGCATGTGATATCTTATACTATGAATGATTTTGTATTATCATATTGTATTTAAGTCTATTGAATTATATGCTTCTGGTAAATCAATTTTGCGATTTATACTGTTGTATTGTTTGGACACTATTGCTTCAATTATTAATCTTTGATATTTGTTACTGATATTGTTGTAATGTGCTTTAGGTTCATTTAAGTTGAATGTGTGTCCTGTTGAATTGGGGTGCTGTACTATTAATGATAAAGGGTCATTTCTGTTTATGTTTCTTCTGTGTTCAATGATTCTATTACATAATTTTCTTCCCGTCTCCCCCACATATCTGGCATTACAGTTATTGCATTCTATAGAATAAATTACCTCTTTTCTACTTGATATGTGTTCGGTTTGCCTGTTTTTTTGTTATCGGGTTTCTTAAGATATCTGATAATTCCATATTCCCCGAAATCTATCCACATTTCCCGAACATTAGATAAATTTGGAATAAAAACATTTTATAGTAACTCTCCCAGCTTATCAGATATCTTAAGAAACCCGATAACAAAAAACAGGCAAACCGAACACATATCAAGTAGAAAAGAGGTAATTTATTCTATAGAATGCAATAACTGTAATGCCAGATATGTGGGGGAGACGGGAAGAAAATTATGTAATAGAATCATTGAACACAGAAGAAACATAAACAGAAATGACCCTTTATCATTAATAGTAGAGCACTCCAATTAAACAGGACGCACATTCAACTTAAATGAACCTGAAGCACATTACAACAATATCAGTAACAAATATCAAAGATTAATAATTGAAGCAATAGTGTCCAAACAATACAACAGTATAAATCGCAAAATTGATTTACCAGAAGCATATAATTCAATAGACTTAAATACAATAAGATAATACAAAATCATTCATAGTATAAGATATCACATGCCTAATGGGATTCCTTGCAGGTTGTAAAATTTGTAAAATATGTATATAAAATACAAGATAAGTTTAGACATCATATCGCCACGCTGTAAGATTCAAAGGAAAAACAGGGTAACGTGGTAAGATTCTTTAATGGAACATGACATTGCTAAGTTTGCTTTAATCAAAATGTATCATATTACCTCATATAAATTAGAATTAGTTTTTCCAAACCATTATACCTACATGTAAATTCAATCATTTTGATATTTTCTAGTTAATCAGATATGCAAAACAATATAGCTACGTGTATATAAATTATATTTCAAACTAGTTGGATTATTATTATATTATTATTTCCTGTAGAAGGGCGTATGTGCCCGAAAGCTCGTAATATCGTCGTTCTAATAAAGATACGCAGCCCTTGATGCTTTATATTATTCGTTTATAGGCCTATATATTAAAAACATTTCCAAATTTCAAGTAGGTGTATCTCAAAAATCTTGCGTGATAGAAAAAAAACTAAAGGTATGTTTGGAATCAGCACAAAGAGTTGAATTTGGATAAGATGCTGTTTCTTTTGGGACAAAGAAAAATAATATTTGATAAACTAGTGTAATGTAATAAGGTTTATGCAAAAATGCTTACGTAATATTTTTTTGCATTTTTTGCTGTATTTATCCCAATACCAAAACAAAAAGGCTGTCACGCAAAAACCATGGGTGATTGATAATTTCTGATTAGATATTTGAGTTCAGCATGAAAAATTACACTAGAAACACCATCAGGTTTTTTGGGCAAAAATGTTGTTGACCAGTGCTATGAATGCCGGCCTTCAAGATAATATAAAACAGTAATATATCTAACATGAGTTGATCTAAAAGTTATTTTACGCTCATTTTAAAATAAGCAAATTTTTCTATTTTCAAATATATATATTTTTTATATTTTCCAAACATATTAAACTACATTGTGTTGAAAGTCTTATGTTACTTCGATGACCCCTTGTAATGTTTCAAATACTAAAGTTCGAATATCACTGTAAATGTTCCATTTTAATCACGCGATACTTTGCGGGTTATTGCTGTATATATGGTAAACCTAGTAGTGTGGCTTTGTCACTGTACCTACAGAGATGGTCAATAGATGATTCATAGTAGTCGCATCTGTTTTGTAAGGGGAGTGGTGCTCTTTAAAATAGAATGTAATTCCTACCAGTAAAATATTTCCATGAATTACCAGTAAAATAAAATATTTAGACCAGTGTGTATAGAAAGATTTGTCTAAGAGGTGTTATAATTTATCAGTCGATCCCTCTCTTCCTATTTATTTCCCAGTGTGTATTTTTCCAATATAATATATAGGAAGGTGAACATTGGGGAATCTCAAATGCTCGCATTTATGTTCCATATTTATTTTTTCCAGGAACAAAATATCAAAATTATAATTTCTATAATTTGGATTCTTATTTTACTGCCTTTGAAATACTCATTTTATTCTTTTGTTTTGACACCAATTTGAACTTTCATTTTGATAATTTCTAGAATTCCATATTTTTTCAAAATTATATTAAAATCAAAAGGTTTAAATTTCTTATACTCTATATTTGAAGGTTTAATAATAGTGAGATTGTGCTTAATTTAAAATTTAGAAAATTCATGTTGATTCCATTTTTTTAGAAACGATTGGAATTTTAAATTTTAGGAATCCCAAATTTTTCACTTTTTCATATCGACTATCTAAATTCAAAATTTCCCGGAACTCTAGTTGCCTTAGATAACCGAGTCAATGGGTTCCGAATAAACATAATTTAGATGTATTTTGTCGCTAATAAAAACATATTATCTATTCAATGTTAAATGTGAAACTATTAGGCAGAAGGAATTGTAATATACAGCGACTCCAGATCCGCACTAGATGCAATTC
Source organism: Cordylochernes scorpioides (assembly GCA_030710605.1). NCBI lineage: Eukaryota > Metazoa > Arthropoda > Arachnida > Pseudoscorpiones > Chernetidae > Cordylochernes > Cordylochernes scorpioides. Next base: position 65,739,014 of record CP092866.1, read on the forward strand.
AGAAGGGCAATATTAAAATAACTAAGAAAATACACTCATTACTTACCCAACTGGAACCTTGGAGTATAACTGCATTCTAGAATGGATTTCTGCCCATGGAGCCAAAGGAAAGAACAAATGTCAGTATTTGACGCTGATGCTTTGGCAAAATACAAGATAATTCAACAGAAAATAAGAAAAGATCAAATATGAGAAATAAACTCTGGAATAAGAATTACAATAAAAATAACAAGACTCAGAAGGAAACAATATAAAGGAATGACAATACATCCAGATGGCACAACAACATATAGGACATGCAACAACTGTCCTGGTGTGGAACTAACACCTACCCACATATTCTCATGTTCAGCAATGGCATTAGCCTTGCACAAAATTGACATGGACCCAGAACAGCAGCTTTACGGATCCAAGATAGAGGACATTGCGACTGCTGTAATATAAATGCATGGGGACATCTGAGGCTCTTCATTGGACACGACAACAACAACAAAAAACTATAAGGCAAGGTTTTTAAAATTCTTAAATATAAAACAAACTTACCACTGTCCTTAATCTTGCGAGATATTATTGGGAGGGTTTGTATTATCAGTGGGGAACCCTCTTAGCAGTGTCACCAATATAATCCCCCAGACCGCGGTTTGAGAGCTCTAACACTGTATTGGACGATTATGTCCGTACTTGTGAAACTTATGTGAACAGAAAACGAGGAAGGGACTAGTCTACAGGTGACGCTTCCTAAAGGAATTGAGTACAAATAAATTTACACCACCACAGACATATACGACGAGATTACAAAATATAGGTCTACCGGGTATTCGAGGCATCTTGGATATTTAACAGGTCTTAAAACTATGGCTACACAAATTTCAATATAGGCCTGAATACGTCTAGTGTGGGAGAATGACTTCACCATCGAAAGAACAAAGACATGTCATAGGAGGTATGGACACAATATTATAACAGAATATCTATTGTTTAGTAACTGAAGAACAATTTATTAGTTAATTCATCACTATTTTATTCTTAGTTGCTTCACCGCTATTTTATAATTCGATTTATCCAATGCTCATTTGGCCATGATAACAATGATGATATGAGTGAACTGTTTAACTGTAAGTGAATTATATGTTTACATGTTGCCAGAGCCCTGTTTGGTAACTTGTACTTACTGTTGATATGTTGGACCAGTACAAGAAACGTAGGCCTTGGACGAAAAACTTTATTCTTGAATATTCTAAAGTTCAATATTACACATAAACATCTAGATTGTGAAATACTATAACGATAAAAATTAAATTATTTTACATCATATAAATAGAAATAATATTCAATATTTCGCAATTTTTATATTCATAAAAAAATCAATCTCCATGAAATTTTAAATAAAAGTGTAAAAATAGTTCTAATATCAGAATGTGTTAAATAGATAGGATGTAGAATTGAAAATATAGAGAGTAAATAATATATTTTTATTTTAAAATGTTTATTTCTCATATCTTACAACATTCAGCAACACAATTTAATTGAATCAATAATTGAGTCTTAGACCCCAAACGTTGTTAAGACTATCTTCAATGATAGACACAGGAGAGGCTACCCAGGAGGTACGAGACAATAGATAGAAGAAGTGGCAAAGGTGGGGGTGGGGTAGAATAAGAAGACTTTGGCCCAGTAGGAGAAAGAGGTGTGAGGAAGAGCGTTGTGGGGCCAAGGTAGTGGAGGAAGAGCCATAATGGTTTGGGGCCGAAGAAGAATGAGAAAGGGCCCAGGTGGTGTGGGGCCAAGGAAGGAAGAGGAAGAGCCCTAATGGTTTGGGGCTGAGAAATAATAAGAAAAGGCCTAGGTGGTGTGGGGCCAAGGGAGGACGAGAAAGAGCCCTAATGGTTTGGGGCTGAGGAAGAATGAGAAAAGGCACAAGTGGTGAGAAAAGGACCAGGCGGTGGAAGAGTCCTAGTGGTTTGGGGCCAAAGGAGAAGGAGGAAGGCCCCTAGTGGTTTGGGTCTGAGGAAGAATGAGAAAGGCCCAGGTAGTGGGGCCAAAGGAGGAGGAAAAGCCCTAGTGATTTGGGGCCGAAGAAGAATGACGAAAGGTCCAGGTGGTGTGGGGCCAAGGAAGGAGGAGTAAGAGTTCTAGTGGTTTGGGACCAAAGGAGAATGAGAAAAGGACCAGGTGGTGGGGGGCAAGGGAGGAGGAAGAAGGGCCCTAGTGGTTTAAGGCCAAAAGAGAAAAAAGGCCCAGGTGGTTTGGGGCTAAGGGAGGATTAGGAAGAGCCCTAGTGGTTTGGAGCCAAAGGAGAACGAGAAAAGGCCCAAATGGTGGGGGCCAAGGGAGGGGGAGTAAGCGCTCTAGTGGTTTGGGTCTGAGGAATAATGAGAAAGGGCCCAGGTGGTAAGGGCCAAGGGAGGAGGAAGAAGGGCCCTAGTGGTTTGGGGCCAAGGGAGGAGAAGAAAGGGCCCTAGTTGTTTGGGGCCAAAGGAGAATTAGAAAAGTACCAGGTGGTTTGGGGCCAAAGTAGGAGGAGAGAGAGCTCTAGTGGTTTGGGGCCAAAAGAGAATGAGAAAAAGCCCAGGTGGCGGAAGCCAATGGAGGAGGAAGAAGAGCTCTAGTGGTTTGGGGCTTAGGAGAAATGAGAGAGGGCCCTGGAGGTGGGGGACAAGTAATGAGGATGAAGGGTTCTAGTTGGTTTAGGCCAAAGGAGAAAGAGAAAAGGCCCAGGTGGTGGGGGCCAATGGAGGAAGAGGAAGAGCTCTGGTGGTTTGGGGCTGAGGAAGAATAAGAAAGGGCTCAGGTGGTGGGTGCCAAGAAAGGAGGAGAAGAGACCTAGTAGTTTGGGGCCAAAGGAGAATGAGAAAAAGACCAGGTGGTTTGGGGATGAAGTAGGAGGAGAAAAAGATCTAGTGGTTTGGGGCTGAGGAGGAATGATAGAGGGCCTAGGTGGTGGGTGCCAAGGAAGGAGGAGGAAGGGTCCTAGTGGTTTGAGATCAAAGGAGAATGAGAAAAGGACCAGGTGGTTTGGGTCCGAGGAAGAATGAGAAAGGCCCAGGTGGTGGTGGCTAAGGTTAGAAGAGGAAGAGCCCTAGTGGTTTGGGACCAAAGGAGAATGATAAAAGGCCCAGGTGGTGGGGCCCAAGGGAGGAGGAGTAAGAGCTCTAGTGGTTTGGGTCTGAGGAAGAATTAGAAAGGGCCCAGGTAGTGGGGGCCAAGGGAAGAGGAAGAAGAGCCCTAGTGTTTTGTGGCTGAGGAAGAATAAGAAAGGGCCCAGGTGGTGGGTGCCAGGAAAGGAGGAGGAAGAGCCGTAGTGGTTTGGGGCCAAAGGAGAATGAGAAAAGGCCCAGGTGGTGGGGACCAGGAAAGGAGGAGGAAGGGACCTAGTGGTTTGAGATCAAAGGAGAATGAGAAAAGGCCCAGGTGGTTTGGGTCCGAGGAAGAATGAGAAAGGCCCAGGTGGTGGTGGCTAAGGTTAGAAGAGGAAGAGCCCTAGTGGTTTGGGACCAAAGGAGAATGATAAAAGGCCCAGGTGGTGGGGCCCAAGGGAGGAGGAGTAAGAGCTCTAGTGGTTTGGGTCTGAGGAAGAATTAGAAAGGGCCCAGGTAGTGGGGGCCAAGGGAGGAGGAAGAAGAGCCCTAGTGGTTTGTGGCTGAGGAAGAATAAGAAAGGGCCCAGGTGGTGGGTGCTAGGAAAGGGGGAGGAAGAGCCGTAGTGTTTTGGGGCCAAAGGAGAATAAGAAAAGGCCCAGGCAGTGGAAGCCAATGGAGGAGAAAGAAGAGCTCTAGTGGTTTGGGGCTGAGGAAGAATGAGAAAGGGCCCAGGTGGTGGGTGCCAAGAAAGTAGGAGGAAGAGCCCTATTGGTTTGGGGCCAAAGGAGAATAAAAAAAGGCCCAGGTGGTGGGGGCCAAGGGAAGAGGAGTAAGAGCTCTAGTGGTTTGGGTCTGAGGAAGAATGAGAAAGGGCCCAGGTAGTGGGGGCCAAGAGAGGAAGAAGAAGATCTCTAGTGGTTTGGGGCCAAGGAGATTTAGTAAGTGCCCAGGTGGTTTGGCCAAGAAAGGAGGAGGAAGGGCCATAGTGGTTTGGGGCCTAGGGAGAATGAGAAAAGGACCAGGTGGTTTGTGGCCAAAGTAGGAGGAGGAAGAGCTCTAGTGTGTTGGGGCCAAAGGAGAAAAAGAAAAGGCCCAATTGATGGAGGCCAAGGGAGAAGGAAGAAGAGCCCTAGTGGTTTTGTGCTGAGGAAGAATGAGAAAGGGCCTAGGTGGTGGGGGCAAAGGAAGGAGGAGGAAGAGCCCTAGTGGTTTGGGGCCAAAGGAGAATAAGAAAAGGCCCAGGCGGTGGGGGCCAAGGGAGGAGGAGTGAGAGCTCAAGTGGTTTGGGGCCAAAGGAGATTTAGTAAATGCCCAGTGGTGGAGGCCAGGAAAGGAGGAGTAAGGGACCTAGTGGTTTGAGGCCTAGGGAGAATGAGATAAGGACCAGGTGGTTTGAGGCCAAAGTAGGAGGAGGAAGAGCTCTAGTGTGTTGGGGCCAAAGGAGAAAGAGAAAAGGCCCAGTTGGTGGGGGCCAAGGGAGAAGGAAGAAGAGCCCTAGTAGTTTTGTGCTGAGAAAGAATGAGAAAGGGCCTAGGTGGTGTTGGGCCAAGGAAGGAGGAGGAAGAGCCCTAGTGGTTTGGGGCCAAAGGAGAATGAGAAAAGGCCCAGGTGGTGGAAGCCAATGGAGGAGAAAGAAGAGCTCTAGTGGTTTGGGGCTGAGGAGGAATGAGAAATGGCCCAGGTGGTAGGGGCCAAGAAAGGAGGAGGATGAGCTCTAGTGGTTTGGGGCCAAAGGAGAATGAGAAAAGCCCGAGATGGTTTGGGGCCAAAGTAGGAAGAGTAAGAGCTCTAGGGGTTTGGGGCCAAAGGAGAATGTGAAATGACCCAGGTGGTGGGGGCCAAGGGAGGAGGAGAAAGGGCCGTAGTGGTTTGGGGCCAAAGTAGAATGAGAAAAGGCCCAGGTAGTAGGGGCCAAGCGAGAAGGAGTAAGAGTTCTAGTGGTTCAGGGTCAAAGGAGAACGAGAAAAGGCCCAGGTGGTGGGGGCCAATGGAGGAGAGAGAAGAGCCCTAGTAGTTTTGGGCTGAGGAAGAATGAGAAAGGGCCCAGGTAGTGGGGGCCAAGGGAGGAGAGGGAAGAGCCTTAGTGGTTTGGGGGAAAATATGAATGAGAAAAGGCCCAGGTTGTGGGGGCCAAGAAAGGAGGAGGAAGAGCCCTAATGGTTTGGGGCCAAAGGAAAATGAGAGAAGGACCAGGTGGTTTGGGGCCAAAGGAGAATGTTAAAAGGCCCAGGTGTTGGGGGCCAAGGAAGGAGGAGAAAGGGCCCTAGTGGTTTGGAGCCAAAGGAGAATGAGAAAAAGCCCAGGTAGTGGGGGCCAAGTAAGGAAGAGGAAGAGCTCTAGTGGTTTGGTGCCAAAGGAGAATGAGAAAAGGCCCAGGTGGTGGACGCCAATGAAGGAGGAGGATGCGCCCTAGTGGTTTGGGACCAAGGGAGGAGGAGGAAGGGCCCTAGTGGTTTGGGGCCAAAGGAGGATGAAAAAAGGCCCAGATGGTTTGGGGAAAAGGGTGGAGGAGGAAGAGCCCTAGTGGTTTAGGGCCAAAGAATAATGAGAAAGGGTCCAGGTGGTGGGGGCCACGGGAGACGGAGTAAGAGCTCTAGTGGTTTGGGTCTGAGGAATAATGAGAAAGGGCCCAGGTGGTGAGGGCCAAGGGAGGAGGAGGAAGGGCCCTAGTGGTTTGGGGCCAAAGTAGAATGAGAAAAGGCCCAGGTAGTAGGGGCCAAGCGAGAAGGAGTAAGAGTTCTAGTGGTTCAGGGTCAAAGGAGAACGAGAAAAGGCCCAGGTGGTGGGGGCCAATGGAGGAGAGAGAAGAGCCCTAGTAGTTTTGGGCTGAGGAAGAATGAGAAAGGGCCCAGGTTTTGGGGGCCAAGGGAGGAGGAGAAAGGGCCGTAGTGGTTTGGGGCCAAAGTAGAATGAGAAAAGGCCCAGGTAGTAGGGGCCAAGCGAGAAGGAGTAAGAGTTCTAGTGGTTCAGGGTCAAAGGAGAACGAGAAAAGGCCCAGGTGGTGGGGGCCAATGGAGGAGAGAGAAGAGCCCTAGTAGTTTTGGGCTGAGGAAGAATGAGAAAGGGCCCAGGTAGTGGGGGCCAAGGGAGGAGAGGGAAGAGCCTTAGTGGTTTGGGGGAAAATATGAATGAGAAAAGGCCCAGGTTGTGGGGGCCAAGAAAGGAGGAGGAAGAGCCCTAATGGTTTGGGGCCAAAGGAAAATGAGAGAAGGACCAGGTGGTTTGGGGCCAAAGGAGAATGTTAAAAGGCCCAGGTGTTGGGGGCCAAGGAAGGAGGAGAAAGGGCCCTAGTGGTTTGGAGCCAAAGGAGAATGAGAAAAAGCCCAGGTAGTGGGGGCCAAGTAAGGAAGAGGAAGAGCTCTAGTGGTTTGGTGCCAAAGGAGAATGAGAAAAGGCCCAGGTGGTGGACGCCAATGAAGGAGGAGGAAGAGCCCTAGTGGTTTGGGACCAAGGGAGGAGGAGGAAGGGCCCTAGTGGTTTGGGGCCAAAGGAGGATGAAAAAAGGCCCAGATGGTTTGGGGAAAAGGGTGGAGGAGGAAGAGCCCTAGTGGTTTGGGGCCAAAGAAGAATGAGAAAGGGTCCAGGTGGTGGGGGCCACGGGAGACGGAGTAAGAGCTCTAGTGGTTTGGGTCTGAGGAATAATGAGAAAGGGCCCAGGTGGTGAGGGCCAAGGGAGGAGGAGGAAGGGCCCTAGTGGTTTGGGGCCAAAGGAAAATGAGTAAATGCCCAGGTGGTGGAGGCCAAGGGAATAGGAGGAAGGGCCCTAGTGGTTTGGGGCCAAAGGAAAATGAGAAAAGGACCAGGTGGTTTGGGGCCAAAGTAGGAGGAGGAAGAGCCCTAGTAGTTTTGGGCTGAGGAAGAATGAGAAACGGCCCAGGTGGTGGAAGCAAATGGAGGAGAAAGAAGAGCTCTAGTGGTTTGGGGCCAAAGTAGAATGAGAAAAGGCCCAGGTAGTAGGGGCCAGGCGAGAAGGAGTAAGAGCTCTAGTGGTTTGGGCTCAAAGGAAAATGAGAAAAAGCCCAGGTGGTGGGGGCCAATGGAGGAGAAAGAAGAGCCCTAGTAGTTTTGGGCTGAGGATGAATGAGAAAGGGCCCAGATGGTGGGGCCTAAGAAAGGAAGAAAGGGTCCTATTGGTTTGAGGCCAAAGGAGAATGAGTAAAGGCCCAGGTGGTGGAGGCCAAGGGAAGAAGAGTAAGAGTTCTAAGGGTTTGGGGCCAAAGGAGAATGTGAAAAGGCCCAGGTGGTGGGTGCCAAGGGAGGAGGTATAAGAGTTTTAGTGGTTTGGAGCTATGAAAGAATGAGAAAGGGCCCAGGTGGTGGGGGGCCTAGGGGGTGAAGGAAGGGCCCTAGTGGTTTGTGGCCAAAGGAGAATGAGAAAAGGCCCAGGTGGTGGGGGCCAATGGAGGAGGAGGAAGGACCTTAGTGGTTTGGGGCCAAAGAAGAATGAGAAAAGGCCCAGGTGTTGGGAGGCCAAGAGAGGAGGAGGAAGGGCCCTTGTGGTTTGGGGCTAAGGAAGAATGAAAAAGAGCCAGGTGGTGGGTTCCAAGGGAGGAGGTATAAGAGTTTTAGTGGTTTGGAGCTATGAAAGAATGAGAAAGGGCCCAGGTGGTGGGGCCAAGGGGGGAGAAGGAAGGGCCCTAGTGGTTTGTGGCCAAAGGAGAATGAGAAAAGGCCCAGGTGGTGGGGGCCAATGGAGGAGGAGGAAGGGCCCTAGTGGTTTGGGGCCAAAGAAGAATGAGAAAAGGCCCAGGTGTTGGGGGGCCAAGAGAGGAGGAGGAAGAGCCCTAGTAGTTTGGGGCTGAGGAAGAATGAGAAGGGGCCCAGGTGGTGGGGGCCAAGGGAGGAGGATAAAGGGCCCAGTTAGGGTGGGGCAATATGTTGGAGATAGGCAATAAAAAAGCAGCCTATTTGTTTATGGCATAGGTAGGGCGAAGAGGGCACGTGGTGAGTGGTCTTGAGCACTTCAAGCGGAATCAATCTCGCTTGTTATGGGCAAAAAATTGCCAGAATGTTGAGGCCAACATATTTGACCAGAGGAGGTGCTCTAAAAGAAAAAGAGTACTTCAGTACTCGGCCCTCGAGATGATCACTTGAAGAAGTGCGGACTCTACCAAAACTTCTTTGGCGTCCTCAGCTTCTTGACAGCCTCCTTCGACATTTTCTTGAAGATGGGCTTCTCGTTAAGCTTAATCTTTGCTTCTTCCATCTTCGCGTCCAACGCGTCCAGTAGCAGCTGGTTGCTGACCATTTCTCGGTACAGCTTCCTGAAGTCGTCATTCAGACTTCTGATGAGGGCATCCTCAAAATAATTATCCATTGCGATATATATGTCTTTACTTCGTAGTTAAGCGTCAAGCCTTATCGCTCTCTAACAATTGAATGAAAACTTGTCTCCATAGAAACCTGAATAGAGAGATATTTAAATTAAGTTACATTTCAAGTCTCACTTATACGTGATTAATTATATTGACACAAATAAGATATAAATGAAGGAGTGTGTATAAATATATCTAATATATTCTATTATGGTTAACATATAAACAATTAATATATCTAACACAAGGTTATCCAAACGTCTCTTCCTTTTAAAATAAGCAAACCTCTCGATTTTCAAATTTAATATGTATTCGCTTTTATCCGGTTTTAAACTATAACAAAACACTACCTTGAGTTTAAAATATAATGAATGGAGAGTTATTTCACCTAGATGGACCCCCTCACAACTGCAGGCTCTTACACTAACACTATTCATTAAAAGCTTTTATTTAACTTGCTCCCATGTTTGCCTGTCCACAAATCTTCTAATCAATGTTTAATATACTTCTAGAGCACATAGAAACCTGAAATATTTTATACCCTTTGAAACCCGATGAACATGCAAGTCGAAATATTGTCGCGGAGTTAAATAAAGCAAGGGCAAATTTGGGGATAATTAATTTATTATAATTTATTTATTACCTTTTTTAGTTCTCCAATAAAATTATATACAAGAGGTATTTATAGGGAGTGAGATAAAAACTTATCCTAAGGTAAAGAATAATAATAATGAGCGTCGTCAGCCACCGAGGCGTCCCGTTTTCCTTATTTGCCGATAAGATCCCGAGAACCCCTCACATCTGTCCCCCCGGAGTCCAGTGATGATTGACAGGTGTCCCATGGAGCTTCTTGAGGCCGAAGTTGCAGAGCTACTTGACAATATTTCAGACATTTGGGTTGTCAGGGTGGCCGGAAACAGACAAACTTCCAAATTAAGTTTCGAAAAAGGAGATTAAATTTTAATATGCTTCCAGACCACATATAAGTATGGAATTTTGAACACTCGCTCAGTCCAACAAACAATGCAAGCGTACAGACTACTGGGGGTCGGGGGTAGCCAGGAATATTTCTATGTTTCTATTTGAATCTTACACTATGTCACCTAGGAAACCTTTGGGAGTTGCAAATTCACTTTTTAAAGATTTGTTCAACACCATAAACAAGTTAGATATCCGAATATTCAGGCTCATATCTAAAACCCCTTTAGAATTACAGGCTAAAATTTTCTGAAATTCAATAAATATATTAATTTTCTGTTTTGAATCAATAATCTAATATCAATATCATATTTCAATATCATATCAAGCATATATTCAATAAATGTTTATATGGTCTTATGTTATAATATGTTATCATATATTTCACGATACAGGTATAAATAGTTTTCCCTTTTTTAATCAATCATTTGTTAATTTTAACTAAAATTAATTAATTGAATAATCATAATCCAAATTAAATCTCTTTACCAATTAACCCCAAACAAAAATATATTGCGTGTCTGTAACTTTGTGATATAATTCACAATAAATGCAAGTGATGAAAACTGACTGTCGAATGTTCTGTGAACCGATGAAGCTCACTTTTCTCTGAATGGAGAAGTCAACACTCAAAACAGCCGCAATCGGGCAACAGAAAACCCTAGGATTTTTACCGAAATGCCACTTCATCAGCCCAGAGTTACAGTTTGGTGTGGGTTCACTTCTTCTTTTATTATTGGACCATATTACTTCGAAGAAACCAATGGAAGAACTTTTAAAACCGTTTCTCTAACTGGTGAACGTTATGTTCAACTTTCGAGAGAAAAGGTTATTCCCATATTGCAGGACAGACAATCACTAATCGAAATAACATTCATGCAAGATGAAGGACCTCCTCATATCTCCCGCGGTGCCGAACAAGTGCTGTAAGGATATGAGTAAGGAAGATGATTCAATATGTTGTGTTGAAGAATATAAATAAAAATATATTACAAGTATAAATATACAAAAAATAATATAATAAAATAATAAATAAATAATTTATAAAGATATAAATTCTCTATAGATTTCTGGTAGGTCAATTTTCCTATTAATGCTTTCCGTATCTTTTATAGAGGCCCAGCTTTCTAAAGATTATATGCAGTGTTTTTCTTTAAATATTCTGGTATATAATATATGCTTTTATTCATTTTATTTCTATAATATTTATCAGTTTCTTCATTTATCTAATCAAATGTTTATTTAATTATATACTCTTTTAATAATTATTATTATTAAATATAACAATTATAAATATATTTTATATAGAGTGAAATTTTCATCAGATAGTTTCTTACTTTGATCTTGTATAGCATGAGTGGATCACATACCCACGTGATTTAGTTTAAATCAAAGAAAAACCTTGATAAAGAGAGACGTTTTGCCCCTAGAAATATTGGTTGAATAATAAATTTAGATCCAATATATGCTTTATATTTATTTATATATATAACCTCTTTATTTAAAGATGCATTGTAAGGATGTATTTGGGTTCTCACCCTTGTACAAAACGTAATTCTGGGTATAAAGAATGAATGAGCCACAATTACGTAAAGAATTTGTGCAAAATTTTAGTTAATCATTTCTTTTTTATATAGTGTTATTTTTATTTTATTTTTATATAAAATTATTTGTACACATAATACAAATAATTGTAAATATAAAATGTGTTATTTTTAATATTCAAAATATTCACACCCTTATTTTTAAAAAAATATTTTGTCCATAAAAATTGCCGCCAGGAGGCGAAACTGACCGGACGTGCGTCGCTAGGCTCCGCTAGTTCCGGTAAATATTGTTTTAAATATTCATTTTACTTATTGTATAATTTATAAAAGTTTTATAAATTGTTTAATTAAAAATATTATAACCTTTTTTTAATTGGCAATCGCTGTTTAAGAGTTTAGTCATTTTTGAAAGCCTTTTCAATTGTTGTTTTCGCACAAATATGCAAAAATAGAATATGGAAATAATTATTCAAACATTAAATGATAAGTTGGATGAAATATATAACTATTTTGACAAAAAGGTTCAACAAAATCAAAAAAATCTAACTAAAAATGATATTACATTTTTGTCAACTATGGTTAGGCAAACCAAGGATGGTATTTCAACTTTAAAAGAAATAAATAACCAAGATATATTGGAACTAATGAAAACAACAATTACAGATGTTATGGACCAAAAACTGAAAGGGATCCAAGATGAATTAGTCAAAACAACTCCAACATATGCTCAAGTAGCTCGTACAGAAACATCACAAGATTACATAAAAAAAAAACAAAATTTACATAAGGAGTTCACAATAGTGGCAACTCCTATAAATGTGGAAGATAATACAAAAATGTATCAAACTATATCAGGCAAAGTTAAAAAGCTTAGGGACGAAGGAAAAAAAATAAAGATTAACAAAATTATAAATGCTAGGAAATCTGTAATAATAAAGACCCCTACAGAATCAGACATGGAATCTCTAAATGATGAGTTAGGCAGGGCAGAGGAACTCGCAAATATCAGCAAAATTTTTATCCCCAAACCAAGAGATCCTACAGTAATAGTCAAAAATGTTAATAAACTTACAGAAACCGCTAATTTTACTAAAACAATCTGCAGTATGAACCCTGAATTGAACGAAATGGAAAATGATATCCATGTTTTGTTTAGCATGAAATCGAATAAGCCCCACCACAACATAGTTCTTAGGGTTTCTCCAAAGGTTTACCGAATCCTTAAAAATATGAATAATAAATTATATACTGACTTTGAACGCTGTTTTGTGGAAGATAAGATTCTGGTAAAACAATGTCAGAAATGCCTTCAATTTAATCCCAACCATAAATTGGCCGATTGTACTAACGTCGAGATATGCAAATTATGCGGCGCGCAAGGAATTCATGACTGTTCAAAAATTTGCAATTGTTATAACTGTCTAAAACATCCTAAATTTAGAAACTCGCCGAATCATAGAGCTAATTCCTCGGACTGTCCTCTATACAAAATACAGATAGACAGAATTATCCAACGAACGAGATATGATCCAACCGACAATTAGGCAAATTTCGCAGCTAAGATTTTTGTTTATTTAGTTTGAATATCATGCAGGGAAAAGGAATTAAATGTTTACAACAAAATGTAAGAAAAAGTATCTTGGCACTGAATGAGCTTCAAGCTTCTATAAAAGACAACCCACCAGATATCATCCTAATACAGGAACCTTATCTGATTGATAGAGATGTAATTTTCGATTTGGAATCTCAAATAGTGCATTCAACGACAGATGAACAAATTTATACTGCAACGATCTTTATGAATAAGAGTTTAAAATTTAATAAAATCAATAAATTCACAAACTCCTTTTGTACAACCACTTCTTTAAATTCAGCAAAATCAAATACTATTATCGCAAACTTTTATATACATCCACATAGATTTAATGACACTCATAGAAAATTTATCCAAGAGCTTCTGGAGACCTACAATCAACAACCTATTATACTATGTGGTGACTTTAATTCTAGACACCCAGTCTGGTTTGATCCGACAACAAACTCCAATGGTTTCAAATTCCACTCCATCATAGATGAACATAACCTATTTATTCATAATCTTAAGATACCCACCTGCCGAAATTCTAGCTTTATAGATCTTACGATTTCAAACAAAAAATCAATAGGTTTGGTACAAAACTGGAAGACGACTATATTGACGCACATTTCAGATCACGTAGCAATAACCTTTGACATTTATCACAATTTTAACAGGCAAAGGACAGTTCAAAACTCAACATGGAAATTTATAGAAAAAGATGCTGATTGGAAAACATTTACCGAAAAAATAGCAATACAAGACGTAGATAATATTATCACCATGATAAACCACGCGTCAAACATCAAAGATATTGACAACATTGTAAAGACTCTCACACAAATAATTAAAGAGGCAGCTTATCTGTCACTAAATGTCAAGACAAGAAGCGGAAATCATAAAACAAATACATACTGGTGGGATGGGAAGCTGGAGAAAATGAAAAACGATTTCCACTATATTAGAAATTTGTATTACCGACATGGAAAGGTCCTTGAAAAGACCTATAAATCAATGAGAAATAAATATTTAAATAAAAGTAAAAAGGCAAAAAGAGCGAGTTGGAGAATTTTTATAGAAGAAAGTCATTCAAATAACTCATTTGGTAATGCTTATAGGATATTCAAGTCATTGAGATCGAAAAATAGAAATTTAGGATTACCACTAATAGATAATTTACCAGATCATTTAAAGACCGACAAAATAAAAAGTTTAATGAACGATCTATTTCAGGATGATATTGGAGGTTTGGATAAAGATGATCATATTTTGATTAGAAATTATACGCCTAAATATAAAAATAAAAGTAGTGTTTATATCGAATCTAAGGAAATAGAGGAAACAATTTTAAAAACAAATATTAAAAAAGCACCGGGCCCTGATTACATTAGTAACAATATGATTAGACAGGCTAAAATAAAAATAATCCCAATTCTGCATAAATTATTCAATAAATGTATAGAAATGGGATATTATCCGGATGAATGGAAAAAATCATTCTTAAAAATAATTCCAAAACCAGGCAAAACGAATTATGAAATAAATAAAAGTTATAGACCTATATCATTGACATCTAATCTATCTAAAACATTTGAGAATATAATAAAAAATAAATTAAGTAACTATTATTTAGAGAATAATTTAATGAGCTCAAGGCAGCATGGTTTTATGAAATCTAGATCAACAATTACTGGAATGGATAAAATTATAGAAACTATATTGAAACATAAACAAAAAGAATTGACTTCCTTGATAGCTATAGATATTGCGGGTGCATTCGACAATGCATGGTGGCCTGCTATTATAAAAAGAATGGATAATGATGATGTTCCTTCAGATTTAATACGGATCATAAAATCTTATTTGAATAATGAAAGGGAGGTGAAATTTACATACGAATCAGAAACTTTTTATAAGAAACTAACTAAAGGATGTCCACAGGGTGGACCTTTATCTCCACTTCTATGGAATATTTTGCTAAATGATTTGTTGATAAATTTTGATTCAATGAATGCAGATATTATATGTTATGCAGACGACGTTACAATAATTTGCTGGAATAAGACTATTGAAGGACTAAAAACCGCAAGTGAATACACCTTAAATTATGTGATCCAATGGTGTAATAGAAATAAATTAACGATCAGTACAGAGAAGACTAATATGCTATACCTACATAACAGACAAAAAATACCTATTAAGGTTAATAACAATATAATAATGCCGGTCAAGCAAGTAAAAATTCTGGGAATGAAATTTTCTAATCACAAATGGAAAAACAAAGTTAACTTTACACCGCATGTTAATGATATTCTGTGTAAGGCAGGACGTATGAAAAATTTATTATGTTCACTAAGTGGCAATATGTGGGGTTTAGACACTGAAAAGAGGTTAACTTTATTCAAAACAATCATTAGGCCTGTACTTACATACGGTTCTGAAATTTGGTTCAAATATTTAAACAATCGTTGTAAACAAAAACTGAACTCCATGCAGTACCAGATCATTTTATGGGCAGTTAGAGCATACAAAACCACTTCATCAAACTGTGTGCATAGCTTGGCAAAAATTCCACTCCTAACAGATTATATAGAATCCAGAATAATCAAATTTGATCTAGCTCAAATCTCCATTGAAGATCTAACTACTTACGAACCCCATGCTCCAAGTATAGTCAAATCATTCTTACACGCAAAAATGAATGAAATTTTTGAGAACACTAATGAAATTTTCAAAAGCTTTTTCGTATTAGGAATTCCAAGATTTTTCCGTCCAAATTTTTATAATATCCAATTCATTACAGATCATGGCAATTTTGGGAAATTTTTGGCAACTATCGGCGCCGTGAAGGAACCAGGATGCTTCTGCGGAGGTGAAATTCAAGACGCGAGACATCTACTTCTGGAGTGCCCAATTTTCCGTGATTTTAGGGAAAATAGATTTGGCCGTATTGGACAGCTTGATGAATTTGTAGACAAAAAAGAAAAGTATAAAAATTTTGATCAATTTTGTAAATACATATACAACTTTCTCTTGAATTGGAAAAAAGAGAAGGAATCTTAGAAAAAAAAAAAAAAGAACTGCGATGCTTGCTCTGTGTGTTTTGCTTTGTTGTTTGTTTTTCTCTTTGGACAATTTTCTTTAGTTAATTTATGTAAAATAATGAATTGAACAGGATTGTATATAGCCGAATTGCTGTAATGCAGTGAAATGTATTGGCGCAAATATCCCTGAGTTTGGGATATCGCGTTTCATGATGTTAATAAAGTTAATTAATTAATAATATATATTTATATCAAATTTGTTTCCAATTAAATGTAGGCAAAAATTATGTTTCAACTTTATTCTATTGACATTATGTGGCGCTGAGTTTGTTGTTGACATATATGTTAATATGTTATAATTCCTTGAAAAAGGTTGGCATTCAGCCAAGTGAAATATTGGTAAAACAAATGATATTTTGATCCAATATATAAATATATAGAAAAAATATATATGTATATAGAAAGAGAGTCGGGATCAATGTTTTTTTTTTCGGCATATATAGACAATTGACACTCAACATAATTTTATCGACAACTTGTCAATACATGCAGAAGTGCACAGTCTGCACTATTTTAAAATTATAATTATATATATATTAAAATAAAAAATGGCATGTCCTGACCAGGAGCACATGTTTTTTTCAGAAGGCAGAGCGCCATCTGGTGGAACAGAAATCAACTATTCATTGATTTAGCCTGTTCCGAACAGACGAGCGCCAAAAGCGCGAAACGCGTTCGTGGATGGCTTTTCTTGATTTATCAAGAAATTGGGTTGGCCAAATATCAGGGAATAGGCTAAATCAATGAATAGTTGATTTTTGTTCCACCAGATGGCGCTCTGCCTTCTGAAAAGCACATGTGCTCCTGGTCAGGATATGCCATTTTTTATATCAATATCAACACCTGATTTTTTTATTTTTTCTATCATTTTTTCAATTATATATATGTAATATTATAAAGAATATTGTCTAATAAATAATTATGTACCATGTATTCTGTATGGATTCAAATAAAGATGGCAGTCAAAGGACGTGGGAGATGGAAGGAGTAGAAGAGAAAAGAACGACAGATCCAAGTCGTGTATCTAGGTCACTTAGAACAAAGAGGCCCTCATATTCCAGAGTTGAATGTCCTGAGAGATTGGGGTGTTAGGCCAAGCGTCTTCCCGACCAAATTTACCATCATGGCCGACAGAGACAGGGGCCAATCAAAGGTCAAGCAGGGTCCCACATGACCCAAGCCAGGGGGCGGGGCAACCACAGTTTCGGTCGGTAACGAGTGTGTCAAGACGTGTGTGTGGATCTTCTAAAAGTAGTGCCTCGAGGTCCAAGATGTGAGTCATCTCAATCCAATTTAATCGTGAAAATCCTTCCATCTCCTCTCCCGAGCCGCCAATGATTAATATTCCGAGGTGTTTTGTGATTCATTAATCGATATAGTGTGCCGATTTCTTCATCCACCGCCATTGATAACGACTGCCCAAAAATACAAAATCCCATCCACGCCCGAGGATTCTCAGGACAAAGCATTTTTTTATATTATAGAGAGTCGATAAGATTCTCAGGATCCTTTTTCCCATATATCACAGAGAGCCGACAGGATGGACGAGAAAAACGAAACGCAAGACGCGGAGGAATACACCGCAGAGGGAGACAACAACCCCGCCGTAAGTTCTCCCAAAATAGAACCACCCCCGCCGTCGGCAGAGTTGCCGGCCGTCTTGACACGCCTCGCAGCGTGTTTATCTGCCCTTCAGACCACCAGCGACCGCGTGACCCATCGGACGGAGATAGAAGTCCAGAGCTTCGACGGGACCTACCCAGCCGCACAGTTCTTTCGGACATATGACCAGAAAACAGACTGGGATGGTCTCACCAACACGGAAAAAGTGCTTCGCCTACCCCGTTACCTGAACAACAAACCGCTAGAACACTTCAGGAGGCTTCGGATGGAGACCCAACATTACATCCAGGTGAGACAGACCTTCCTGGATCTCTATCCGGAGACCAATGAGGCCACGTATGCCCAATACTTCTCCATGAAGCTGGCCGGACAGCCCAACCTGGAAGAATACTATCGGAATAAGACCGCGCTGGGTCTACAACTGGGCCTCCCACAAGAGGTCATCTTGGAGACACTCACCGAGGGGCTGCCACCCTCCGACCAGCGCCTCGTCCGCATTGTGCCGCCAGAGAACCTAGGTGCATGGTTCCGGCTGGTGCAGCGGATCCGCGGCAGCGGCGCACCATCTCCAAGGCACCCTGACGAGCACGCACCACCCCTACTGGGCCCCTACGCACCGGTGCGACCTAGTCCAAGAACAGTGCCAACCAGGTCGACCCCGCCAACAGACTGCCGTTTTTGTGGTGGACTACACTGGCACTCTGAGTGTCGTCTCAGACAAGCCCCGCAGTTGCCCCGTGCCTCCGGAGACGCACGAGCAGCGCGCTCCGCGCAACTAGCGGAACAACGGCCGCGAGCCCAGCCCCATCACCAAGCGTCACGCGCACAAGCCACTGGGATAACCAAGGGAGCCCCAGACCAGCAGCCAGCAGGTAGGCCTACTGACCAGGCCTTTCGTCAACCTGACAATTAGATTGCCAATCTCCCATGGACTGTCCCTACCATTCCTGATAGACACGGGTGCGTCCGTTAACCTAGTGTCATGTGCCATATATAAAAATTTAAAAAATAATTTCCCTGACCTAAATTTAATAACTAAAAAAATAATAAATTTACAGACAATAGATGGCCACGTGCCAACAATAGGCCAGATTACCTTCCCCCTATCCATTCATGCCATAACCCAAAACGAAGTATTCCACGTGGTGGACGCCCCTCTACCATTTGGAATACTTGGTATTAATACCCTCCGTAAATTCAAATTAAAAATCGATTTTGCACATGGCACTATGTACCAACTCGATGCACCTTTGTCGCCCCTGACCTACCACTTTGCTGTGTTGCCCGAAAGGTGCACCTATTGGGAATGCCAGGCGGACCTATGCAAGGCCCACACTATTTTTCCGCCTTCCGCCAACAATACCCAATATGCGCATTTTTCGGACAACACGTCCACAACCCAGGGACTCACCCAACCACCGCACCATGTCCAATCAAAGAACTTTTTTAGAGCCAACTGCTCTTATTATAGGGTCAAGGTACCAGAACAACCACCCAATGCCAACCTCTCACACCCCACCAAGGTCCAAACGGACCACCTTCACCATACACCCAAACATCCCCATTCCACACACCATTCCATGTACCACACACACCACCCATTATCACCAGAACACCTCCCAGGGATCCCCATAGACAATCAACCGCAGCCACCGTATCCACCTCAATTTCCGGCGCTATTGCGCCAATACCAACACGTGTTCTCCCGGAACAAATTCGCGGTCCCATGCCTAAAGGTTCCCCCAGTAAGAATCGCCACCAACTCCGACAAAGTCGTCACCATCCGCCCATATAGGGTACCGATATGCGACCAACGGGAAATACGCAGTCAGATCCGACAGATGTTGGATAATGACATCATTGAGCCGTCCTACTCCCCTTTCTCTAGCCCGGTCACCCTAGTGACCAAGCGAGACAAGACCAAAAGGTTTTGTATCGACTATAGGAAGGTGAACGAGGTCATAAGCTCCGATGTCCATCCACTCCCGAGGATCGAAGATATACTGGACCGTCTCGCGCGGGCCAAGTATTTCTCGACTGCCGACGTCTCCTCCGCATATTGGCAAGTGCCGATACACCCTGATTCTCGACCACTGTTGGCCTTCGCCACGATAGACGGGTTGTATCAGCCCACCCGATTGCCTTTCGGACTTAAGACCAGTCCACAGATCTATGAAAGGGCAATCAATCAGGTCCTGCAGGGGCACGGACTTGATTGTGTGGCGCACTATTTTGACGACTTTGTCATATATTCGGAGACACTGGAGGAACACCAAGAACACCTGCGCAGGTTTTTCGCGTTCTGCGACGCGGAGAACTTGCAACTCAACCTCACCAAATGCGAGTTTTTTAGGCAGACCATCGAATTTCTGGGGTACACAATCACCGCTGGTACCACCACCCCACCTATCCGCAATACCGACGTAATCCACGCTATCCCACCCCCGAACAATCGCAAAACGCTGCAATCCTTCTTAGGCGCCGTGAACGTCTATAATAAGTTCATCCCGGACTATGCCCGTTTGCGGACCCCACTCAACAACCTTCTCAAGAAGGATGTGACGTGGGACTGGGATGACAAATGCCAAAAGGCGTTCACCAGCCTGAAGGAAAGCCTCACACAACACCCCGTATTGCACCTCTACAAGGATGAACTACCATGCCAGGTATATTGCGATGCATCAACACTTGGCATTGCAGGCGTCCTCAAACAAGTCCACTCCGCTGGGAAGGCCTACCCAGTCCAATATTTCAGCCGCGCTCTGCGTGTACACGAGCGGAACTACACCATCTCCGAACTAGAATGCCTCGCCATTGTCGAGAGCGTGGAGAAGTTCCGTGTGTATCTAATGGGCAGAAAATTCACCATATTTTCTGACCATCACGCACTGCAGTGGCTGAAGACGATCAAAAACCCGTCAGGCAGATTATTCCGATGGAGTTTGAGGTTATCGTGTTACGAATACGAAGTCCGCTACATAAAAGGATCATTACAACATGAAGCGGACCTCCTATCCCGTAACCCGTTTTGTGGATTCTTAGACGCCACCATCATTAAGAACCATCAACTCACTCCTTCGGGAGAATCTAAACTGACCATTGATCGAAACGGACTGCAAACCCTAAAGCGTAGAGGTGTAACCAAAATTGTCGTCCCTGACGCCCTCGTTCCCGACCTACTAACAAAGGTGCACAGTCGGTACAACCACCCGGGCATATCCCAGATGACCAGGCTCATCTCTACCCAGTACTACTGGAAGGGGATGTCAGAAGACATCTCCAAAACCACCAAAGCCTGCGCCATCTGTCAGTCAACAAAACCCCCTCGAGGTCCCACGTTTGGGGAACTAGGACAACTTCCTGTGGCCACTCAGCCTTTTGATCTGGTCGCCCTCGACACCATAGCTGGGCTTGCCAAATATGGTAACGCCAAAACTTACCTCCACGTTGTGGTGGATCACTTTTCGCGCTACACGTGGACCTTCCCCTCAAAATCTACCAGCCTCACCACCTATCAACAGGTGATAAAGCGAGTGTTGCAGGACGGCTCTCCGAAACGCCTACTCACGGATAGAGCGCCTGCGTTCACCTCACCAAAGTTCAGGAAGTTCCTGATTAACAGGAACATCCATCCCCTGCTCACCACCAGTAACAACCCCCAAGCTAATGGTCTATGCGAGCGCCTGAACGCTACCTTAACAGGCAAACTAAGGTTACTCCATTTGGAAAACCCCAAAGCCGCATGGACTAAGCTGGCGAAGCGCGTTACTGTGGTGTATAACAACACGCCCCACACAGTTACCGGGTTCCCACCTGGCTACCTGATGTTCGGCGTTCTACCTCCCGAGCTCACTGAGCATGTAAACCCCTACCCCGTTTTAACCACAGCCCGACGGATAGCCCATGAACGTACCCAGGCCAAGCACCTCAAAGACAAACATGCCTACGACCAACAACATAAGACACCCCATTTTGAACCCGGAGATCTCGTGTTGGTAAAAGTTTACCATCACCCCAATACAGGCAAACTGGCTCCGTATTTCACGGGTCCCTACGAGATCTTAGAGATCATCTCTCCCAACGTGGTGAGAATAAACCGACCCAACCAACCTCTAAATCGGAATACCGACACAGTCCATGTAAATAAATTACAGTACTATAACGAAAATATTCGTTATATCGCACCTCCCACTCTGATACCACACCCTGCTAAACCCCAATCTAGGACGCTACCACCACTGTTCGAGCACCTCACCCCAGACCTCTTTACAGTTGAGCGCTTTGCTCCTACAATAGGCAATTGTACCACTACCACCCCTGTTGACCCACAATGTAACATTATCGCCCAACGCGATATTCCCCAACCTGCAATATCCCGTCCAACCCATATAACCAAAGTTAAAACCCCAATCCCTACAGTTAGGGCTGATCCCAAACCAATTCCCTTACAGGCAAGGTTTTTTCGTAACGTGAAAACCTTCCCCTTGTTCCACCTCCTATACCTCATCAACCTTTTCATCCTACCCACTGTACTATTACCCATGGCCACCCTACTGTATGTCAGTGTCTATACACTGCAGCCCAACCGTCTCTTCCAACTACAGGAAGCCCTATTCGAAATAACCATCGCCGTAGTGGAACTAATCCATCGAACCATAGGAATAATTCTCCCGGAGTTATGGACCATCCTTGTCCACAGTCATGCCTTGGTCGCTCTAATAGGTGAAATCATAGGAGAGATTTTCCAAACCCTCTTTAGAGCGCGCCAAGTCGAATAGCAATCTCCCCACCTTCAAACACTCGTCGATCACCCCGCTGTCAGCTGGCGTACACTTTACAGAAACCTTCCGCTGCGCCGACGTCACGTCCTTTCCGATCACGTGACCGACGTCACACCCTCCCTGCGGAATGTAAACAAACCCGCCGTCACTTTTCGCGTGTCACCACACTTAAAGTTACTTTCTGGAACATACACTCACACACACTCGCATACATTCACGCACCTATATAGTTTTGGCAACCTTATGACCTACGACCCTATAATAAACAAAGATTGGACATTGTTATGTAAAAAAAAATATTCTTCTTTTGTGTATATTTTTGTTAACCAATTTTAAGGACTTGTACACAACCAGCACTTTTATTTTTTTTTATTTTTATTTTTTTTATTCCCACCATCCATGTCTATCACCCTTTCAATTTTTTAATCACCTCAAGTTTATTTTTTCCTTTTATTGTTTAAACCTTGTTTTGTCCTAACTGAATGAACAACTGACCTGACGCAATACTTCTCATGTATCAGCCTTCAGTTATCATACAGGAGCTTTGATTTCTTTTTTTATGTTTTGTTTATATTTTTTCACCGCCCCAAAGGCTAATCAGATTTCTTTTTCTTTTTTTTTTCTCCCTCCATCACCAAAATTTATTGTCTATAGTTTTCTTTTTATTTCTGTTAATGTTTTATATGTTTTGTTTGGATTGCACCTCATAGAGTTTCCCTTGCTGTGGGTTTCCACACAGCAAGATTGAACACCTATGCAGGCAAGATTTTTTTTTTTTTTCTTCTCCAAAAAATTATCATATTTTTTCCTAGTTTAGCAAGCACCCCTATCTACTCAAATTTCTTTTTTTTACTTATTTCCATCATTTACTTTCTCCCCAATTGTATCTAACCACTCACTATTTTAAAAAAATTTTATTTTTTTTCTTTCCCAAAAAAATTATTTTTCTTTTTTCAGAATTTAATACAGATCCCTTTTAAAATTCTTATTCATAGGGGGCGCATCTGTAATATTATAAAGAATATTGTCTAATAAATAATTATGTACCATGTATTCTGTATGGATTCAAATAAAGATGGCAGTCAAAGGACGTGGGAGATGGAAGGAGTAGAAGAGAAAAGAACGACAGATCCAAGTCGTGTATCTAGGTCACTTAGAACAAAGAGGCCCTCATATTCCAGAGTTGAATGTCCTGAGAGATTGGGGTGTTAGGCCAAGCGTCTTCCCGACCAAATTTACCATCATGGCCGACAGAGACAGGGGCCAATCAAAGGTCAAGCAGGGTCCCACATGACCCAAGCCAGGGGGCGGGGCAACCACAGTTTCGGTCGGTAACGAGTGTGTCAAGACGTGTGTGTGGATCTTCTAAAAGTAGTGCCTCGAGGTCCAAGATGTGAGTCATCTCAATCCAATTTAATCGTGAAAATCCTTCCATCTCCTCTCCCGAGCCGCCAATGATTAATATTCCGAGGTGTTTTGTGATTCATTAATCGATATAGTGTGCCGATTTCTTCATCCACCGCCATTGATAACGACTGCCCAAAAATACAAAATCCCATCCACGCCCGAGGATTCTCAGGACAAAGCATTTTTTTATATTATAGAGAGTCGATAAGATTCTCAGGATCCTTTTTCCCATATATCACATATATATATAAATAAATATAAATCACTAAGTACAATGAATATGGTTCCTCTGCCACCGCTGTATAGATGAGGGTAGAATCATTTAAATATTGTTACATATCTTGCAAAACCGAAGATTTTATCATGAAAAATGACATAGATATATCAAAGCTAAGTCCACCACTCACAGCGATATATAGACATTTCCTATCAACCTTCTATTTCAAAGCGTTTATAGAATTGCCAAAAAAGTTTTCAAATTTAAAATAAAATAAATCTAGAGTGGAAAGCTTATTGTTTTAAACCAGCACACAAATAAAACAATAAAAAGTCTCCTTTGTTGTTTTATAAACTTTTTTATCGAGAACAAACTCCCATTTTTCAAAGTTTTTTTTTTTTTCTCAAAAATGGTAAAATTTATGATGATACACCGACAATGGATCCCATCTATAATTGCTGTATCCATATCCATTAAAGGTTTGCAAAGCACAAATTGGCCCTTGACGATAAAAAATGATGAGTAAATAATTTAGAATTATACACGTCGCGTATTTAATGGGAAATTATTTTAAAAAGTAATTAGTCTTTTTAATTGTGGTCTCAGGTTTAAAATTGATAGGGAGAATTTATGGGGAGAAGTATTCAATTAAAAATTATTTTTATATTGAAAAAACATTTATCTACAAATAATATTTCTTCACTATTCACGCGTGAAGGAAGACACTATATTATTTATATAGATATAAACTATTTTTTTATGAAAATAAAGAAACCAAACTACTATATACATAAGCAAGTCAAATATACAATATAAATACAAAATACAATATACAACACAATACAAATATACATATATATGCGATAAATACAATATACATACATATGCGATAAATACAATAAACATACCCAAAACAATTATACATACATGTTTATGCAAATATTCAATATAAATACAAAATACAACATACATCCACAATACGAATATATATATACATGCATATACAAATATACAGTATGAATACAAAATACAATAAACATACATAATACAAATATTCAATTTAATTACAAAGTATAATATACATACACAATACAAATATATGTGCATTTACATACAAATATACATACATTTACATATGAATGAACATGCATGAACATACAAATATACATACATATACATAGAAAATATACAAAAGTATACATACAAATATACATATTAAAAACAAAAAGGCATAGCCTAACCGCTCACATGAACTTTTTATATGGCAGAGCGCCATCTAATGGAAAATATCAACTTAATGTTGATTCAACTTGTTACCACTGAAATTTGGCCAACCCATTCTTAATAAATCAATAAAAAACTAGACACGAACGCGTTCAGGCTGTTGGCCCTGGTCAGTGTGGTGCAGGCTGTATATACATATATGCGCGATAAAAAATACAATATAAATAGAAAATACAATGAATTAATATTCCTAAATATAAATATGAAATACCATATAAAAGAATATAACCCTGGACCATTCTTTAATGCATCATATTGTGGAAGAGGGTTCAGATAAAATTGCCAACTAAACGTCAAGTACACTTGCCTCCCAGATTTTATAACAAGAATTTTAGAATAAAACCATTCCATAGACCAAAATTAATAACTATTACAGATTATAGGGTTTATCTGTTCTTTTTTGACATATCTTCTTCTGTCAAGCCAGGAATGTTTCTCCTCAATTAACCAACATTAGAGCATTGAATTCTTTGTTTATTTATTTTTTAATTTTATTTTAATGCTGTTCCTCTCTTGTGATGTTTAATCGACTAAAAATATTAACTTGATAGATTTTTATAAATCATAAGATTCACAGACTCTATAATAAATGTAGCGGTATGGTAGATAAAATTGGTGGAACCGATGGGATAGTTCATTGTTATCAAAGCCTTCCCAGAATATATTTTTCATTTTTCAGTTTATGTGTGGCATGGTTGTATAAATTTGTTTTTTAAATATAGAGCAAAATATAATTAGCGATGCTAAAATGAATATATTTCATTTATATAATCACTTTAATTAGATTATAAAATAGTGTTTATAGAAGATTCTAATAAATGTATGTTTGTCATTTGTGATTGTATACGGGAAAATCTCAAATATACCTATCTCTCTGTTGTATATTTAATATATATATTTGAATGAAAAACTTTTATTTAAGAGTCATCACAAATATGGAATATTTTATAAAATTTCTAAACTGCCTCAGGATATTTACGACAATAGATAAAAGAATAAAATAGCTCTCTCTCCAAAATACTTCTCATTAGGTGACTCAGCAAAGTTAAAAATAAAATCCTTCATTTATTGAGGAGACCGGAAAATAAAAAGCCTAGCAATTAGAGGAATGTGTCTCCGACCGATAATGCATACGATGGCAATGTAATTAAGCTGCATAATCATTTCAGATATATGTAAATATGTATATTCGCCTCCTGATTGGAGGAAAGGTGAATCAACCGATTCGTTTGATGGCTACTTCTGATCTTTGTATTCCGTTCTACCATCCCTTCTGACCAACCTCAGATATCCCTGGTGGCTTGCTGAATCCTGGGGTGTTGCACCAGTACCGTTCTGTCTGCTTAGTTGAGCCATTTGCGAAGCTAGGTTAGAAGATCAATTCTCTCATTCGGCCAATTAACCTTTACCTAAGTCTGTCTGTACTGATCCATGTCATCCCAACTATTCACCACGACAAGTTGACACAACACATATCTCATAGGATGATCTTTTTGTTATTGAATCGGTTCGTGAATTCTTGGTGTTTGTAACATCAATTCATCCCTGTGGCTACATTGTATAGGGTTGCCAATTAACCATTACCTAAATCTGTCTGTCCTGATACTCCCAACTATTCACCACGACAAGTTGACACAATACATATCTCATAGGATGATATTTTTGTTATTGAATCGGTTCGTGAATCCTTGGTGTTTGTAACATCAATTCATCCCTGTAGCTACATTGTATAGAGCTGCCATTTAACCTATACCTAGGTCTATCTGTCCTGATGCTCCCAACCATTCACACAACATTGTTGACACAACATATCTTTCACAAGATGATGTTTTTGTTATTAAATCGATTTATTGATCCTTGGTGTTTGTAACATCAATTCATCCCTGTGGCTACATTGTATAGAGCTGCCAATTAACCTTTACCTATGTCTATCTGTCCTGATACTCCCAACCACTCATCACAACATTGTTGACACAACATAGCTTTCACAAGATGATATTTTTGTTATTAAATCGATTTATTAATCCTTGGTGTTTGTAACATCAATTCATCCCTGTGGCTACATTGTATAGAGCTGCCAATTAACCTTCACCTAAGTCTATCTGTCTGGCCTGATACTACCAACCATTCACCACAACATTGTTGACACAACACATATCTCATAAGATGATCTTTTCATCATGATCATAATCATCATGATCAATTCATCCCTGTGGCTACATTGTATAGAGCAGCCAATTAACCTTCACCTAAGTCTATCTGTCTGGCCTGATACTACCAACCATTCACCACAACATTGTTGACACAACACATATCTAACAAAATGATGTTTTTGTTATTGAATCGATTTATCAAACCTTGGTGTTTGTAACATCAATTCATCCCTGTGGCTACATTGTATAGAGCTGCCATCTACCGTCAGATCTGTGAACTACCAACTTTCAATACCGGTTGTTGTAAACTTCCTCGAGCATTCGGTGGGCTTCAGTGGCACTTTTCTTCCAGTTGAAGGCGAACAACAAAACTTCCCGCAAATGGGCACTTTTTGGCTCGGAAATCGCCATTTTCCACGGGCTCCAGAAATTTTTCACGATTTGAATTTTTCTAAAACTGCACGCATGCTGATGCCACGTGAGTCAAAGAACAAAACGCCTACAACAGCGCCACCGTCGGCTCAAATAAAGTTGCACAGCGGCCTCTGGCGCCCATTTTCGCGTTTCATACTAATAGACCTGGTAAGTCTATGCTGCAGCAGTTTGGAGAACGTCTCTCAACTCAGCGTTTCTCCATTTCTAGACGGATAAAATGATAAAATAACAATCTAAAAAATATTACACTTTTTTATACACACTAATGTGGTTTTTTTACAATAAATTATTAATATGTACATTCATAAGCAAAATTTAAAAATGTTTTACCTTTTAGCATGTATATTTTTATTATTATTATTATTATATTAATAGTTTTTATTTTTCTTTTGTTTATATTTTTCAAAAAGAATGTTCGAAATTACATATATGAGATGTCTAATGTTATATAATCAAATATGGAGTGTTGCTTAAAATATGAAACGTCCTTATATTTTGGCCATGAGAATATTTCTACAAACCTCAGTGCTATGTTTGAAAAAATAAATAAGAGATATTGAGTCATCAGTCGTGAACCGACTCTCGCAGGTTTCGCTGAATTAAATGGTAATTCGCTGAATAATATGGCGAAATCACTTTGAGGGTTCAACCACTGATGAGCCAATTCCTCTTGTCTAATTTTCTATCATCGAAGTGAAGTTTACAGAAATAATTTTTGATGACATATTCCAAAAATAGTATAAAAGCGTAAAGTTTATATTCGATTAATGAGTTTTTTTTAATTCAGATTATTTCTTATATAAAACATAATGTATTTACGCCATATCAGATACATTTATCTAATCATAGTCACGAAGTTCCAAAATACATCATCAAATTTTTCTATTTATTTATAAAAAGGAAAAAGAGGGAGCTCTTTCAGAGAAATCTTCTCGATATATCTACACTATTATACCATTTATGTCTTTAAATATATAATGTGAAGTATTGAGATTGTAGCTACATTGTATAGAGCTGCCAAATAACCTTTACCTAAGTCTGTCTGTCCTGATACTCCCAACTATTCATTACAACATTGTTGACACAACACATATCTCATAAGATGATCTTTTCATCATGATCATAATCATCATGATCAATTCATCCCTGTAGCTACATTGTATAGAGCTGCCAAATAACCTTTACCTAAGTCTGTCTATCCTGATACTCCCAACTATTCATTACAACATTGTTGACACAACACATATCTCATAAGATGATCTTTTCATCATGATCATAATCATCATGATCCTTATATACCTTAATTCTGGAATTTTAGATTAACAAATTAATCTAAATTTGTGAAATCGTCTTCTCTATTGTTTATTTGTTAATTAATAAAATTCACAATTGCCAACTGAGAATTAATTTGATTAATTCGAAAAGATTTCCACATGGAAATATTTTAAGATTTTGATTATCTGAATGTCCAGTTGAAGGATACCATTTCGCAATAGGAATGCTTTGAAGATGTACTCTTCGATTTCGACAAAGCAAATGGATCAGAAATTAGCGAAATTGGTTCATAGATCTATCATATTTATACAAGCTGTACACATAATGAAGGTCTCTATACCATCACCCTACCATTCTGTAATCTACTTTGCTAAAGAGAAATCTGAGCTAGCCAGCCACAATTCCTCCATTAATGCTGCAATAAATTCATCGCTCAACTTACAGAGCTCCCAAAAATCTATTTAGTCATTCCAAGAACAAAAAATGCACACTTTGTAGAATATTCTTGTAATTTCGTCTGCTGGCAAAAACAGTCTGAGGGAGGGGGTGGATAGAAATGTTATTAATTATCACAGGAAAATTAATTAGCTGTGTTTTGTGTCCAATGACGTCATTTAAATGGAGCAGCCAAGCCAAATCCATTTAGCCTTCTCCCCAGATAATTCTATTTGTCCCCCCATTTGTTCTTCTGCTCCGAAATTGAAACCGTCTGCCTCCAATTTGGGAACTCGCTCGATCATTGGTTGGTTGGGGCAACAATTGGATTACGTCTCATTACACCTGCCAGATCTTTGTTGAGAACACCGCGGGGCCAGCGTTTATTTATATAAACACCGCAACAATGACGGCCCTAAACAATTGGGGTAATTCTAATGGCATACTTAGGCGAAAACTCTCTAGGGAGAACCCACACAAACAATTATATTTGCAATTACTACAATAATAGTAACGCTAATATATAGTTTATTTCTGATTTTAACAGCTTTTGGAGGTATCTCATTAGCAAGTAAAATGATTACACGAATATTAAATGATAAATTGCAAGTTGAAATTTATCACATCCACAATAATCATCTATTTTATATCACTGGTAAGTTCTCTGCAATTATGAAAGAAGCAAATGAAGTAGAATATATGGATTACAAACTTCTTTGTAAATTAAGACAAAGCGCAATATTTAAGAAATAGTTTAACGGTGAATGCAAACAGCACCACGTAAAATGCATTCTATCACAGTATAAGGGATGAATATCTCTTATAATTAGCATAAACACAACGAGAAATTTACTGGTATTAAATCTCCTCCCATGTCATATATGTATAGCAACATAATAACTACGAAACTTGCAGAGAACAATGAAAAGAGAGAAAGTCATTTTTGTGTGTGATAATAATAAAATAATACGCTCTAAAAGCAAATCAGAAGGGCAATACTAAATTCACACAGAAAATACACTCATTACTTACCCAACTGGAATCATTAGAGACGAAATGCATTCTACAACGGATTCCTGCTCATGTTGGGATCGGGGGAAATGAGATGGCAGATGAATTGGCAAAGGAAGCCAGAAAGTTGAGCAAAAAAAAAGAACAAATGTCAGTATTTGATGCTGATGCTTTGGCAAAATACAAGATATTTAAACAAAAATAAGAAAAGATCAAATATGCGTAATAAACTCTGAGATAAAAATGACAAAAACTATAACAAGACTTAGAACAAAACACTATAAAGGAATGACAATACATCCAGATGGCACAAGAACCTATAGTACATGCAACAACTGTCCTGGTGTGGAACTAACACCTACCCACATATTCTCATGCCCAGCAATGGCCGCAGCTTTGGTCAAAATTGACATGGACCCAGAGCAGCAGCTTTACACACCCAAGATAGTGGACATTGCTGCTGCTGTGGTAGAGATGCATGGAGACATCTGAGGCTCTTCATTGGACACGACAACAACAACATAATAATACAAACTTATCCACCTCTCTAATTTGCCTGAGTCAGGGTGTCAAGTATATCGGGCACCATAACAGTCCAATTTCATCTTACAGGAGCAAAATTTTAAACCATCTTTCGTAATTCTTTTTGCCACTAAACAGCAAAGATTTACGTATTATGAAATATCTTCAAATATATCCAAAGACCTAAAAAACATTCTTAAAATTATCTTATACGTTAAATATTATGTATGCAAATTTTAAACTGAAAACACCAAGGTCAAACATTTGAAATTCAATATGCAAAATTTGAAACATGCTCAAGGATATAAATTACATCTATACATGAATACACTGTGTTTGTTGAGGTTACTGAACAGCCAACTACTGAGTTAAACTAAGTTGTGGATTGAAGACTTCTATGTTTAGGAATACTTCAATCAAGTGTGTGCTTCATATTGCAACGTAGAGGTTATAAGTAATAAAGAAATTGTAGTGTGAGGAAAGAAGAATAACGACTTTATATCTTAGCTCTAGGAATGTTTTTTTTTTAACAAAAAAGGAAAGTTCTTATAGCTTAAATTACAATATAATTGTTTATTCTTTTGTTGTTGTTTATCCTTAGTAAACGTGGTACAGGCCATTATAATCATGGTGGGTAGAAGATGGCGACTGCGTTTACTGTAAGTGCACCACATGTCTACACATATGAAAAACAGTTCGACTCTACACTTACAAATGTTCCATAGCCCCGCTTTGTTACTTGCACTCGCTTGGTGGAATTGGATTTTTGCCAGAATCGGAGGTCATTGGAGCATTTTTTTTATCAGATAAAAGTCCTCAATGCGAGAATCGAACCCGGGTCGTAGCTGTCGAATACCAACGTATAATAGAACTGTAAAATACAAATCATTATCTTCAGGAATGTGGAAGAATGGGATTGAATTTCACTGGGTAGTTGGATAGTGAAGTTACCTCAGTGATTAGTGTGAGTGAATTTATTCGGCTAGAAAAGGAAAGGTTATTTAGGTATGAAATTGTAGGTAAGGAGTAGGTGTAATATATTAGCTCATTATATAGTTTAATATTTGGTTCATCACTGATGAGCCAGGCCCTCCCATTAATTTTCCAAAACAGTAAGGGCAGTAGAAATTGTTTAATTTTCAAAAGAATCATACGTGTCTATAATAGTTTCGGAATTTTCATAACATATGGCGCACTAATGTATCATGATATTTGTTTTTATTTAATTGTTTTGCATAGAGTTTATGATGATAATTGTGTATGCATATATATGGTGTTTGTGTTTATAGACTGGCGTTTATTTTAGTTGTGGAGAATTGTGTTAACTATGTTGTTTACGTTACACAAATAAATAATCTTTTAAAGTCTTCTTGCTAAAATATATTGCAGTAAGTTATAAAATTAAGTTAATACAAATCAATAACGCGCCATCTATATATAACGGATGAAGACATTAAGACGTGAATGTTTCTTTTCACAAATAAATCAAACTTCTACTGTTCATACTGCGATGGAAAAAAACATATTGTGAGGGCCCTTCGGTGTTGCACATAAAATCATAATGATCCAATACAGTATTAGAGGGGGGTCGGTGGAAGGCTGGTTAAACCGTTTGGTTTTCGACCACTAGGACCCGGGTTCGATTCCCGCATTGGACACTTTTTCTGTTTAAAAAAAAATGCTCCAATGGCCCCCGATTCTTGCATAAGTCCAACCCCACCAGCGAGTGCAAGTAACCAAACGGGGCTCTGGCATTTGTAAGTGCAAAGTCGAACTGCTTTTCACATGTGTAGACATGTGGTGCGCTTACAGTAAAAAGCAGTCGCTAACTACCCACCATGATTATCATGGCCTGTACCACGTGTACTAGGGATAAGAAAAAAAAAACAGTATTAGAGCTCTAAAGAAACGGTCTGGTAGATTGGATTGGCGAGACCGCTGGGAAGGTTCACCGCTGATGATGTTTTTTCATCGCAGTAAGGACAGTAGAAGTTCGATTCATATGTGAAAAGAAACAATCGCGTCTTAATGTCTTCATTCGATATAAAATTAAGTGTATAGAGTCCATATACCACACACATGTAGATAAAATTACTAAATTTTAAGGAAGCCTATGGAAGACGTTGAAGATTATTTATTGTCTCAGTACAAATATATCACAAATTATGTGAAATCCGAATTTTAAATAGAAAGAAAACCAAATCTTTTGACTTCCTATAATGACCACCATCGCACGAATTAGTGCTTAAAGAAAGATTCTTATCTCATCTTTTTATCAAAGAAGAAAAATATAACCTTTGAGGAATATTTTAACATTATTTGATAGTTTGAATGACAAAAAGTTACCTCTAAAAGGTGCAATGGTATTCCGCACGTATATTCCCATTCTATCAAATTGTGCTTCTATCCAGAAATTTATTAGAGTCGTTGAGCTAAGAGAGTATATTTAAGAATACTTTACTTTCAAGCAGCATTCTTCGGTAATGTTTTCTCTCTGATGATTAGTTGTAACGGGAGAAATGGAATTCCAAGAACCGCCAATAAAGGAGGAGCCCCAGCTGCAGGGGCCGGGGAAATTTGCCCCCAGGGCCCTGCGCCCCTCCATAAATTGCCGGTAATCAGGTGCCCGCCGCCCAAACGACCACTGGGGGCACTCGATGGCTTTAATTAAAGCCTGGCTGGTCTGTGGTCCCAATTTGAAAGAGGCTTTTTGAGATCCGCCTAAATTAGGCCATCGGAAGAGTCTAGCTCTACTTTCTCGGTGGTTACGGTCGCCGTTACAACCGCTGGTAATTCTTTCCCGAATTCTTTCCGAATTCAAACAAACCGAATAGTGTTTATTCTGAAGTAAAGAGAATAAAAATGTTGGGGAATATTGATTGTCAAAATTAGGGTTTCCACCTGCGGTCTTCTGTAACAGCTTGATCAATACTGATTAATGAACTCCAAAAAATAAATGCTGAACAGAATTGCTATAATTTGGTATTTAATGTATAAAATTATATCAGCGATTATATATATATATTAATCGGCTATGAAAATTTTATTTGAATATGTTTCCTTATACAAAAATTTCTAAGGAAAATCAGTGATTTTTTATAATAATGTTTGCCTTTCCGAAAAATAACTTCTACTTTCCCTAAATTATAAAAACGTTGGGAAATAAAATAATGATATCAAATTCATTATACGAAATATAATAAAAGAAAACGAAAATCGTTTTGATGTTTTATCGGAAAATGGATTCTGATAGGCGAGTTAAAACGCCGAAATGCAAAGTTATCATTATTAACACCGTCTAACTGTGAATCATTAAGTGTGATTTCTTTCGCTAACGACTAAGAGAAAAGGCCGTTTACCCGCCCTTGGTCTGTAACACATAGCTCAAATGAAGAGGCTTCATCGTAACGAATTAAACCAGGTAAGATAGATTTTTATTCAAATTACAAATTTACCACCGATAGAAAATAAGCAAATAAAAGAAAGGTTTTCGTGTAGATTTATGGTTTTGTAGCTGTATTCTTCTATAAAGAAAAGCTTGTTCAAATAAAAGCGGATGCAAAGGTGAGAATTAAAACGATTGTAGAGAAATCTCAAATTCTATCTTACATTTTCGATAATGGAATTACAATTCTGTATAATGCTGGAGAGTAAACCAAGGTGTGGTTCCACTTAGATAGGGCATTAAGCCATACATCTTCTTTAAAGTAGAATTTCTAGAGCAGAAAGGTATATTGAGACCTGAGTTTCACGCACACATTCCGTTTTCATTAAAATGAAACGTCAGTACTATTCAAATGGCGAGAGATCTTAAATATTCTAACAATATATTTCTTTACTCGATAAAATTAGGTTCAAGTTGGATAACTTTTCATCACGGCTCTAAAATACGATAATGGTTTTATCGTATTCAGGCCATATCGAAAGCTATTCATCTAGAAATCAAAACCAATTTTATTGAATAGAGAAATATTTTATTATAATTTTTAAGATCTTGTGTGTTTTAAAATACTGTATTGACATCTACTTGCTAAGTCTCCAGATCTGGTTTCTATGGAATTTTGGTATTTTGGCTCGAAAGGCTAAAAATAAAATCTAAAATATAATCGATGGGTTTTAGAAACATGTTTGGAATACTGTAGTTATATTGATCTCAAAATTTTACAAAGAAAAGCTCAATATATTCTATAAATAATGTGTAGTAATGTGTGTGTTAGTGAATCAATTAGTTTTATATTTGATAAATTAATGTTTGAAAACTTTGTCCTGAACACCCCGTCTAGTTTCAAATGCTTTTTTTTTTTGCTTTTAGCTATTCACTAAGCACTTTATTAAAGACATAGCTTTTGGATCAAGGTTCTGCGTTGAAGGCTTCTTGTCTGATTACAAAATTGCATATTGGCAAAAATAGTTGCAATATAACATGTATAACTCCAATATTTGCATAAATAGTGATGACCTTCTGTAGTCCCTCCATTTGATTACTGTTTGTTTAATGAAACGATATTCTCCATATAGATATATATTTTATGTACCATATTTTTGTTTCGAAATATTCGGCTCAAAGAGTACGACAACAAAGACCTTACTAGATAGCTAATCACTAAAATTAAATGTAAAGCGCTATCTGTAGATAAAAATAGAAATATTCAGCAGCGTTTGTCCCATTCTTATATGACGACAAGAATTTATGAAATATTTGTAGAATAAGTTGATGAAATATATTGACACTTCACTAGTTAAAATACATATTTCATTAATATTTTATGCAGCCATCATGTCGCCGTTGTTAGGGAGGACAAACAGAATTATAGGCGAGACCCAAGGACAAGTTGAATACGTTACCATTAGCAAAGAAAGAGAGAGGGGAAGAGATCTAACCATTCGAGAAGCATAGGTCGGGTCCTGGCTGGTGACCAATTGTGGCGATTATACTCGAGGAAGGTCTAACAGAATGAGGACCTCAGCTCTAAAGCTACCGATTTTGAAAAATCAGCCGATTTCAAGATTCTCTTCTACTGTAGGACGTAACGAAATCATAGTCGTCACTCTACTGATGAAGGCTATATGTAAATATGTTTTGTTTTTCTGGAGTTGTCATAGCTAGGTTTGTGGGATCATTCACCTATTTCAATCCCTTTGTACATATTGAATGGATATTAATCAACAAATACATTGAAAGAAGAGATCAATACACTTCTCGAATTCCATATCTCTCCCAAAGTATTCATCTGTGTAGCAGCAGGGAGTAAGAATGTTGCACCAAATTACAGCCAGGCACACACAACACTGAATAATTAGTAATTAGAAAAGTTTGAGAGTTGTCAAAGATATGCAAATCAGGACTGGGGAATTTATTAGAGCGCTTCATTAGAAGTGTAGTGGGAGAGAATTGACAATTTCACGTGGAAAGAAGAAATTGTGTCAGGTCCATTTATTAAGGAAATTTATACCGTCCTCACATGTGAAGGGATATTCTTCTTATTTGACACACAGTCCTAATTTACTACGTGACATTCCTTCAGCTTTAATTCCCTCACATGGGGTTGTGGTAGTGAAAGTCTTAGATAAAGAATACATATGTCTTTTGCAATAGATGTGAATCTACTGTTTATGAATTAAATGAAGAAATAAGTTTCTGCAAATGAAATATCTCATCTCCAGAAACCTGTTGCCTTATTTAATACATATGTCTTATGACATTTATCTCGAAAATACATATTTAATTAGTATTTTATGCAGCCATCATGTCGCCGTTGTTGTGGAAGACACACAGAGTTATAGGCAAGAACAAAGATCGAGGTAAATATTGTCGCGTGTATGGGCCTTTAAACACCTACAGCCTCCGTCAATAGATGGCGCTTTCGCCTATTTCCGGTCCGGAAATAATGTGGGAATCGCCGACTGCTGTGATCCTGTTTTCTGGGGCAAATGTTTGTAAATACACGTTTATATTGACCCTAGGAAGTAAGGTAATGTAAATACCTGTTAATTGTTATTCTTTTTATATGTAATGTGTAGTAGAAATGACAATTAAAAGAGGAGTTTAGAAGTCTTGTTGCCGGTTGCTGTTGTTACTCTCGCCAACACCACAGTTGCTACTCTTCTGGTAAGTCTCTCGTGTGCCCCCACCAGTGGTAAGGCCGAGAGATACTGCCAGAGGAAAGGAGATCCACTTGAGTGGTGGTTCTCGGAGGTCTTTGGATGTTCTGCAGGGTAGGGTTGCAGAGGAAAGCAACGGAGCCCAGGGTAGGTGATCCACGACGGAGGAAGCGGCGTCGTCGCAAAGAACCGGAGGGGTCACGCGCGACAATATTTTACCGGTAGCAAAAAAAGAGAGGGGGGAGATCTAGCCATTCGAGAAGCATAGGCTGGTGACCAATTATAGCGATTATACTCGAGAAAGGTCTAACAGCAGGAGGACTTCAGCTCTAAAGTTACCTATTATAATTATTGAAGATTTGGAGATTTGTATACACTCTGTCTGGGTCCAATGTCCTGGGCGGGTCGTGGAAAGTTGTTATTTAGCCAAAGTTCGATATCTTATTATCACTAACTAATGTGCGAATTGTGCAACTTGATAACTAACAGGATGTCATTAAAATTATGTTATTTGTATTCTCTTTCTCTCTTTCTTTCTAACTTTGACGCGTTCTATTAGATATTTATTAGAGTGATATTGATATAGATGTCAGTATAGTTTTTAAATGAAAAATATATAAGGTTCGACTTTTATAAATATTTTTATGTTTGCTTTATTATATATTTTTTCTATGATTTATATGTGTGTATATATACAGATATATAGCTTTTCCATCCGTTATTTGTGTGTGCGTACTATCTTGTATAAAATATACTATAATGTTTACTTGTAGTTATACGTGTTCATTTTTTCCGCTCTCTACACTTGGCCATTCATTGTCACTTTAACTAGCCAATTAGCGTTGAGTTTATTAACCAACCACCGTGCAGTGTTTCTTTAGTTCAGAGGTTCTATTTTATATTAAAATATAAAATGGTTAGTTTCTATAATTTTTAAAAATCAATATTAGGTTTAATTTTGCCATTCTACAGGTAACTTTTAAAAATATTTTTTTTTTCAAAGTTTTGTATTTGTAACTTAGCGTTTTTAAATCAAGATTTTTATTTTCTGGTACCATATAGCGATCTTATCTACGTTCCTCTATCCTGAAATGACAAATTCTATAGCGGCGTAAAGACAATTTAATCTTTATTACTCTGGCACAAATATAAGTATATATCGGTAAAGTCGACCGATTTCATTATGATATCGAAGCCGCCTTTGTACGGATGATGGCCAAAACTCGAAACCATGGTATACAGGTTAGCCTTTTTGTCTGAATTTGCCAAAACTGGTGTTTTGGCTTATTCTTTATCAAACTAGTGACGGTTTTACAAGGATGATGCACAATGCCATCATTTTGATGTACAATTAAGGGGAGATATGACTCTTTTGGTACATAAATATACTCAAACACACACATATAGCTTTTTCATCCGTTATTTGTGTGTGCGTACTATCTTGTATGAAATATACTATAATGTTTACTTGTAGGTATACATGTTCATTTTATTTCCGCTCTCTTATTGAATTGTTTTTCACGTGTATAAAGAGTTAACGCAGTAGTTGGAATATAAAATATAAAAAGAGAGTGAATATATGAAATATTCCATTAATATTTAAGAGATAACTTTGTTATATCGAAAAGCCAATGTAGAAGTGTAGGTTTTCGTCAAAAATATATTTGTTTAGGATCGATGTCGAGTAGCAGAGGCTAGGAGACCATTCTGAGATATTTCTCTAACATACCAGGTCGTTATGAGCGATCCAGGTGCTCACAGATATTGTCTCCATGGCAACGGGAATGACGATTCTTGCTCGATACACACAGTGTGAAACTGTCGTCGGGTGATGGCGAGGCAAATGACCGGGTGGGTCTTATTAGACGACATATTGCCCTGGCCTGATGGCTCTCGTGTCTTTATTGGAACGGCGAATTCTGGTGAAACTTAACTTGCCCAAAGTTCAGAGTGAAAATTTTGAACCTCACAGTTCGTTGATAGAAGTGAATAATTATGTTTCCTAATATAATCTTTGTGGCCATTTTATAGTAGAGGTTAGGCTAATAACGTGATATAACGTGACATTTTAAAGCGTTTTCAACATTATATATTATCTTGGTCAAACTTAACTGAATATCCGTCATCTGAAAGATACCTGCCTTGCTGACTCCAACCTTATTAATTGTCTGTGACCTGGGCGAGACCTGCTTTACTGACTCCAGCTTTACTGAAAGTCCGTGACCTGGGCGAGACCTGCCTTAATGACTCCAGCTTTACTGGATGTCCGTGACCTGGGTGAAACCTGCCTCCCTAACTAAGCTTAACTAATGTTCGTGACCTGGGAGAGACCTGCCTCCCTAACTACAGCCTGAGTAAATGTCTGTGACCTGGGCGAGACCTGCTTTACTGACTCCAGCTTTAGTCAATGTTCGTGACCTGAGTGAAACCTACCTCCCTAACTCCAGATTCACTGAATGTTCTTGACCTGAGCAAGACCTGCCTCCCTAACTCCATATTTACTGAATATCGTGACCTGGGCGAGTCCTGCCTCCCTAACTTTAGATTTACTGAATGTCGTTACCTGAGCGAGACCTGCCTCCCTAACTTTAGATTTACTGAATGTCCGTGGCCAGGGCGAGACCTGCCTTCCTAACTCCAGCTTTACTGAATGTC
This sequence comes from Cordylochernes scorpioides, assembly GCA_030710605.1. NCBI lineage: Eukaryota > Metazoa > Arthropoda > Arachnida > Pseudoscorpiones > Chernetidae > Cordylochernes > Cordylochernes scorpioides. The sequence continues at coordinate 65,778,514 of CP092866.1, forward strand.
CGTGACTGGGCGAGACCTGCCTCACTGACTCCAGATTTACTGAATGTCGTAAACTGGGCGAGACCTGCCTTCCTAACTCCAGCTTTACTGAATGTCGTGACCTGGGCGAGACCTGCCTCCCTAACTTTAGATTTACAGAATGTTTCTGACCTGGGCGAGCCCTGCCTTACTGACTCCAGCTTTACTGAATGTCCACACCTGAGCGAGACCTGCCTTACTAACTCCAGATTTACTGAATGTCCGTGACATGGGCGAGACCTGCTTTACTGACTCCAGCTTTACTGAATGTCCTGGCCTGGGCGAGACCTGCCTTACTGACTCCAGCTTTACTGAATGTCGTGACCTGGGCAAGACCTGCCTTACTGACTCCAGCTTTACTGAATGTCCTGACCTGGGCAAGACCTGCCTCCCTAACTCCAGATTTACTGAATGTCGTGACCTGGGCGAGACCTGCCTTACTGACTGCAGTTCGTGAATTGGGCGAGACCCGTGTAATCAGCATTAAGAACTGATATATCCCTGACACAACAAACGGCGGGATGGCCGGCGCGGGATTTTAAAGATTTTTTATGAGGATAGGAATGCCTGAGCCTAGAAGATGAATAACTCAAGCTCAGAAGAAAAGTTGATTATGAGTGCCTGAGTGAAGGATATAAAGAACTCTAGCTCAGAGGAAAATAATAAAAGGCTAAAGAAGATGATAAGAAGCCTGGATAAAAACTGATTGAAGTGAAAAGGATAAAGAATTTGATAAGAAGCCTATTGTAGAAACTGAAGAAATTGAAAAGGCTAAAGTTAGCAAAAAGGTTGATCTGTATAATAGTTCAGGATAATTACTCCGATTGAAATTAGTTTATTTTATATATCATATTATCATAGTAGAATAAAGCTCATTATGTTAAATTCATCAAATCTTGTCGTTCACTACCTCCAGAATATCACCTGCCTATCGCTACTGTAAGTACACTAGTTACACAAAGTTATTATTAAAATTATTCATTTATTTATTTATTTATCAATTTTTTTCTTTATCATCTCTTAATTCCAATACTGATATTTTTTGTCAACACCTAAGAAAGGCTCACTCTATATCAACTAGATGTCATACTTCTAGATCTCCTGTTGAAGGGAATGTTGGCTCGAGAGCTTGAAAAATAAAAAATAATTAAATAAACATGACGGCTCTAAGTTGCTTGTTTATTTATTTTATTGTAAAAGCAGAGATGAATATGTATTATTCATTCCTATGTAGCAATTTCTGCATGTACCATCCAAGTAAGGTACAGACTAGGGGTCGGCAAACTTTTGAGTCGGAAAAGTCAAAAATTATAATTTACAAAATTATAAAGTTTTTAAAGAGCCCCAACATTTTTCTTGCCAACAATAAATAGCACTTTCATAAATAATATTTACGTATGGAACTATATAAAGAGCTTCACATCCAAAGAGCCGCATGTGGCTCGCAGTTTACCGACCCCTAGTCCAGACCTCTATGAAGGATAGCCGACAGAATTAAGGCCGCGGTGGTTTAATTCCTTCCCCCCCAAATGGGAACGTGGGAGAAATTCAAAGCAGAAGATCCCATCGATTTCCTAGAATCTTCTGCTCCCAGTGTTTATTTGACCCCGCTTCTTGGTTTCGTTTGTATTCCTAGTTTATTGGCAGACATGGTCTTATGTTTGAACTTCCCTTTGAAGTAGTAAGTTGGAGAGGTTTGAGATAGTTTTAAACATTTAATTGAATTTTTTTTTCAGATTCAATCATTGAAAGTTTGTCAAAGATAGCAATTAACAACTAAGTTGGAATTTCACATCACTGTAACCCATTCTGTTTAGGTTTTAACTTGAGTGGGAGAGTTATAATCAAATTATATCTCTAGGAAATAGATGATTTAACAGCGGACAAATGGATATTTTTCAACTTTAAAGAGCTATCATTAGGTGGTGTACACTTATAGCAGTTTGGCTATTTGAATATTAATTCTAAATAGCCCCACTAGAAATGACAAATGGGCAACTCTAGATTTTATTAAAATATAAAGTTAAGTGCCAGGAGAAAATGTTTTTGACCATTTTCTCCTGGCACTTAACATTATATTTTAATATCCCAAGGAGAAAGTTTCTACGATTAAATAAATCTAGATTTTATTGTTGTTATTGTTCTTGTTGGCATGTTCAACTAAATTGTTGTAGTAATGTTAATACTGAAAAATCGATGTCATATCCTTTAATATATTTATTACAGTTGAAATGTATATTTGCACCGATGGAAACAACTGGATAGAAAATATAAAGTTCGTCTATGTGTGCGAATGTGATTGATATATTAGAGGTTGCATAGAGATATGGATTGATCCGAACTAATTCATCATTTTTTCTCCTAGAGACACTTGTCATACATGTATGCCTTTACATTTGTTTATACATATATATATACAATAATTTTAGGCCGTGAATAGAATAGTCATATGATGTTAACAATGAGAAAGAGAGAGAAAAACGAGAAAAAATAACCGTGTATAAAAGAAAGAACTAATTCATTATATTATCTATATATTCCAAATTATATTTAATTTTTTAAATTAATTTGTTCGTATATGTGCTGAACATTTGAACTACCTCTTATAATAAAATTATACACTCTAGTCGTTTATATATATTATATATGTTATATAAAATTATTTTATTCTATAATTATAATCTTCTGGAACATACTACTCTGTAAAATCTACCGCCAGACGTCGCGGCTTTCAACTATATAAACTTATTGTTGTTCTCTTTTGGCCGGCTCAAATCAATCTGTAGATATGCAAATACGTAATCTTTTGTTTTATTTATTCTTAACGCCTTAAGTCACATAGTTATTTCTTTTCTAAACTGTTTTATTCAGCAAAATTAAATCAAATTGTGATTAAAACTGTTTTTATTATTTTTTCCACGACTGCATAGCAATACCATAATACTCATGTATTCTAAAAGCAAGCAAATGCTTAATAATTCTCTATATAAAATCTCAAGAAAATAATTTCTTATCTCAACAACATTTAATATAATAGTGTCCAGTTTATTCACCCAATCATTAGTTCTCTACTGCCACGTGACTTTAAACATCCAATCAGCATTAAGATAAGTAAAGCGAGCATATTTTCTAATCTCATTGGAATTTAAATAAAATATTTCAAGAATAGTTCATGCATTTGAAGGAACTGAAGCTTGGGATAATGTTAAATGTTTGAGAGAAAGTAATAGCTCGATTTTACTATATGAACACATTTTAGGGATTAATTTATTCTCTCTCTCTCTCTCTCTCTTAAAGTTTCTAGTCATAGGTGTGACTGTGGGGTAATGTACCAAAAATACACATTGTTAGTAAAACTCACATCTAAAACTATTCTCTTTGAAATATTTAGGTATAGAACACACCTCGATGTGTGTGTGTGACAATTGACAATTAAAAATATTTATTGTCATCTTAGACCAGTGATTCTCAACTTTTTTTTTGTTGCGGCATTATTTTAAAGATTTGAAAATTTGGCGGCACAATTTTAGAATTTCGCGGCACACTTTTGCTAACTTGAATGCAAGAAAATTCAAATTATGTATCAATATTTCTATGCAAAATATAAGTAATATACATCTCTAACATTCAATTTGCTAATTTCGTTATTTTAAAAAGTAAAAAAATGAAAAAGAAAAAAAGAAAAACCAATACAAACGTGAACATAATCATATGACTAAAATTCGGCGGCACATTTTTAGAATTTCGCGGCACACAAAATTACCGCGGCACATTGGTTGAGAATCACTGTCTTAGACAATGTTACATCAATTTATCAAAGAGAAAAAAAAGATAGCGAAAAACGTGTTCGAACCAGGGACATCAGGCTCTAAAGTCTAAAGCTTTCACAGCTAGGCTATTTTACCATAAGAAAGAAAAGAAATATATTACATAAAAAATAAATATTTACATATATTTTACAAGGGGGATGATGGAAGCAGACCTCGACGCTGGAGGGTCCCGGACCAGGCAATGAGCGGGTCCTCCGCCGCTTCTCCGAGCCCAACCTGGACAAAGTAGCGATAGATTCGCAACTTTGCCGACGCCAGGATGGAAAGGACGTCGTCCTCAAGGCCGGACCCGCCGAAGATCCAAGCCTGCAGGTCAGGGGGCCGCTCTATGATGTTGAAGGCCTCTCTGATGAGAGGCCTGATGGAACGGCAGCACCAGTAACGGTGGCCGAGGGAGCGGTCGATGGACCCGCAGGGAGGACAGGAGGGGCCGACCGAGGCAGGATGGGCCGGATGGGGCAGGGCGTGGAGGTCCAACTTGAGGGCCGCGTCAGCCTCGTGGCCCGAGTGGGCGCAGCGCCGCAGCGAGGCCCAGTCGATCCTGGATGGTGGTGGACCGATGGTGGGCGACCATCTCGAGGTAAACCTTGAGATGGGCGAGGCGCGGGCGATCCAGGGCCCGTCGGGCCGAGCGGGTCGTGAGGCCGTTGAGCACCACGGCCGCAGCTAAAGAGCTAGATGAGGGTGCAGACTCCGCCCCGAAGCCCACGGCGTTCTCGGAGGTCAGCCTCCGACAGAAGGCGCCCAGGGCCGCGGCGTCAGCCAGGGCCGAGCGCGTAGGTCGGGCGGTGAGGTGGCCCTCCGCGAGAAGGTCCCGGACTCGGGCTCCGCGCCAGCGGGCAGGGGCCAGGAGGTCGGGAGGGCGAAGGAACCGGCAGCCACCGATGATTGGGATGTCCAGCAGCAGGGATGCGGGGACCGCCCGGTGATTGAGGCTCAGGATCTTGGAGGCCTCCTCCCACAGCTTCAGCAACCGGAGACGGCGGGGCTGGAGACGGCGGGGCTGGAGACGCGTGCCGTCTGGTGGAGGGCGGATCCAGGCCTCGCTGCCGCTGGCGACCAGCCAGTCGAAGCCGTTCCTGCCTCCGCGGAGCGCGACCTGCACACCCTTGAGGCAGGCGAGCTGGAGTTGGGTTGCCAGGTCGAGGAGGCCGAGGCCTCCGATGGCTACGGGCCTCGCCATGACGGCGGCGGGAAGCCACGCCGTGTGCTCGGGCCCCCAGACGAACCTCGCTAGTCTGGCCTGCAGCTTGGCGATGGTCGGGGGTGATGGCAGGTACCCGTGCAGGTGATGCTGGATGGTGGAGCCCACCAGCGAGTTCGCCGCTCTAGCTCGTCCGACGAGGGATAGGCCGCGGGTGAAGGGCGTCCATCTGCGGCAGGCGGACTCCAGGAGGGCGAGAAGATGCTGCTCCTGATGGGCTACGGAGCTTCTGGGGGCGATGTCGAGCCCGAGGACCCTGATGGAGGTGGTCGACCAGGAGGCGCCGAGAGGGGAGTCGCCGCAGTTACGCCAGGCTCCGCACCAAAGGCCCGCGCTCTTCCCGAGGTTGACGGCGATACCGGAGGCCCGCTTGAAGTCTTCGAGGACGGTCGCCACCCGCTCGAATTCTTCGTCGCGATGGAAAAGGAGGACGATGTCGTCGGCGTAGGCGATGACGTTGCCCACGCCGAGGGTCAACTCCAGGCGACGAAGCAGCGGCCCCGTAGCGAAGCTAAAGAGGGCGGCACTCACGGCGCAGCCCTGTCTTAGGCCGTTGAGGAGGGGGAAGGCGGTGGTGTGAAAGCCTCCAGCCCGGATCGTTGCGTCCGCCCCGGCGTACAAGATGTTAATCCAGCCCATGAAGGCCGGCGGGAGGTGGAGGGACGTCATCAGGGACTCCAGGAAGCCGCGGTCTAGGGAATCGAAGGCGGACTCCAAGTCGACGCCCATGACGGCCAGCGGCGAGCCCATGGCGGTGGCCTCCTCAACAGCATCCGTAACCTTGGCGATGTTCCAGGACGGGGACCTCCCGGGGACGGCGTAAGTCTGGCATTCCGGCACAAGGGTCCGCAGGTGGGGCTTGAGGCGCCGGTGAAGGATGGCGGCCAGGACCCTGTAGTCGGCCGAGGGCAGCGCGACGGGCCTGTAGCCGTCAAGGCCGCGACCTCCGCGGGCCTTGGGCACGAGGCAGATGGAGCTGCGCCGCGTCGACGGAGGTAGGGCACCGCGGAGCCGTGAAGCCGCGAACACCCGGGCCAGAGCTTCCGCGAAGAAGTCCTCGTTGAAGGCGACGAGGAGTTCGCACGGCAAGCCGTCCCAGCCGGGGGCCTTTCCGCGAGGGAGGTGCTCGATGGCGTTGGCGATCTCGCTGGGGCTGATGTCCGGCCGGTGGAGCGGGTCCTCCTCACTCAGCTCGCAGGTGGTGGTGGGCGCGCTGCTGGCGATGAAGGCAGCTCCCGCAGCTGGATCGGTGGTGGGACGGGCGAAGCGGGGCCGGAAGGTCGCGAACGCCCTCCGCCGAAGCTCGGGGCCCTCGATGACGTTATCATCGCTCGTCCGATGACGCTGACCGGGCGTCGGAGGCGGATGGCGCGTGCCAGGTCCGGCAGCGATGGGTAGTCGGCCCGGATGGAGGAGGCCTCGAGCTGCGCCGCGAATGAACGTCTCGCCCTGTAGACGTAGCTGTCGCTGGCAGCGTGGCGTGGGTCGTGCAGGGATCTGGCCTCCGCCAGCAGCCCCGCCTTGATGGAGGTCCACCTATCCCAGAAGGTCCCGTCGTCGTCATCGTGCGCTGCGTCTTCCTCCAACTCCCGGATGTAGCCAGCCAGATGTTCGAGAGCAAGGCCCGAGCGGAGCATCGCGGCCAAGCGAGGCTGGGTGGGGGAGGAGACGGCGGTGGTGGGCGGGCCCACCTGGAGCAGCACGAGGCGGTGGTCCGAGAGGTGGTAGTGGCTGGTCGCGTAGATGGACACGCGATCCAGGACTCCAGCAGGGACGAGTATCCGGTCCAGGCGGTTCGATTCGACTTGGTCGCCGTGCATGGCGACTCTGGTGGGCAGGTGGGCGGCGTCGAACTGGGTGGCCACGTCGACCAGCGCGGCCAGGTCCAGAAGAGCGGCGAGGGCATCTGACGATGATGATGATGAGGGCCCCCGATCCCTGATATTAAAATCGCCGATGATCCAGCAGGCCCCCTCCTCCTCCTGTGCCGCTGTCGCCGCCAGGAGCTCCAGTTGCCGGTTTCGCTCCCGGGGTTCATGTGCCAGATGAACGGCGATGGCCGTCATCTCCTCGCCGTGGACATCTATTGTTGCCAAGGCGATGTGGCCCGGCCACAGGATACGCTGTCGTAGCACGGCGACGCCTGGTCCGAAGACGCAGGCGAGTCCGGATCCCGAGATGGCTACGGGATGGGCCAATATAACAGCGCTGTAGCCGAGGCAGAGGTCTTGGCCGCTGCCCAGATGAAATGCGTTTGTCTCCTGGACAAACGCGATGTCCACGTGATGTTGTTTGAGGAGATGACAAAGGGCAAGGCTCCTCCCCCGAGTGGCGAGCCCTCGCGCGTTGATGGTGGCGACGCGGTGGTTCATTGGCGCTGTAGATCTCGCCGGACCTTCCTGGTCTTCTGGAGGGTCTTGCGGATGGTGGAGTTGGAGTCTGGGCACGAGGCCTTGAAGGTGTCGTGCAACTTGTCGAGGGTGGCGACCTGTTCTTCTGTCAGCGTGGGCGCTAGCCTCTTCATGGTGGTCTCAGAGGTGAGGAGCTGCTGTGCGTCCTTGCAGTTAAGGCCGGGCAGCTTGTGCCAGTCGATGGAAAGGGTGGGGGTCTCCTCGATGTGCTTCAGCAGCTGTTTGAGTGCGGATTCTCCCCGGGCAGGCGTGGATGGAGGTGAGGTCAGCCCCTCCACCGACATCTCGTGGTCGAGCGGAGAGATGCGAGGCTCGGGGGGCCGCGGGGCAGCCAGGGAAGCAGGGTGGGCAGCAGGGGCGGGGTGGGTGACATCCATCTGTTCGGCAGGCTGGTGTGCCGAGGGAATCGCCTGAGCCTCGGTTGAAGTCTTCGCCGGTTGGACAGGGGACGCCGGTGTTGCGGGCGCCAGTGCCGGCTTCCTTGGCTGCTGAGGAGGGGGAGGCCTTGCGTCGGTGGGAGACGCTGCTTGCCTGGGGTTGCCGTTCCCTTGCCTGGCGAGCGCTGGGCAGTTGGCTCTGCGGTGGCCCTGTTTACCGCATTTGGAACACTTGATTCCAAAGGAGAGGAAGGCCGACAGGGTGTCTCCCTTGGAGTGTATGGTTCGTCGGGTGGGCAGCGTCTCTAGCCTTACGCCATCGCGGAACAGGATGAACGCCTCCCGGCGGCCGTCGGTGAAGGTGAACTCCCCCATTTTGACCAGGATGGGGGCGATGGAGGTGACCTTCCCGAATTGGCCCAGGGTGTTCACGATGGTGCTGTCCTCCACAAAGCCGGGCAGGTTGGCCACGACTATTCGCTCCGCCCTCTTGCGGAAGGGGAAGACCCTGAGGGACGTACCCTCGATTTCCAGGCCGTCCGCGACCAGACGGTTCGCAAGTTTCTTGTCCGCAAGACCCACGATGAAGTGGCCGTTCATTCGATGGAACTGGGTGATGCTCCTTGGCCCCCCGAGTAGCGTGCTCATGGCCTTGAGGTAGGAGTAGTCCGGGATGTCTGGGCACAGCTCCACGAAGACGTAGTTCTCGTGGTTGGTAGTGGCCTGCCTCGCCCTGGCGTCGGCGATGTTGGCGCGCGTCGCCTTGATTTCCTGGGGCGGCACTGCTCTCGGCCTTGTTGGCCGCTTCTGCTGCTGGGAGCTGCGCTGGTTTCCAGGCTTGTTGGGCTGCCTTGCAGCGTGCTCAGGTGAAGTTGAGCCGAGGCGCCTCTTCTTGCCCTTCACGACGATGAAGCCCTCGTTGTCGTTCACCTCCGCCATCTCGCTGTCGGCCCAGTTGAGCGAGGCCGGGCTGGCTGAAGTTGCGCTGGTCGAAGCAGCAGTCTTCGGCGCCGTGACGTCACCACGCGCGGCGGCCGGATTTGCATGCCCATCGCCTGCCGGCGAATTAGCATTTCTATGAATTTCAGAAGAATTATCTTTAGAATTCTTCATTTTTTCGTCTTTTGGCGATAACTCCTCGCCTGTTTGTGACAGGATGCTGGGCCTTTCAGGCACTAGTTCAGCAGAGCCTGGGCTTCCCTTTGGTTCCAAATTTGCAATGGTCAGCGCCTTCCACACGCACTCCAGAGGCGAAAACGGCGGAGCTCGCAAAAGTGCGGCCGCACGCTCGAGTGTGTGTGTGTTATATTCTTATCAGAATCTGAGGTTTCCTCAAGGTTCCAATCCCAATCGCCAAAATACTTTTCGAAGGTGAATACTAGAAAGACGACTGGACTTGTTTGAAGATAGATAGTCAAACGGCAAATATTTCCACTTCTGAAAGATTGCTTCTTTCTTAATAAAATAACAAATTAAAGGAAGCTCTTCCCTATTTTCTACTCCTTAGAAAAATGCATATTTTAACTTATCACAGCAATTCTTAGCAAGCTGCTTATAAATACTCTGTTCCTTAACAACAATATTTTCTCCTTCAACTTAAAACTAATTACACTTAAGACCTGCAATCTCTAAACCCGTTTTCATGTTCTTCCGAATTCAGAGTGCTATTGAAACTTCACAATAAGGCTCGGTAACAACACTTTACAATAAAAACCTGCTTAAAAATCTTGAACACACACTCCTTGAAATAGTTTTGCTCAAATACCTTCTCTGTCTCTTTTTGACTCTTGTTCTGTAAAAAATGAATCAAATTTAAATCAGGGTTCGCATTATGGGATCATTTGTTTAATTGTCACACGTAGAGACGTATTTAGCTGTATTTAAATACTTCAAGCATTAGATATTTTCTCTATTTTATTTCTAATATACGACAACAATTTCTTTACATCCACAAAAGAGAAATAATGGCTCAATATAACAGATAGAGCAGCAATAATTGACAGTTCTATAAAGTCGTCTACATGTTAATGCCAGACAAAGTATGCCCAGAGATGTCTTCGAAGGGTCTGAACGGTTAAAGAAATGACAATCCAGATGATACAGCTTAAATTTGGGCCTTGGGGCGTGCGATAAGTTTGATAGTCAGGGTAATATCTTCACTTGGACGCCCCAGATAGTCTGTGCTGATCTTCGGGACATTGGTGTGAGCGACATAGCCACTAAAATCCAAACCTTCTCTGTAGAGCAGAGTTCTAAATTGCTCGAGCTCCGTT